>CM060908.1:1045046495-1046296495 GCA_030737815.1 Allium fistulosum | reverse complement strand
TCTAAAACTTAATTAAAAACACTTGGGTGCTGTCTTAACCCAGGCTCAAGAAAATGGCTATGTTAGCCTTGTTCTGGTTTGCACTACTCTGATACAAGATATCTGCTATATCATTTTCTTTTCAAAGTAACTCAAGCCCTTTTTTATCAGATTTAATTTTGACTTGAACATGGATTTTCCTATGCCAGTTCTATAGATATACTTGCAAACCACAAATTCTTTCAAACTCAGATTTTCTACCATTATAGCCTAACTGTTCTTGAAGCTTGAAATTCATTTTTCTTAGCAAAGCATCAAAACAAAGCACATAGTTCAGCTATTACATGTAAGTTCAACACTTACAAAACAGTGAATAATAATACATTGGTTTTTCTAGGCAACTTAAACAAATATCTTAACATAGTTCAACATGAATATCTAATTTAGCTTCAGCAAAGACTTTTAAAAACATAGCATCCAAATCTTAAGCAGTTTAACATCCAAAGCCTGATCAAAGCAATCCCTATTTCCCTGCAAAATCACCATGAACTGCCCCATATAAATATGAGACACCCAATGGTGCATAAACACAAAAGGGTCAGACTATTTGTCTGGTGTGAATAATCTAACTGAAAACATGATTTATTTCAATTCTATTTATATTCCAGTACTTTGCCAGAATAAGAAACTCAATATCTTCTGTGTGCATGTTTTTGTGAAGCATGTGCATTCATATTAGTGCCAAACAGATTATATATGATCACAATGATTTAGTTCATAGAAAACAACCACAAGATTCACCAATAAAGCACCAAAACAACCAAATGCAAACATCAATTCAGTTATCATCTCCTTTTCAACTTTACTGGCCATCAGGGATTTTGCCCAGACCTCTCCTGAATCTATTCCTAGAATTCATTATCAAATATAACAGGGTCTTTAGCTACTTTCTTCTTTTTAAACACACACTGCCTGGGACCTTTCTCTGTTAACCCAGCACACTCAGGCCCCTGGGTATAAATATACCATGTGTGAACTTGCAATATTCCCATTGCCAAGCTATACTTTGGTAGCCCTAAGATCCCAAGTCCTTAGTTAAATTACTAAGTGTTTTAATATTTTTCATAGCAGTGCTAATCCCTTCTGCATCTCACTTCTTAATCAGAGAAACATAAATGATGCAAGCAACATATATTCATCTAGAGTTTGGTAAGTTAAATTCTCAGAAGCAACCATTTTATCATAAAAGAGTGAGGTGACCTCTTAGCACATTATTTTGCCTATGGGTTTCACTGGATCAAGATGTAAGCATATGGTCCTGAGTAATTTGCCAGATATATATATATATATTCTTCCTTACCTCTGGTTCAATCAGATTCATGATCTGGCTAAACCACAAGTATATTTGATTTGGGTATTTCATAAAACATAGAAGCTCAGCACATGTACAACATTGCACTTCTACACTTTCTTTTGTTTTAATTAATATGAGACATAAGCAACAACACAATGTCACAGCCCATATTTCTTTCTACCTTCAGACCATATACCCACTACTTGAATCCGGGGATTTTACAAACAACTTACAAAGAAAACTTATAAAAGAAAACACCCAATCTCAAAGTTAACCCATATCTCAGACAAACATTTTAGTTCATGAATCCATGACTCTTATTTTTCTGGGTAAATCAGATAGAGGTTTTACCCTTAAACAAATCATTAACAAGCCAAAGTCATCCAATCATAAAACATAACTTGTAAAAGAAAATTAGTTCAAACTGGCTGCCTCAATATTCAGGTCTTAATGCCAAAGTTTTCAGTGAGATTACTCACCTTAATCCTTCTTCTTCCTATGCCTTATGAACCCCTTTTTAGTCTTCTGCCTTCTCCTATTTTCTCTGGTTTATGCCTTGTATATTTTTCTTTTTAAGAGGTAGAGCAATCATAAAACCTTACCACACCAGGTCTTCTTATATGAACTCTGGCTGCTACTAGGGTTTAAGGAAATTACCAAATGCCAATTTTACCCTACCAACTATGATCTGCCTCTTATTCTAACATTTTAAGAGAAAATGGGTAAATAGTCCTGGTATATTTTCCAGAAAATATACCTCATTGCCCCGGTCATGTTGTTTGCATGATTTCTGTTTTCTGTTTTTTTTTTTTAAGTAAAAAGGAATTGCTAAAAATGGATAAAGTGCTTGTCCAAGAGCTCATACCATTTTCATGCAAATGTTAATTTTTTCTTTTTATTTCTGCAAGTATTATTTAGTGCACATGTATAATACATGTATGCCTACCCTGGCCTAAGTCCTTTTTTTTCCCAAGGCTTGATGTTTTCTGCCTACATGTATATATACTTGTAATTCATATATCCTATTATTTCCATTGATTGTTGCTTATTTTATCACACAGAAAACTGTGTACATGTTTGTGCACTGCCTTGTGCACCTGTACATGTTTTATACTTGGTATCTGCAAATCAATTTCCTATTCCTATTTTTTTTCAATGCAATTTCAAACAAATACAAACTAAATTAAATCATGAAATTACTCACAAAATCAGGGTTATCACATATACCCCTCCTTTTAGGAATTGTGTCCCACAATTCTTTCATACTTAACTTAAGTATCATTTCTTCAGAAAAATGAAAAAAAAAATTCTGATTTCAAAACCATTTTCAAACCAATCACCTATTAAGCACTATGCATATCAACACAAGATAAAAAAAATCACAATGCATATTCAACCAACACATTCATTAGTATGTACATATATATATATATATATAAATTTACCTTTTCTTCAATCAAACAGCTGGGGATAATCATTTCTGATTTTATCCTCCACTTCCCACGTGCAATCATTTGGGTCTAGACTCCATTGTACTTTTACTAATTTAATTTCTTTGTTTCTCAATTTCTTAGTTTCTCTAGAAACTATGCCCACTGGTTCCTTTTCATAGATCATTCTAGGATCAATCTGCACATCTTTAGAGGATTCTAATATTGCTTCCTTATCATGAACCCATCTCCTTAGTTGAGACACATGAAAGACATCATGCATTGCTCTCATTTCTTCTGGCAATTCTAATTTATAGGCTACTGTCCCTATTCTTTCTAGAATTTTATATGGTCCTATATATCTAGGAATCAACTTTCCTTGTTTCCCAAACCTTAGAACCTTTTTCATGGGTGATATCTTAATGAACACATAATCCCCAACATCATATTGTACTGCTTTCCTCCTTTGATCTGCATATTTCTTTTGCCTATCTTGGGCAGAGGCAATTCTTTTTCTGATCAAGGCTACCTTTTCAGAAGTCTCCTTCACATTTTCTGGTCCTAAGACCACTTTTTCTCCAGACTCATGCCAACTTGAAGGTGATAAACATGGCCTTCCATAGAGAGCTTCAAAGGGGGCCATGCCTATACTACTGTGATGGGTGTTATTGTATGCAAACTCAGCTAGATATATGTAATCTTCCCAGCTTCCTCCCCAATCCAATACACATGCTCTCAACATGTCTTCAAGCAATTTGTTCACAATTTCTGTTTGACCATCAGATTGAGGATGGTATGCTGTACTCAAACATAAATCAGTCCCCATTGCCTTGTGAAAGCTCTGCCAAAATTTTGAAGTGAAGATGGTATCCCTATCACTTACTATAGTCTTTGGTATACCATGCAGTCTGACTACTTCTTTAACAAACAACTGGGCTAGGGTATTAGCATTTCTTTCTGATTTCACTGGTATAAAGTGGGCTGACTTGGTTAACCTATCAACTATTACCCAAACACTATCATTTCCCCTCCTAGTTCTAGGCAAACCATCAATAAAATCCATTGATATGTCTTCCCATTTCCACTGTGGTATTTGTAAAGGTTGAAGCATTCCTGAGGGTTTTTGATACTCAGCCTTCACCTGCTGGCAAACCATACATTTTGATACATAGGTTGCCACTGCACTCTTCATACCACTCCACCAATAATCTCTCTTGAGGTTGTGATACATTCTTGTGCTTCCTGGGTGTATAGTATATTTACTTTTGTGGTAAGCATCCAAAATTTCTTGCTTCAACTCATCCATTGCTGGAACACATATCCTTTCTCCTTTCTTCAGATGGCCCTGATCATCCAACTGAAAACCTTCCACTGTCTCACCATTTAATATTTGTGTCTTCTTCCCAAATAAAAATGGATCTTGGTTTTGTAGCTTTGCAACTTTATTTTTCAATTCTGATCCCAGAGTAATAAAACTTAATTTTCCCATCTCTACCTTCCCACTGCATAAGCTCATGTTTTCTAGGTTATCACTTTTTATCTCTGAATCAATTAATAATGATAAAGTGTTAAACTCTTCTATCATTAATCTAGCCACTTTAGCATGTTGTCTACTTAGGGCATCTGCTACCTTATTAGCCTTACCTGGTGTGTATAATATTTCAAAATCATATGAGGCTAAGAGTTCAATCCATCTTTGCTGCCTCATGTTTAATTCTTTTTGTGAAAACAAATATTTGAGGGATTTATGGTCTGTATATACTTCGAATTTTGCTCCTAACAAGTAGTGTCTCCATAGCTTAAGGGCATACACTATAGCAGCCAATTCAAGGTCATGAGTAGCATACCTTACTTCACTTGATTTCAACTGCCTAGAAGCATAAGCTATTACCTGATGTTGTTGCATCAATACTGCTCCAAGCCCTTGTCCACTTGCATCAGTATATACCACCAAGTTTTCATTTCCCTCAGGTACTTTAAGAATTGGAGCTTGTACCAGTGCTTCTTTTAATCTCCCAAAGGCATTTTCACATTCCTCAGTCCAAGTGAACACTTGATTCTTCCTAGTCAATCTGGTTAATGGAATTGAGATTTTTGCAAAATCTTTTATAAATCTTCTATAGTAACCAGCCATTCCCATGAATGATCTGACTTCAGTAACATTAGTAGGCCTTTTCCAAGCTTGCACTGCAATGACTTTATTGGAATCTACAGCTATTCCTTTTTCTGATATAATATGGCCTAGAAAGTTCACTTCATTCTGCCAAAACGTGCATTTTGAAAACTTTGCTTTCAAGTCTTCCTGTCTCAATTTCTCAAATACCAAATGCAAATGGTTTTCATGCTCCCTAACTGACTTAGAATAAATTAATATATCATCAATAAATATTAATACAAACTTATCCAAGTATTCTCTAAAAATCCTATTCATCAAATCAACAAAATAGGAAGGAGCATTTGTTAAGCCAAATGGCATCACCAAAAATTCATAAAGTCCATATCTGGTGTTAAAGGCTGTATATTTTACACTTTCCTCTTCTACTTTCATCTGATGAAAGCCTGAAGCTAAATCAAGTCTAGAAAATATTTTTGCACCACTCAATTGATCAAAGAGATCATCAATTCTTGGTAAGGGGTATTTATTTTTAATTGTGACTTTATTTAATTCCCTATAATCAATACATAATCTCAGAGATCCATCATGCTTCTTAACAAAGACTACTGGTGCTCCCCATGATGAGCTACTGGGTCTAATAAAACCTTTTTCTTCTAGTTCAACTAATTGCTTTTTCAACTCCATCAATTCCTTAGGCCCCATTCTGGTTGGTCTTTTAACCACTGGGCTAGCTCCTGGAATTATTCTAATTGAAAATTCAACTGGCCTGTGATTAGGAACTCTACTTACTTCCCCAAACACATCATCATATTGATTAACTATGGGGATCTCTTCTAATGCAGGCATGGGTTTTTCATTTGACAATGCAGAAAGGTTGGCTATACTTCTATTTTTGTTTGCCTCACAAAGAACAATTATTCTTTGTCCATCAGAAACCTTCAATGATATGGTGGATGTCTCCATATTTATGATAGCCTTATATCTACTCAACCAATCAACTCCTAAAATAATTCCTATGTCTGGATATTGCAACACATATAGGTTTGACTCAAACACATGTCCTCCTATATTTAATCCCAATTGCATGCACATCATACCCATGACACATGAACTACCTATAGGGCTTCTAATTAGCAGTGGTTTATCAACAATCATACAATTCAATTTTAATTGTTGTGCAATATCATGAGAGATCAATGAGTGTGTAGCCCCAGTATCATATACTACTGTTAAAGGTATTGAATGGATAAGCAAAGTACCTTCAACTTGACCATGCTTTTCAACATTTGATCCCTCAGCTGCCTTGCCTTTCCCTTCCAAAGCCCCTAATTTTCCTTGCTTAAAATCTGGGCAGTTCCTTTTTATGTGACCTTCCTTCCCACAATGGTGACAATTGAAGGATGCTGGTCTAGGATTGGTGCACCAATTTTTCATGTGCCCCTCTTGTCCACAGTTGTAACAAGTGATCCTCTTCTTAACTTCAGCAGTTCTAGCTTCTTCTGGTTTCTTAGTGGAAGTTATGTCTGTTTTCGTTTTATCATAAGGGTGAAATTTACCCTTTCCCTTCTTGTTCTGATTATTTTTGAATGCCCTGAAATTCTCTCTAGCTTTATCATGTTGTTCAATGCTCAGAGTCAAATCCAAAACTTGATCAAAAGTTTTATCCTTATATGGTAGCATGGCTCTACTAAGGCTAGAGTTCAACCCTTGGATATATCTGCCATTCTTAGCTTCCTCAGTAGTGATGAGCACTGCACCATACTTTGCCAATGATTCAAACTTCTGAGTGTACTCAGTGACACTCATAGTCCCTTGCCTCAATTTGATGAATTCCTCCAGTAAAGATTCCTTAGCTGATGCAGGGATAAATCTGCCTTCCAACATTGCTTTAAACTGATCCCATGTCACTTCTCCTTCAGGTCTTCCAGCTATGATAACTTCCCACCAATCCAAAGCTGCTCCTCTCAATTGCCTGGATGCAATTTGCCTCTTCCTTTGGTCTTCAACTTGCATGTCTACAAAGATTCTTTCCAGAATTCTAAGCCAATTTTGAACCCCCATAACTCCTTCTGTGCCATCAAAGGTTTTGCCTCCAAGATTAGTAAAAGTCTTGAGTAGTTTGGAAAGTTCCTCATGTGGGTTTTCCTGCCTGTTGCCTACTCCATCTCTTATGGCCCTCATGAATTCTTGCACATTCACCATGGGTGGTTCACTTGTTCCTACATTTTGATGTCTGGGTCCTACCATAGCTCTATGGATATAACACTTAGGTTAGTCTGTTTTGCCTAATGCTCTATAGATTAATTCATTTTAATTTATCACTTATTCTGTCATAACAGATATCAATAGTGTAAATATATATAAAAACAAAACATCCAAAGCAGTAAATACTTCTATACATCCAATGCAAACAAATTCATACAAAATTTTTGCTATGTTATTTAATAACATAGCTCTGATACCAAATGAAATGACCCACTTAAAAAAAAAAATTTTAAACATTCAGTGGCCATTTAATCAAGAAAATATTTAATTCAAAATTTTCTTCTATCCAGGACCTTTCTGCCAATAAATATTGGTTTAATCATTTTATCTTGAACTTATATATATGAAGATATATAAGTCATCTTCTACCTAAATCAGAGTATAGAAATTTTGAAGGTAGAAACCTGTTTGAGTATTGCTTAAAGAAATACTCTCTACATAGCAATAGTGTTTCTTTTTCAAAACTAGGTTTTTCCCAATGGCTTAGGTTAATGCATTACTATTGATTCTATGTCTCAAGGCTCCTTATTTTTCTAACTTCCTCTGGTTTTCTTACTGGGTAACTATGCTTTTATTTGTGCATGTGTGTGTGCATGTTTCTGTGCATGTGTGTTCAAACTCAGGCTATAAGAAAGTGGATCCTAAGTGAACACAAGCAACATCTAGGCGTAATGGAAACGCGCCTAACTTATACATGAGAGGTCACAAGTTCCAGTGCTATGCTGGTCGGTTCAACCCAATTTTTGTTTTTTTTTTCCTTTTTTTTCCCCTGTTTACATAATTGCCTGAGTCTACCCTGTATTTGGCTAAGAAACAGATCTAAAACTTAATTAAAAACACTTGGGTGCTGTCTTAACCCAGGCTCAAGAAAATGGCTATGTTAGCCTTGTTCTGGTTTGCACTACTCTGATACAAGATATCTGCTATATCATTTTCTTTTCAAAGTAACTCAAGCCCTTTTTTATCAGATTTAATTTTGACTTGAACATGGATTTTCCTATGCCAGTTCTATAGATATACTTGCAAACCACAAATTCTTTCAAACTCAGATTTTCTACCATTATAGCCTAACTGTTCTTGAAGCTTGAAATTCATTTTTCTTAGCAAAGCATCAAAACAAAGCACATAGTTCAGCTATTACATGTAAGTTCAACACTTACAAAACAGTGAATAATAATACATTGGTTTTTCTAGGCAACTTAAACAAATATCTTAACATAGTTCAACATGAATATCTAATTTAGCTTCAGCAAAGACTTTTAAAAACATAGCATCCAAATCTTAAGCAGTTTAACATCCAAAGCCTGATCAAAGCAATCCCTATTTCCCTGCAAAATCACCATGAACTGCCCCATATAAATATGAGACACCCAATGGTGCATAAACACAAAAGGGTCAGACTATTTGTCTGGTGTGAATAATCTAACTGAAAACATGATTTATTTCAATTCTATTTATATTCCAGTACTTTGCCAGAATAAGAAACTCAATATCTTCTGTGTGCATGTTTTTGTGAAGCATGTGCATTCATATTAGTGCCAAACAGATTATATATGATCACAATGATTTAGTTCATAGAAAACAACCACAAGATTCACCAATAAAGCACCAAAACAACCAAATGCAAACGTCAATTCAGTTATCATCTCCTTTTCAACTTTACTGGCCATCAGGGATTTTGCCCAGACCTCTCCTGAATCTATTCCTAGAATTCATTATCTAATATAACAGGGTCTTTAGCTACTTTCTTCTTTTTAAACACACACTGCCTGGGACCTTTCTCTGTTAACCCGGCACACTCAGGCCCCTGGGTATAAATATACCATGTGTGAACTTGCAATATTCCCATTGCCAAGCTATACTTTGGTAGCCCTAAGATCCCAAGTCCTTAGTTAAATTACTAAGTGTTTTAATATTTTTCATAGCAGTGCTAATCCCTTCTGCATCTCACTTCTTAATCAGAGAAACATAAATGATGCAAGCAACATATATTCATCCAGAGTTTGGTAAGTTAAATTCTCAGAAGCAACCATTTTATCATAAAAGAGTGAGGTGACCTCTTAGCACATTATTTTGCCTATGGGTTTCACTGGATCAAGATGTAAGCATATGGTCCTGAGTAATTTGCCAGATATATATATATATATATTCTTCCTTACCTCTGGTTCAATCAGATTCATGATCTGGCTAAACCACAAGTATATTTGATTTGGGTATTTCATAAAACATAGAAGCTCAGCACATGTACAACATTGCACTTCTACATTTTCTTTTGTTTTAATTAATATGAGACATAAGCAACAACACAATGTCACAGCCCATATTTCTTTCTACCTTCAGACCATATACCCACTACTTGAATCCGGGGATTTTACAAACAACTTACAAAGAAAACTTATAAAAGAAAACACCCAATCTCAAAGTTAACCCATATCTCAGACAAACATTTTAGTTCATGAATCCATGACTCTTATTTTTCTGGGTAAATCAGATAGAGGTTTTACCCTTAAACAAATCATTAACAAGCCAAAGTCATCCAATCATAAAACATAACTTGTAAAAGAAAATTAGTTCAAACTGGCTGCCTCAATATTCAGGTCTTAATGCCAAAGTTTTCAGTGAGATTACTCACCTTAATCCTTCTTCTTCCTATGCCTTATGAACCCCTTTTTAGTCTTTTGCCTTCTCCTATTTTCTCTGGTTTATGCCTTGTATATTTTTCTTTTTAAGAGGTAGAGCAATCATAAAACCTTACCACACCAGGTCTTCTTATATGAACTCTGGCTGCTACTAGGGTTTAAGGAAATTACCAAATGCCAATTTTACCCTACCAACTATGATCTGCCTCTTATTCTAACATTTTAAGAGAAAATGGGTAAATAGTCCTGGTATATTTTCCAGAAAATATACCTCATTGCCCCGGTCATGTTGTTTGCATGATTTCTGTTTTCTGTTTTTGTTTTTTTTAAGTAAAAAGGAATTGCTAAAAATGGATAAAGTGCTTGTCCAAGAGCTCATACCATTTTCATGCAAATGTTAATTTTTTCTTTTTATTTCTGCAAGTATTATTTAGTGCACATGTATAATACATGTATGCCTACCCTGGCCTAAGTCCTTTTTTTTTCCCAAGGCTTGATGTTTTCTGCCTACATGTATATATACTTGTAATTCATATATCCTATTATTTCCATTGATTGTTGCTTATTTTATCACACAGAAAACTGTGTACATGTTTGTGCACTGCCTTGTGCACCTGTACATGTTTTATACTTGGTATCTGCAAATCAATTTCCTATTCCTATTTTTTTTCAATGCAATTTCAAACAAATACAAACTAAATTAAATCATGAAATTACTCACAAAATCAGGGTTATCACATGGGTGTGGTTCTGTTTGTATGACAGATGGTTGAAGTTTGTGGTTTCTGGAAGTTTGGATGTGTTGGCAGGGAGGAGTTGAACTATCAGGTGAATGGTGAAGTGTTGTAATGGGTAGTTTGCAGTGAGGTATTTGATGTGGTTGGGCAGTAGAAGTGGATAAGTGCAGGGTGACAGTAGTTGAGAGTGGCAGAGGTGATGTTGAGTACTGTTTGGTGGTAAGGCAACAGTGTGCCAGAGAGGGGTATGAGGAAGTTGTTGTTGGTTATGGAGGAGCTGCTGATGCAGTGGATTGTGGTTGGGGATAGAGGTTGGAGTTGAGATATATGGTAGGTAGATGACTAGTAAATGTGAAGTTTGTGAAGTTTGTGCATGTATGTATGGGCAGGAAGTGCAATATGCATGCATGTATGTTTGGAGCAGAGGTGAAGTATATGTGCAGTTAGGTAAAGTTTATGTTATGGAGCAAGGCAGTAGAGCAATGATGTTGAATGGTTCAATTGTATGTTGAGATAGTGAATGGTTAAAAACGGCAGAAGGAAGCAGGGAGGATGGTGAAGGCATTAAGGAGTTATGCACATAGTTTTTGTATGACAGGGGTGTAAGGAAGTAGATGCATAGTTTCAGGTGGTTATGGCAGAGACAGTGCACGGTTTTTATAAATTGTAAATGTAAATGTAAAATGCAAATGTAAATTAATAAAAAAATTGTTTTGAAATTGTGTATGTTTTTTTTAAAATAGAAATGTAAATGCAACAACAATAAGCACGTAAATCAAAATAAAAACAAAAGTTACACACAAATACACAACAATAATTTTTTTTAAATGCAACTCAACACACAAAATGAAAACACACTAAAATCAAACAAAAATAATTCGAAGAATAAAATTAAAATCAAGTCTACTCCCCGGCAACGGCGGCAAAAACTTGTTGAATCGGCGCTTTTTCTATCGGTTAGAAAATCATCGAAAAATTGTAACAAAAATAACCGCAAGCGCACGGCGTACAATTTCAGTACATGGCGAGTACGGGTTGATCCGTAGAGAATTGAAGTGATTTAAAATTCTACTCAATCAAATTAACCAAAGAGTTTGAAATTGTTTTAAGCTAAAGAAAATGTAAAAACTAACTACAAGCTAAAGTGGATAAAAATATGAGAGTAGAAGGCAATTTAGAGGCAAATCCTTCTCATGATCACATAAATCAACATAATGAAATTATGATCTCTCTTTTTGGTCATTTGTGAATTTATTTAATGTGTTTATCATAAGTACGGGTATTTGTGCTATTAATTAGTCCAACATAAACCATCAAAATATAACACACCCACTAAACCACTTGTTAACTCTCATGAAAATGATAATGAAGTTAAAAATAAAATCTATTTTAATCTATTTACTATTGATTAATAATATAGACCATCAAATTTTGATTCTAAAATCCACTTCATTACCAATATCATATGTAGATGAAGAGGTAATTTGTGTTTATGTTTGTTTAAGCATAGCCTATTTGGTGTCAAAAACATAGACTATCAAATTCAAAGCTAAACAACAAAAATTTACCACATCAAACATTCCATTAAGCACAAAAAGAGATCATAAATTAGCAAATATGTTGAATCTACATGATTAAGAGAGCTTCATTAACCCTAAATTGAAGGGGTTTAGCTTCTCATATTTGTTATCATTTTAACAAATGTAGAGTTCAACATATACATAAGCAAGACGGAAAAGAGAGCTAATTAAAATAAAAGGAGAGCTATTCTACTTGCATGAAATAAAACTACACTAATTGCATAAAGTAAAGAACAATAATTAAAAGAGCATGAAATTAAATTGCATAAAAAAATTACATAAGAGAAAAAGGCTAAAAAACCATGAAAGAGAGAAAGAGAGTTTATATTTACAATTTGTGCTAACTAAAGAGGAAGTGCTAAGAGCTTCATTACATGAAACATAAGGGGTATTTATACATGCCTAAAACTCTAATGCATATTGTAGGGACTACCCAAATTGCCCTTGAGGATGTATGACTACCAAGTTATCAGTAGCTTCTAATTAATTCTCCATTAAGTGTGCATGTAACTTTAATCTCCACTAACATGTGCATTGGCTCCTAATTGTAGATCATGGTAAGTGGGTAGGTGGGTTCCTCTGTGTTGCATGAATTGATTTGTTTCCATCTTCATTTGTCTTCCTTCACTTGTGCATGCATGAATACATGAAGCCTCTTCCAATATTTACTCAAATTCCTACAAAACAACATTAAAATATCCAGATAAATTTTCTCAAATTAAATCATACACAAAAATGACCATTTTGCCCCCATATGAAGATGAATAAATGTTGATCTGAAAATAATTGAAATTTTGATTTAAACATATGAAATACCTTATATGCTCATTTGTTTAAATAAAAATAGATTAAATATGGATCTAAAAATATGCACATTTACGTGCACATCAATGTAGAGCATATGGACTTGAATCAGAATGCAGAAGCACGACCGGAGGAGCATGTGCCAGAATTCCATCACGAAGTCGAAGGGCAGGCCGAGAATGCAAATTTGGGAGTCTATTTGAATGATAATGACAGACTTGCTGAGTTGGTGAGACGAGCTATGAGGGGTGGATTGCCTAATTAGAGCTTGGAAGATGTAAGCAGGAGTCCATTCCTTCCAGACATTTAGTACGTTAGGAATCTGCTTGATTTCAAATTACCTACGCTGGAAATGTATGATGGGAAGACAGATCCAATAGTTCATTTGATGAGGTACATATGATACATGGAGGTGTTGGGTGCGTCTGAAGATATTATGGGATGGTGTTTCCCTTTATATTTTACAGGTTTAGCGGCGTTATGGTTTAGACAGCTGGAGAATGATCCATTACCACATAGGCTGAGTTGGTGAACAGATTTGTAAAGCAGTTTCGTTTCCATATCTCAAGACCCAAGAATGTAATAACGTTAGCAAGCATGAAGCAGAGGGTCGGAGAGATACTCAGGAGTTTTCTAACAAGATCAATGCGGCGGCAACTGTGATTGATAAGCCAGATCCTTCAATGGTTTTAATGGTGGTAGTATCAGGGATAGCCACGAAGACAGATTTTAAGGTGGCTTTGAAACAGGATCCTCCCAGGGATCTTGTAGGATTTTATTGTGAGGCTAAAAGATACCCACGTCAAGAGGATGATGAGGCTGATCAAGAAGAAATTAATACCGTGGATGGTGGAGGACCGCCCGGAGAAGGATCTGGCAAGGCAAAAGAAAGCAAAAGACGGATGACGGCTTTGGTAGATCAAAGCAGCAATGGAGGGGACTAAAATTCTCTTCTTACACGGACTTGAATGAAACCCCGAAGCGTATTTATTTAGATACTAAGGGCAAATCCCCTATGGAAAGCAGACAAGAAGAGAGCCGACTGATCATGAAAGGACCTTTGGAAAATATTGCCTATTCCATGAGCTGGATAAGCACAACACAAATGACTGCAGACATCTACGGGATCTGATTGAGGAATAGGTCAAAGATAACTGATTACAAAAGTATGTAAGAAATCGAGCTGCGACGGTGGGATAAGAGTAGCCGTCGACAACGGCAAATGGAAACGACCCTGAATCAAGGTCGAGAATAGTCATCACTTGATCGAGATGGCAGGGGATAGGGTTCGGTCCTCACACTCTATCTTTCCTTTTCAATAAACAATGCAATTATACAGTATAGAGACTTACTCGTGTATGGGATCTCGATCGGTCCTTAGGCACGCTCTGAGCTGGATGCTAGACTGTAGCGCCCGGAGAGGCATCTATCATAATGTTTGATTTTTTGTTTCTTAGTATTTGAATTTGATGCATTAGAAAAACCCTTGATTGTTGAAACCCACTCGAAAATGATGACTGATATTAATCACTTTAAAGTCCCATCTAAGAAAGGGACCAGAGTGCAAGGTGCAAGTCCCCTAGTCGGAGAGCGAGTTGATGGACTTGTACGATGCTAATCGCTTTAAGGTCCCGTCTGGAAAGGCGGAACGGGAGTGCAAGGTGCAAGTCCCCTTATCGGATAGTGAGTGGATGGACTTGTACGATATTGATCGCTTTAAGTCCCAAAAGGTGGGACCAGAGTGCAAGAAATAAGTCACATGCCGGAGCATGAGCGAATGGGCTTACTTGTCGTTGAGTCCCCTCACCAGAGAGCGAGTGGATTGGGTTCAACAAGGGTCCAAAGAGACCATGGATTTGATTATCGGCCCCAAATGACCATGGATTTGATTATCGGCCTCGAACGACCATGGAATTGATTAACGGTCCGAAGAGACCACGGATTTGATTATCGGCCCCGAACGGCCATGAATTTGATTAACCGTCCAGAGATACTATGGATTTGATTACCGATCCCAAACGACCACGACCTCAATTTACGATACAGAGAGATCGTAGATTTAACTATCGGCCCTGAACGACCATGAACTCAATTAATGATTCTAAAAGATCATCCCCTTAACTAGAACAGTAAACAATCCTAAGAGATCGCATGTTGAAAATTGAATATTAAACGATCCAGAGAGATCGTGCGTTAAACTGAATCTGAAACGATCTGGAGAGATCGAACCTTCGAACATATATCGATTTTAATAAAAGGATTTGAATGCCTTGAAATTAAAACAAAATATATAAATCTTGAAGGAACATGGGACAATTTTGATATGAAATAACTCTGAATGAAATCAGAATGATAATGATATAAATCTCGGATGAACACGAGATGGTTTTGATATGTGATGTAATAACTTCGAATGAAATCAGAATTGTGATGATGTATAGACAACAGTTAGGCAGATTCTAGAGTATTAGACTATGACAGTCTGAAACGACCGATGATTGACAAGAGAAACTAAAGGAACTAGACGATTCGACAAGATTGAAGTAGCCAGAAAGCTCAACTATCGAAGATTGACATCACGTTTGTTCTTGGGCAAAGCACACCTTCCATTCGCAAGGCGTGCTTTAAGGGTAAGTGGTATCCTGCCTTTTGACCAGGCAGTATACGGACGAACCCGACAAGTTAAACTTCGAAGTTATCAAGGAAAGGTACTCGAAGAGATGACCACAAAGCCCAAAAACCCAAGTACAACCAAGACCACAACGTAAGTAAGTGCTCACTCCAAGAGTCTAAGGACCAGGAACCACAAAAGTTAGGGGTCGGTATTGACCCATCCCATGGGTCAGCACCGACCCGTGTTCCTTGGCTCGGTGGGGCCCATCTTCTACCTATGACCCCTCATTGATGCTAGAACCCTATTTCCAGTGTTGTTTTGTTGATTCCATACAACTCTCTATCAATCTCCACGAACTGCTGAATTTGCAACTTTGTTCTTCCATAACTCCATCATTTAGACTCAAAAACAAGCTATTATTGATGCAAACAGCTATGAAATCACAAAGCGAACCACATGATGAGCCGAAGAAAAGAGTTAAAGGCAGCCAATTTGGCTAACTTAGGGGTCGGTACCGACCTATACCTATGGAGTCGTACCGACCCATGACATTTGATGACGTGGTACCCATATTTTCTGGAGAACTAATCTATAGCAAGTAGAACGGTCTAGAGATCTTTTGTGCAAGATTTAGGCTCCCTACCTCTATAAATATAGGGGTATGGCTCATTTTTAAGGATCTTTTGGCTTTAGTTCCACTCTACTCTATATTCTTGTAATTCTGAAAATCTAAGTGTCGAAGTTGTACCAACCCTAAGAACTTCTGCCCCCAAGTTAAAAGATAAGCAATAAAATCATTAAGTGGATGTATGCCAGAGTTTCTCGAACCACTATAAATCCCTATAAGTTTATTTCTTACTCATTAATTTATTTCCTTCACTTTTTATTCTCTTCTATTTTTTATTGGGTGTTTGTTCCAGTTTTGGTTCAAACACAATATTTTCATCTTAGTCCAATTACAATTAACCCAAATTTTCAATTATTCAAATTCCTTAATTAAATTCAATTTACAGAAAAGTAGTTCAATCTAGGGTTCTTATTAACATCAATATTAACAGATTATAGGAATTTCTACTTGATTAGAAAAGGGGTTTAACCTAGATCAATTCCTATTTAATAGGTTTACATCGGTTTAATTTTTTACTCAACATCAGATATGTTTTCCAATTTAGTTTCTAACAACCTAAGTCAAATAGAGTGTATTAAAATTAACTACGTATAAATCATATTGTTAAAAATATACCCACTCACCTCAAATCCAAGCTTTTCCCTTCTAGTCCTGTTTGGAAATCCCCCCTCGCCCGCTTGTTGGCTCTTCGCTAGATTCGTCCTTCTTAATCTCTTTACTTGTATCATTGTTTTATTTTGAAGAATTTAAGTTTGGAGAGGAAAGAATTTGACAGAGTTTCAGGGAAGCAGAGTAATTTTTAAGTAGGGTTTATATTAGCTTGTGTATTTATAAGAGTTTTGGATTAGTATTGATCGTTGATCAACCCTTGGAGAATCTTTGTTTGCATCTTGTATGTTAAACGTTTACTTCGCTCCTAAGTAAACTATACCGATTAAATATGGGTCGTTCATCGCTCAAAATCTTCGCCCTGGTTCTTCAACCAGTCGACTGCTATATATGGGGTGGTCAATCGTTAGTGGTCAACCAGTCCTTATATGGGTGTCGACCGATGGAGCTATTTTTTTGAGAGAAATGTGTGATCCTCTAAAGTAGAGGAAAGCACACATGTGTGTGTGTGTTTATAACACTGAAACAAAGGTGCTGCTAATATGCTTGGCAGGTAGCTAATAAAAATACAAAAAACAATGTAAAGAACTTAGGTATAACTAGAATGAGCTCCGGCAAGGCCACCGCCCATTACACCTCATTATCGAGCTCCGGCAAGGCCACCGTCCGTAATGCGGTGTTAGAAGTAGCCAAACACCATGAATGAACGCCTCGCTGCAAATAGGAATGATCCAGAATGAAGTACGCCACTCTATCGATGTGGAAGTAGTGGAAAGGGCGCCACACTGTAGACACAAAAGAACTCCTCACTGCGAAAGCGGAAGGTCTAGAATGAACGTCTCGCTAAAATCCTATCAGCAGCAATCCTGAGAACCTACAAATAGTAATCTAGTACCATTTCTGGCCTAAACCTATATCTGTAAATGGAACTAAATGCAATTGTAAGAGTCATACATATATATGTATATAAATGAAATATATATACATATATATGTATTAATGAAGTAAAAGTAGCAATACTATATCTAAAATTATAAGACGGAAAGCAACAAAAAAAAGAAGCAGACTTAAAAGGAATCCAAACTCATAATGCATCATCTTAACCATCACCAGTGATATAAAAAGATTAACAAAACAAAAGGTTAATTCCTATAAACTAAAAAAATTAAAATTATTCTTATGCTCCTTTAATCAAAAGGACATTATGATAATCAGTAAGAACCTCATTCAAATTAGAAAAAATGTTAATGTAATAATTATTAATTTTAAAAATATTATTATTATGTTTAAAAATCTTATAAAATTCCATGTATCTAGGAGTTCCTTTAACATCCTCTAAAATCTCAACTGCTCAATGTATGCCTTTGTTAGATAAAATTGTTAAGAAGCTTTCTTCTTGGCCTGCAAATAAATTGTCTACTGCTGGTAGGATAGTGATTGCCAAATCGATTGCCACTTCTATGACCACTTATTTCTCCAGTATTTACATTCTCCTTGGTAAACTTATCACTATGCTTAATGGTGCTATCAATCACTTTATTTGGCATGGCAACCCATTCTCCAAGATGCTAATTCCTATTGCTTATAAAAAGATTACCAAACCTATTATTTTTGGTGGCCTTGGAATTCTTAATTTGAAACTATGGAATAGAGCTGCTGTTTCTAAACATATTGAAAGATTACATCAAAGAAAGGATGATCTGCTCTCAGTTTGGATACAAGAAAACTTAGTCAAAAATCAATATTTTTGGACTCTCCCTACCCTTGATGACTGTAGTTAGTTTTGGAGAAATATATTAAGATCTAGATCCTGGTTTATCCCAATGTACAAATCTGAAATTACTGATAGCACTTTGTTTTGGCACTCTCCTTGGGCTAGGAAAGGCTTTCTAGTACCATCAATTTTAACTTAAGAAGCATGACTGGCATATAGGAGCATGACTCTGTATACAAATATATTGCAGATGATCACATCTCTCTCCCTTACTGCAGTTCTTACATGGTCATACAGACTTGGAATCTATTGCAAGCTTCTCCTGTCTCTTCTATAAGTGCATCTCTATGGAATGATAAACCCCATTCTATCAAACATGTGTACAATTCTTTGAATACTGGTTTCCCTATGTTCTGGCACTCAAGAATATGGTCCTCCAAATCAAAGCCGAAGGAAAATTTGCTTCTTTGGATGGTTGTAAACAATGCTAATCATACTATGGATAACTTATATTACAAAGGAATTCTAAATCTCTCTAGATGTGTTTTCTGTAACAATGCTTCAGAATCTAATGCTCATTTGTATTTCGAATGCTCCTATACTTATCATGTGTGGAGATATGTTCTTCGTAACTATAGTTTGCATTCTCCTGCTACTTGCTCGAAGATAGAATGGTACAATATTTTTAAAAGCACGAGATGGCGATGCAGATCTTCTGATTTGCATCTCAAGCTTTTGAAGAAAGTTGTTGCTGTTATTTGGGAAGACCAAAATAAAAGAGTTTTTATGCATGAAGAGAGATCCAGTTTAATAATTATTAGGATAATAATGAGTAGGGTATTGGAATGTCTTCGTCCTCTTTGGCTTTTGATTTTTCATTTGGGCTTTATGGGCTTTAAATGAAAACTCAATAGGTGGTTTGTTTTTGGTTGCTTTTCTTTTATGCTCTCATATTAAGATAGCCTATTATCATAATATTTCCTCTCTCTATATATCTGGTAGGGGCCAGTTCCTCCCCATTAGCTTTGCAAAAAAAATCTTGATATTATTACTAACCTTATTAAGATATTCCTTGAAATGATTATTTTTAGCTAATCTATATTTAGGATTTGACATCCGATTAAAACAAAATGATGATATTATAAAAACAAATTTATTAAAATGACTATGATTATTATTAAAAAGTCTCTGGTTTTTCTCAAACCAAATATACCAACAAATTATATTGAACAAAGTATCAAGTAAAAATCTATTTTCCTTTTTAAACTTAAACCTTAAATTATTCCAATAGTAATACAATCAGTAACTTTAGTTGTAAAATTAAAGTTAAAGATTTGGAGAGCATTATTCAGAATGTAGTAAGTATCCATGCAATCATAACACACATATTTAATATCTTCAAGATACAGATTACAAAAAGAACATTTATTATTAATTTGCATATTTTTTTCTTTTTAAAAATTCTATAGTATTTAGTTTACAATGCATGATTAACCACATATGAATTTTAGATTTAGGAGGAGCATTTGTTTTCCAAATAAATATAAAAGCGTTATTAGCTACTCCCGAGAAATTAAGAAATTTATAAAAAAAATTAGAAGTAAATTTCTTACTCTTATCTCATTCCCAGCTAATGTTATCATTTTCATTATCAATATTATATAAATTCAATCTAGCATAAAGCAATGAAAGTTGCCTAAGAGTTATACCTTTTAAATTCTATTAAAACTAAAATTCCAAGGGGGGTCATTATCTGGAGAAAAAACATCTAGAATTAAAGCATTCTTAAAGTTACAAATTTCGTAAAGCTCTTTAAATTCTATCCTAAGAGGAATAACAGAAATCCAATGGTCATGCCAAAAAGAAGTATTATTTCTTGAATGAACAATTGTATTAGTACCAAGGTTAAAAATGTCATGACATTTTGAAATTGATTTCCAAAAATTAGACAACTTATTTATTACTGTAGGTGTAATTTGGTATAAATTATTACTACCATTATAGTAATACTTAGAAATAAGGGGCATTTCACTAGAAGGACAAACTTTGCAGTCTAATTAGTTTCTAGGATACACATTCAAAGAAATTACTTTCAAGGCCAAAGTCAGCAGAATAATTACTTTCAAGGACAAAGTCAACAGTCCAATTACTTTCAAGGACATAATTTCATAGGTTTTTAGGCCCTAGAAACTAATTATTTTACGTTTTGTCCTTGAAAGTAATTATTTCAGTTGTGTGTCCTAGAAACTAATTCCACTTGCTAAAGAGGCCCTTGTGACTAATTTCCACAAGAAAATATTTTATTTCCAAATAGAATTATAATTTATATCCTTAAATTTCTATAACCACTTCCCTAATAAAGATAAATTCATGTTACGTAAATTAATAACTCCTAAACCACCTTCCTTTTTCGATTTACGAACTATTTCCCAATTGACTAAACATTTAAGACTGTTATTGGAATTATCACCACTCCACAAGAAGTCTCTTCTTATTTTATCAATTTTATCAATCACCGAATTTGTAAAAAGATGCATGGACATCCAATAGATCGGGAGAGCTGATAAAACAAAGTTGATATGAACTAATCTACCCGCTCTCGATAAAAACCTCCCGTTCCAATTAGAAATTCTATTTTTAATCTTATCTATTATAATTAACCAGTCATCATGCTTATGTTTAGTTGGTCTAATCAAAAAACCAAGTAAATCAAAAGGGAAAGTCATAGTTTTACAATTAAGCATATTAGCAACTAAACCTTCAACCTTATCAACGTCATTTAATACTAAAACAGAACTTTTATCAAAATTATTTTTTAGCCCTGAAAGAAGTTCAAAGCTGTATAAAATAAATTTAAGAGTAATGACATGATTAGGTAAATGGGAGGTAAATAGCAAGGTATCATCCGCAAATTGAAGAATAGAGAGACCACTGCGAGAGATTTCACTACCAATACTACCCAAAGAACCATTACCTACCGCTTTTTTAATTATCATAGCAAAAACATATGCCGCTAAGTTAAACAAAAGAGGCGATAAAGGATCACCCTGCCTTAAACCTCGTTTAGATTGAATTTTATTCCCTAAAATACCATTAACCATTATACTAGAGTTACCAGTTTTAAGCAAAGAAAAAATCCAACCAATCCATTTACGACTAAAACCTCTAGCTAATAACATCTCAAATAGAAAATCCCAACCAACCGAATCAAAAGCTTTCGCAAAGTCTAGTTTTAGCAGAACACATGTAATATTATTTTTACAACAATGATTAATGTATTCTTGAACAGCAGCCACTATATCAGTGATATTTCTACCCTTTATGAAAGCAGATTATGAACAATCAATTAGATCATTCATTCTTGTGTTAAGTCTATTAGCTAAAACTTTTGAAATAATTTTAACATAACAGTTAATTAAAGAAACAGGTCTAAAATCTTTTAAATTACACCAATTTTTTTATGTAATAAAATTACAGTTGCAAAAATTAAATCTTCCTAATTGTAATTTACCATTATAAAATTCATTAAACATACGAATTAAATTGAATTTTAAAACACCCCAAAATAATTTGTAAAAAAAATAGGGAACCCATTTGGGCTCGGGGTTTTATCACCAGCCATGTCATTAATAGCTTTAAAAATTTCCTCTTCATAAAAAGGATTATCAAACTCATAAAGGTCAATTCTAGAATGAACAGGATAAATATTATTCCATCTAACGTTAATTCTATGTTTATTCTTAGTACCAAATATATCTCTATAATAATCAGTAAAAGCCACATTAAGATCCCTATGATTAACCAATTCTACATTATTCACAAAAATAGAATTTATCGTGTTATTACGTTTTCTACCATTAGCCATATTATGAAGAAAAAAATTGTATTATTATCACCTTCATTAATCCATTAAATTCTAGATCTTTGTTTCCACATAACCTCTTCTTTTTCTAAAATAGAACTAAGCTCTTCTTTTAAATTAGCGAGAATGTTACGCCCGCCTAGATTTAGTTGTCTAATTTCTTCTATCTTGTTTATTTTAAGCATTTCAGAAAGAATATTTTCTTTCTTAATTTTAATACTCCAAAAACATTCTTACTCCAAATTTTTAGAAAATTCCTAAGACCCCTAAGTTTTAAAACAAAATTTTTTGCAAAATTATCCATATTTCTGATATTATATAAATTCATTGAAATCCATTTATTTTTAATTAGAGATGAACAATTAGATTCTAATAACCACATTTTTTTCGAATTTAAAAGTTCTATTAACAGTCTTATGTTGATCACACGTAAGAAATATAGGACAATGATCGGAATAAGTGTAAGGCAAACTCGAAACTCTACAAATAGGAAATTTATCCTCGATTTCCTCACTGATGAAAAATCTATGAAGAAGGGCCATTGAGGGAGACTCTCTAGTATTACTCCAAGTGAATTCCCTATTTGAAAAAGGAATTTCAATCAAATTAGAATTAATGATAAATTGATCGAATACTTCCATTGAAGAGAAATCACATTCCCATGGTGAACGCTCTCCTAAAAATGCGTAACATTAAAATCACCCCCCATAATCCAAGAACCAGGAGCTAATGATGTAAATTCTAAGCATTCATTCCATAGAACCCTACGACCAAGTTTGGAGTTTGGCCCATAAACATTAGATATATTTAAAATAGAATTGTTACTAAGATTGATGAGAATAATGTGCAAAGAATGTTGCATAGAAATACATTGAAGTAATTTAAAAGAATTTTCCTTCCACCCTATAAGTAAACCCCCAGAAGCTCCTACAGAAGGTAAACAAGCCTAATTCCTAAATTGATGACCACCTAATCTTCTATAAAAACGAATGTCAGGACACTCAATTTTAGTTTCATGTAATAGTACAATGTCAATAAAATAATCCTTAAAAAATGCTCTAATTTTATCACATTTATTTATATCGTTCAAACCTCTAATATTCCAGCTAATAATCCTCATAAACCAACAGATCTAGCCCTCTCGATTTCCCTACTGCTAATATACGCAATATCTAATTCAACATCAGAAAAAACAAAAGCGGTATCTCTAGCTAATTGACAAAACTCAGAAGAAGACAAACTACCTAAAGCATACGAAGAATATGTACTGTCCATATCAGAAATCATACCTGAGCCTGAATTCATAGTGCCTTTCATGGCACTTGAATCAGGTAACTCACCCAAAAATGGAGAATGACTACTACTGATCCTGGCACTACGGGGAACAGACCCACTTACAGCAATAGACTTTTTCATCTACCTCTCTTTGACGAAGAAGAAACAAGAGATGGCTTCTTGCCAAATAAACGATCTTCGTCTTTTGTTGAAACAGTGCCTTGAGAATCTTGAGAAAAATCTACTGCCACATTGTCCCCTTTCAACACATCATATTTAGAGCTAACTGACAAATCACATCGAGAGAATACAGCTGCCTCAACACCATCTTGAAGCTCAGTGGATTCTCTCTCAATCACAGCCTCGGTAGAAATAACAAACTCAGACCGACCTTCACCTTTTACTGCAAAATGTATTAAATCAGATACATGTGCATGTTGATATCTATGAGCACACTGAGATTCCTCAACTAACACACAACCAGCAAGAGATACTGGGCCATCATCACCCTTCTCTGGTCGAAATTCAAAAACTACTTTACCATCTGTGGCGCCATTCTTATCTGAAGAAACAATTCCAACATCTAACATATCGTCAACGTCATGTATGTATTTGTGCTTAACAGCTTCCATGCGAATATCTTCCCCAAACGAAACAATGTCAGGTACATGTACAACTATACTAAGGTCAGAGCCACCATTGGCAGCATGCAGAGCATCCCCATCCCCATTTGAACAAACATTATCAACAAACAAATCACTTTTACCTCCAAAAAACTGCACTTGATCACTATCCATCACGGAAAATATGTTTTTGTGCATATCAACAACCTTGTGAATATCATTCCATGTCTCATTTGTGTCTGGTACATGTACAATAATGCTCATATCAGTGCTATTATAGACAACATCACTTTCACTTCCACCACCAACCAACAACAACTGATCCTCATTAAGCATTTCATCTCCAACCTCATTAGTACAAACATCATCTCCTAATGAAACACTTCCACCACCAACCAACAACAACTGATCCTCATTAAGCATTTCATCTCTAACCCCATCATTAAAAACATCATCTCCTAACGAAACACTTCCACCACCAACCAACAGCAACTGATCACCATTACAGAACTTGCAGTTAAAATCAATTTCAGGAACAAGCATAGCATTATTCATATCAGAGCCACCTTCACCTTCATCAACAACCTTAATAACCCCATTCTTTACCCCATCAACTGCATATATGTTTTGGTCCTCATTGTAATGATCTGGACCAACCTTGCAATTATTTAAAGTACCACCAACTTCATTTTCCTTGTTTACAATAACACTCTCATCTCTCACCAGCAAACATTCAGAAATATTATGACAACCAAGAATCTTATTAACTATCCTGCCACCTTGCACCAATGAATCAACTGATGATGTATCATTATTAATAATATCAACCGCTTCAGATTTCTTATCAGAAAACTCCACAGAATTAAGACAATCGAATCTATTTGAGGTCACTAACTCAAATCTTTCCATTACACATGCATTTGGATCTGGATCTTTTATTATGAACTTGAACAAAGTCTTTATTCGGATCACTCTTATAAGATGATGAACAAATACCCACATAACTGCAGTCGAAAAATGATTCCCTGATATCAATTGAAGAAGCATCCAATTTACAGCGCACAACAGCAGGATCCAAAAACATTGGATCAAAAAAGCTTGATTCATCTCTATAAACAGCAATAGAGGAATCAGATACATCCAAGAGAACATCAGAATTCATCAAATCACCAATATACCCACTGAAGTCAGATATCTTATCTGCTGTCAAGATTTCATCCAACCCAGAAGAAGCGTAATCACCAAAATACTCTTGGAGTCACTAAATTTCTTTTTGTAATTCTTGCCTATATTTACTTCATTAATAACATGAAAATGATTAAAAAAGATCCTCTAAGAACCCAATTCCTTCCATCCTCTGTACCCATAAATGATCTAACAGAATTCATTTAAGCTTCATACATTTCAATACAAACTGAAAACCATGATCTGTACTTGAACGAACGCGATTCCTGTTCACAAAATTTCTCGAACACTCATATTTTTTATGCCCGAAGAAACCACATTTGAAACATCTTATGGGATCACGACATTCATGAGCCATGTAAGAAAAATCTCCACAACGAAAGCAAATTTTTCTCCCCTTACTTGATTCGATCCATTTCTTGTTATTAAGAGAACGAGGGAAAATTTGAGGAGCAGAGGCAAAAGATCCCTTAACAACTTGCATATAAGATTGCAATGGCAGAGAGTCACGATCATTAAAAGAAAACGAATGAACATTACGGGAATGAGAAAGAGAAAAAGAAGGCAAGTTAAAGAAATGGGGAAATGAGAGTGAATATGACGCCATTGTTTTCTCGAAATCGTACCGATGGAGCTATTTATTTTAGGATGCTTTAATTTCCTTATTTGCTTATTTAATTAATTTTGATTTTAAATTTTAAAATGTTTTTAACTTCTTCATATTAGCTCTGATTTCAAAATGTTATATATGAAAATCGTCCAGAAAATCACTGTGAATGCAACAGTGTAATTTTAGTAGCCACATTCGGATATTTGTGAAAGTTCACTTTTTTCCTTGTCATATTTAAATTTAATTCTTTTATTAGATTTTTACTTAAAGTTTCGAGGTGTTGCATTATCCCCTCTTAAAAGGATTTCATCCTTGAAATCTTACAAGGATGGAAAAAAATGTAACTTGTACATGCGACAATCAATAACTACAACCATCTACTCATCCATTATCCATTGGCAATCGCTATCCTTAGTAAATTTTCTAATGCAATATGTACATGCAAATGTGAAATGCACATGAACCTACACTAATGTAAAGAGTAGGCGGTCTCCTAATCTAGTCGACCTCCTATTATGCAAGTGCTTATGACATGTATCCAAGATGTATGTAACATCCTATGTAAATATACTTGTAATTCTACATATATGCATAACCATTCAATCCATATGCAGCAACCATATGCATATAACTCGATAAAATAAAATAAGTGGTGGTGTAAGTGTGTATGTACTAACTCGAGAATATATATTGCCTACGTGTGCAAAAAATCATTCACTAAATACACCCACTAGCATCCATCGTACAAAACATGTCCTAATAACACGTTCGTAACCATTCCTAACATCCAATTGTCTCTACCTATGGGGTATACCAAGCTAGATCTTAAAAATACAAGTAACCTATATTTAATTATCAAAATGGAAACGTACTAGAAAATAGTTGTAGTTGGGTAGCTCGAATCCTGTCCTCGGGCTATGTACTCTCCACTGGATCGTCTCCCACTGAATCTTAACAACCTTGATAATCTTGTTGTAGAGTCGCTTTGTAATAAGATCAAGAATACAAGTGGGTGCACGATACCCAAGTGACTCCCTCTCAACTTCCATTTCCTCCAGCTGACTCAGCTCGACTATAGCAGTTGTATCATGTAAGCACTTTCATTAATCCGACACAGGGAAAAATTCAAGTACTCCCACTAACTTCTTAGGAAGCTTTACCCTATAAGCTAACTTGCCAACCCTATCAGTAATTGGAAAAGGCCATACAAACCTCAGTGCTAGCTTTCCCAAACTACCGAACATCATAATATGCCTAAGCAGTGAGACCTTCACAAAAACCATGTCGTCCACTGCGAACTCTAACTCCATGTATCACCATCAATGTAGGACTTCTGCCTATCTTGAGTGGTTTTCATCCTCCTACAGATCAAGTCTACCTTTTCTGATGTCTCCCTCACCATATCTGGTCCTATAATAATCCCTTGCCTCTGCTGGTATAGTGTCTTTTCTTTTATAACAGAGGTGATGTCACATCAATTGCTGACATCATATCTTTATATTCTTTCTCCTTCGCTAGATGTTGCCATGTGTTCCTCATCCATTTGATTATTTGAATGTGTATGGATTGCTAATGTGGCTTCAGGTAAGAATTAATTTGGATTTAGAAGGATAATTTGAATTTGAAGTGCTATGTATGATGTTGATGCAATGGGTGGCTTTGTGTCAACATTGGCACTCCGTGCATCATATGATGATATTATATAATGACTACGCTTTGCAGTTGGGTGATTGAACACATTATGAAGTACGGCTTAGTTATGACGACACCGTTTGGGCTGGCTATGTTGGCTTTATCTTGATAAATTATGATGGCACAATTCTGGCATGGTTGGCTTTCTAGCTAAGTTATGACAAGGAAGTTGTAATGACCCAAGATTTTAGGAATTTATCCTGAAAAATATAAATGAATTTAAAATAATTTTTAAATAAATTTTAAAGGAGGAATTGATATAGCTTGATAGTGTATCAATGTGTGTACATGAGTGCACAGGAAATGCACATGAATATAAGCTAAAACCCTGAACTCCAAGAATACATACATATTGATGTGTATGGAAATATATATATATATATATATATAGATTAAATTCTTAAAAGTAGTATGCATAAGTAAATGTATATATGAGTGCTACTGAATAATTTGAGTGTACATGTGCATATGTGTGTGTGTCAGTATAGTATGATGTAGGGATATATAGGAGGGTATACTAATTATTTCAGAAAGACTTATATACAAATATATATGTGTTAATAAAATACTAGAGTTTAAACTGGTGAAATAAAATATACAGACACATTTTAATATAAGCAGAAATGAAAAGAATGGAGATATAAAAAGGAATAATTCTCTTATAAATAAATGAAGGAAGTACATACCATTTGCATGAAAGCTAAAAATAGAAAAGAGTATTTAATAAATAACAAAACCAAGTCACATTTTTAGCATGATTGTAGACAAGGGGGAAAAGTATTTTCTGAAAAGCAAATTTCTGAAAAAAAATGTGTAACCACTTTTCTCTTCACCCAAATTAAGCCGGGAAGGGGTAAAACTTTGGGTTTAAAATGCAGATAACATGATTTTTCTGGTGGGCAAAAATGGACTTAGCCAATACCCAAAACCCTAAGAGAGACCCTGTATATATATACATGTATATGCAGCAGCCTCCTCTTCTCCTCAGAAAAGAATTTTGAAAAAAAAAATAAGAAGAAAAACAATACCACAGAAATCATAAGACAAGGGAAGAAAGAGAGCTTGAGGATAAGAGCAGGAGTTCATCAGTTAATTAAGGAAACAAAGGAGAGAGCTAGGTGAGAAAACTCACTCAAAAATCTAAGGCAATAAGTCCTAATGTAGGCAGCCAGTTAAAAGTATTTTCTTAAAAGAGTATTTTCATATATGAATGTTTATCTGTGAATTTAAATCTGAAAATGTTTTGATTTTCTTTGTTTGATTACTTGTTTTATTATAACAAAGTTTCATGTGTTGTTGGTATACATATCTGGTTTATACACTCAGATCTCTGATATGTTAATGTTTAGGGATATAAACAAATACCCAGAAAATAAAATGTTGAGAATAGGCAAGTAGTATTGGTTTTGGCTCAACCCAGAAAGATGTAAACAATGTTGAGCTGCAGTATACTCATGTATAAGTGCTGAGGCTTGAAATAGAAAGGAATTAGGGGTGCAATAGGGTTGCCTATGTGCTGATGCTCCTGATTCAATAAAATGCATAGCAAACAAAATTTTGTGATTCAGTGAAACCAGATTATTCTGAGTTTAACTCAAGCACAAATGTTTGCAAAAGAAAAAAAAAACTCTCTCTGAAACCATAAGCCAATGTTAGTTGCCTAAACTCCTTTTAAAATACCAGGATGAATATATTTATATACAGAACTTTATTTTGTACTCACCAATGGTTGTTTGCTTGTTGTTTCTGTATGGTCATGAATAATATGAGATACCATGATATAGATGTTTTCAGTTAATGGATCACTGAATGGTTTTGTCATGAACAATCAAAAGGGGTTATTATTAACTAAAACCTGATTAGGAAATTGGGGTCAAGAACACTGCAGGAATGACTTGTGTGCTTGAGTAACATAAGTTGACACATGGATTGTTTAAGCCCTGAGATCTTTGTGTAATGGAGTGAATTAGTTCATTACAGTGTGTCCATTGATTCATAAATATTGCAGATGAGACCAAGGATAGATAAATATACCAAGGAAATAATACTTGAGCAGATGAGAAAACTAGAGTTTTTCCCAGATTTGAAATATGAGAATTGAATAAATGATTTAACTCATATTAGTTATTTTCCTGTTTGGTATGAATGATTGTTTGTCTATGATTGAGTTGGATGCTTGAATGTATGTGCCATATTCATATGTGTAGTCTCTGGAAAGAAAGTTAAAGTGTGCACATGCACAAAGACACAGAGCATGCACACAAGTATTTACCTGATTCCAAAGGACAGAACCTTATGTATTTGTACTTAACTTGATTTTAACCTAATTAACAAATTGCTTTTGTGAATTTTCTCATACCAGACATGTGTCTGACCCTAGTGTGCTAATGGCATCTGGGGTGTCTCATTTAAAATGAGGCAGTTTCCAATGCTTTTTCAGGGATTGCAGCAACTAAATAGGAGTAGGAGCAAGGCCTTGAGAAGAAGATATAGCATGCTAAACTTAGTTAGATAAGAGCCTAAATATTGAAATCTGCATGTATTGATAACTTAAATTGCTACTTGTACTAAGTGTTGAATATTGGAGGGATATTTTGTTAAGTATTTTGTTAAGAATTTGACTTGTATCTGGAATCTATGAACCTAGTTAAATTTCTGATATGTTTAAAAGTTAATCGAAATCTTGTAAGTGGATTTAGCTAGAACACCATGTTAAAATTGAATGATTACTTTTTTTTAAATACATTAGTAAATCATGAATCTTTGGAAAGGATTTAAGTTTTGGAAAATCAGGATAGTTGATTTTTCAGAAAATTAAATGGTTTTATTTTCTACTATGGCATATGTATACAAAAGAAATAGGCATAGGTTGAATGTTTTATTTGGCTGCAAGGTTTCCATAATTAAACTTGTTCCATACAAATGTTTCCTGTCCTATTTTTAATTAAAGAAAGGATCTGTAATAAGGTAGATGGAAGCCAGATTCAAATAGTTGCAGATATATATGCACATAAATATGTTTAGTGCAAACATTACCACATCTTTTTCTTTGCACTTGTAATAGGAATCTGAATTTCACTCAGATTTTAACCAAATGCATTTTAAATGCCAGACAGATCTTATAAGAAGAAATACAAACCTGAATAATGATAAACACTTCTATCATCCTCAAAACCCAAGAACCAGATTCTTAACTCATATCAATCCTGAAGCCTTCCAGGTTATAGGGATGGGTTTCAAAAATAATTAAGCAAGAATTATTGTTTTGTATGATGGAATATAGGCAAAAATAAAGTATATATATATATATGTGCAGATATAGGTAGATAATAGATTGCAAACTGTACAGGAGAAAAAAAAAAGAAAAACCAAAAATTGTGTTTGAACCGACCAGCATAGCACTCGAACTCGTGACCTTTCATGTATAAGTTAGGCGCGTTTCCATTACGCCTAGATGTTGCTTGTGTTCCCTTAGGATCCACTTTCTTTTATACTGAATTTGTCACTATTCAGAACTTAACACAAACATCTATATTAAAAGCTTGTTTACTATTGATTATTACTTGATCACTTCTTAGTTAGTATAAACAGACTAATGTGTATGTTTCCAGTGGATTGTTTAGTAAAAAAAAAAAAAAAAAATTAGCAATCCAACATCCTCTTGTTTTCCAGAACTCTGATTCAAACAAGAGAGGCATATACATCCTCACATGTATGTGCTTATCTTTGTGAATGTACTGATATATTTATATTGGTTGATTATTGTGATCCTGGATACATTTTGGTTTATTGGAGAAAGATATTGACCCTGAGAATTATATTTGCAATGGATGATATATCTATATATTTATATATCCTCTTTACCTTAAAAAAAAAAATTCCTTATGAAATTAGAGTAGAAATAGGAGGGTCATTTCAGTTGGTATCAGAGCTATGTTATTTAACATAGAAGAAGTAAGGATCAAGTTCTTAGATAGAAATAAAATTAAAAGGAACTAAATATATATATAACAATGTACTCAGTGTGAAAAAAAAAACCACTGAAATAATAAAATTACTAATCAAACTAACCAGCTATGTAAATTATTATTAGCAAACTATGGTAGGGAGACCACCAAATCAGGGAGCAGGATCTTCCCATGCACCACCAATGGTCAATCTGCAAGACTTGGTGAGAGCATTTAGGGATGGGGCAGGACAAAGGCAAGAAAATCCCTATGAAGAACTCTCAAAATTACTTAAAACATATACTCATTTAGGAGGCAAAAGCTTTGAAGGGACAGAGAGTGTCATGGAAATTCAAACATGGTTGAGAACATTGGAAAGAATTTTCAATGACATGCAACTTGATGATCAAAGAAAGAGGCAAGTGGCTTCAAGACAGCTAAAAGGAGTAGCTTTAGGCTGGTGGGAAGTAATCATAGCAGGAAGGAATGAAAATGAAATCACTTGGAATCAATTCAAAGAGATGTTGGAAGCAAGGTTTGTACCAGCATCAGCAAAGACTACCTTGCTAGAAGAATTCATTAGACTTAGACAAGGAACCATGACTGTCACAGAATACACTCAAAAGTTTGAGGGGCTTTCCACATATGGAGCAATGCTTGTGGCAGATGAGGCATCTAAAAATGATAGGTACATAAAAGGGCTGAACCCAGGACTTAGCAGAGCCATGTTACCCTATGCAGACAAGACTTTTGATCATGTAATAGACTTAGCTTTGAGGTTGGAACAGCATGACAAGGAAAGGGAGAAGTTCAGAAATTTTAAGAGCAATAATAACAAGAAAGGTAAGGGGAGGTATCACCCTTATGATAAGAAGAAAGAAGAGGCTAGTAACAAAAGCACTGGAGATGACAAAGCTAAGGAAAACAAGAAGAAAATTGTGTGCCATCAGTGTGGAAAGGAAGGGCATATCAAACCAAGATGTCCAGAATTGAAAGGAGGAGCTTTCAAATGCTATCTATGTGGGAAAGAGGGGCATATGAAGAGGAATTGTCCTGAGTATAAACAGCAAGGCAAATTGGCAAATTTGGAAGGGAAAGGCAAAGCCACAGTGGAAAGTAACACTGTAAACCATAGCCAAGTGGAAGGTACATTACTTATTTGTACCATACCCATAACAGTAGTATATGATGCTGGGGCAACTCACTCTTTAATTTCTTATGAATTGGTTAAAATGCTAAAACTGAATTGCATATTGGTTGAAATCCCATTGCATATACACAGTCCATTGGGGAGTTCTAGTGTTTTAAATATGATTTGTGTGGATGTGGAGTTAAACATAGGGGGAAATATTTTTATTTCCAATTTATATGTTTTGAATTACCCAAATATAGGTGTTATATTGGGGGTAGACTGGTTAAGGCAATTTAAAGCCATAATTAATTTAGACTCATCCACCGTATCATTGCAAAATTCTAGAGGCCAGAGAATCACAGTTTTATGTGAGGTAGCTAAGGAGGGAAAACTATATCATTTAGTTGACTCAGAGAAAGATTTCAGTGAACTAACCATTGAAGAAATTCCCATAGTCAATGAATATTTGGATGTGTTTGGTGAGGTCAAGGGTATCCCACACCATAGACCAGTAGAATTCCAGATCAATCTAGTTCCAGGAGCAAGCCCAGTGATTAAAAAGCCAACTAGAATGGGGCCAAATGAACTAAAAGAATTAAAGAAACAGTTAGAAGAATTGGAAGAAAAGGGTTTTATAAGACCAAGTAATTCTTGCTGGGGAGCACCAGTGGTATTTGTTAAGAAGCAAGATGGCTCCTTAAGACTCTGCATAGATTATAGAGAATTAAACAAAGTAACTATTAAAAATAAATACCCATTGCCAAGAATAGATGATCTTTTTGATCAATTAGCAGGGGCAAAAGTATTTTCTAGACTAGACTTAGCATCTGGTTTTCATCAAATGAAGGTGGAAGAATCAAGCATCAAGTACACTGCCTTTAACACTAGGTATGGGTTGTATGAATTTTTGGTTATGCCATTTGGCTTGACCAATGCACCATCTTACTTTGTAGATTTAATGAACAGAACCTTTAGAGATTGTTTAGACAAGTTTGTGCTTATTTTCATAGATGACATTTTGATTTATTCCAAGACAGTGGAAGAACATAAGCATCATTTGCACCTGGTTTTGTCTAGGCTAAGGGAAAAAGATTTAAAGGCAAAATTTTCAAAATGTGTGTTTTGGAAGGAGGAAGTACATTTTCTTGGCCATGTTATATCTGCCAAAGGAATTTCTGTGAACCCCAATAAAGTAGTGGCTATTCAAGCATGGAAGAGGCCAAGCACTGTGAGTGAAGTGAGGTCATTTATGGGGATGGCAGGGTATTATAGAAGGTTTATAAAAGATTTTTCAAAAATTTCTACACCACTCACTAACCTAACCAGGAAGAACCAAGCTTTTGTTTGGTCAGAAAAATGTGAAAAGTCTTTTGAACAATTGAAGGAGGCATTGGTGAATGCTCCAATTCTAAAGGTACCACATGGAAATGAAGAATTAGTGGTATACACTGATGCTAGTGGATTTGGCTTGGGTGCAGTGTTGATGCAACAAGGCCAAGTCATTGCATATGCATCCAGACAACTTAAACCCCATGAAGTAAGGTATGCCACACATGATCTCGAATTAGCAGCTGTGATATATGCTTTAAAACTTTGGAGACATTATTTATTAGGCACAAAGTTTGAACTCTACACTGACCACAAGTCTCTAAAATATTTATTTTCACAAAAAGATTTGAACATGAGGCAACATAGATGGGTGGAGTTCTTAGCTGCCTATGATTTTGACATACTCTATACACCAGGCAAAGCAAACAAAGTTGCAGATGCTCTAAGTAGACAGCATGCTAAATTGGCTATGATGATGATAGCAGAATTTAAAGATTTGTCTTTGCTAACTGAGTTAGAGATTGAGGAGAATGGTTGTGTGCAGATGCATGGTGCACAAGAAGATAAAGGGAAGTTAAGCTTAATGACACTTCAACCAGATTTAATTCTGAAGGTAGGGAAAATGCAAGAACAAGATGCTCACTTATTAGAGAAGAGAATGCTCCTCTCAAGAGGGGAGGAAGTAATGAAACACCACATTGATAAAGATGGTTATGTGAGATACCAGAATAGGATGTGTGTACCAGAGGACATAGAATTGAAGAGGGAGATATTGAATGAATATCACAGAAGTAAATACTCCATACACCCAGGTAACACAAAAATGTATCAAAATTTGAAAAGAGACTTCTGGTGGAAGGGGATGAAATCTGATATAGCCAAGTACATTGCCAAATGTATGACTTGCCAACAAGTCAAGGCTGAAACTCAAAGACCATCAGGGTTGATGCAACCTCTTAGTGTACCACAGTGGAAGTGGGAAGACATATCTATGGACTTCATAGATGGACTGCCTAGATCTAAGAGAGGTAATACAAGCATATGGGTGATAGTTGATAGGCTAACCAAGGTAGCACACTTCATCCCAGTCAAGTCAGAAAGAACTGCACCAAAACTAGCTCAAATTTTTATAAAAGAAGTGGTAAGGTTACATGGCATTCCCAAAACCATTGTGAGTGATAGGGATACCATCTTCACTTCAAAATTCTGGAGAAGCTTTCAAGAAGCAATGGGAAGTGAACTATGTTTAAGTACTGCCTACCATCCTCAATCAGATGGGCAGACTGAGGTGGTAAACAAAGTTTTGGAGGACATGTTGAGGGCATGTATACTGGATTTTGGGGGCAACTGGGAAGATTATCTTCATCTAGTTGAATTTACATACAACAACAGCTACCAAAGCACCATAGGAATGGCTCCATTTGAAGCCTTATATGGTAAACCCTGCTTGTCACCTGTTTGCTGGGTAGAAGCAGGAGAAAGGTCTATTTTAGGACCTGAGTACATACAAGAAACCAAGGAGAAAATTGAGTTGATAAGAAGAAGAATGACAGCAGCTCAAGATAGGCAAAAGAAATTTGCAGACATGAAAAGGAGGCAGGTAGAATATGAAGTGGGAAATTTTGTTTTCATCAAAATCTCACCCATGAAAAATGTGCTGAGGTTTGGAAAACAAGGCAAATTAACTCCAAGATATATTGGACCATACAAAATTCTGGAGAGAATTGGTCCCTTGGCATATAGGTTAGAATTACCAGAAAACATGCAAGGTATACATGATGTTTTTCATGTATCACAATTGAGAAGGTGGGTCCATGACAAGGCAGAAATTCTTGAAACCCCAACCCAAGTGCAGATAAATCCTAATTTGATTTATGAAAAGGATCCAGTGGGAATTTTGGCAAAAGATGTGAAGAAGTTGAGGAATAAATCCCTGAAACTTGTGAAGGTACAGTGGAGTCTAGATCCTAGTGATTGCACATGGGAATTAGAAGACAAAGTTAGGATGAATTATCCTAAGCTATTTTCAGATTAAGGTAATTCTGATTTTTGATTGTTTTCTTTATTTTGGATGAATATATTTTTAGTTAGTATAGAACTAAGAATCTATTTGGTAGGGAATATACTTGTTCTCTGAATTAAGTTTAAAATTTATTTTAAGCTTAGGAAAATTGTGGGACACAATTTCTAAAAGGAGGGGTGTATGTAATGACCCAAGATTTTAGGAATTTATCCTGAAAAATATAAATGAATTTAAAATAATTTTTAAATAAATTTTAAAGGAGGAATTGATATAGCTTGATAGTGTATCAGTGTGTGTACATGAGTGCACAGGAAATGCACATGAATATAAGCTAAAACCCTGAACTCCAAGAATACATACATATTGATGTGTATGGAAATATATATATATATATATGTAGATTAAATTCTTAAAAGTAGTATGCATAAGTAAATGTATATATGAGTGCTACTGAATAATTTGAGTGTACATGTGCATATGTGTGTGTGTCAGTATAGTATGATGTAGGGATATATAGGAGGGTATACTAATTATTTCAGAAAGACTTATATACAAATATATATGTGTTAATAAAATACTAGAGTTTAAACTGGTGAAATAAAATATACAGACACATTTTAATATAAGCAGAAATGAAAAGAATGGAGATATAAAAAGGAATAATTCTCTTATAAATAAATGAAGGAAGTACATACCATTTGCATGAAAGCTAAAAATAGAAAAGAGTATTTAATAAATAACAAAACCAAGTCACATTTTTAGCATGATTGTAGACAAGGGGGAAAAGTATTTTCTGAAAAGCAAATTTCTGAAAAAAAATGTGTAACCACTTTTCTCTTCACCCAAATTAAGCCGGGAAGGGGTAAAACTTTGGGTTTAAAATGCAGATAACATGATTTTTCTGGTGGGCAAAAATGGACTTAGCCAATACCCAAAACCCTAAGAGAGACCCTGTATATATATACATGTATATGCAGCAGCCTCCTCTTCTCCTCAGAAAAGAATTTTGAAAAAAAAATAAGAAGAAAAACAATACCACAGAAATCATAAGACAAGGGAAGAAAGAGAGCTTGAGGATAAGAGCAGGAGTTCATCAGTTAATTAAGGAAACAAAGGAGAGAGCTAGGTGAGAAAACTCACTCAAAAATCTAAGGCAATAAGTCCTAATGTAGGCAGCCAGTTAAAAGTATTTTCTTAAAAGAGTATTTTCATATATGAATGTTTATCTGTGAATTTAAATCTGAAAATGTTTTGATTTTCTTTGTTTGATTACTTGTTTTATTATAACAAAGTTTCATGTGTTGTTGGTATACATATCTGGTTTATACACTCAGATCTCTGATATGTTAATGTTTAGGGATATAAACAAATACCCAGAAAATAAAATGTTGAGAATAGGCAAGTAGTATTGGTTTTGGCTCAACCCAGAAAGATGTAAACAATGTTGAGCTGCAATATACTCATGTATAAGTGCTGAGGCTTGAAATAGAAAGGAATTAGGGGTGCAATAGGGTTGCCTATGTGTTGATGCTCCTGATTCAATAAAATGCATAGCAAACAAAATTTTGTGATTCAGTGAAACCAGATTATTCTGAGTTTAACTCAAGCACAAATGTTTGCAAAAGAAAAAAAAACTCTCTCTGAAACCATAAGCCAATGTTAGTTGCCTAAACTCCTTTTAAAATACCAGGATGAATATATTTATATACAGAACTTTATTTTGTAGTCACCAATGGTTGTTTGCTTGTTGTTTCTGTATGGTCATGAATAATATGAGATACCATGATATAGATGTTTTCAGTTAATGGATCACTGAATGGTTTTGTCATGAACAATCAAAAGGGGTTATTATTAACTAAAACCTGATTAGGAAATTGGGGTCAAGAACACTGCAGGAATGACTTGTGTGCTTGAGTAACATAAGTTGACACATGGCTTGTTTAAGCCCTGAGATCTTTGTGTAATGGAGTGAATTAGTTCATTACAGTGTGTCCATTGATTCATAAATATTGCAGATGAGACCAAGGATAGATAAATATACCAAGGAAATAATACTTGAGCAGATGAGAAAACTAGAGTTTTTCCCAGATTTGAAATATGAGAATTGAATAAATGATTTAACTCATATTAGTTATTTTCCTGTTTGGTATGAATGATTGTTTGTCTATGATTGAGTTGGATGCTTGAATGTATGTGCCATATTCATATGTGTAGTCTCTGGAAAGAAAGTTAAAGTGTGCACATGCACAAAGACACAAAGCATGCACACAAGTATTTACCTGATTCCAAAGGACAGAACCTTATGTATTTGTACTTAACTTGATTTTAACCTAATTAACAAATTGCTTTTGTGAATTTTCTCATACCAGACATGTGTCTGACCCTAGTGTGCTAATGGCATCTGGGGTGTCTCATTTAAAATGAGGCAGTTTCCAATGCTTTTTCAGGGATTGCAGCAACTAAATAGGAGTAGGAGCAAGGCCTTGAGAAGAAGATATAGCATGCTAAACTTAGTTAGATAAGAGCCTAAATATTGAAATCTGCATGTATTGATAACTTAAATTGCTACTTGTACTAAGTGTTGAATATTGGAGGGATATTTTGTTAAGTATTTTGTTAAGAATTTGACTTGTATCTGGAATCTATGAACCTAGTTAAATTTCTGATATGTTTAAAAGTTAATCGAAATCTTGTAAGTGGATTTAGCTAGAACACCATGTTAAAATTGAATGATTACTTTTTTTTAAATGCATTAGTAAATCATGAATCTTTGGAAAGGATTTAAGTTTTGGAAAATCAGGATAGTTGATTTTTCAGAAAATTAAATGGTTTTATTTTCTACTATGGCATATGTATACAAAAGAAATAGGCATAGGTTGAATGTTTTATTTGGCTGCAAGGTTTCCATAATTAAACTTGTTCCATACAAATGTTTCCTGTCCTATTTTTAATTAAAGAAAGGATCTGTAATAAGGTAGATGGAAGCCAGATTCAAATAGTTGCAGATATATATGCACATAAATATGTTTAGTGCAAACATTACCACATCTTTTTCTTTGCACTTGTAATAGGAATCTGAATTTCACTCAGATTTTAACCAAATGCATTTTAAATGCCAGACAGATCTTATAAGAAGAAATACAAACCTGAATAATGATAAACACTTCTATCATCCTCAAAACCCAAGAACCAGATTCTTAACTCATATCAATCCTGAAGCCTTCCAGGTTATAGGGATGGGTTTCAAAAATAATTAAGCAAGAATTATTGTTTTGTATGATGGAATATAGGCAAAAATAAAGTATATATATATATGTGCAGATATACGTAGATAATAGATTGCAAACTGTACAGGAGAAAAAAAAAAGAAAAACCAAAAATTGTGTTTGAACCGACCAGCATAGCACTCGAACTCATGACCTTTCATGTATAAGTTAGGCGCGTTTCCATTACGCCTAGATGTTGCTTGTGTTCCCTTAGGATCCACTTTCTTTTATACTGAATTTGTCACTATTCAGAACTTAACACAAACATCTATATTAAAAGCTTGTTTACTATTGATTATTACTTGATCACTTCTTAGTTAGTATAAACAGACTAATGTGTATGTTTCCAGTGGATTGTTTAGTAAAAAAAAAAAAAAAAATTAGCAATCCAACATCCTCTTGTTTTCCAGAACTCTGATTCAAACAAGAGAGGCATATACATCCTCACATGTATGTGCTTATCTTTGTGAATGTACTGATATATTTATATTGGTTGATTATTGTGATCCTGGATACATTTTGGTTTATTGGAGAAAGATATTGACCCTGAGAATTATATTTGCAATGGATGATATATCTATATATTTATATATCCTCTTTACCTTAAAAAAAAAATTCCTTATGAAATTAGAGTAGAAATAGGAGGGTCATTTCAGAAGTTCTCTTACGGTTAAGGCTGGTCTGGTATAATCATGGTAGTGCAATTCCATAGGGTTGAGTTAGCGCAATCTAGTATAATCATGGCGGTGTAAGTTCTATAGGGGTTGAGGTTGCGTAATCTAGTATAATAATGGCGCGTAACTCTATGGGGTTGAGGTGATGCAATTTGTAGAAAGCAGGATGTCATGGTACTTCTTTCATATTTGGTACAACTATGCATCATATGTATCTATGCAGTTTTGCTTCAGTTTTGCTTCAGTTATGCTTCTACATCTTGTTTATCTAGATTGGTGAAGTTTGTTTCCATCGTGTTGAGCTAGCTCCTTGCTTTGGGTTTGTTCATGTATGTGCAGTTTGTGATTTCATTGCTTTGTGAATATACGGATACTGGGCTTGTGCCCTGTTATCTGTTTTTACAGGATCTGCGCAGTTTGGCCTTATGGAGATAGCATAGTCTACCCTAATTATAGTGTCACATTTGGTTCTTCGACGGATGTGTTGTTCGTATATATTTAGGATTATGATGTCCTCTGATTATTGTGATACGTTTAGCATTGTTTGCATCAGATATATGTAGTTTACTCTATCAATCCTTATTGATCTTCATAAGTATATAATTTAAGTTTGATACCGTGCTAATAGTTGTACATGAATTACATATCATTCAGTTATGTTGAATGTAGTTTACTGGGCTTTATATGTTATATTTTGAGATTTGCGCAGTTTCTTTTTGATGTAGATGTGGTCCGTTTTTGTCTTCCTATCGACTCATGTAGTCTATCAGTTTTATACACCTGGATCTACATAACTTATTTTTATAGGACAAAAATGGATGTAACAAAAACAAATTGGTGTTTTAATGGATCCTAATAATTCTAAAAGAATAAGAGGGGAGTCTTCTTCCCCGAATCCTCCTCTTTAAGTTTTTCTTCTTGAAACTCTTGCCAAAATTAAAGATTGTGTTTTTTATGTTATTAAAGAATGTTGTGTATTTTATTTCATATTCGATTTTGATTTTGATTCCCTTTATGTCTTAATTTAATATATTCCCAGAACTCTATATACAAACTCTATATATTACTGTCTAGTTGTGCTTAATTAGTTTTTCTATCTATTTTCTTTGACGGCGAAGGGGAAGCATATGTAAAATTATATTAGGCAAAATGATAAAGGGAGCATATAAAGTCAGTGGAAGTTATTTATCTCTCGAATATTTATATGGTTATCATTATCAAAAAGGGAAGATTGTCAATACTCCAGGTATTGATTTTGATGACAAAAACCATATTAATATTGCTACAACTAATATTTCTCTAAATTGAGCATTATTTTCAGATATTCTAGGGAGATATTTTATAGAGATAAACAAGAAACTCAGTGAAAGCAAATGAGTTATATAATATGTATGAAGATTGATTAGAGCAAATGAAAGAAAAATATTGACTCTAGATGAATAAAACGCAAGTGATTCAATTGCAGAGATATTTGAAGTGTTCAATAAGTTTGAGTCATACAATTTTGTTAAAGGCTTTATAGCAAGTACCCTTGATGTTTCTCTTCTATTTTACTCTATTTTAATCCCTAGCATTTTCATATAAACATTTAATTTGAGTTTTAAAACATGGAAATCAAATTTGAATTTTAGAAAAAGAAATTAAAAATTACTAAAGTATGTCGATATACTCTATGTGGATATGTCGACAAACAGATAGTAATTTTGAAACTCAATTTTAAATAAAAGGATTTTAGCATCATCTCTTCACCAATGGACACATCTCTTTCGATTATATTTAAAGGGTATGGAAAATGAAATTTTTAACAAAAATTCTGCATTATTCTCATACTCTTAGGTTTCTATATCTTTGTGAAAAATACCCTTTAATATACTTCCACTCACTTCATATTATTCAAGAATTTGCAAACCACGCAAGATTAAAGAATTTTAACTTGAATTCTCTTCCTCATTAATTTCAAGGATATATTACTATTGGAGGTTTATAGGATCACTGTACTAAACCTGCAGGAATCTATATTTGAGATACAAGTAATTGTCATACTCTATTGTTGTTTATAAAGAGAAAGGTGTTTTTGTCGTCGTGAAAAGTCAGGAGTAAAGGTCTACCTTACCACCCATGGAATTGTATGATTTTAAAGGTATTATTTTCACCGTTGGAAGGCAAGGAAGTGATATTGTAAATTCTGTATAGGAAGTATAGGAGTGAACGTAGGATTGGATATCCAAACCAGTATAAAAATTCTCGATGTCATTTACTTTATTGCTTTTACTTTACTTTATGTTATATTAACTTTATGATTATTGCCTTTGTTTTTGAATTGATTACTTATCAGAGTAGATAATCATTAATCTCACAATATGACTTTTACATAGTTGATATACACTATTCACCCCCTCTAGTGTATTAGTGGTCTTAAGATTCATTCTGCATTAGTGTGTTTGGGCATCCCACGATCCATATATATATATATATATATATATATATATGTTTGACTACTTTATTAAGGTTATGTCACATTCAACAACACAATATATAGCAGTGATGCAATTAACTGTATCTAATGCTCGCTATTGGTTCAACCTATAGACATAGTTGCAGTATGGTCTGCCGAAGGTCATGTAAGCCTGCATATAGAGGTATCCACCTATCACGATCCACATACTAGCTATGTGAACACATGACGCCATGGGAAGTCATAGGAGTAACTAATATCGAATAACTATACGATACGACTATCGAACAATGACCAACATCATCATACATACAACGCTATACACATCTTGGTATATGATAGTCACATCAAGTTATCATCACTGGTATAGACCGAGCAACACTCAAAATAGATTTTGAAATGATTATAAATAATATATAACGACCCTGTATGGGTCTAGGTTTAAGCTGACCATGTTAATCGGTCAACGAATTAAATATCAATCGATCGACCGTTCGTTGTGTTTTTATATAACATAATAATCATTCTGAGTTTATTTCTATAGCATTTTTCAACCAATTTCTTCATGTTATCTTTATCGTTTTTGTGTTTTGTTATTACTAGTTTTTTCCAAAACTTTATATATGAATTTAACCACCATTGTGGTGTGTGTATACATCAAATTCTCTAGAGTTTCATATATATATATTTATTGATATCAAATATACTTTATCATTTCAAAACTCTTGTACTTGATGTGTTTTAGTTCGCATTTCTTAATTAGTCTTCTACTTAATTTTTTACCAAGGCCAACCGGTTTTATAGTGGACTGTCCAATTTTTATTACTAAAAAATAATAATACATGAAATACAGGAGAAAGGCAATAAATACAAAAAACAGAAAAAATAATGAAGCTAAGAACAGAAACCCTATTATTTCGAATAGTTGAAATAATAAATTTTCAAACTTGGTTCCTATAAAGACTTATAAGCTATTGAAGTAACGGTGTCACTGAGTTCCTCTTTCCTAAGAAAAGCTTATTATTTCTCTCGGTCCAGATAGCATACACAAATTTATTCAAAGCCAAAAGCAAAAGCTTACCAGTAGAATGTCTCCATCTTGTAGCCTTAAAAATGGCATACCATTCAATTTTGAATCAACAGATGGATTATGTAACTTCAAGATGCATAGTAATCTCGACCAAACAAAGAAGGTGAACCGACATGAGAGAAAAATATGACTAGTGCTTTTAGGGCTACAGTAACATAAACTGCAAGAAGAATTGAGCATCATTCCTTTGGACAGCAAGTTGTCTTGGGTGTGAACTGCATTTTTGATGATTTTCCATAATAACACATTTTCTTCATGCCTAGAATCAGAAGTCCAAATCCTTAAATGCCAATGGAAGATTACAATGTATTAAAACCTAATATGGCTTTGTAAATTGAAGAGATGGAGTGTTCTTTATCACACCATTGGTAAGAAGAGTAAGACATATCATAAAAAGAACCATCAATAGCATACCAAACATTTCGGATAATGGTCGAACTAGAATGAGGCAGCATCAATCTACTACCATTTGAAAACCCTCTAACTTCAATAGATTCAGGAATACTAGAGTGATGTCTGAGATTGCCATCAATAAAGTTTGAAAAAATTAAACCTTTAACTGACCAAGGGTCATGCCAAAAGAAACTCTTGAAGTAAGGGCAATAGGGCATTGGAAAATTGGAAGGAAAGATTCTCTAAGCTTCAAAATACATATCCAGGTCCAACTACAATCAATAGGGATTTGCATGGTCCAAAAGTGATTAGTCTTGATTAAGTTATACCTGGTCCAGGATGCCCATAGATTTGGAGTTCTAGAAAGTAATTTACTTGTGAGAGTAGAATATGCTGCTTTGTTCCAATTATTAATGTTCATGATACCCAATCCACCATATTCGTATGGCATAGTTACTTTCTTGAAAGATATGGGGATTAACTTGTTTGAATGAGGATTGACATGCCAAAGGAAGTAGTTAAATGCTGAGTTAATCATTTTAATGAATTGAAAGGTAAGATATGAATATGGGCATAGTATAAACACATAGAGGTGGCAATAGATTTCAGAACAGTCAATCTGCCAACAAGGATAATTTTGAGGAAGGCTGGAAAGTTAACTTGCTTATAATTTTATCAAACGTAGACATGCATTAAGAGGTAGAGATATTTGAAGTAAGAAGAGGAGCTCCAAGGTAATTATCATTTATATAGAGAGGAGAAAGGCATGATAAGTTTTGAATGGAAGTTTTATCAGTATTAGTGATACTAGCAATCAAGATGTTAGATTTTGTCTTATCTATTGATAGACCAGTGATATTGAAAAAACAATCAAGGGTATTAAAGTAAGAAATAACATACTTGGCATTAGGCTTAGTGAAGAGAATTAGGTCATCAGCAAACATCAATGATAAGATCAAAGGAGATTTACACATAGGATGAAAGTCAGTTTTTTTGTTAAAGATAGCTTTATTGATCATATTAGTGAGAAGCTTCATAACAGTAATGAAGAGATGGGATATATGGGATCCCCTTGCCTAATACCTTGAGTACTCTTAAAGTAACCAAATGTGCTGCCATTCAAGAACAGAGAGAAGAAAGTAGTAGAAACCCAAGTATAAATCCAGCCTATAAAAGGAGGGGTAAAGTTCATAGCATGAAGAATGTTGATGATAGACCTCCATCGAATTTTATCAAAATCCTTTTTTCTATCAAGTTTGAGCAAACATATAGGAGAAATATTTTTCCTAGAATATCCTCTCATTAATTCCTGAGTTAGGAGAATGTTGTCAACAACATTTCTGGCAGGAAGGAAAGCATTCCGGTTTAGAGAGATTATAGGTGATAGGACATGTTTCATTTTGCCGGCTATGATTTAGAAATGCATTTGTAGATAACATTACAACATGTTATAGGTCGAAATTGTGAAACACTAGTTGCTTGAGGTGATTTAGGAATCAAAGCCAATTTTGTGGAATTAATGCCTGAAAGCATTTTATTGCTTCTAAAAAAATTAACTGCCTTAATGACATCCACTCCAATATATCCCATGCATATTTATAAAAGAAGGCATTAAAGCCATCTGGCCTAGGAGAACTAGAGGAATTCATAGAAAATACTGATTGTTTTATTTCAAGAGAAGAAACCTCAGTAATGAGGAACTGTTTTGATTCCTCGGATATTCTATGCAAATCGAATTGGGATGAAGAAGACATGGATAAGATATGGGATTGGGATTAGCAAGAATTCCTTTAAAATAGTAAAGAAATGCAACCTGGACAGATTCTGGACTATCACAGTATTGATCATTCATATCAGAAATAAGCCAAATGTTGTTACCTGCCTGCTTTATCTTAAGTGATTTATGGAAATAGGAAGTATTCCTGTCACCACATCCATCCTAATTGCCCTTAATTTTTTTGTTAGTCATTATACACTCTTCATGTATAGCCTTTTTCAGAGCTTTAGGCTTATGTTCTTCCTGGGATAAAGAAATATCAGTGGGGTTTGGCAGTATGGAAGTTGGGATATTTGGTAAGAGGGTTCTTAGCTTTGAAGAGATTCTAGTACCATCACCATAATTTTTGTGAACCTAATCTTTCAATGCGCCTTTAAATTTCCTTAATTTAGCTTGCAAAATGAACGTATGGTTACCATATTGAGTAATATTCCAAGAATCCAAAATAAGTTGTTTAAAATTTGGATGGTTAGTCCAGGAGTTAAAAAAATGAAAATGAAGGATGGCATCTCATGGATTTTTACCCCAATCCAAGATAATTGGGGAGTGGTCAGATAAAGAAGGGGTAGGAAAATGGGCAACTAGATTAGGCCAAGTTGATATGGATTCAATGTTGTGGTAGGCTCTATCAAGCCTACAAAAAGTTTTACTACCATTTCTATAACTGTTATTCCAAGTAAAGAAGTAGCCAGTAGAGGGAATAGGAATGAGATCAGAACAGTGTATGTAGTTGTTGAGAGGCTTTGTAGATTATATGAAAGAGAAGTTCTCCTAACTTTTCATGAGCATATTGCATACAATTCCAGTCTCCAAAGCATATCCAAGGGCTGGATGAAAGAATTAGAGAAGGGATAAGGTCAAGCGTAACTTGTTTATGGTCCTTATTATTTTTAACATAGATGAAAGAGAGATGAAAGGAGCAGTCGGAAGGGATGTGAGTGATTAAGAGTGGATTAATTGCCTATGCATTAGGAGGGGTGAAATAGAGAAAATGCTAGGGTTCCATAAGTAATCTGCCATATGGGGCTTGGGCAAAGTTGTGAATAATAGACCAGGCTGGGTTGATAAATTTTGCAATTTTGTATGAGAGATCATAGTTTAGCTTAGTTTCATAGATCACAAGAAGTTGAAGGTTATGGACATGAATAAGATTCTTTATTTCAATGTGTGTCATAAGAGTGGGCACCTTTTATGTTCCAATAGCCTATGCTGTTAATCATTAAACTAATTTTGATTTAGAAGTAGATCTGGTTGTAACACCAGCTGTAAGTGAAAAGGAATTAAGAAATTTTAAACCAGTTTGATCAATAGAAAAAATCTTCCTCTTGTCAAGGTCAGATGGCAATTAAGAGCGGGAGATAATTTTCTTAGGTCTACCTCTTCTTTTAGAAGTTGTTAGTGTTTTAATGGATAAAGAGACCATAGGATCATTTTGATGGAGGAGATTTAATATATGATCATGAGGTTTTAGATTGAGGTATGGGGAGTGTTGAAATGATAAAAATGGATCAGGGTTAGTAGATGAGTGATTATGAGGCGTGGAATGTTGTTGTCGAGTCTGGAAGACAATGTGCATGTCCATGTGCATATTAGAAGAAATATTCTGAGATACTATATTAGTTTCAAAGGCAGCTGAAACAAAAAAGGTGTTTGGATGAGTGATAGGGACAGAAATTGAAGAGGATGAGGGATCAGGATTGTGAACAAGGAGGTTGGGGGGAAGGGTTAAGAAGTAAAACATGGGGAGAGGATTTGAAATATCAAAACGTGCATCCAGGTCAGTAGTGTTTACTGTATAAAAGCCATCACTGAATTCACCATCCTCTAAACCATCAAGCACAACAAATTTATTGAATTGTAAGTTAGATATATCTTCTAAAATGGATTTCCCAAGGCCTGCTATAGTATTACATTGATCGGGGCATTCAACTTGTATCTCCACTATATTTGAATGTTTGGTGTTTTGGATAGAAGTGCCCAAAATAGGAATAACATTTTGCACTTCTTCAGTGAGGTCATTTTCAATACTAGTATGGTTGTTTTTCTTTGAATCGTTTGCCTTGTTGGATTTGTTATGAGAAATCTTTCTCCGAGTCATTTGCTGCCTTTTCTATTTTCTTTTAATTTCTACAAATTTACCTTTTTCCTACTACGAAGCCTTCCTAACATTTTCTGCAACTACAGGAACATCACTAGAATCTACAACCTTTCCTTTCTCTAAAACATTTCTTTTAACAGAATCCTCTACAACATTTCCTTTCTTTGAAACATTTCCTTCAATAGAATCATCCAAGTCACCTAAAAACAACTCACAATTGAAGGAGGAGTGACTAAACATTTTACAATGTGTACAAATGAAAGGGCGCTAAGAATATTCAACTTGAACATTTTCACAAAATCCATCACCCAAACATATAAAATCTGGTAATTCCTTGTATGGAGAAATCTCTATCAAACATTTTGCATACTCAAATCTATTCATTTTTTTGTATTCTCATCATAACAGATCAGTTTAGGTGACACCATAACCAATTTATACCAATCAAAGTTCAGGACAATAAGGGGATATTATATAAATGTACCCAAACTGGAACTCTATTGATTTTAGATTGAACAGAAGCAAATTCAGGGTTTCGATCAGATAATATAAACATCTAGCCTTTGATAAAAGTGGTATCCATTTTTAAGACTTTTGATTTATCCTCTTCACATGAGAATGAGAAGTGGAAATTCTTCTCGTCTGATAACATTTCATAAAAACATTTAAGCTTCCAAATCCTTGCTATATAGGTTTTGTCTGCCATAAAACTTAATGGTTCACGAAGAAAGAAGCCAATAACCCATTGAGTCTAGGTATTGATACCAGTATTGATAACCTCAAGAAGAGGTGATATGGTAGAACCATTGTAAATAATGTCAAAATGAATAGGAGAGTATTTTCTAGCATTTCTAGGTGTAGGGTTGAAAAGAGAAGACCATTTAGAGACAGGGAGAGGAGGAATGGAGATGGATAGAGGAGGATTAGAAGAGTTCAAAGAAGAAAGGGAATATAGTGGACAGGGAATAAAGGAGGAAATGGGTCAGGAAGAAAAGGGGGGAGGAGGAGGGGCAAAAGGAGGTGGGATGGGGGCAGAGGTAGAGGAGGGATGGAAGGAACAGTGGAAGGATAGATGAAGGGACAAAGAGGGATGGTTAGGCATGAGTTGGAGGAGAGCTTCCATGAGAAAACATTTATGAAGTGATGGCTTTTAGCAAATTGTCTTCTATAAATCTTTTATAAAGTCGTAGATCATATATCATATATTTGATATCATTATTAGTATAATTAATCTCCTCAAAACATATCAAAAATTACCATTTTAATTACCAAAATCAATTGACTTGCATTATATTTCAAAATATTTTATACATTGATTCATTAACCTGTTGATTTAATAGCATTAAAAAAGAATTAATATTTAGTTAATTAGAATTAACCATAAAATCGATTGATATCCATATTATATAATTATATAATTATAATCGTATTATAGATAAAAGGGAAACGTTTCACTCACAATTCTATGTTCTAAGCCTTTCGATTCAGCAAGAATTTACCCAATTCCTCCACTGACCAAAAGTAGACGATCCTGGAATCTCCTCAATTCAACTCGAGATTAGTATCTATATGTAGCCCTTGCCTTGCTTTTCGTTTTAATATAAAAATATGCAAAATATCAAGAAACGAGAGAGATATGGAGTTTTGAAATTTAGCATAGAAAGGCAAAAGAGAGAATGGGAAGAAGATGAAAATTTAAAAAGGGGAAATGTATGTTGTATCATATTTTATAAATGAAGGGAATGACCATTTGGATTTGAATTTGAATTTTCGGACTTTCAACTTGTTTTAGCCCGCTGCGAATTTGCAACTAAAGATGTTCATATCTCCTTCATACAATCCTGATTATAACATTCTTATACTCTAAATCGATTAGAAAAATCAAATCTATTGGCAGAACTCTCTTATCAAATTATATCACTTGTAAATTACATTTTTATCCCTACTAATTAAAATTACTAAAACACTCTTGAAACAAATTATCAAAAATTATAGGGAATTACATCACCTATCCCAAAGAATTTCATCTTCAAAATTCTCATGGGATAGAAAATGCAACTTGCATAATCACTTATCGCGTATCACATGCACAACATAAATAACATGGACAATCAACCATCCAGACATCCATAGCATGCATATATTTGGGTGAGGTTGAAATGCCTCACTGTTCTTAATGCCTAAAATCAATGTCAAATGCCATCTACATTTCCACATTAACCATGGATGTTAAAAACATTGGGTTGTTTAATTATCTACTTGCATTTAAATATATATCAACCGAATTAACAATGGCATATTACTTCATCATATATGTTAAATACAGGTACCAGTATCACAAACATCACATCTCCTATTTGTCCACGTCCATATTGCAATCATGGGTTCTTTACAATAAAATAGAAGAACAAGTACTTGATAAAAATGTAAAAAAATGTACAAGCTGACAGCATGAGTCATTGACCCGCTTCATTCTATTTATGTTATCTTTACATGTAAACCTAATACACACACATATATATATAATACACATATAACATAGATATGCAAAATGGTTAAAATACAAATTTAAAAGGGAAAAGTTGCAACTAGTTTGGACTGTGCTATAAAAAGTCTACCTACTTATCCTTTTGGGATTAGGACCACGTAGTTCTATTTCCATACCTGGACCTTCTCTTCTCCTGCAGCCACAAATGTTAGCACATGATAACATTTGTTGTCGGCACATCCAAACAATAATATAGGCATACCTATCATGTTAACTAAAGTATAATAATACAAAATAGGGAACAATACTCTAACACATAAACAAAATCAAACACTATCCATTCCCTATTTCCAATAATGCTAATTAAAAGTATCGAAAAAACACTAATGCTCAACAAAAAGCGATACAACAATCCATAAGCAATAATAACACTAGTCACACTTCAAACAGCAGTAATAAATTTCAGTAAAAACCAACAATCACACATGCTACCAACCGGTAATTACTAACAACTACATATATATACACACACAAATGCACACATATATACGACCATAGAGTATATACCAATAAATAGCAATTACCCACTCCAAACAGTAATTACATCCCCACGTGGTAAATACAAAAGGTATACCCTAAATAGTAAACACTTGCCCAAATAGCATGCCTCATAATAGTAAATACTGGGTCGCATAACAAATGAACAATAGTAAATGATAATACTTCATTCTCAATGTAATAAAACCATTTCATTATTATTTATTCAACATCAATTTTTTTAGCAAAACTAGCCGACTTTATAATGGGTCGCAACATTTATAAAAGAATATAAACAAGTGTTTGGCACATGCACCAAAACAACTAGAGAATAATACAGTACGGGAGTTTGGCAAACATGCCAAAGCTACTATAAAAACAAACCAAAACTAGTCCCTCTTCGAAGAGGAAGAGCCACTACCATCATCAGAAGAATCAGGCCCAATAACATGAAAATATCCCAAAAGGAGAGATGCCAAGTTAGAAACATGATCCATAGAATTTGGGTAGAAAAGAAATTTCTTATCCCAAGAGCCACCCGCTAAAACATTCTTATTCAAATCTCCAGCATGACCAAGAACAGAAAGGGACAGGCCCTCGCCCTCAACATGATAATAAAGACACCTTTCTTCCTTGTTACCACCCACGTACATAAAGAAAAAAGCATTACACTTGGGAGCATATCTCATTTTCGAAGGCTCATGAATCAAAGCTTGTTGGACAAGCCCAAAGATAAATCATCAGAAGGAGGATGAACTACATCCAGTTTTACCTTAGAACTATCTCAATAACATCAACAGGGGGAACGATAGAGACCGAAGGCTATAACATGTTCAAAGAAGGAGGACTAACAATAGCTGGATGAACTTTCGAAACCTACTTCATGACCGAAGGACGAGGAAGCAGAATTCTATCTATTAGTGGAATAAGAGCATTGGCAAACCTTAGCTTACACGCTTCCATGACGTGACCAAAAGAGTGAAAAGATGTGCAAATATGAAGTTTCCAATTGTACTGAACATCAATGACAGCATCGTGCCCTTAAGTAATACGAATGGTTATCTTGGAAGATAAAGGCTTTTCAGGAGATACTTCAATAAGAGCTTTGGTATACACTAGCATATTTTCATGCTACAGTATTAGTGTCAAAAAATTTGAGCTTTCCAAGGACAATCGCTAACCAATTTAACCTAATTAAGGCTGCAGCACTGATGGAATATAGAGAACTGAGTCCAAACTAGAATAGAGAGAATCTATTCCTTAACTTTATCCAATGTCTTACTCCATGGAGTAATAATGAAAGCTTGGCCGATGATAATGGATGGATCTGGCTGAAGGACACGGGGTCTTTTTTCTTTTTTAGAGAACTTGAAAAAGAACATCGAATTATAGAAGTGGACTTATAGCCTACCCATAATGTTCCAAAAATGACGGCAATGATCATGAACAACTTGATAAGAGAGGTTATAATCAAGGAAGAAGCCCATTGAATACTCAGACCAAAACTTAGTCCCCGCCTCTAACACTTCCTCCAATGGTACCATGCACCATCAACCGCTACCATATCAAAAGATTGGGATACATATTCATCCGCATTTCTCGGCAAAGCAGTAAAAAGAGAAAACCATCTATTTTCAGTCTTGGAGGGAGTAGTAGAAAATTGGGGACGTGTTCCATTCAATATAATAGGACAGGTAACAATAACTTCAGGAAGTGATGGCTGAGCATTTACACAAACATCTTGTGTGATACTTTGCAGCCCTTTGGACACAAGTACCCCCTCTTCACAACCTCCATCCAACACAACACGTTCACATTCTTTATCCAACACTGATATCAATAGCACAGTCTTCTTTAACGGCCACTAGTCAACCAAACTAGCAGCCAACATTGGAGATAAAGGCGTAGTCAAACTTTCTCTGAAAACAGTTGCAAGGTCACCTGATAACGAACGATGAGAGGGTTCTATTTTGAGCAATGACAATTCTAGGGCACTGAAAGGGTTTTCTATCACCAAAGGAGCGGAAGAAGGCACCTTATGAGCGAAAGATAGGGCTTTAAGAGGCGGGAAATCCGGGTTAGAAATGGCAAATGCCATTGGTGGCGATAGGAAATTGGTTGAAGAAGATAAAACTTTGAATATCCGACCAGTTCTAGCAATGGAAGAAGGCTCAACAAAAGGGCAAGGTGGAGAAGGCTTTTTAGACGAGCTAAGCATGAGAGGATTGAGAGCAGAGCGGATGGAGAATGAAGGAAGGGAGACAAAGGAGAAAGAGCAGAGATGGGAAGAATCACCAACAAAAAATGTTACGGCCATTTGAAATATTTTGATATTTATAAGGTTATGATTTTTCGACACGTGAATAATTTGTTTGTTTTATTCAACATCATTAATTTACCTTAGATAATATAATTATTTAACTATATTTACTAACTCTAAAATATACCTCGCATGTCTGAAATTCACTTTATAGTTATTTTCCCAAAATAATAATACTAATTCAGTTTGAATACCTTAAAAGCATTGCATTACTATTTTCTCAAAATAATAGTGATTATGACAAATCTCTCTCTCAAAACATATTATTATTATTTTTCTTAAAATAGTGACTTTTCCACAAAATCTCTTTTTAAATCACTTTATTTTTTTCAACAAAAGTAATAGTAATAATCCAAAATTTGACTCTATTGGTAATACAATACTTCACTTTTTATAATAAATGTTATTATTATCCATTTCAAAATAATAATAGTACAACTTAATAATACTTCTAAAAATATTTCTTTATTATTTTCCCAAAAATCTATCACTAATTTAAATGACAACAATATCATTTCCCAATAATACCTGTAAAACTAGTTATACTATTATTTACCCAAAAACGGCAATAACCAATCATTTAAATTTTCGAGAAGCCCAATATAACTATTTATTTCAAATAACGTCAAATTATCCCAAAATTCCCTTATGTTTAATTATCACTGAAAACAAAAAATAATTTTTTTTACCAAAATCATATTGTTAATTATTAAACTCCGCTTTACTTTATAAATCATAATACTTTCTCAAATTCGATTTAAAACAGGTTTTTCGTTATTATTTATGAATTTCCTTAGAATTTCAAAAATAATAACATTCATAAAATATACAAGTTAATTTCAATAAACCTTATCAATTATGACCATTCAAAAATATTAACGCTAAACTTATTATATAATCTTATTTAATATCAAGTCACTTGTTTGCACTTAATATCAATTATAATTATTTTCCACATGTCTATAACCAACTACCTCAAAAATATTCATCATCAAACAATGTAATAATATAATAGATAAATAACCAACCAGAACAAATCACTAAAAACATCTCAACAATGGTAAAAATATAGTCATGTTTCAACAAGTATAAATATATTAATGAATATCCATTCAATATTTAAAAAATATAAATACTTATGACACTGAATCCTGCCAAGGGACTTTCACAAATAATTTTAAAAGCTAGTAAATCATATGCTAAATTGTTCAGAATTTGATCACGATCCTGCAACAAACCACGCATGAAATGGAGGTCATATCAAAAGTTATCGCAGTGAGAAGGTCTAGGGATTATAACGTAAATATTAAATTCCAAAGACTAAATTGAAAGGTTACCTTCTTCCTCATTGCTTCCAAAACCCATTATGCCATGATTTTGAATACCAATTACCGGTGATTCTAATAGTCGTTCACTAATTGAAGGCCATCGCCATACCTCACGAGCTCCACTGGATCGAATAGCCGTCGCCAACAACTCCCTCCACCGTCGATTTGGGTTGAAAGAGAAACCTTTCTTCATGATTTTTGACTACCTATTCGATGATAGGACCTCCAACCACCATAATTAGACACAAACTCTACAAACACATGTCTTAGGTTTTACCAATCGATAACCCAATCAAAAACGCCCAATTCGTGAACCTTAGGCCATCGGCGTCAACTTTGATTATGATTTTTGGTCAACTCATGCATCGTACTAGAAAATGAATTAATGTAGCCTCTTTACCTTGTCGAGGTGAACAATTTGATATGTAATTCGATAGGATTTGAACCCTTTGAATTTTGGAACAAGTGAAAAATGTCCACCGCTAAATGTGATCAAGGGGAATTTCGGGATTATATAAGTGAAAATAATCTAGTGGCGGTTAAGGTTAAGAACATCGCATGTTTATAGTGTATATTTAGGTTTTTGAGTCTAAAATGGTTCTGGGCCCAAAAATACTTGATTCAGTTATTAAATCCAAATTCTAACATATTATTTATCAAAATTTGTTTCTCAAATATTCTGACTGCAATGAAACTATCGAAATTCCCAAAAAAGCAATTCTATACAAAATTGTCTTTTATCACCCCTTTTAATTGAACGATTATTGAAAATTAATTAATATTAAATGCATCCAATTTGCAGGTCGTTACAGAGGTATAGTTAGTAATATAGCAACATATACAAGTATGTATGATCATCATCGCATGTGAAGTGTCAATGCAAAAATGCAATCATTTGCATTCACATATGATGCCGCTGCCATTTCACCTAAAATTATCGGCATCATATGTGAATGCAAATGACATGGGATATCAGGCATGGATGCAAACATCCTAAAATTAGCATATAGGTTTATGCACAACCATAGCATAAATCAAGTTAGATAACCAAGCAATTCAAATTAAAATAGCAATCTACTATAGCAACCATTCAACGAATCAACCAAACTATCCTAAGTCAATTAAAAACTCAGGAACATATTAAAAAGGAGTTCAAGATGATCGAGTTCCTAAACACTCTCTACTGGATCGTTCCTCTACTATACTCTAACCAACTTCACGACTTTGTTTGTAATTCTTTTCAGACATGGCCGATGATATAGATCGGTTGACGAGATAAAATTGACTCAAGCTCCAACTTAACATCCCTCAACTGACTTTGTTTGACTACAATTGATGAATCATGTGCATATTTTTACAAATATGACCCATGAAATACAGTATGGATTCCTAGCATCTTCTCTGGAAGTTCTACCCTATATGCTAAATTTCCAATCCGTTTCAATATCGAAGAAGATCCAACGAATCATGGTGCTAACTGTAACGACCCGGATTTTTCGACGTTTGATTTGGAATATTTAAATGGTTTTAAATATTGAATTTGAATTATAGATTGATTTTGAATATGAAAATTTGGGTTTATTTATAAAATAAATTCAGAATTTACATATAGCGATTTATTGGATAATTTAATTATTAAATTTTACAATTGAATGTTGGGTAAATTATTGTATCTTGAGTTTTAAGCTCGATAAAAATAATTTAAAGGCTTGTAAAATTTATATTAATAATAATGAAGATAATAAAAGTTTTAAAATTGAATTTAAAAGTGATCTATTCAGTTTTAAAAAAAATAGCTTGTTTAAATTGACATTTAAAAATAGCCTTCCGAGGCACAGTCTTCGACGAAACCAATTTCATTGGATCCGTAATAGTATATTATTATCGGATTTCAAATTTCGTAGCGTTTGGAGTTATCGTTCGGTCATACGGGATAGAAACGCGTTGAAATTAATATCGAAATTTAATATAATAATTGAGTCCAAAAAGCTATCTTCTCCATACGATCGAATTGGGACTCGAAACCTTTTCCATTGTGTTCGGAATAGGGGTATAACATTATAAACGCATAGCGGCACGCCTCGATAGAGATTCGAGATTTTGGGTTACGAAATCAAGACGGTTTGAAATTTTAAATTATATATATATATATATAAAATCAGATAAAAGTCAATTCATGGCCGTCTCCTCATTTTAAACATACATGCTTCCTTTACCTTTTCTAACACGCCATACCTTCACCTATAACTCGCGCATTCCCTCTTCTTCCAGGTAATCAAACCAAAAATTAAAATCGAAAGAAAAAAAGAGTGCAGAACGAAATCGAATGATTTCGTTTATAAAAGAAATTCTTTTGCGCGATCGAAAATCGATCACGACTCGCTTGATCATCGTGCGTGAGGAAGGGAAGGCCGCTGCTGCGAGTTGCAACTGAGGGGGAGACTCGACGTCGATTGAGTGTAGGGTTTCAGGGGGTCGACTGTAGGGAGGAGCACTGGCTGGCGACTTGAAGATGAAGGCAATGGGGAGGTCGCGGCTTTACATGTGAGCGCGATGACAGGAGGGTGCATAGTCTAGCTCCTTGGCGAGTGCGCAGAGGTGTGACAACGACTTTCGAGGGAGGTCGAAGCTTTGACCTGACAGCTCGTAGTGTGCTCTGCAATAGGTAGGGCTTCGGCAGTTTGGTGAAGGCAAGGTATACCCTATATCAAAATAAAATTACATAGTTAATTTATTTAAATTAGAATTGGGATTTAATTAGCTAATGAAATTAAATTTAATTGTATACAAGGTTCAAAAAAAATCATGAAATCGGTCGAGTTGGCTCGTGGCTGTGGAAATCTATGCATAGAAATTAGCTTGGGATTTTCGAAATCAGTTGGATTTTAGGAAAGAAAATAAAAATCTGGATGTTCGGCAAATTAAAAATCAAATGTGAGAATTTCTCACTCATTTTTGGATTGCCGCATTTAAATTCAAATGTTAAATTAAAATTATTGGATGCTGATTGGATTGATAAATTTTAGTTATTGGTTGGATGATTATAAATATATATAGTAGTGTATATATATCGGTATTTGGAGTGATATTCCCGCACATTATAGCGGATGAGACCCTATGTGCTCCGCATAATAGCGGATGACCCTATATACCGCGATATCCCCTTCGAAGTGGGATTGGTATTTTTATTGTTGTCTAACATCTGTGGATGCAGAGAAACAGGTTGGAGGGATCCAACTGGATTCTTCAAATATATTATTTATTTTTCATATATGTGATATATGAATTGTGTAGAATAATCTAGTATAGATTATTGTAGTGATTGAAATTATTGGATGTTATTGTAGCACTGGCCTGAATTTTGATAATTTAAACACTATAAATTTTTAAAAAAAAACTATGGAATAAAAAAGGAATTTGATATAAAAATATATATATTGGAAGTGGAATTATTTTAAAGAAATTAAACTAGAAAAAAAATATTTGATTTTTGGTTATACTTAACTGTTGTGAACTATTGAATGGAAATTTTTAAAAATGAATTATATAAGAGATTTTATAAATGATATTCTGGAAATATACAAAGAGTTAAAATCAATATTGAAAATAGATTGGAAGTATAAAGGGAATTTATAAGGAATGAATTTATATAATGGAATTTAATAAATAAGATTTGTTTTATGGACAGGTAAAACAAAGGGGTTATGGAATTTATAAATGATGTTTATAAATAAAGAAATTTGGTATCAGATGAAAATTGGGAGAATATGTAAGACGGGTTTGAGAAAAATAGTATATTTTATTTTTGAAATGAAAATGGTTAGAAAATCGACAGTGAATCGATATGTTGTGAAATCGAGAGGAAGTTATAAATTAAATTGGTTATTGAGATTTTTAAAAATATATTTTAAATTTTAAAAAGTGAGTTTGTTTTAAAAGGAAAATTTTATTATTTAAAACTATGGAATTTTAAACTAGTTGAGATTGAAATACCTCGGTAAGTAGATTTTCAAATGTTAAGTATTTATTTAATAAATTCTAACCTTTAAATTTAGTTTGGAAATTTATTCGTTCATCTAAAAATGAGTTATTGATGTTATAAAAGTGATCTCAATACTTTAAATAATAACTTAAAACATATTTAAATAAGTGAATATTAGGCTTGGGTCCCTAATAAGTTTCAAAATACACAAAAAGCCCAGTAAAAAAAGTATGTAAATTAGGTCCCTAAAATTAAGTTACTAAGTAATTACATATAGTTATGCAATTATTCACTGAATAATTGCAGACATTTATGCAATTATATCCAAAAGTTGCATAAATTTATGCAATTTTTTCGGTGAATAATTGCAGAAATTTCCGCAATTTTTTTGGTGAATAATTGCGGAATTTTCCGCAAACTTTTGAAAAAATTGCGGAAATTTCCGCAATTTTTTGGTGAATAATTGCGGAATATTCCGTAGTTTTTTGAAAAATTGCTGAAATTTTCGCAATTTTTCAATGAATAATTATGGAAATGTCTGCAATTTTTTGATATAATTGCATAAATGTCTGCAATTATTCACTGAATAATTGCATAAGTGTATGCCATTATTCGGTAACTTAATTCTAGGGACCTAATTTACAAACTTTTTTTACTGGGGTTTTTGTGTAATTTGAAACTTATTAGGGACCTGTGCTAAACTGTCCCTTTAAATAAACTACTATTCTTTAAAGAAATACTCGTTATTTATAAATTCCCTCGAGATGTGAAAACGGGTTTATTAAAGGATGAGATTTTGTAAGGGAAATCGTATAAATGAAAAGTTAGTGACTTAAGAAAATTCCCGATGTCTAGATGCGATAACTTCGGGAAGATTTTGAATCCATTTAAAAGAGTTATAAATGGTTGGTTGGAATTATAATTAAGTATAATCAGTTTGAAAATCGTAGGAAGAATTTATTTAAAATTCCGTAGACTTATGGAATAAGTTATGAAATATTTCCAAGTTTAATATTAAAATGATTTTGGAAATTATACGCATAAATATTTTCCTAAGTATTGGAAGGAAGGTTTTGGAGAAATATTTTTAGTGGGGAAAGATTTGGAATAGAAATATTTTCTAAGTGTTATAAAAATGGAAGTTGGAAATATTTCTAAGTATTGAAAATGGGGAATGTCCTGTTATGGATCCAAGTGTTGGAATTACTTTCAAATATAGAAATATTGGAAGAGATTGAATATATATATCTTGGTGAAGATGTTTGAAACAAATATTTTGGAGATTTATAAAATTTGGCCTAGTGACTGCTTATGGATGTTTGTTGATAGTTAAATAACCGACTATCAATATTGGCCAATATCGTGAATTGTTTCGAAGAGACCGGGATGAGATTTAATTATTCAAAAACCACTTCGATCCGGTTTGAACGTAACGAATGAATACAGTGAAGATGATGAAGACGGTGATTCGGTTTGTCCAAACCCATGACAACTTGTATGGATGAATGCTATCAGAACATCGTCATTGGAGGACGATGAGCATTCTAAGCAAAATTGTTCTTGAAAGGTAACGCTTAGCCTCGAACCTCATCAACCGGGAATGACTAAAGTAGGGGAGATGCAGCAAGGCTAAGTGGGTCGCACCCAAGTAGGGTATGTTATCACTTTTCTAGATGTCCTTGGAACCCTATTTATCTTAGATATGGGTATACATGAAAGAAGAAGCGCTCGATAGTAAGGGTGGGAACACCTGGGGTGATAACATATTCGGTCTATCCAGGTTAGGGGTAGGCCGGTCTTGTGTAGAAGGGGATCCCGGCGAGGTCCTCGGTACATTGTTCTAGAGGTGTACTGTGATGGGCGGTACCGTAGTGGCCCAGTCATTCGATGGAACCCATTCTCCAATAAGCGCCGTACGGTTTTGATTGTGCCCAACTATGCTGAAACATGAGATGCAAGCATTTCAGCTATTTTCTATTTACTTTCTATAGACACTATTATAATATCAGATGACTTTGATAAAAAATGTTTGGTTATCGTAAGGTAAAAACCCGTCGTGTTTATATGTGACGTGGTCTTACGAGATACATTTGTTTTTCAAAGGGTTTTGGAGAAAAGTTAATAATTCAAATTGAGTGTGTTTTCTCACGCTGGTTTTCTAGACTGACTCGTGTGTTATTTTATTATTATTACAAATTCAGGATTGAATGCTATGGAGCTCAGGACGAAAGCTGAAGGAATAGAGACGTATCTTCGTACTTGATTATATTTCCGATGTGTAAGGACAAGTTATATAACTGTCCAGTTGATGTATTGATTGTTGTACTCTGCTGATTGTAAGTATAAAATAGTTACAGATTCTTTTGCATAAAAATCTGCTATTATATATTCTATTTTGTTCCACTGCGTTTGTGAGATTCTGTATTTGTTGTTCTATTATCTTCATCTACCTTTCTTCTTCTTACCCTAAAGATCCGTATCTCCATCCAATTTGAGTTGAGCTGATGTGAAATATTGTCGAATTAGAGGGGTACGGATTTACCAGCCTTTACACTAACTTTCTTGAATTTTCAAAACTCCTAACACAATTTTTTGGTAAGGCCTTTGTGAATACCATTTCACCTATAGCAAATTACAGTTTTGCATACTTTCATCGGTGTATGTATTCTATCTATCTTGTGCACCCTTCATCCTTTTCCTTGTCAACTCCGCGCTTCTCTAAATTGTTTTTAATCATCTTAGGTCCAAATATAACTCCATCGGTAGCTTCTAACCAACAAAGTGGAGCTTACATGGTCATCTGTATGACTCTTCAAACAGTGCCATGTCTATGCTAGACTGATGGACGTTATTATAAGCAAACTCTACAGGTGGTAAGTGATCTTCCAAGCTCCACCAAAATCCAGTATACAAGCTCTCTGCAAATCCTCTAATATCATATTTGCCCTTTTAGTTTGCCCATCTGTCTATAGGCGATATGATGTACTTAGATTCAATTTCGTCCCTAACGCATCTTGTAGACTCCTCTAAAACTTACTTGTGAAAAGTGGGTCTCGGTCATGAAAAATACTCATGGAAATACCATGGAATAACTTCCCTCGTATACAAAGTAGCAAATGACACCACTTTACTTGTACTCTTCACGGGTATGAAGTATGTGCACTCTTTGTGAGAGGATCTAATATAATCCATATGCTTTCATTATCACTTATGCTTCTAGGCAGTTTGTCCATAAAGTTCATAGATATGTCCTCCCATTTCCACTGGGGAACCCTTAATAAGAGTAATAAGCCACTCAGCTTCTTCTATTCTACCTTGATTGTTGACAAGTCAATCATCTCATACATACTCTGCCATTTGCCTCTTCGATTTAAGCCAACAGAAAGCTCGCTTTGTATCCCTATACATCTTATCTCTATTGGTATGAATTGTCGTCCTATAAAAATGACATTCAAATTAGTTAATCCAAACACAAAATCTTTGGTTCAAATAATAATAGTTGTTATTAACTGCACTTCTCTAGTCAAAGACTTTGACTTTAAGTTGACTACAATTAACTGTGATACTAATCTCTTATAATTGAGGAGACGAATTCTCTATCGAATAGTGTTTCACTTCTAGTTCTTTAACTCATACTCAACTATAATCGTTTAATGGATTGTCATGTCATGATTTAACTATAGTCAAAGTGGATTACCCACATTGAAGTTCGAAAGTGTTCTCGAGTTGAGGAAAATGTGTAACATCATCACTTCAAGATCTCATGTTTGATCTTAGTTATAATTAACCAACATGAAACCATCGAGTGAGTAATTCCATGGTTATCCGATAACTATTGGTAAGTAACCTCTTGGTCTCCCTAGCAGTTATTCGTAATAAATTGTTTAACATTTAGAGAAAATTACATACTCTAGTCTTCATGGATGAATCAATATCCTTTCTCGAAATATCTGGACTGGGAATATTTAGAATAATATATTATTTTAATGTGATAAATTTCTCATAATTGCAACATATTGCAATTACTTCACATAACATTCATTTAAGGATTTTCTATTCAATATACTTTAAATTTACTTAGTTAGTTATATCACAATATAACAACGTATATTATTGAAATCAAACACCTCTATTATGAATAAGATTGATTATCGAGTCAGAAGTATGTAACAAGTTACATAATTTCCCTTAGGGCATACCCCTAACTCTATCGAAGTGCACCATAATTTTTATTTTATTTAATGTTGTTTATGTGCTAGATATGCTCAACTATGAGGTGAAGAGGGAGGGAGCCCACGACCAAGAGAAAGAGGGAGTAGAAGTTACCAGATCCATAATTGAAATTCAAACCCCCTTCTACCCTTTACGTGGTCGACGATCTATTAGACCTACAAAGACTAATAAAAAAATCAAAACCATTCAATGATTAATTTCATTTAATTCACATTTAAATGTGTATTGATAATGTATATCTATATACACGTATATAACCTTTTTACATGCACCCAATTAAATACTAATGACATATAGAAATTACTAGTAGAACCAAAAGCATCAAATATATAAATAACTGATATTTCATACTTATTAACTAATCTAATTAATTTATAACACTTTATAAACTAACGAAATTATGTGCTATTTTTGGAGAATTCGCTAATACGGTTTTGCGACTCGTAGATGAAAATTCAGTTGGTAAATAATATCGAACAGTTTGAATATTAATGTTCACACGTCACCTTAGCCAATGGTGTGACAATTTAGCTGAATTAATCGCTCATAGATCTTCGTTGGTAATATCTTATTTTACATTTTAAGCGCTACATTTTAGTAACGCTGATTTATGCACATTCTCTTTGTTGGAACTAGGTTAGCCTACAGCGAAAGTTAAAGGTGAATTTCAAAAAAAAACTCCTTATTGGATCTTTATTGGGCGTATGAAGTCTAATTTATTTAGAACATTTCTAAATTTTATTTAAATAAAATCTCTTATTTTATTTGAACTTATAAATTATATAGTTTTATTTAGTTTATATAATAATACATATAAATATACACATATGTATCATTACATATATGTATGTGCGTGCATATGTAATATGATAACCCGTGCAAGGAATGGCATGTCCGTGTATAGATGTTGGGATTTGCATTGCAACGAACATGTAAGCTCATCCGATATGTATTGTATGTTGTCCAAATATATATGTGTATATATATAAGTTTGTTATTTATAAAAATATTATAAATCTATATATATATATATGCTTAAGTGAATTTTATTTGAATAATTTTGTAAGGATGAAAATATTTAAACACTTATATATATATATAACTTATATATATACGCAAAATATTAGTAATTTATATATATACACATAATTATGTATTACTTAATAAATATTAAAATGATATTTATATATACATAATATATAAAAAAATATTTTTAAATATATATTTATATTTATATTTATAAACATATTTATAAAATCTAAATTTATGTGTGTGTGTATTAATTAATAAAATAAAATAATTTTTTATTTCCAGATCGTATACACAGCATAACAAATTTTATTATATTAAAATATATATTAATTAATTAGTCAAAATAAAATAAAATATTAATAAAAATATTTTCGAAATATATTTTTAAAAAATTTAATTTCTAGAAAATCTAGCATGATATTTTGAGGTTTGAAAAAAATTTCCATGATTTTTCTCTATCAAATTTTATTTTTTAATAATTAATTAATTTCAACCATATATTATAATGCTTTTCTAAAATAAGAAAACTAATTATTAAATTCTCAATTTTCGGTCGGGAGCTTATTTCATGATAAGATAATTTTAGAAATAATTTTCGAAACATATTTTATTTTATATAAATTATCTAAATAATATAACAGTAAATAATTATTTAAAAATATTTTACTATTATCGTAAATTATAATTATAGTAAATATACATGTATAAAATATATGTTCAATTATTAGCATGATAGAATGATGTAAATAAATACAAATTATATAATTATAATTAAATGGCATTTAAAAATTTTAATTAATAAAATAATAATTTTATATATAAAGTATTTGGTTGTGCACATCTTATTCATATGTGAAAAAAATTGTATTTTATAATATATACATATAACCAATCTAGTATGTAACAACATCAATACATATAAGAATCTTCACCTAACTAATAATATAATACATATACATACATACATATATATATAATATCCTAAGATTATAAGCAATATAATATAGTAAAGGCATACCTTAAACTAATGCCTTAAAGCACACCTAGTAATGATGAACTCTCTCTCCGTTAGCCTATTCTTGTTGGCATTGAGAAGCTGAGGCCAGTATATTTGTTGGTCTAAGTATACTGGTGCAGTTCACTTTGGTCGTCAGACTAAAGCTTTTTGATTCGGTAGACTGCTAATTTTTGAACCGTAGATCTTTGACTGTCAGATAGTACTTGTTTTGAATTGATTTGATTTAGATTTGCTTAAGCTCTTAGAGGATGTGATCGGCCAGTAATAGAAGAGATAGTGGCAGCCAAAAAGTCTTTAAACAATTAGGGTTAAAGGTCTTTTTATAGTGGATGAAAGAGAGAAAGATATGGACCATATCTCATACCAATTCTCACTAAATCCGAGCCATCCATTTACAACCCCTCTAGCCTATTTCTAGCTGTCCCCTATTGCCTTCATAATAGCCGAGTTACCACCATATCATCATGGGCTAACATTCCATTTAAGCTTAAATAAATATTATTAGTTAAATCTAATTTAATTGATCATCGATATCACATATCGACTGATATTATAAATATATCTAATAATATTTATTCCTCAATTCAAAATTTTATAATTAAAATTTCATAGATATTAATTAATTTATAATATTAAACTAATTAAATCGTTTGGTCAAAAGAGAATTCATCGTTCCAGTTGTGTGACTCGTCAAGTGTAAATTTGGTTACAATTAACATCGAACTATTTGAATGTCAATGTTCACATATCATTTAGCATGTGGTGTGACATTTTGGCCAAATTTATCGCTTACTTGATTTCGGTAAAATCTAATTTTACTTTATTAAGCGTTACCCGATTGCGATATTTATTTACACCAATTCTCGTCGTCAAAACCATATCACTTTGGACTTATGGAATTTGGTGATGGTCAAAATTTTAGTATCGTCCATATTCAACTCTATAATCCAAACACGAAGTCCTTGGTCAATAATTATTATTATTATTAATTGAACTGCTCTGGCCGGAGACTTTGACTTTGAGTTGCCCTGAGTTGACCGTGATACTAACCACATATAACTGAGGAGGTGCATCCTCTCTTGAATAGTGCTTCACTTCTAATGCTTCCACTCGACCCAACTATAGTCACTCGATGGACGCCATGCCATGATTTGACTGTAATCAAAGCAGAGCTTTCATATTGAAGATCCATAGTATTTTCAAGTCGAGAGAACTATGTAAATTAGTCACATCGATATTTTCTGTTTGACATTAGTCATATTAACCAACAGAAAAATATCGAGTGAGTCATTCCATATATATCCAATAACTATCAGTACGTAACCCCTTGGTACCCTCGGTAGTCATGAGTAATACACTGTCTAATATTTGGAGAGTATTGCGTACTCCACCCTCAACGGATACATCGATATCCAGTCTCGATGCATCTTGACTAGGAACATTTAAAATGGTATATTTATTTTCATTATGATAAATTACTCATGGTTGTAATACTTTGTAACTGCTATCACAAAACATACCATTTATGGATTTTCTATTAAATATACTTTTAAATTAATTAATTAATATAACATATTATATCAAGTATATAATAGAAAAAAAGTACCTTTATTTCGAATAAGACTGTCAACAAGTTATATATATGTAACGAATTACATAATTGCCCCTAGGGCATACTCCTAACTCTATCACTCTTCATCGAAACTATATCACTTTAGGATGCATAAAATTCAGTTATGGTCAAAATTTCCAATATTATCCATATTCGACTCAGTTAATCTATAAAAAAAGTCTGTGGTTCAATAATAACATTTATTATTAACTGTACTACTCTGGCAAGAGATTTTAACTTTGAGTTGAATGCAATTAGCCATGTTAGTAGCCTCATACAATCAAGGAGACGAATTCTCCATTGAATAGTGTTTCACTTTTTATGCATCTACTCAGACCCAACTATAGTCACTCGATGGTCTTTATGTTATTATTTAACTATAATTAAAGTAGAGTATCCACGTAGAAGTTCCATGATATTCTCAAATTGAGAGAACCACATAACATTATTACTCTGAGATTTTCTGTTTGACCTAGTTGTTATTAACCAATAGGAATCTCTCGGATGAGTCATTACATGGTTATCCGATAACTATGAGTATTTAACCCCTTGGTGCCCCCAGGAGCCATGAGTAATGCATTGCCTAACATTTGAAGAGCGTTGCATACTTTGGTCTCAATGGATATATCGGTATCCTTTCTTGAAACGTCTTGACCGTGAATATTTAAAAACAAAATATTATAGGTATTGCGATTAATTACTCACAATTGCAACTATTAGCAACTTCAATCACGTAATAATTTATTTAAGGACTTTCTTATAAATATACTTTAAATTGATTGCTTGATAATTTATATCATAATATAACAAACATATATAAAAAATCAACACCTTTTACTTCAAACAAGATTTATTATAAAATGAGATAATTTATGATAAAATTATATAATTTCCCTAGAGCATAATTCTAACTCTCTCAACTATTTCCTTAACACAATAATTATTTTCATGTAATTGATAATGATCAAAGTTGATAGAGTTAGGGGTATGCCCTAGGGGCAATTATGTAATTTGTTACATATATAAATCGATAACCAATCTTGTTCGAAATAAAAGGTGTTTCTTTCTATTATATACTTGATATGATATGTTATATTAATTAATTAATTTAATTAAAGGTGTATATTTAATAGAAAATTCATAAATGTTATATTTTGTGATAGTAGATACAATGCATTATAACCATGGGTGATTTATCACAATAAAATAAACATACAATTTTAAATATTCCTAGTCAAGATGTATCGAGACTGTATATCGATGCATCCATTAAGACTAGAGTATGTAATGTTATTCAAATATTGGACAATGTATTACTCATGACTAACTGGGGCACCAAGGGATTACATACTGATAGTTATTGGATAACTATGGAATGACTCACTCGATAGTTTTCTTTTGGTTAATATAAGTAAGGTAAACAGAAAATAACAATGTAACAAAATTGCACAATTCTCTTGACTTGAAAATGTTGTTGATCTTCAACTTGGAAGATTCGATTTGATTATAGTTAAATCGTGGCACGATGTCCATCAAACAACAATAATTGGGTCAAGCGAAGCATTAGAAGTAAACTACTGTTAAATAGTGGATTTGTCTTCTTAGTTATATGAGGTTTGTATCACGGTCAACTAAAGTCAACTCAAGGTCAAAGCCTCTGGCCAGAGCATTTCAATTAATAATAATTATTATTATTGAATTAAGGACTTTGTGTTTGGACTATAGAGTTAAATATGAATGATATTGGAATTTTGACTGTTACCAAATTCTATAAGTCCAAAGTGATATAGTTCCAACGAAGAGAATTAGTGTAAATAAATGTCACAACCGGGTAACACTTAATAAAGTAAAATTGGATTTTACCGAAACTAAGTAAGCAATAAATTTGGCCAAAATGTCACACCACTTGTTAAGTGATGTGTGAACGTTAATATTCAAATTGTTTGATATTAATCGTCGACCAAATTTACGCCTGAAGAGTCACACGATCAAAAGGATATATACTTTTTTGGTCGCATGATTTAACTAATTTGTAATTGTTATAAATTAATTAATTTTTATGAAATATTAATTATAAATTTAATTTATATGATGCGTTGAACAATACTTATAAATATATTTATAACACTTATGAATATTTTAATCGATATACGATATCGATACGCGTTTGAATTGGATTTAGACACAATATATATTGTTCAGGCTTGAAGTGGGTTTGAAGCCCATATGGGACTTGGAGATTTTGGCCATGATGAGATTAGGAAAGGGCGGTCGTAAGATGGTAATGGAGGCGGGCTTTGATATTTTAAAAGGTAGAGGATAAGTAAGAGAAAAAAGGAGATCTTGATCCTACTTTATCTCCATATCCTTTCCTGTATAAATAGATCATAACCCTCGTTCTAAATTATACTTTTGCATCCTCCACGCTTCTCCTTGCTGGCAAAAATAACCCCTTCCTCTCCTCTGATTTTTCAAACTCAAATCAAATAAATTGAAAGCTATTCGATAACCGATGGTCAACAATTCAAAGCTAGCACCTTCAGGTTTGGAATAGGATTTAAAAAAGTTCATATCTTCATTTCAAAGTGTATTCAATAAGCCTTGGTAAAAGTATGTCTCTGATTTACAAATATAAATTAATATCATATGATGTTTAGATTGATATGTGACGAATCTAGTATATCGATGCTCTGTTACATATTGGATGTTTGAATATATATTTGTGCATTTTTATATATGATTATATATAAAAATTGTATATTTGTTGTACCTAAAGCTCATGGCCAAACAATAAAAAATAATATTAAATAACATTATATATAATTTAGTTAATTAATTATTTATATCCTAAAGACTAAAATCATATAATAAGCATTTTAAAATTTATAAAAAAAAATTATTTACATAATAATAATTCAACAGCATGGAAAACTTTATTTTAAAATATATTTTTATTTATTATATAATTAAATATTGATATAACTATTTATTTAACTATAAATTGATTATATAAATAAAAATTACACACACATAAGGTATACTACAAAATTAAGTATAAAATATTATGTAATAACATTACATAATTTTCAGATATAAAAACGGTTTTTTAATAATTATTTAAATTGGTTTTTAAATTTTTTTATAATTGTTTATTTAAATTAATTTTAAATTATATATAAAAAAATTCTGATGTCGTAAGCTTCCAATATACATGCACTGATTTTATAAAATTTATTATTTATATATTTATATATATATATTTTAATTAGTTTTTAAATTTATTCTATAATTGTTTATTTAAAATTATTTTATAAATCTAAAATAAACCTGATGTCATGAGCTTAAAGTATGCATGTACTAATTTTATAAAATTAATATATATTTAAATTAGTTTATAAATTTATTTTATAATATTTTATTTAAATATATTTTATAAATAAAAAAATTAATTTTTCGATCTAGTGAGCTTCCAGTAAGCTTGCACTAATTTTATAAAATTTATTATTTATATATATTATGTATATTTATGTATACAAACAAGTACATGCATAATAAATAACTATAATAAAAAATTATTTTTGTTTATTATAGTTTCGATTTTGCAACAACAAAATAAAATTTAAAATTATATTATATTAATTGTTAAATGATTTTGCAATTTAGTATAAATAAATATTTGTACATATATATTGTTAATATTTTATATAATTATTATTTCTCATATATATACATATATGATTAAATTTTACATATGCATAATTTTATACAAATATATATATGTTATTTGATGCATATATATATATATATATTCATTTATACAGCGCATAGAATGGGCTAACATATCTGTTGCGGTGTAAATCCTAGCAATTATGCACGGGCATGTCAAACCTTAATACGGATTGATATGTTACACATGCACACAATTGTATATGTGTGTATATGATACACATACTTATATAACATAACAATAACATGGTTTTAAAATAAAACTATATTACAAATTTATATAAAATAATGACTTTCTTTAAAAGAAATTTAGAAATTTTCCAAATGAATTAGACTTCATAGGCCTAATAAAGATCCAAAATTGTTAAATAAAATTGAAATTCACCCATTTCTTCCGTTGAGGACTAATCCAGTTCCATCAATGGCATCGGAGCCAAATGGCCTATATAGTCAAAAATAGTCATATTAGGGCTAAATAATTAAGCTTACAACCCAGTTAGTATGGTGTCTAAGAAAGGCAGTGTCTAGGTTGGATTATTGGGTAATTAAGTACCTTGTCCTACCAGGCTACCGGCTTGGCTCGCATAGTTAGATGAGCCCAAAAGTTGTCCCTGATAGAAAAGACCCATTTTGAATTGGGCCATGGACTGATTTCATAAAAAATTAAAAACTAAAAATAAATATTTTGATTTAAAGTTTTAATTTAAATAATAAAAATATTGTAAATGTTATAATATAGATTTTCAAATTGTTTTGTAAATTAAAATAAAAATTTTAAAGTTAGAAGTTAAATTTAAATAAAATACATTTTATAAAATTTATAATATAACTTTTCAAAATATTTGAAAATGTTGTAAAATTAATTTCAAAAATATTATTTATTGATAAGATTAATAAAACAAGTTAATTAATTAAATATATATACATGTATAACATATATAATGATATATGTTGTATTGTCTTGAATTGTTTAAGACAATATGAGTATACATGTGTGTATAAAAAAAATTCAAAATTAATAAAATTAATTAAAAGTTAATAAATGAATTAAAGTGTGTGTGTATATATGATTTATGTGTACTACTATAAAGGTTATAGTGTGTGCATGTATATATATATTCGATATGATATGTTATAATTGAATAATATAATAATTAATTAAAATGTTAATTAATTAAATAAGATTTAATTAATATAATATAATACATAAGACTATTATATAAGTAAATTAAATTATAAAATTTATATAATATATATGTGTAATAAAAGATAGAACAATAAGAAACCCAAAATAAACTTAAGGGATATATACATATGTATAGTACATGTACCGTAATTTCTGTTGTGTCCTACACTTGAATAACAAGGGTATCTCATAAGAAATACATCATTCCATAAGTCGATATCACTCAATTAAATATAGTAAAGATTATGAATCTTTAGTACAAAATTGCCCTCTACCATTTATATATTAATAAATTACGTGCATACTCTCTGGTTGTTTGGCAAACTCAAGCTAGAGATGTTATGTGTAGTATTAATAATATATTGACTGGATGATGTAAGATAACTATGTATATTTTTTGAGCAAACTCAAGGTACATATAATATGCTTAAGCCATCTTGAAATGGTAGGTGCGAGTGAATAATCTCTTTCGATTTATTGAGCAAACTCGAGGTCAAAATGAGATTATGACAAGGAACCACTTGTTAGGAGTTGTATATGATACAACTGATAAGGAGTTATCCATTGTTTATGGGGTTATGTCTTGTTGAGCAAACTCGATGTCATAATCCCAAGATAGACAAGTCTTAACACCCTCAAGTAAAGTTGAAAGACTTGTATGTCTCATTGGATTGGATAAACATAAAAGACTAGTTGGATGGAGCCTTATTAGAAAAATTAAATGGTAATGTTTAACCTTTCTAATATTGTAAGAACATCTGTATATAAAGCTATAATAATTTACATTGATAAATTTGAGCAATTAATATAATTGATAAAATGTTTATCAATTAAAATATACAAATGAACCAAAATAACATTGACAAATAGAAATATGAAATATACTTACCAATAAATTATTGCATGTTTACATGTGCAAGCGCCTAATTTACATTTGCAACTTGGTCACTCACAAGTTTACATGACCGAGACTGTGTGTTGTCTTTAATGAGTTTTGAACTCTTAAAACAATACAAGAATATGGATATTTGATCCATGCACGATCACATATAAATGTTATATGATGAACTTTGACAATTCGTAATGTACGAAACCTCGATGAAGTTAGTTTACTGAAATAAGAAAATAAAATGTAGTATGAGACCGTGTATTCAAAATGATTGATTATAATAACGATCATGTCATGTTAAGTATAACACTGGACCAAAGGCTACAAGATAGATCTAAGAATTTAATCGCAAAGTGCAATTTATTTGATATCCTTAAGAGTTAAGGATGACCGAATGCACTTTTGTAAAGAGTTCGTTATGATATTATAGTGAGGATTTCCAAACGGACTATTTAGAAAGGAAATCAAATGTATAAGTGTGGATGTATCCTAAGGCACAATTGGGATGAATAAAGTGAATGGTCACTCCTGCTTTATAAAGAAACATCGAAAATGAGAATTGTAAAATAATCATAGATACTTAACATTGGAATGAGAGATATGATTTCGATTCCAAAATATATTTTCACATAAAAAATTATTTTTTAGGAGATTTGTTTTTTTGATTCAAGGTATTTGATCCGAAAACTCTCGGCTGTAACCAGTTACAATAAATGAAGCAAATAGCCCATATTAAGTGGTAGAATGGAGCTTTATATTTCATACGCTGCTATAATAATGACGGAAATAGTGGGAGCATGCCATATAACACTTATTGATCACGTCAAGTTACGAAGATTGTTTTCGTAAAATGTATCAAATATTATTTATGAAATAATAATTGTTTTTCAGTATTGAATAAAAAATAGACATAGTTTTATTTCAATATGGATATTATGAATATTCACTATAAGATAAAACTATAATAATGGTGTTTGTGATGCACTAGAAAATACAGAAGTATCCAAATTTATTTACAATTATATTGAAATTATAGACTAAGCCAACTTGAGAAATAATTCTTTGAATATACGATTATGAACCATATGGTATTAGTAAGTTATATCTCAAAAACTTAAAGGCAATGCACCTATTCAGTAGGAGCGACATAGGGGTTGATGATTTATTCGGAGTGATTCATATAGATGTATGCGATCGTAAGTCTGATAATACCAAAATGTTTCCACATACTTTGTTGTATTCACCGATGAGTTATCACAAACATGAACATGTGTATTTTGATACGCATGTGGTATGTTTATGATAAGCTCATAGATTACAAAATAGAAGTATACAAAATAACGTGCAATAGAATGGTTCGATTTGATCGAATGGGTGAGTATATTGGAAAGAGTTCCGAACGTACCTAAAATGAATAAAGATTCAATCTCAAAGTTACTCCTCCCTATGATACATAATGATGTATCGGTAAAGAGTAATCGAACTTTGTTGGACTAAGTACGATTAATTTATTATTTAGCGGAAGATGGATCTTAAGGATAATTTAACACAAATGAGGGGGTGAATAGTGTTTTTTATTTATTTTTGTGAATCATTTTGAATTCTTTTAAGATTATAGTTTAAACAATGCAATAAACAATCACAGATTCAAACACAGATAAATATAAATGCAATAAATGTAAAAAGGAAAGAACAGCCAAGATATTATACTGGTTCAGAGTTACCCTACATCCAGTCATGTACAATTCCTTGTATAAATTTCTTTTCAAATAGCAAAGTCAATACAATCTCGATTTCAAGGCAATGAGATACACCCTCCAGACTTCCCGAGCTCTGGGTAGACTCGCTTGATTTACATGGGCCACAAGCACACCCAATTGAATTTTCAGGTCACCAAGCACACCTAATTATTTACACAGGCTACAATCACACCCACTTATATACGAATATGTTTTTATAGAGTTTTATAGATGCAGATCGTTGATCTTAAATACAAATGATCCTATAACCTCTTGATTAGCACTTTGATCTTTGTTTGAGTGAGAGAGATGAGATAGATCAGAGAGTAGTCAATAGAGAATCAAATCAGTGGAGTTGAATTTGATTCTGATGGAATTGGGAAGATTTGAGTAGAATTTCTTTTAGAAAACAAGAGAGTGAAAGAGGAGAGAAAATATGAGAAATTAGTTAAAAACATTCATTGATTTAACCCCTATTTATAGAGAAACAACATTTATGTCTATTCGTGAAGAGATACGATGAAAAGACAATTCAATTCAAATCCGAATTTGAAAACATCGGTCCATATGTCGACAAATAGGGTGAGGGTGTGTCGACATATCCCTTTACATTTTGAAAACCTTCTTTGTTAAAAAATGTTACACATTGTAAAATATTTTTATACTTTGTAAACTTATTTAAACATTGTTTATACTTTATACATATTTTAATCATATCAAAATTTAATAAATTTTATAAAATTATTTTGAAATATTTTTAAATATATAAAGGATTTAATATGAATTTCTTTTGAAATAAAATAATATACATGAAGTATGAGTGAATATATTTAAAATCAAAGTTACAAATATTATAATATACTTATAAATATTTAGAAATCATAAAATCAAAATTATAACAAAGTATAATAGATTAAAAGTATATTTAAAATATAGAATAATTAAAAACTTAATTTTTCAACATATAATAATCTTGTAAAATCAAAAGTTAAAAATGATTTGAAGGTTATTTTGAGAGATCATTCTGAAAACAAGAATTCTTTAAAATCATTTTTGAAATTTAGAATATTTAAAAACTATTTGAAAAGAAGAATATAGAAGGATCGAAGAAGTGCCATTAGGGTTTTAACAATAATCTATGACTCTGTAACTTATCTGGATATCTTGAGTTCTTCAATACTCATGAGTCTTCAATCTCTAACTCTTGAATCTCTATATCAGCCTTTTGAATCTTCTCTTGATACTATACAGTCTTCTTAATTAACACCTATATTCTGCACTATATACTATATATAACTTTATAAAAACATTAGTATCCATATTTTATATAATGTCATATGGTTGTTGTCATCAAAATCAATGCCTAAGGTACTAACAATCTCCCCCTTTTCGATGACGACAACCATGTTTATAGAATATGGTGAGTTACAAAACTCCCCCTGAGTTACAAAACTCCCCCTTAATCTATGCCTAGATTTTATATATTTCTCCCCCTTTGTCATCAGCAAAAATCAAATCAAAAAAACTCCCCCTAACTAAGGTGCTATATAATATTTATAATACTGAGATATAAAAGCAAATAGAAAATGCAATAATAGTAATATAAGAGTGATAACATAAATAACTCGTATTAATTGTTAGTACCTTAGGTATTGGTTTTGATGATAACAACTATAGGACATCATATAAAATATAGATACTAATGTTTTATCAAGATATAGATAGTAGATAGTGCAGGATACTAGACAGGTGTTGATTAAGAAGATTGTACAGTATCAGAGTAGATTCAAGATGCTGATATAAAGTTCAAGAGTTCAAGAATGAAGACTCATGAGTATTGAAGATTTTAAGATTTCAAGATATTCCATATAAGGTATAGAGTCATAGAATTTATGTTAAAACCTTAATAGCACTTTCCTGATCTCTCTCACCTTCTCTAATCTTGTTTTAAATTATTTTTCAAATATTCTGTTTTTAAAATAATCTTTTCAAAATATTTCCCAAAATGATTTTCAATCCTTATTTACGAATATATCATTTTAATGTTTTTAAGTTTATATATATTGATTTTTGTTTATATTTTAATAAGTTACAATTATATTAATTTTTTATTTATTATTAAATATTCTTATTACATCTTTCAAAATTATTTTATAAAGTTTCATTAAGTATTTTGATTAAAATGTGTATAAACTATATTTAAATGATTCTACAAAGTATCAAAGTATTTTACAAAGTAACGAATTTTCAAAATAATTTTTTTAAAGTGTTTTTCAAAGAGGGATATGTCGATATATCCTATCTATGCATGTCAACATAGTGGTCGTAAAATTCTAAATTCAAATTTGAATAGAAGTGTCTTTTTATCGTATATCTTCGCGAATGAACATGACCGTTGTTTCCCTATATATACCAGACTTCCAAACGAATTTTCATTAACTGCTTTCTTATTTTATCTCCTCTTTTCACTCTCTTGATTTCTAAATCAATTTTTACCAAAACTCTAAAGAAATTCAACCAGAATCAAATTCAATTATTGCTAATTTGATTCTCCTTCATCTACTCTTTGATTTCTCTTATCTCTCTCAAGATCGAAGTGTTATTCAAGAGCTGTAGGATCAATTGTAATCAAGATCGAAGATCTGAGTCTGTAAAATCTATCAAATCATACTCTTATACTTTTTAGTGTGCTTGGTATCCATGAAATCCAAGTAGGTGTGATTGTACCCTGTTAAAACCAATTGGGTGTGCTTAGTAGCCCGTAAATCTAGTGGGAGTGCTTTTAGAGGTTGGGATTTTGGAGGGTGTGTCTCGTAGCCTTGAAATCGAGACTGTATTTGCATTTACTAGTTGAAAAGAAATTCGTACAAGGAATTATGAGGGACTAGATGTAGGGTAACTCCGAACCATTATAAAATCCTAGTGTTCTTTCCTTTTTACTTTTACTGCATTTACTTTTATCTATATTTTAATTCTTTGATTATTTATGTGATTGTTAATTACACCATTCAAAGTAGAATCTTAAAGAATTTGAAAAAAATTCATATAATCCATTAAACATTATTCACCCTCCTCTAGTGTTAATTTAGCCTTAAGATCCATATTCCGCTGACTCACATTTGATATCGGAACTTTGGTTTTCAAAGTATTCATCGTCTGATTTTTGAAAAAATTTAAATGGATACCAACATTGGTAAAAGTACTATTAGTAACACTGCTAATACACTTGTTAGTAACTCATTTATCAACGGACAATCCACTGCCAGACCTCTACTTTTTAATGGCAGTAATTACACACATTGGCCATGTAGAATGAAAATTTATTTACACTCAATTGGTTTGGACACTTGGAATATCACACAAACTGAGTACACTGAACCCGAGACAAATTTTGCACGGTGGACTGCTGACCAAAATGCGGTTGCACAAAGTAACTCTAAGGCTATAAATATATTATTTTGTTCACTAGATAGAAATGAATTTAATAGAGCATCTATATATAAGTCAGCATTTGAAATTTGGAAAATTTTGCAAGTTACATATAATGGGACAAGTAAGTTCAAACAAACCAAAATTTCCATGTTAACAAACTAATTTCAACTATTCAAAATAAGTCCAAATGAGTCCATATCTGATATGTATAGTAGATTCTACGATATAGTATAATTTTTGCATAGGGTAAAGTTTTTCTGAAGAGGATCAAGTTAGTAAAATTCTCAATTTGCTTACTCCTAAATGGGATCAAATGACTCTTGCAATCAAAGAGGATAATGACATTAGCCCTCTAAAATTGAAGAGTTAATTGGTAATATAATTTATTTTGAAGCACAAATGCAGGGTAGGAGAGAAAGCAAAGCAATAAAGAAGAAATCCATTGTTTTTAATGCAATGATGGATAATCTAGATTCAAACAGCGATGACAATGAAGAAATTGCTTTCATGATAAGGAATTTAAGAAAATTTCTAAAATATAGGAAGATGAACAATTTTAAAAGAAATGGTAACAAAAATCCAAGAAGCGAAAGTGGAAACGGAAATGGCGGTTGATGTTATGACTGCGATGACCCTGGTCATTTAAAATGAGACTGTCCACATCCTGATAAACTGAAAACTACACTAAACACTGATTCATCCAGAAAACGGAGAAGAGCTTATACTACAACATTAGACGATTCAGGTACATCCTCAAGTGATAATGAATCAGATACAGAAATTGCTAACATGTGCTTTACAGCAATACATAATTCAGAACAAAATGGTAAAATGGATTAGAAAAATGCATGCTTTTAATATATCAGAAGTTTTTTAATTTCTTGAATGAATTTTCTTCTCTTTTGGTTGCTTTATTGGTTGTTAGGAATATCCTACAGATTAATAATAATATTGGTTGAATATTATGTGATCATATTTTAAATATAAATATTTTATATATTTTAATAATAAAATAATAATATAAAATATATTTAAAATTATTTTAAAATTATTTTTCTGTAAATAGAATAACTATAAATAAATCTATATACTAAAATAGAATATAGTTAAACAAAAGCATTTTTGAAAATTTCGACCTATATGTCGACATACACCACGAGCATATGTCGACATATGTAGACAGACTTTGAATTTCAAATTCAAATTCAGAATTTGAATTTCCCTTCACTTTTTCACCAACTCCTATGTTCTGAAAAGTTGCCTTTTGACCAAAGAACATGTCCTTTGATTCTCTATTTACTTACTCTATGTCCATCCATTCATTTCTCACTTTCATTTTCAAATTCAAAATTCATAAACTCTCTTATCTCTTCATACTATTCTTCAATGGCATCCTAAAGCAATACTAAGGAAACCATGGGGCTTGCTAAGAAAATAAAAGAATATCTTTTCAATGATCAAGAAGACATTCAAGCCTATATTGAGTATTTATCTTTCGGAAAAGTATTTCCCGGAATAGTTGCTATTTTTGAAGATTTTCCTACTTATGATCTTTTTAATCTTTATTTGCAAAATGAAATTCTTGGTTTAATCGATGCTTCTCAAAACGATTTTTTTTGTTATCCAAAATTAGTAAAGATGCTTTATGTAAAATTGAAAGGAAAGTTTTATGATGGTAGAGAAGGAGAAGTTTGGAGTAGTGTCAACGGAACATAAATTGTTTTAAATTGTGAACTTTTGGGTCACATTCTTGGATGCAAATCTAGTGGAATGGACCTTTTGTCTTTTCAAATTGATTTTCAAAATCATGAGTAATTCATGATATTTTCAAAAATGATGATGACTTTGAATTTAAAGATAAAAACTTGGATCCAAAAGCAAGAATTTTAAGCCTTCTTTTGCAACAAAGTATCACTCCTAGAACGGGTAATTATAATTACCCGACTCAAAAAGTTTTCAAAGCTCTTTCCGGAATTTATGGTCAATATGACATAAATTGGTCTCAAGTCATTTTGGATGAACTTTTTCCTAAGAATCCTTTTAAACATGAAAACACACTATTTCATGGTGTGTATCTTACTCGTATTTTCAATTATTTTGGAGTTGACCTTAAAGGAGAGTAAACAATTCCTCGAAAAATATTTGACAAGGCTAATATTTCACTTCTACATATTTCACCCTTTTTCGAGCCTTATTAAAAGCTTGGGAAAGGTTGGCTTTGGAATAAGAATATGAAATAAGAGAAGATGAGGAAGAGGAAGAGGAAGAGGAAGGAGAGGAAATGGAAGTCGAGGAGGAAGAACAAGAAGAGGAGGAGGATACTTCTTTGGAAAGTATCAATATACCACCAAATCCATCCAACAAGATCTTTTCAAAAATCAAGAGAAGATCATCCATAACCAAAAAAAGCTTAAGAAATCATTTTCAAAGAGATTTACTTCAATTTCCAGCAAAATGGATAAATTCTTTGGAAAGATCATCCACAAGCTTGGTGGTTCTTCTTCATCTTCATCTGTATCATTCTAGTTATTTGTTTAAACTACCCTTGTATTTGAATTTTATAGTTTTAGTTTATATTAAATCTCATGTATCTTTCTTTTATTTCTTGTACTCATCATTATTATCGATGAAAATTCTATTTCTTACTATTATATATTGTCAACTATCTTTGGAAAGTCATATAAATATAATAGTATAAGCCAAATACAATAGAAAAGTAAAACAAAGTTGTTTTGAAAATTTCTGCATATATGTCGACATATCCTAAGTATGTATGTCGACATACAACGTTAACTTTTCAAAATTTCTTAATTTTAAAAATTAAATAGACAACAAATGTCTATTCATTTCCAACGAATTTCCACCCCTTTGAATATCTGTTAAGACCAAAGAATCATTATTTTCTACTCTCTTTCTTCTTCCTTTGCATTCCTAAACTCTAAAACCAAAATATGGCTTCTCCTATCCAAAAACTAACCGAAAACTTCGAAAAAAACTGTTGAATCATTCAAGAACATTCTTACTTTCATCCTAAGAAACTAGAGGCACTTAGCAATGAGTTAAATGCAGATGATCAAGGAGCAAGAAAGGCATTTTAACGTGATTCGATGGATTATTTCTACCTCGAATAAAGAAGAACCAACCGCCAATCTAGAATGTACCATCAACAAATATGATGAAGACTGGGATGCTATCAAAGAGGATCCAATCTTTGGTGCTAATGGATGGATTGAAGTTCCTCGAAATGTCTAGTTTAAATAGGTTTGATTGTATATAAATAATAATACTTAATTTGGTTTGGATTTGATAGGTTTTAATTTGTATGGATTTGTTTGAATGCTCTGTGACATAAACTTTGTTTGATTGGATGCATATTTGGTTTGATTATTTCATGATTATCTAATTTTACATATCACTTATTGTTTTTATACGATCTTTCTCATCATCATTATATATGATTCTTATACATATTGATCGGTATTTTATTTAGGGAAGTTAATGTTGGGATTATAGTAAGAGTTAGTGTTAGAATTATATTTTAGGATGTCATTTTTTGTTGATGACAAAGAGGGAGAAATATATAAAATCTAGGCATGGATCAAAGGGGAGTTTTGTAACCCGGGGGAGTTATAATATATTTTATGTACAGAGTTGTCATCATCGGGAAGGGGGAGATTGTTAATACCTTAGGTATTGGTTTTGATGACAACAACTATAAGACATTATATAAAATATAGATACTAATATTTTATCAAGACTATATAGTAGATAGTGCAGGATATTAGACAAGTGTTGATTAAGAAGACTGTACAATATCAAGAGTAGATTCAAGACGTTGATATAGAGTTTCAAGAGTTCAAGATTTCAAGATATTCTGGATAAGTTATAGAGTCATGGAATTTACGTTAAAACCTTGATAGCACTTTCCGGATCTCTCTCAACTTCTCTAATTTTATTTTAAATTGCTTTCCAAATATTCTTTTTTTAAATAATCTTTTCTAAATTTTTCCCAAAATGATTTTCAGTCTCTTACTTATAAAGTTATCATTTTAGTGTTTTTAAGTTTATATATATTGAAATTTTATTTATGTTTTAATAAGTTATAATTATATTAATTTATATATATTATTGAATATTCTTATTAAATCTTTCAAAATTATTTTATAAAGTTTTATTAAGCTATGTGTATAAACTATATTTAAATGATTCTATAGAGTACTAAAGTATTTTACAAAGCAATGAATTTTCAAAATAATATTTTTAAAGTGTTTTTTCAAAATACAAAGGGATATGTCGACATATCCTATCTATGTATGTCGACATAGTGACCGTAAAATTCAAAATACAAATTTGAGTGGAAGTGTCTTTTCGTCCTATCTCTTCGCGAATGGACATGACCATTGTTTCCCTATATATGCCAAACTTCCAAATGAATTTTCATTAACTACTTTCTTATTTTTCTCTCTTCTTTTCACTCTCTTGATTTAGAAATCAATTTTTACCAAAACTCTGTCGAAATTCAACCAGAATAAAATTCAATTATTTCTAATTTGGTTTTCCTTCACCTAGTCTCTGATTTCTCTCATCTCTCTCAAGATCAAAGTGCTATTTAAGAATTATAGGATCAATTGTAATCAAGATTGAAGATCCAAGTCTGTAATATATATCAAATCATACTCTTATACATTGTGGTGTGCTTGGTATCCCTGAAATCCAAGTAGGTGTGATTATGGCCTGTTAAAATCAACTGGATGTGCTTAGTAGCTCGTAAATCTAGTGGGTGTGCTCGTAGCCCGGAAATCAAGTGACTCTGCCCAGAGATCGGGATTCTGGAGGGTGTGTCTCGTAGCCTTGAAATCGATATTATATTTGCATTTACTAGTTGAAAAGAAATCTGTACAAGGATTGTGCGGGACTTGATGTAGGGTAACTCTGAACTAGTATAAAATCCTGGTGTGTTCTTTCTGTTTTACTTTTACAACATTTACTTTTATCTATACTTTGATTCGGTGATTATTAATTACATCATTCAAAGTAGAATCTTAAAGAATTTGAAAAATATTCATATAATCCATTAAACACTACTTAAGTGTTAATTTAGCCTTAAGATCCATATTCCGCTGACTCACATTTGGTATCAGAGCATTGATTTTCAAAGTATTCATCATCTGATTTTTGAAAAAGTTTAAATGGCTACCAACACTGGTAATAGTACTATTAGTAACACTGTTGGTACACTTCTTAGTAACTCATTTGCCGAAGGACAATCCACCACCAAACCTCTAATTTCTAATGGTAGTAATTACACATATCGGTCATGTAGAATGAAAATTTATTTACAGTCAATTGGTTTGGATACTTGGAATATCACACAAACTGAGTACACTGAACCCGAGACAAATTTTGCACAGTGGACTGCTGACCAAAAAGAAGTTTCACAAAGTAACTCTAAGGCTACAGATATATTATTTAGTTCACTAGATAGAAATGAATTTAACAGAGTATCTATATGTAAGTCTGCATTTGAAATTTGGAGAACTTTGCAAGTTACACATGAAGGGACAAGTAAGCTCAACAGATCAAAATTTCCATGTTAACAAACCAGTTTCAATTATTCAAAATAAGTCCAAATGAGTCCATATCTGATATGTATAGTAGATTCCAAGATATAATACACTCACTGAGTGCACTAGGTAAAAGTTTGTATGAAGAGTATCAAGTTAGAAAAATCCTCAATTCATTAATCCTGAATGGGATCAAATGACTCTTGCAATCGAAGAGGCTAATGACATTAGCACTCTAAAAATTGAAGAGTTAATTGGCAATTTAATGTTTTTTGAAGCACAAATGCTGGGCAGGAGAGAAAGCAAAGCAATAAAGAAGAAATCTATAGCTTTTAATGCAATGACAGGTAATTTGGATTCAAACAACAATGACAATGAAGAAATTGCTTTCATGACAAGGAATTTCAAAAAAATTCTAAAATATAGGAAGATAAACAATTTTAAAAGAAATGGCAATAAAAATCCAGGAAATAGAAGTGGAAACAAAAATGGCATTAGATGTTTTGACTGCGATGACCCTGGTCATTTAAAAGGCGACTGTCCACATCCTGATAAACTGAAAACAACACCAAACACTGATTCATCCAGAAAACAAAGAAGAGCCTATACTGCAACATTAGAGGATTCAGATACATCCTCAGGTGATAATAAATCAGGTATAGAAATTGCTAACATGTGCTTCACAGCAATACATAATTCAGAACAAAATAGTGAAATGGATCATAAAAAGGTACGCTTTTAATATATCAAAAGTTTTTCAATTTCTTGAATGAATTTTTCTTTTCTTTTTGTTGCTTTATTGTTTGTTAGAAATATCCTATAGATTAATAATAATATTGGTTGAATATTGTGTGATTATATTTGAAATATAAATATTTTATATATTTTAATAATAAAATAATAATATAAAATATTTTAAAAATTATTTTTCTGAAAATAGAATAACTATAAATAAATCAACATAATAAAATATGATATAGTTAAATAAAAATCATCTTTGAAAATTTTGACCTATATGTCGACATATGTAAATAGATTTTGAATTACAATTTCAAATTTTGAATTTGAATTTCCCTTCACCATTTCACCAACTCTTATGTTATGAAAAGTTGCCTTTTGACCAGAGAACATGTACTTTGATTCTCTATTTACTTACTCTATCTCCATTCATTCATTTCTCACTTTCATTTCAAAATCAAAAATCATAGACTCTCTTATCTCTTCAAACTATTCTTCAATGGGATCCTCAAGCAATACTAAGGCAACCATGAGGCTTTCTAAGAAAATAAAAGAATATCTTTTCAATGATTAAGAAGCCATTCAAACCTATATTGAGTATTTATCTTTCGGAAAAGTCTTTCTCGGAATATTTGTTGTTTTTGAAGATTTTCCTACTTATGATCTTTTTAATCTTTGTTTACAAAATGAAATTCTTGGTTTAATCGATGCTTCTCAAAATGATTTTATTTGTTATCCAAAATTAGTAAAGATGTTTTACGCAAATTTAGAAGGAAATTTTTATGATGGTAGAGAAGGATAAGTTTGGAGTAGTGTCAAAGGGACACAAATTGTTTTAAATTGTGAACTTTTAAGTCACATTCTTAGATGCAAATCTAGTGGAATGGACCTTTCATCTTTTCAAATTGATTTCCAAAATCATGAAGTAATTTATGATATTTTCGAAAGCGATGATGATTTTGAATTTAAAATAAAAACTTGCATCCAAAAGAAAGAATTTTAAGCCTTCTTTTGCGTAAAAGTATCACTCCTAGAACGGGTAATTATAATAACCCGATTCAAAAAGTTTTCAAAGCACTTTCCGCAATTTACGGTCACTACGACAGAATTGTTCTCAAGTCATTTTGGATGAAATTTTTCCTAAGAATCTTTCTAAACATGAAAAAACACTATTTCGTGGTGTGTATCTTACTCGTGTTTTCAATTATTTTGGAGTTGACCTTAAAGGAGAGGAAACAATTCCTCGAAAAATATTTGACAAGGATGATATTTCACTTATACATATTTCACCCTTTTTCGAGCCTTATTAAATGCTTGGGCAAAAGTAACAGCGGTTGGCTTGGGAATAAGAATATGAAATAAGAGAAGATAAGGAAGAGGAAGAGGAAGAGGAAGGAGAAAAAATGGAAGTCGAGGAGGAAGAACAAGAAGAGGAGGAGGATACTTCTTTGTAAAGTATCAATATGCCACTAAATCCATCCAACAAAGGTCTTCTCAAAAATCAGGAGAAGATCATCCATAACCAAAGAAAGCTTAAGAAATCATTTTCAAAGAGATTTACTTCAATTTCCAACAAAATGGATAAATTCTTTGGAAAGACCATCCATAAGCTTAGTGGTTCTTCTTCATCTTCATCTGTATCTTTCTAGTTGTTTGTTTAAACTATCCTTATACTTGGATTTTCTAGTTTTAGTTTATATTGAATCTCATATATCTTTCTTTTATTTCTTGTAATCATATTATCAATGAAAATTCTATTTCTTATCGTTATATATTTTCAACTATCTTTGGAAAGTCATACAAATATAATAGTATAAGCCAAATACAATAGAAAAGTAAAACAAAGTTATTTTGAAAATTTCTGCATATATATTGACATACCTTAGATATGTATGTTGACATACAACGATAATTTTTCAAAATTTCTTAGTTTTGAAAATTGGACAGACAACAAATGTCTATTCACTTCCAACGAATTTCCACCCTTTTAAATATCTGTTAAGACCAGAGAATCATTATTTTCTACTCTCTTTCTTCTTCCTTTGCATTCCTAAACTCTAAAAGCAAAATAATGGCTTTTCCTATCCAAAAACTAACCGAAAACCTCGAAAAAATCAATCATTCAAGAATATTCTTACTTTCATCCTAAGAAACCAGAGGCACATAGAATCGAGTCAAATGCAGACGATCAAGGAGCAAAAAAGGCATTTCGACGCGATTCGGTGAATGCCTTGAACAAAGAAGGATCAACCACCAATATAGAGTGTACCATCAACAAAGATGATAAAGATTGGGATGCTATCAAAGCGAATCCAATCTTTAGCGCAGATGGATGGGTTGAAGTTCCTCGAAATGTCTAGTTTAACTAGGTTTGATTATATATAAATAATAATAATTAATTTGGTTTGGATTTGATAGGTTTGATTTGTGTGGATTTGTTTGAATGCTTTGTGACATAACCTTTGTTTGATTGGATGAATATTTGGATTGATTATTTCATGATTATCTAATTTTACATATCACTTATTATTTTTGTATAATCCTTCTCATCATTATATATAATTCTTATACATATTGATCAGTATTTTATTTAGGGAAGTTAGAGTTGGGATTATATTAAGAGTTAGTGTTAGAGTTATAATTTTAAGAGGTTATTTTTGGTTGATGACAAAGAGGGAGAAATATATAAAATCTAGGCATGGATTAAGGAGGAGTTTGTAACTCAAGGGAGTTTTAATATATTTTATATACGGAGTTGTCATCATCAAAAAGGGGGAGATTGTTAGTACCTTAGGCATTGGCTTTGATGATAACAACTATAGGACATCATATAAAATATAGATACTAATATATTATCAAGATATATATAGTAGATAGTGCTGGATATTAAATAGGAGTTGATTAAAAAGACTATACAAGATCAAAAGTAGATTCAATATGCTGATATAAAGTTTCAAGAGTTCAAGAATGAAGACTTGTGAGTATCGAAGAGTTAAAGATTTCAAGATATTCTAGATAAGTTATAAAGTCATTGGATTTATGTTAAAACCTTGATAGCACTTTCCTGATCTCTCTCACATTCTCTAAAAAAAATTAAAATTGTTTTTCAAATATTCTGTTTTTAAGATAATCTTTTCAAAATATTTTCCAAAATGATTTTTAATCTCTTACTTATAAAGATATCATTTTAGTGTTTTTAAGTTTATATATATATATATATATTGAATATTCTTATTAAATATTTCAAAATTATTTTATTAAGTTATATTCTGATTAAAATGCGTATAAACTATATTTAAATGATTCTACAAAGTATCAAAGTATTTTCCAAAGATACGAATTTTCAAAATAATATTTTTAAAGTGTTTTTCAAAATACAAAGGGATATGTCGACATATCCTATCTATGTATGCCGACATAGTGGGAGCAAAATTCAAAATTCAAATTTGAATGGAAGTGTATTTTCATCGTATCTCTTCATGAATGGACATGACCGTTGTTTCCCTGTATATACCAGACTTCCAAACGAATTTTCGTTAACTACTTTCTTATTTTTCTCTCCTCTTTTCACTTTCTTGATTTCTAAATCAATTTTTACCAAAACTCTACCGAAATTCAACCAGAATCCAATTCAATTATTGCTAATTTGATTCTCCTTCATCCACTCTCTGATTTCTCCCATCTCTCTCAAGATCAAAGTGTTATTCAAGAGTTATAGTGATGCAGGCCAAGCTATAAGTTTCCAAGGCTTAAGTCGTGACCGACTTAACAAAGTTGAGGACCTAAATCATGACCGACTTAACAGAGTTGAAATACTAAGTCGTGACCGACTTAACGAGCTAGTAACTCGGGACCGACCTAACAAAGCTTTTAAGTCGCCCCAACGACTTAATGAAGTCCTGCGAATTAACAAGCTTAAGCCTACCGAGTTATGCAACGATAATGTCATCCCATCTGGTAAAGAGTTAGGTCGTACACGACCTAACGGGTCCTTCAAATCACACCAACGACCTAGTGAAAGTCCACGACTTAACGAAGTTGGAAGCATAAGTCGTCCACGACTTAACTCAGACATTCCCTTAGATCGCCAACACAGGCTGTTTGTAAGTCGCTACCGAGTTACGACTTAAGATAGGTCGTAGAAGAAGATAAGTCGCGCAAAAGCTTGAGGCCGTAGATCTCTTGTGCTGCCTTAATCTTCGACGTTGATTCTTTAAGTCGCATGAAGCTGGTTATCTTTTAAGTCGTCTGTAGGATAAGTCGCTACATGTTTTAGGTCGTTTTCGACCTATGTGTTGTAAGGCGTTGAGTTGTATTCCCTTATGTCGTGAGTTGTTGGGTCGTATACGACCTAAGTGTTGCAAATATTTGTGTTGTAACTCGTGAGTCGCTGAGTCGTGAGTGTTGAGTCGCTGCCGACCTATGGTATGCCGTGAGTCGTAAGTCGTTGCCGACTTAAGAGTTGTGCAGAATTGTAATGTTGAAATGTACGCCTATAAATAGGCATGTGTGGTCATTTGTAATAGTTTAGTTGATTTGAAATAAAACTCTTGTTTTGTTAGCTTTGTGCTTTCACCCAATTGGTAGTCGAGTGTAATCTCCTATCTCCACTCTCGGATAATCGAGTGCGCTCGATTCAATGACAGCTGAAGCCGATTCACGGAATCTAGTGCGCTAGATCAACGTGTGAAGAATCGCAGATCTTTGAACCTGGTATCGTGCGCGATCAACGAGTTCGGGATAGCTAGGATTCGGTATCTTTGGATCAATGAATTCGGGCATTTCAGTATTCATCAATTCATCGATTGCTACTTTCATCGATCCACATTGTTTTTGTGTAATCCGCTGCGTCATTTGGTTTCGGAGCCTGTTTTAGCCAATCATAGCTAAATCGAGTTCTTGGAGCCAATCATCTTGAAGAAGTTTGAATCGAAGTGAAGATTTGAGGTTATTAATCACGGCCGAGAGCAAGAAGGGAAGTTGTTCGACTTTGTATTGAAGTTTGGAGGACGGATCTATCTTGTTTGGAAGTTTGGTTGTTCATCGTGTTCATCGCAATTTGCAACAAGTGTGGAGATTTCGATCCATATTATTTTGGATCAAAAGAAGAAAAGTGTTTAAGTTGACGAGCTAGTGTTGAGCCGTGCATTGCTTGTTGAAGTTGTGTTTGATTTGTGAAGAGTTTGTGAATTTTTCAAGTATGCCACCAAGGAGAGCTAATCAACATCAAAACATTGAAGCTTTGTATCGAAGAGAAGAAGCTGATGAGATGGAGCAAAGAATCAATGAAAACTTTAGTGAAAAACTTAACGAAGGGATTGGACGATTAGAGAAGATGATGTTAGAAATGAATCAGAATTGGAGGAGGGTATCACCTGAATCTAACCATGGAGGAAGTAGAGTCTCACCACAATCCAATCGAGAAAGAAGTGTTGATGATGATCAAAGACGTGGGAGGAATGTGAATGATCGAGAACATAGGAATGTAGATAGAAGAGATAATGGTGGAAGACGCGAAGGGAGTAGAGATGTTGGTGGTCAGGATCGACATCGATATACATCTGATTTTGGAGAGGAGTATGATGGTGGTAGTGTTCAAGGACAAGGACGAGGACAAGGAAGAAATCACTCTGAGTATGATCACAAGTGGGAGTCGGGGATGAAGACTGAAATTCCTGAATTCAAAGGTGGTATACAAGCGGAGGAGTTTTTAGATTGGGTGGCTAATGTTGAAGAGATTTTTGACTTCAAAGAAGTTCCAGAACATCGTAGAGTGAAGTTGGTTGCTACGAGGTTGAGGGGTAGAGCTTTGGCATGGTGGCAGCAAACCAAACTTACACGTGAACGGATGGGGAAGTTAAAGGTTGAATCATGGGAAAAGATGAGGAAAATGATGAAAGCCACATTCTTACCTTATAACTATCAGTCGCTTATGTATCAGAGGTTGCAAAACTTGAGACAAGGGACGAAATCTGTGAATGACTATGCCGACGAATTTTATCAACTTATTGCGAGGAATGATATTATGGAAACGGAAGAGCAGCTGACATCTAGATTCATTGGGGGATTGCGAATGCAGATTCAGGATATGGTTAACATGTTTGATCCCAGATCTGTAGCGGAAGCACATCAGAAAGCGTTGGCTTGGGAGAAACAGGGACGACGAGGAGGTGGTGTGTTTACAAATTCCAATAATCAAGTGAAGGGTGTTAGTGGAAGTTCTAATGTTTCAAAAGTTGTTGCAAAACCAGTTGTGAATGAGGTTGGGAAGGCGAAAGTCAATAATGGTTTCAAGTGTTATAATTGCCAAGAAATGGGCCACAAAAGTAGCGAATGTCCGAAGCCGAAGAAGAGAGCTATGATAGCAGGGGTTGAGGATGAGGATGAAGAAGCTAGATGTTCCAATTCACCACCTGATGAGGAGGAAGAAGAAGTGTCGGGAGACGAAGGTTATAATCTAATGATGAAGAGATCCTGTTTAACACCAAAGCAAGAGGAGGATTGTATTTGGTTGAGGAGCAATATTTTTCAGTCAACATGTACCATTCTGGGGAAGGTTTGCAAATTTGTTATTGATGCTGGAAGCTGTGATAATATAATTTCTTCAGAAGCTGTGAGGAAATTGGCATTGAAGACTGAGAAACATCCAAAACCGTACAAGCTGGCTTGGTTGAGGAAAGGCGGAGAAGTGAAAGTTGGACGAAGGGCTTGTGTGAAGTTTTCAATTGGAAAGAAATACAAGGATGAAATCTGGTGCGATGTGGTAGATATGGATGTCTGTCATTTGTTGCTGGGGAGACCGTGGCAGTATGATAGGGCGGTGCAACATGATGGGCGTACCAACAGTTACAGTTTCATGTTTGAAGGCACAAAGATTACTCTAGTTCCAAAGAAGCGACAACAGGAGGAAAACAAGTTGGAGGAGATTGAAGAGCTTAAAACTTTGTTATCTTTGAAGGAGTTTGTGAAGGAAGTAGAGGAGGAGCCTGAAGTGTTTTTGTTGATTGGGTGAGAGAGCAGTGAAGAGGTTGAAATTCCGGAAGAAGCGAAGCCAGTTTTGAAAGAATTTGACGATGTATTTCCAGAGGAGTTACCAACGGAGTTGCCACCATTGAGGGATATACAACATCAGATAGATCTTGTTTCAGGTGCTGTGTTGCCACACAGACCACATTATCGAATGAGTCCAAAGGAACATGAAGAACTGAGGAGGCAAGTGGAAGAATTGCTTGAACAGGGGCGTGTGCAGGAGAGTTTAAGTCCTTGTGCTGTACCAGCTTTATTGGTACCCAAAAAGGATGGGACGTGGAGAATGTGCACCGACAGTCGAGCATTGAATAAGATTACTGTGAGATATAGATTTCCAATGCCGATGTTGGATGACTTGCTAGATCAATTGAGCGGAGCTACTATCTTTTCGAAGATTGATTTGAAGAGCGGATATCATCAAATTCGTATCAGACCAGGTGATGAGTGGAAGACTGCTTTTAAAACCAGGGAGGGTCTATACGAATGGTTGGTAATGCCATTTGGCTTATCAAATGCGCCGAGTACATTCATGCGGGTGATGAATCAAATTTTTAGACCATTCATTGGGAAGTTTGTGGTGGTGTATTTCGATGATATTCTGATATACAGTGGAAGTGCAGAGGAACACTTGCAACATCTGAGAGAAGTGTTGATGGTACTGCGACAAGAACAATTTTATGCTGCAACGAAGAAATGCGTGTTCATGATGCATAGTGTTTTATTTCTGGGGTATGTTGTATCAGAGGAAGGGATACAGGTGGATCGGAGTAAAGTAGAGGCGATTAAAGATTGGACGCAGCCCAAGACGATAACAGAAGTTCGTAGTTTTCACGGGTTGGCTTCATTCTATCGAAGGTTCATTCCACACTTTAGTAGTGTGATGGCACCTGTTACAGATTGTATGAAGGGTAAACAGTTTTCATGGACGGAGGAAGCAGGAGTTGCTTTTGAACGAATCAAGGAGTTGTTGACGACAGCACCAATCCTAGCATTACCTGATTTTCAGTTGTTGTTTGAATTACATACTGACGCATCGAAGGTAGGAATTGGAGGGGTGTTGAGTCAGAAGGGACGTCCTATTGCATATTTCAGTGAGAAGTTATCAGGAGCAAAGATGAGATACAGTACATATGATGTGGAGTTTTATGCTGTGGTGCAAGCTATTAAACACTGGAGACATTATCTATTTCAGAAAGAGTTTGTTCTTTACACTGATCATGAGGCATTGAAGCATTTACAAGGGCAAGACAAGATTTCAGCGAGACATGCATCATGGATTGCATATCTGCAACAGTTTACTTTTGTTGTTAAACACAAGTCAGGAGTGACGAATCGTGTGGCTGATGCTTTGAGCCGGAGGAATCACTTGTTAACTACGATGAAAGTTGAAGTAACAGGATTTGATATGTTGCCAGAATTATTTGTCGATGATTCTTACTTTGCAAAGTTTGTTGATAAAGTTAAGAAGGGGAAGACGGATCAGTTTATGATGGTAGACGGTTTTCTGTTCAAAGGAAATCGATTGTGCATACCTGATTGTAGTTTGAGGATGAAGATTGTAAAAGAGCTACATGAAGAAGGACATGTTGGGAGAGACCGTACATTACAGTTGATTTCACAATCTTACTTTTGGCCATCAATGAGGAAAGAAGTGGAAAGGTTTGTGGAGAGATGTCATATCTGTCAGGTTTCGAAAGGAACTGCGACTAACGCTGGATTATATATGCCGTTACCTGTACCAACTAAACCATGGGTTGACGTGAGTATGGACTTTGTGTTGGGGTTGCCGAGAACACAGCGTGGTAATGATTCCATTTATGTGGTGGTGGACCGATTTTCGAAAATGGCACATTTTATTGCTTGTAAGAAGACGGCGGATGCTGTTCATGTTGCTCAGTTGTTTTTCAAAGAGATATATCGACTTCATGGATTGCCAGAATCGATTGTGTCGGATAGAGATACTCGTTTTCTGAGTCATTTTTGGCTAAGTTTGTGGAAGATGGTGGGAACGAAGTTGAACTTTAGCAGCGCTTATCATCCACAAACGGATGGACAGACCGAGGTTGTGAACCGATCATTGGGAAATTTGCTGAGATGTCTTGTGCAAGACAATCTGAAGAGTTGGGATGTGAAGTTATGTCAAGCGGAGTTTGCTCATAATCATGCTGTGAACCATAGTACGGGTTTCAGTCCATTTCAGATTGTATATTCTAGTTTACCAAAGGGGTTGTTGGAGTTAACAGTCATACCACAACCCAAGAAGACAGTCAAGCGAGCTGCTGATTTTGTTGAAGGATTGACAGAGTGTCATAGGATCGTTCAAGAACGATTGGAAAAGGCAAATGAGAAATACAAACGATCTGCAGACTTGAAGCGAAGAAATGTTGAGTTTAATGAAGGAGATATGGTATATGCTGTGTTAACAAAGGATCGTTTTCCAGTGGGCGCTTATAACAAATTAAAAGCTAGGAAAATTGGTCCTGTAGAAATCGTCAAACGGATTAATGAAAATGCTTATAAATTGAAGCTGCCGGAGGGTGTGTACACGTCGGACATATTCAATGTTAAGCATCTCGTACCTTATCACAGGAATGAGCGTATTGCGGGGGAGGAAAGTGCAAATTCGAGGACGAATTTCTTTCAACCAGGGGAGGATGATGCAGGCCAAGCTATAAGTTTCCAAGGCTTAAGTCATGTCCGACTTAACAAAGTTGAGGACCTAAATCGTGACCGACTTAACAGAGTTGAAATACTAAGTCGTGACCGACTTAACGAGCTAGTAACTCGGGACCGACCTAACAAAGCTTTTAAGTCGCCCCAACGACTTAATGAAGTCCTGCGAATTAACAAGCTTAAGCCTACCGAGTTATGCAACGATAATGTCATCCCATCTGGTAAAGAGTTAGGTCGTACACGACCTAACGGGTCCTTCAAATCACACCAACGACCTAGTGAAAGTCCACGACTTAACGAAGTTGGAAGCATAAGTCGTCCACGACTTAACTCAGACATTCCCTTAGATCGCCAACACAGGCTGTTTGTAAGTCGCTACCGAGTTACGACTTAAGATAGGTCGTAGAAGAAGATAAGTCGCACAAAAGCTTGAGGCCGTAGATCTCTTGTGCCGCCTTAATCTTCGACGTTGATTCTTTAAGTCGCATGAAGCTGGTTATCTTTTAAGTCGTCTGTAGGATAAGTCGCTACATGTTTTAGGTCGTTTCCGACCTATGTGTTGTAAGGCGTTGAGTTGTATTCCCTTATGTCATTTGTTTCTTATGTCGTGAGTTGTTGGGTCGTATACGACCTAAGTGTTGTAAATATTTGTGTTGTAACTCGTGAGTCGCTGAGTCGTGAGTGTTGAGTCGCTGCCGACCTATGGTATGCCGTGAGTCGTAAGTCGTTGCCGACTTAAGAGTTGTGCAGAATTGTAATGTTGAAATGTACGCCTATAAATAGGCATGTGTGGTCATTTGTAATAGTTTAGTTGATTTGAAATAAAACTCTTGTTTTGTTAGCTTTGTGCTTTCACCCAATTGGTAGTCGAGTGTAATCTCCTATCTCCACTCTCGGATAATCGAGTGCGCTCGATTCAACGACAGCTGAAGCCGATTCACGGAATCTAGTGCGCTAGATCAACGTGTGAAGAATCGCAGATCTTTGAACCCGGTATCGTGCGCGATCAACGAGTTCGGGATAGCTAGGTTTCGGTATCTTCGGATCAACGAATTCAGGCATTTCAGTATTCATCAATTCATCGATTGCTACTTTCATCGATCCACATTGTTTTTGTGTAATCCGCTGCGTCATATAGGATCAATTGTAATCAAGATCGAAGATCCGAGTCTGCAAAATCTATCAAATCATACTCTTATACATTGTGGTGTGCTTAGTATCCCTAAAATCCAAGTAGGTGTGATTATAGCTTGTTAAAATGAATTGAGTGTGCGTAGTAGCCCGTAAATATAGTGGGTGTTCTTATAGCTCGAAAATCAAGTGACTCTACCCAGAGGTCGAGATTCTAGAGGATGTGTCTCATAGCCTTGAAATCGAGCTTGTATTTGCATTTACTAGTTGAAAAGAAATCCGTACAAGGAATTATGCGGGACTTGATATAGGGTAACTCTAAACCAGAACAAAATCCTAGTATGTTCTTTCCTGTTTACTTTTACTGCATTTACTTTTATTTATACTTTGTTTCTGTGATTGTTAATTACATCATTCAAAGTAGAATCTTAAAGAATGTGAAAATATTCATATAATCCATTCAACACTATTCACCCTCCCTCTAGTATTAATTTAGCCTTAGGATACCTATTCCGCTGACTCGCATTAACCACATGAATCAGTACATTTGATAAGTCAGCTAAAACAAGAAAATCAAACCAATCAATCATATATAATTCAACAAATCAAATCTAATTAATACACGCAAAGTCAATCCAATCCTCACAAATCAATATTGTAATGTATCAATATACATACTTATTTAAATCCAAATAAATCAATCTTTAGACTTCCCTAGGAACTTCTACCCATTCATCGGAACCGAAAATTAAATCCGCTTTGATAGCATTCCAATCTTCATCATCTTTGTTAAGGGTAGTTTCAGATTATTGATTGGTTCAATTTTGATAAGAGAAGAAATCATCCATCGAATAACGTAAAAGTTCTTCTCTTGCTCTTTGATTATCTGCATTTGACTTAGTTCTAAGCGACTAATTTCTAAGAATAAAAGTAAGAATATTCTTGAACGATTCAAGTCTTTTTTTTAAGATTTTCGCATAGTTTTCGATGTGAAGAAGCCATTATTGAAGAGATAAGTTTATATATGAAAGAGGGAGAAGAAAATGATGGTTATTCTGGAGTGAATAGGTATATGTAGGTAAGAAGTCGTTTGAAATGAATAGGTGTTTGGTAGTTATTTTATTTTAATTTTTTTTGAAAATTGGTCGTTATATGTTAGCATATGCACTATAACTTTGGAAACTACTTTATTTTACTATTTTATTGTATTTGGCCTATACTTTTATACTTGTATGACTTTCCAAAGATGATTAAAATGTATAACAATAAGAAATAGAATTTCATTGATAATAAAGATGAGTACATGAAGTACATTAGAAATAGTAGAAAGATACATAAGATTAACACAAACTCGAACTAGAACATCCAAATACAAAGATAGATAACTTAAACAAACAACTAGAAAGATGTGGATGGAGATGAAGAAGAACCACCAAGCTTGCAGATGACCTTTCCAAAGAATTTATCCATTTTAGTAGAAAGTGAAGTAAACTATTTTCTAAATTGATTTCTTAAGCTTCCTTTGATTGTGAATGATCTTCTCTTGATTTTTGAGAAGATCTTTATTGAACGGATTAGATGGCATATTGATACTTTCTAAGGAAGTATCCTCCTCTTCTTCTTCCTCCTTGACTTCCATCTCATCTTCTTCCCCTTCCTCTTCTTCCCTTATATCTTGCTCTTCTTCCCAAGCCAATCTTTATTCCTGTTTCGCAAAAGTTTCATAAGGCTAAAAAAAGGGTGAAATATGCATAAGTGAGATGTTGGCCTTGTCAAATATTTTTTGAGGAATGGTTTCCTCTCCTTTAAGGTCAACACAAAAGTAAGTGAAAACTCTAGTGAGATACACACCATGAAATAGTGCGTTTTCATGCTTAGAAACATTTTTAGAAAAAATTCATCCAAAATGACTTGAGACCAATTTATGTCGTATTGACCATAAATGGCGAAAAGAGTTTTGAAAACTTTTTGAGTGGGGTTATTGTAATTACCCATTCTAGGAATGATACTTTGTTGCAAAAGAAGACTTAAAATTCTTTCTTTTAGAAGCAAGTTTTTGTTTTTGAATTAAAAGTCATCATCACTTTCGAAAATGTCTTGAATCACTTCATATTTTGAAAATCGATTTGAAAATTTGAAAGGTCCATTCCACTAGATTTGCATCCAAAATCTCACAATTTAAAACAATTCGTGTCTTCTTGACACTACTCCAAATTTCTCCTTCGTTTCCATCATAAAAAATTTCTTTCGAAGTTGCATAAAACATTTTTGCTAAATTTGGATAACAAACGAAATCACTTTAAGAAGCATTGATTAAACTAAGAATTTCATTTTGCAAAAAAAAGATTGAAAAGATCATAAGTAGGAAAATCTTCAAAATTAGCAAATCTTCCAGGAGAAACTTTTCCAAAAAACATATACTCTACATAAGCTTGCATGGCTTCTTTGTCATCGAAAAGAAAGCCTTCTGTTTTCTTAGAAAGCCTCGTGGTTGATGGAGTATTACTTGAGGATGTCATCGAAGAATAGTTTGAAGAGATAAAAGAGTTTATGATTTTTGGATTTGAAAATGAAAGTGAAATGAATGGATAGAGATAGAGTAAATAAATAGGGAATCGAATGACATATTCTCTGGTCAAGAAACATCTTTTTCAGAACATAGGAGTCGGTGAAAAGATGGATGGAAATTCAAATTTTGAATTTGAATTTGAAATTCAAAATCTGCCTGCATATCTCGACATATACATGTGGGGTATGTCGACATATAGGTCGAAAATTTCAAAAAGAGAAATTCAATAAATAATTCCTATTTATCTATACTTATAATTATCTTACATTAATCATTTAATGTATACCTTAAGTAAAAAATATTTTATATTATTTTTATTTAATATTGTATTAAATATATATATATATATAATATTTAAAATATACATACACAATATTCATCTAATATTATTATTAATCTATAGGTTATTCCTAGCAATCGACAATAACAAATATTCAAAAAGATCATTTAAATGTGTACCTATTTTTGTACCTTTTCCCCAGATTTCTCGTTAATTATTATTGTGAAACAAATATTAGCATTATCTATATCTGGTTCATTATCACTTGAAAAAGTGTCTGAATCGTCTATTGTTGCAACATAAGCCCCTCTTTGTTTTCAGGATGAATCAGTATTTGGTGTATTTTTCGGTTTCTTAGGATATGGACAATCTCGTTTTTTATGGCCAGGTTCATCGCAGTTAAAACATCTAACACCATTTCTGCTTCTATTTCCACTTCTTGGATTTTTATTATCATATCTCCTGAGATTATTCATCTTTCTGTACTTTAGAAATTTCCTGAAATTTCTTGTCATGAAGGCGATTTCCTCATCATCATCGTTGTCTGAATCCAGATCATCTGTTGTGGCATTGAAAGCGATGGATTTCATCTCTATTGCCAGCTTTCTCTCCTGCCCTGCATTTGTGCTTCAAATGACATTAAATTACCAATTAACTCTTTAATTTTCAGAGTGCTAATGTTATTAGCCTCTTCAATCTCAAGAGTTTTTTGGTCCTATTTAGGAGTAAGTGAATTGAGGATTTTTCTAACTAGATCCTCTTCCGAATTTTTTTTACCAAGCGCAATTAGTGAATGAACTATATCTTGAAATCTACTATACATATCAGAAATGGACTCATTTGGATTCATTTTAAATAATTGAAATCGATTAGTTAACTTAGAAATTTTGATCTGTTTGACTTTACTAGTGCCATCGTGTGTGACTTGTAATGTTCTCTATATTTCAAATGCAGACTTATAGATAGACACTCTATTAAATTCATTTCTATCCAATGAACAAAACAAAACATTCATGGCTTTAGAGTTACTTTGCGCAACTGCCTTTTGGTCAACAGTCTAAGTTGAAAAATTAGTCTTGGCCTCAATGTACCCATTTTTTGAGATATTCCAAGTATCTAGACCAATTGACTGTAAATAAATTTTAATCCTACATGACCAATATATGTAATTACTACCATTAAAAAGCGGAGGTCTAACAGTGGATCCTTCCACAAAGGAATTACAAACAAGTGGATTAATAGTGCTACTAATAGTATTAATAACAGTGTTGTTAGCCATTAAAACTTTTTCAAAAATCAAAATTATGAATACTTTGAAAACCAATGCTCTTATACCAAATGTTATTTAGCAGAAGATGGATCTTAAGGCTAATTTAACACTAGAGAGGAGGGAGAATAGTGTTTTGTAATTTTTATGAATCCTTTTGAATTCTTTTAAGGTTATAGTTTAAACAATGCAATTAATAATCACAGATTCAAACATAGATAAATATAAATGCAGTAAAAGTAAAAAAGAAAAGAACACACCAGGATTTTATATTAGTTCAGAGTTACCCTACATACAGTCTTGTACAATTCCTTGTACAGATTTCTTTTCAAATAGCAAAGTCAATACAATCTCGATTTCAAGGTAACGAGACACACCCTCTGGACTTTTCGAGCTCTGGGTAGACTCACTTGATTTGCACGGGCCACAAGCACACCCATTTGAATTTCAGGGTCACCGAGCACATCTAATTGATTTACATAGACTACAATCACATCCACCAATATACGAGTATGTTTTGATAGAGTTTTACAAATGCAAATCGTTGATCTTGAATATAAATGATCTTATAACTTCTTGAATAGCACTATGATCATTGCTTGAGCAAGAGAGATGACAAAGATCAGAGAGTAGTCAATAGGGAATCAAATCAGTCAAGTTGAATTTGATTCTAATTGAATTTAAGAATAATTTGAGTAGAATTTCTTTTAGAAATCAAAAGAGTGAAAGAGGAGAGAAATACGAGAAAATAGTTAAAGAAAATTTGTTGGTTTAACCCCTATTTATAGAGAAACAACAGTCATGTCTATTCGTGGAGAGATACGACGAAAAGACACTTCAATTCAAATCTGAAATTTTGAAAACATCGGCCCATATATCGACATATAGGCTGAGGATGTGTCGACATATCCCTTTACATTTTGAAAACCTACTTTGTTAAAAAATGTTTTAAAAATGTTACACATTGTAAAATATTTTTATACTTTGTAAACTTATTTAAACATAGTTTATACATATTTTAATCATATCAAAATTTAATAAAACTTTATAAAATTATTTTGAAATATTTTTAAATATATAAAGGATTTAATATGAATTTATTTCGAAATAAAATAATATATATGAAGTATGAGCGAATATATTTAAAATCAAAATTACAAATATTACAATATACTTATAAATATTTAAAAATCATAAAATCAAAACTATAACCAGGTATAATAGACTAAAAGTATGTTTAAAATATAGACTAATTAAAAACTTAATTTTTCAACATATAATAATCTTGTAAAATCAAAAGTTAAAAATAATTTGAAGGTTATTTTGAGAGACCATTTTGAAAACAAGAATTCTTTTAAAGTCATTTTCAAAATTTAGAATATTTAAAACCCATTTGAAAAGAAGAAGAGAGAAAGATCAAAGAAGTGATATCAGAGGTTTAAGAATAATCTATGACTCCGTGACTTATTTGGATACCTTGAGTTCTTCAATACTCATGAGTCTTCAATCTCTAACTCTTGAATCTCTATATCAGTCTCTTGAATCTTCTCTTGATACTGTAAAGTCTTCTTAATTAACACATGTCTAATATCCTACATCATATACTATATATAACTTGATAAAAACATTAGTATCTGTATTTTATATAATGTCGTATGGTTGTTGTCATCAAAATCAATGCCTAAGGTACTAACATAACTATGAGTGAAGTTGGGTTAACTTCTTTCTATAAGGTCGTGTGCTTAAGAGTGGTATACATGGTTAAAAAATTAATTTCATCTGAATAATACTTTAGAAAATCATACAAGATAAAGGTTTATAAGAATCCCCAACATATCCTAAGCTAAGAGTTGGTAGAATCTGCTAGTCGAAATACTGCATGTAATAATTGTTCGTGAGGGATCTTGTATGAATCACCCTAAAAAGGAGTTTGGGAACGACTATCGTTAGATGACCAATTTATGTTTTGAACGTAAGTTTTGCAAACTAAAACCAAATAAGTTTTATATATAAGGCAATTCATAAAGTGTTTATGAATGCACATTTCATTGCATTGAGAAACAACACTTGTTTCAAGAAATACCAACTTCGTAGCAAAAAAATTTCCATGAGAAATTATTGATGCTAAAATGGATTTGGATACGATCCAAAGATAAAACCGATTACTTCAGATGATATGAAATTAACCGAACCTAAATAAACACATTGCATTAGAGTGTCTAATAAGTATTCTTACACATTGAAGAGAAACTATGAGTTTCTTATCAATGTCGATTATAGAGAATTCTCAGTTGTCAATTAATCCATTAAGAGTACTGACTCTACAACATGGTATGTTGCATAAATATGAAAAGGATTCCAAGTACGCTATCAATCTATGATTTTGACTGTTATACCCGAAGGGATATGATCCATCAGTCGTGAATGTCTCTTCAAGAGCAAGACTAATGTAGTTGGAATATAATGAGCAACATTAATAAGAATAACATCATAATTTCAATTGTTGAAATTGGCATAGTAGATTCGTTATTTAACGGGCTTAAATTAATTCAAATTTACACACAAAATTATCGCTTGATGTTACTTTATGCTTGGTACATATGTGTTGCAATGAAAATACTAAATAACGTAGAATGAACCATTTGCACATAACAACTAAAGTGTCACGAAGTCGGTGAGAGCGATATTGAGTTTGTAGCTTTTTAGATATGATTCAAGGAATGATACGAAAGTATCATTTTATAATCATCGGAATTGAATAAATGTTTTGATGGAAATATCGAATAGTTTGATTTTCAGTCAAAATGCAGAGAAAGCATGTGTCCATAAGAAAGAACCACTAAAAGATACATAGATATTTCTATACTATAAGAAAACAACATACCACTAATTGTTAATGATGTACTTGTGTTAAAATCAGTAATAATTTGGTTGTTTAATGCTCGATGTTGAATTTGTAAATTATATCTTTAAAGGATATTGGGATTGTCCCAATAAATATGCAAAGACGGTATATTAAAATATTTAATATGGAACATGTAAGACAGATTCCTTATGTGTCAATGGTAGGAATTATCGTACATGTTGAATTGTCTACAGTATCGTAATTTGCTTGTATATTTGATATATGAAGCAAATATCATATCCGAATTAAGATCACTAAATAACAGTTTATAGTATTCTCGAGTATTTACGAAATACTAGATAATTATTTATAGAAACAATAAACTCCTTATGAAAGAGTAGTCAGACTCAAACTTCATGAGCTATTAAGTATAATTTGTCGATATTAAATTCATGTTCAAACCTTAATTAAGAAACTTTAAGTTGGAAATGTTCTAAACGAAAGGTTGTGGCTAATTCAACAAAAGGCTAAGTACATCACCTTGAGTGGTGCCACAATAAAAGTAATGTATATAAATATAAATGCATAAATTTATAATTGAGCTAAGGGTGATTCCAAGTATTAAGAATGCTACATCAATGTTATATGATACCAATGTAATAATAAGAGCTCCTTAGAAGTCGAGAAACATACTATGAATAGTTCCACATGATAAAGGAAGTTTATCAAATTCATAGAAAGTTGATTGACATGGTAGTTAATTAAACCAACATAGCAAATCCATTCATAGAGGGTGTAACTCAATCAGTTCTTAGACTAATTGAAGGGATGAAATAAAGATTCCATAATTGACCCCATGTGCAATTGGGAGATTGATAGAGTTAGGTATATGTTCTAGAGGCAATCATGTAATTATATATCTATGTGTGTGTGTGTGTCTAACTCAATAACCTATCTTGTTCAAAATAAAAGGTGTTTTCTTTCTATTATATGCTTGATATAATATGTTATATTAATTAATTAATTTAATTTAAAACATATTAAATACAAAACCCATAAATGGTATGTTTTTTTATTGTTGTTACAATGTGGTGTAACCATGAATGATTGATCACAATAAAACAAACATACAGTTTTAAATATTCCTAGTCAAGATGTATCGAGACCGGATATCGATGCACCAATTGAGACTGGAATATGTAACGCTCTTTAATTTTGGGCAATTTATTACTCATTACTACTGGGGGAACCAAGGGGTTATGTACTGATAGTTTTTGTATAACTATGGAATGACTCACTCGATAGTTTTCAATTGGTTAATATAACTAAGGTTAAACAAGAAATTTCGATGTGATAAAATTACATAGTTCTCTTAACTTAAGAATACCATTGGTCTTTAATGTGGAAGCTCTACATTGATTTTAGTTAAATCATGGTACGATGTTCGTCAAATGACTATAGTTGGGTCGAATGAAAGCATAAGAAGTGAAAAACTATTCAAGAGAGCAATCGCCTCCTCGGTTACATGACTTAGTATCACAGTTAACTAAAGTCAACTCAAATTCAAATTCTCCACCCAGAGCATTTTAGTTAATAATAGTTGTTATTGTTGAACCAAAGACTATGTGTTTGGACTATGGAGTTGAATATGGATGATATTGGAATTTTGACCATTACCAAATTTCATAATTCCAAAGCGATGTAGTTTCGATAGCCGGTGGTCAACAATTCAAAGCTAGCACCTTCGGAATTGGAACATGATTCAAAGGAGTTCATTTGATGTGTGTTCATTAGGTGTTGGTGAATGTATGTCTATGATTTACAAATATAAATAAATATCATATGATGTTTAGATCGATAAGCGACGAATGTGGTATGTCGATGCTTTGTCACATATTGGATGGTTGAATATATATTGATGCATGCATGCATACATACATACATAATTATATATTAAAAAAACTGCATGCTTGCTGGTATTAAAGCTTATGGCCAAATAATAAAAATGCAATTTTTTTATTAAATAATATTATCTGTAATTTAATTAATTAATTATATCGTATAGATTAAAATCATATAGTAAGCATTTTAAAAGTTATAAAATTTTATTTTTACGTAATAATAATCCGGCAGCATGGAAAACTTTATTTTAAAATATATTTTTGTTTATTGTATATTTAAATATTAATATAACTATTTATTTAACTAAAATCAATTATATAAATAAACGATACACACACAAACACACATGCAAATAATATGAAATTAAGTATAAAATTTTATATAGTAACATTACATAACTTTTCAGATTTATAAAATGAGTTTTTTAATTTTAATTATTTAAATCGGTTTTTTAATTAATTTTATAATAGTTTATTTAAAATTAATTTTAAATTGTATTTAAAAAATTAATTTTTTTCTAATGCCATGAGCTTCCCGTATGCATGCACTAATTTTATTTAAAACTATATTATAAATTTAAATAAAATAATAATTTTATTTAAAATAAAATTAGAAATGTTCTAAATGAATTAAACTTTTTTTCCAATAATTATCAAAAAATGGTTTTTTTTTAAATTCACCAATTTCTTCGGCTGTAGATTCACTGAGTTCCAACAAAAGTCTAGTTTAGACACTTTAGATTCACAATATTCTCAAGTCAAAAGACTGCTTATGTAACGACCCGTAAATTTTAACAGTTTTAATAACGTAATTAGTTGAAATTCTGTGAAATTTTAAACGATAAAATTTTGAAATAAAAATTTGATATTTGGAATGCGTCGAATTAATCATAGCAACTGGTAAATTTTCATCAGATAATTTGGAAGTTTATTTTCTAGTGTAATTTTATTCCAATTTATATCAGTTAAAATTGATGATAATAAAATGTTTTCCAAACCTGAATATTTTTACATAGAAAAATTCTAATTCATCTTCTTACTAGGACGACATTTTTCGTTTTTCCAAATTCGGACTTCTTAAGCTTCGTCGATCTTATTTTTCTGCGTTTTTGCTGCATTTTCCGCTAGTAGAAAATTCGAATTTTTATAATTCTGATCGTACCATTGATATCCATATACCGTTTTGATCATCTCGTTGTGCTGATCCCTGCGGTATATTCAATTGTGTATTTTGAGGTCCGGTACGCGACGGAAATAATAAACTGTTCGTTGTAACGGTACCATAAATTGTGACCGTTATCTTTTCTTTGCCTTTTCAAACTTGAACGTGCAGCCTAAGCAACCTAATAAATTGCTTAATTGCGTTACCTGAAATTGATAGCTGTCCTTCACTATCCTATGGCTTTTAAAAATATTTATTTTTGGTCCGTTCATTTTCTTCACCTCGGTTGTACCGTTGCTTTTTGAAAAGAAAACTTTATATTTAAAGTTATATAAAACAGCCTGTCACATTTTCTTTTCCCAAGTTTTGATTTTTATTCTTTGGCTCGTTCCATTCTCTGTCAGTTTAATAGAGTAAAATAATGTTGTATAATTTAAAGTCGGTTCTTCATTCTTCAAAGACCTGCTCTGTTCTTCTTCCCCCTCACGAAATTCCATCACCCATTTCTTCCCCTCTTCGGCACCCTGTGCAGCCCGAGTCAACCATCACCATGCCTGAACCCGACCTCTACCTTATCTTCCTCCTCTCTTCCCATAACACGCATAGCCGAGCGACCTGGCCAACTCCGGTCTTCTACCTAAACTGCCACCGACAGCATCTCCCCTTCTCTTTTCCAAGCCTCGCCCGTTCCTCTACCGCCTTGGCCGTAGCCATTCCTCCATGCCTGCTTGCCATTGTTTCATCTCTGGCTTCTTTTAAAAGCTAAGGTATATATTGTATATTTGAGGTGTTTTGTGTATATATATATGATAGCTATTTATGTTTGAGTGTATATAAATTTTAAATATATTAGTTTCGGTTGTATAAGTTTAAGTATATTCACGGTTATATAATATGTATATGTAAGTTATGCTTTAATAAGTAAGCTATTTTGTTACATATAATTCGTTTAAATTGTATATACATATATATAGCATGAAATTTATCTGGTTTGATGATATATATGTAAGTTTTAAGATTTCAAAATCTGTAAGTATATATAGTTATGTATATAGTCATTCTATATGAAGGGTTATCATATATGAGTTTCCATATAGCAGTTATTAAATCATATATATTACTATATGCGGTAGTTAGCTGTTAAATTTATATTTGAGCTTATTTAAAGACAGTGTGCTTATTTTCGAAATATATGGTTGCCAGAGAAAGAAACTATTGTATACATATATAGTAGTTTGCATATATAGTATGTTTACAGTTTGATAATAATGTATATGGTATACGTTCCAGTATATATATACATACACATGCGGAAACTTTCATGTATACCTTAGTTTATTCGTGTTTTGTTTTGAATTTTTATTTCGCGATTTATTTCATCATATGTTTTAAGTATCTTACCTGTAGAGTTTATAAATTTCATAATTTAAAACTTTTTATAATTTGCATGCGAACTGTTTTTTTACCATTCTACTTGTCTCCCAACTATTGAAATTATGAAGGCTGTTAAATGTTTACTAATTGTTATCTCTACACTCTATAACTGAATACAAGCATTTATAACAATCTTTTATGTAAAGGTGTCCGTATATATCACACGTTAAAGTATTTTATTATGTTAGTTTATATATATAAGCATATGGAAGTTATACAGTACGTTAGTTATATTATAAGTTACATAAGTTTTGTGTGAGCTGTTGAGTTATGTATATATTATAATAAAGTATATTTATATGGATGCTATAATATAATATGTGTGTAAGTATATATATTAGTTTATATATACATGAGTTGGTTTTTGGAAAATATAGAGATTTATCCTATTTGGGCTTAAATTAAATACTGATTTTGAGATATATATCCATATATGTATATGTATATGTATATATATATATAGATTTTGATTTTTATGTATGTGTTTTAAATTTTATATTGATTTTTGAGAAAATATATAATGATACAATATACATTTCGTTTTTGTTTATATCAAGCTGATTTTAATTTGTTTCATCGATTCCTATTATCAGCTTTGTCTTTGTGCATCGAATTCGTGTCCATCTTACTTTGCTTTGGAATTCGTGCTTGGATTCGTAACCCATTTCATTTTCAAATCTCTAGCCTCGAAAGGTGAGCAATCACTCACGATTAATGTTCTTTTATTTATTAAATTTGATTTCAATTGAAATGACAATTGAAATATGCTGATGTTAGTTATTTACACTGTTATATATATGCTATTACCTGTATCAGTTCACCTGTGACATCTGACACCATTATCTGCCAATTGGAATATGATGATGTTAGTTATTTACACTGTTATATATATGCTATTACCTGTATCAGTTCACCTATGACATCTGTCACCATTATCTGCCAATTGAAATATGCCGATGTTAGTTATTTACACTATTATATATATGTTATTACCTGTATCAGTTCACATGTGACATCTGACACCATTATCTGTTATTTATATTGATGATATATGCCTGTTATATTATTATCAAATCTGTTATCACTCTGCAAGTTCCCTGTTAGTATAAAATCACTATGGGTTGAAATGATACATGTTATCCCACCTTTTGGCAAAGCTGAGATACCCAAAACTGACTGAAAATCAATAATAACTAGCCATGAATATCAACTACGCATTGCAGGATAACCATGGATATCGATGAATTTTGTCCGAGTCCGGATCGGGCTACAACTGACAAGACATGACAAGCAAAGCCATAAAAGCCAGTGCTCCAAGTTTCAGGTAAATCGAAGCTCGTATGAGTGAGATATGATCGATACAAGTCAGGTAAAATGCGTTGTTCGTATCCATCAGAAACAACCTGTTCGAATCGATCAGATTCGTATCCATCATGTTTGCGTAGTTCGAATCCATCAGGTTTTCCCGTGTCCATGTGTTCGAATCGATGACGTTTGCATCGATCAATCCACGCCACTTCGAGTCAGTCGGTCTCGTACCCATAAGCCTTAGTTCGTATCGAATCCATAAGAGGAAGGGGGCTTGGTCGAATCCATCGTGAAGCCTTGATTCCGTATCCATCAGATGTTCTCGAGTTCGTATCCAACTGACATCGATGGATTCGGGCAACGTCCCTAATACGAATAAGGCGAAGTTTCAGGGGAGACGCGGTCGACTCGGAGTAAAAGGTGGATCAACGCGAGGGATGCGCGCCACGTCGCTACAAAGCCACGTGCTTTATCGATACGAAGGTCATCGATACGAAATCCTGGGTTTGAACAGAGTTGTACTTCGAGGAACGTCACTTTGTGTCGAACATATCTCATAAACTGTTGATCCAAATGCAATGAAATTTTCAGGGGAGCTTACACATGTGGTAAAGAATGTCCCTGCCAAGTTTCAGCTCGATTGGAGCGTTTTTTGATCGATACGAAGTTATTTCGAATCGATCCCAGATGGAGTCGAAACTTGGTGGGACCGGGTGCGTGGGCCCACTCACGTGCCTGAAAAGGTCTCCCGAAGTTTGAGCGTGATCTCAGCCTCCTACGCCTATAAATAGCCCCCTGAAACCTACAGAAAGAGGGAATTTTTGGCCATTCGACGTCCAGACTCTGCCAGATTCAATTCTACTTCTTTCCATTGCTGTTATATTCAAAATTCATTCATTGTATCTGCTGTGATCATCTGTAACCAGCAAAGAACATCAATAAAAGATAAAAATCATTGAAGTGGACGTAGGCCGGAGATGGCCGAACCACTATAAATTGTGTGTCACTGTTAATTATTTCTGGATTGCTGTTTGTTGCTTGCCTAGACTTGAGATTTGTGTTTGAATATTGTTGATTTGCATTCATACACTGGTGCTTTCACACTACTTGGGGTTTGTGACCATTTTTGGCGCAAACACTTTGGTGCTTTCACTGAGAAGAACTAGCATCCGCTACACCAGATTCAGAGTTCAGATTTAAAAGCTTGAAGGGATCATATTTGGGAGACAATGACTCGACAAACGAGACAAAGAGCTGAGAGAAGCCAACAAGGAGGAAGTCAAGAGGTATCCTCTGGTGCTGGAGAAGAACCAGCTTCGATCTACATCACCAGAGACGAAATTGAGACCATGACCAATCTGATGCACGAAAGAATAATGAAGAGCCAACAAGAGATGCTGCAGAATTTCTTTGAACAGATGAGAGCTGCAGGGATGCAGAGCCTAAGACCAGCCACAGCAGCTATGAATGTGGAACAAGGAGCTAGGATTGCGAAACCCAATGAAGGTCAGAATGCAGATCCATAAGACAATCTACAAGGACTTGGGGGCAGACCCTCAGGATCCGATGCTGGAAGGCCTACATATGGAGCTCAACAAGCTGGAGCCAACGCTGATGCTAACGGGCCACACGAAGAGTACGTACCAGAATACCTTTCAAGACCAAGAGGGCAACCCCAGGATGGAGATGAAAAGATGGCTGGATTAGTGCGACGACTCATGAGAGAAGGATTGTCTAGCGGAGGGTTGGAAGAAGTCAGTCGGAGTCCGTTCACTCTGAACATCAGGAATGCAAGGAACCCTCCAAAGTTCAAACTACCAATGCTGGATCTGTATGACGGGAAGTCGGATCCGACCATGCATATTACCAGATACATTAGACACATGGAAGTACTGGGAGCATCCGAGGAAGTGATGGCATGATGTTTCCCTTTATTTTTGTCAGACTTGGCTGCACTTTGGTTCAGGCAATTAAAGACTGGATCGATCAGGACATGGGGCGAGCTTGTAGACTGCTTCATGGAATAATTTAGGGTCCATGTGACAAGACCCAAGAGTGTGATGACTTTAGCTTCGATAAAGCAAAGGACCGGAGAGTCCATAAAAGGTTTTCTGCTGCGATTCAATGCAACGGTGGCTTCTGTAGATCGCCCGGATCCATCGATGATTTTGATGGCGGCGGTGGCAGGAGTTGGAGAAGGCACCGAATTCAAAGATTCATTGACAAGAGATCCACCACAAGATCTTGGAGAGTTTTACCATGAAGCTGAGAAATTCATTCGATTAGAAGAATCACGAGCCGAGAGGCAGGAAGTAAATGCTGCACAAGGCAAAGGAACCGCCAGGGAACAGTCCAGGGCAAACAAAGGAAAGAGAAAGCAGGATGACACACATGATGGTCCTGATAAACGGAAGAAATTACGAGAGCCTAGATTCAGGCAATACACAGATTTGACGGCGAGCCTAGAAAGAATTTACGCTGAAACTCGGGGGCAACTCCCCTATCGAAAACCACCCAGGAGGGATCCCACGGAGCGGGAACGCAGGACTGGAAAATACTGCCTATTCCATGAGCTGGATGGGCACACTACCGATGAATGCCGCCACCTAAGGGATGAGGTGGAAGAACATGCCAGGAGTGGTAGATTGCCACAATATACCAGAGAACGGGCAGCGACAGTAAGACCTGAACAACCACCGCCTCCACCTAACAGGAATGATCCTAGATCGGGATCACGGCTCGTCATCAACTGATTATGATGTTAAGGGCCAAGTTCAAGATTTGGACTTTGGTCGATTAGTTTTCTTAGATTTGATTTCCATAATAAAACGGCTATCCCACTTACTCATGTACGGGAACCGGAGAGATCCCTAGGCATGCTCTAAGATGGAAGTAGACCGCTCCGCCCGGAGAGGCATTGTCTTATTTTTCCTGGTGTTTGAGATTGAACATCTAGGATTTGAATTTAATAAAGAAACATTTATTGAAGCAAACCTTTGACCGGAGAGTTAAAGGATAAACATATCGCTTTATGATCCTACCCGGAGAGGCGAGGTCCGGAGTGCAAGAAGTGAGTTGCTTCGCCGGAGAGCGACAGGATCGACTCACTTAAGCATTGCTTCCTATTCACCGGAGAGTGATTGGATCGGGATTCGATAAGAGCCCGGAGAGGCTGTGATCGGCCGACGATTCAGGTCATGACATCGCTTAATGTTCAGATACACTGAACCGGAGTGCAAGAAGTGGGTCGCTTCGCCGGAGAGTGACAGGATCGACCCACTTAACGTTGTTTCCCCTTCACCGGAGAGAGACAGGATGGGATCCAGCATGAGCCCGGAGAGGCTATGATCGGTCCAGAACGACCAACACATCGCTTTACGCCCTAACTGGGGCCAGAGTGCAAGGAATAGAAAGCAACGCCGGAGTGCAATAGGATCTTTCTATTCGATTGCTAAGTCTGGAATGGGCTTAGCAAGGGTCCGGAGTGACCATCGATAGTCCGGAGAGACCATAGAATTTCATTCTTAACTTCCACTGGAAGAAGTTGATAACGATTCGGATTCGAACAGCCAAGGACTTGATTGAAAATGCTATAAGCTCTGAATAAAACATGAACTCACTACATTCAATTTGAGACTAATCAAAACACACCTTTTACCAAAAGACATGTTTTTGGAGGCAAAGTGTTATCCCACCTTTTGGCAAAGCTGAGATACCCAAAACTGACTGAAAATCAATAATAACTAGCCATGAATATCAACTACGCATTGCAGGATAACCATGGATATCGATGAATTTTGTCCGAGTCTGGATCGGGCTACAACTGACAAGACATGACAAGCAAAGCCATAAAAGCCAGTGCTCCAAGTTTCAGGTAAATCGAAGCTCGTATGAGTGAGATATGATCGATACAAGTCAGGTAAAATGCGTTGTTCGTATCCATCAGAAACAACATGTTCGAATCGATCAGATTTGTATCCATCATGTTTGCACAGTTCGAATCCATCAGGTTTTCCCGTGTCCATGTGTTCGAATCGATGACGTTCGCATCGATCAATCCACGCCACTTCGCATCCATCGGTGCACCCCACTTCGAGTCGGTCGGTCTCGTACCAATAAGCCTTAGTTCGTATCGAATCCATAAGAGGAAGGGGGCTTGGTCGAATCCATCGTGAAGCCTTGATTCCGTATCCATCAGATGTTCTCGAGTTCGTATCCAACTGACATCGATGGATTTGGGCAACGTCCCTAATACGAATAAGGCGAAGTTTCAGGGGAGACGCGGTCGACTCGGAGTAAAAGGTGGATCAACGCGAGGGATGCGCGCCACGTCGCTACAAAGCCACGTGCTTTATCGATACGAAGGTCATCGATACGAAATCCTGGGTTCGAACAGAGCCGTACTTCGAGGAACGTCACTTCGTGTCGAACATATCTCATAAACTGTTGATCCAAATGCAACGAAATTTTCAGGGGAGCTTACACATGTGGTAAAGAATGTCCCTGCCAAGTTTTAGCTCGATTGGAGCGTTTTTTGATCGATACGAAGTTATTTCGAATCGATCTCAGATGGAGTCGAAACTTGGTGGGACCGGGCGCGTGGGCCTACTCACGTGCCTGAAAAAGTCTCCCGAAGTTTGAGCGTGATCTCAGCCTCCTACGCCTATAAATAGCCCCCTGAAACCTACAGAAAGAGGGATTTTTTGGCCATTCGACGTCTAGACTCTGCCGGATTCAATTCTACTTCTTTCCATTGCTGTTATATTCAAAATTCATTCATTGTATCTGCTGTGATCATCTGTAACCAGCAAAGAACATCAATAAAAGATAAAAATCATTGAAGTGGACGTAGGCCGGAGATGGCCGAACCACTATAAATTGTGTGTCACTGTTAATTATTTCTGGATTGCTGTTTGTTGCTTGCCTAGACTTGAGATTTGTGTTTGAATATTGTTGATTTGCATTCATACACTGGTGCTTTCACACTACTTGGAGTTTGTGACCATTTTTGGCGCAAACAATACATACCCGAACGGACTTTAGAATAGGAGAAAATCGTTATGGGTTGAAATGATAAACCCAAGCGATTTTCAATTGGATTGAATTTGGGATTACGGGTTGAAATGATATATATATATATACCCGTATATATTTAAATTGCGGATTGAAATGATAAATATCTGTATCACTTGACCATAGGATAGAAAATTATATACAAACACCATTGATCTAAATATAAATAATTTGAAATGATTCCTATGGTTTTGGAAAGATATATATATGGTTTTAATTGATATTGAAATTATTCTTATAAATAAGTTTAAATTAAAGTGGATTTAAAATTTATTCGGAATTGATTAATTAAGTATTGTCTTTATATATATCGATTTGAAATTTATTGAATTTGAAGATTTAAGAATAAGTTTTATAACGTGGTTTTGATTTAAGATGATTTAAAGGAATATTTCAAGTTTAAATAAATTGAAGGAATATTAAATGATTTGAAATTTGGATTGTATTTAAACGATATTGTATTTTATTAAGTGAACATTTCAAGCTAAATAATATCTAAGTGAATTCGATATATATATATGAGATTTTCAAATTTAGTTTTGAAATGTGAAATATTTAAAGTTTTGAAATATATTGGAAGTGAAATTGTTTATTTTGTGGTTCAAATCGGTATTTGAAATCGATATAAATTGAAATGGTTTATTGAGAACTGAATTGAGTTGTAATTTATGTATTGAGTTTTGATTTAAATTGAATTTTGGATTCAAGTTAATTTGAATCAATTTGTGAAGTTGAGGAAATTATTTTATTTTATAAAGAAATTTTAAATTTAAACTTTTTCATATTTTTCTTTATAAATTAATTTAATATAAACTGTTTTAATATACTAACTATTTTATTATAAACTATTTTAAATTATAACTATTTTTATATAAACTATTTTTATATAAACTATTTTAAATTATAAACTATTTTATTATATATACTATTATTTATATTCAAACAGTTAAGTGGGAAGTGTTATGATTCTAAAGCATTATGATTTCTAAATTTTGGTTTCCAAAGTATTATGATTTCCAAGTGTTTGATTTAGAAAGTGTTATAACTTTGAAGTACTAAGATTTTGTAAATGGATATATTTGAGATGGATATATTTGAAATGGAAATGAAATCGTATTTGGTTTTGAAATGGAAGTGATATCGTATGGATATGGTTTTGAAATAGCAATGATATTTCGGTTTTGAAATATAAATTATTTTGACAGTTTATTAAATGACCAATCGGTGTAATAATTACGTAGTTATTGAAGAGTCCAGGATCGGTTAGGGACATACTCTCTGTCCAAACCGAAAACCACTTTAATAACTATTATACGCGGAGTGTGATCCAGAATGAAGTGGTTGGAATGATGACGTTGCTGGATTTGAAGAAAGAGAACGATAATGGATGACCTTGACACTTGTGTCAAATTGGAAATGACTTAAACAGGAGCCGTGCCGGGCCAGTGAGGTTAGCTACCTCTATCGGACACACTTCTTCATAAACTACTCATTACTTGTTTTGATTGGTGCGCACCCTTGAATTGGGAGTGTTGTTTCGCGGTGTTGCGATCGTTGCGGCGATGCGTTCTCACCAGTCCGGATCAGGCAAACGGTAGTTTCACTACCTTGGGTATTGCCTCATGTGCCTTGTCATACTCGTATCCCTATGCGCGACCACTACGATTTGTTTCATGTTATACCTATGGAGTACTCCCTGATAGCCCACTAGTTTACGGTGGAGTTTACAGTGCTGTATAGACTATGGCGCTTATATAAAATGTGTTAAGGGGGATAATGGTAACGCCTTAACGCTATTTTGATACTTTATATTACTGATAGGCATTATCTACTTAGCGTACACTACTATATAGTAGATGGTTTAACGGATCCTTAGAGGGTGGTTATCCCAAACATCCTTTGAGTTACTTGTATTTCCAGTTGCTATTTCACTTGAGTTGGATTTATTGATATAAGAATGTTAATCCTGACTCGAGTGATTGTGTTTTGCTTTACGCTCGGGTCAGACTGAGTGTACCAGTATTCGAGACTCACCTTTGGAGTTGGAGCTTCGCTCGGAGATCCAGTTGTCTATCCAGCTTTCAGATATTCAGTTGATTCCAGTGATGTATTATGATCTTGTATTGAGACATCTATGTATTCGAGACTTTTGTTGTATCCTGTTTAACTCTGTTATATATATATATAGTAGCTTCATGAACTACTATTCTTTGTTTCCGCTGCATTATTGTTATATTACTCTGTGTCTGTGATCTGTGATTATTTTATTTACTGTAAATGCTGAGTTTTGCCAAATTTAAATTAACAATTCGGTATTTGAATTATTCAAGTCTGACATGTGTGGTTTTATTGTCGATTTGAATGGTCCAAAATAGTGGGTCGTTACAGTTGGTATCAGAGCTCTAGTTTTAGGCAAAACTCAGCACATAGAGTAAATTCAATTACAGAATCACGTTCGTTCGAGCTTGAATTCCTTCTTCTTTACTCGGTTTCTTTGAATTTTGGAACGTTCCCTTCGGTTCCAAAGTACATTCGTGTCTCTCCTATTCGTGTCTTTTTAATTCTGGAGTATCCCATAACTCCACTTCGAATGATCTCTATAATAAATTGGCGGTCTCGCCAATATCTGAATAATTTGTAAAAGAGTGAAACTCCTGTACAACCAGCATTGATTCACCGAAGATTTCTGTATCCTCGGTTTACGATGCTGTTATCTTTTGCTATACCCGAATTCTATCTCTGGCGATCGAATGTCAATTTGTCGCAGAATTCTACATCGAATTTATTCTTGGAATCACGGTTGACCCGGTTAAGGTTACCCGCGATTTATATAAGTTTGTCCATCTTCTGTTTGAAAACTCAATTTATCTTATCTCCCTATCGGGTATACCTTTTAGTTGAATTCTTTTAGTTAGAGTTCTCTAATCTGAATCTCTATCTTTGCTTTGAAATCCATTCGAGGATATCCGAGTAAGGGAGTGTGTTTGTAATTAATATAAAATATTTTATGTTTATAGTGTGTTGTTTGAGTTGTTGATGTTGGTTTGGATTTTCGATCGATTCGTCTGATCAACGCTATCGATAGGATTTCCAAAACACTTGAACAGAGCAAACTGACACAATATTGATTTCAAATTTGGTAAATGAAATAATTCTGTATGATTATATTATAAATATATAAGTAAAATTTTCTGGAATAAAAAAAAAGAGGTTAATTAATTGGTTGTTTGAAATGATAATATTTGATTATCATTTATTGTTCTAAATAAATTTATAAACATGGTATAAATTGATTTGAATTTAAATAAATTTAAATCGGGAATTTGAGAATTTAAATTTCCGATGATTCCAAACTCTGGTTTTAAAATTTTAAATGTATATTATATAAAGTATTTGCAAATATAAATGATTTTCAAAGAATTTTAATGTTTAAATCAATACTCTTCTCTTTTATCACTGGAATATAATTTCGGTGATGGCGGCCGCATCATCGACATTCATTTTCGAGTTTCGAAGTGAAGAGACCATTCAGTAGCTTTGCTACACTTTGTTTGGAAATTTAATTTGATTTGAATTTCTATGGTATGACCTGATTTATTATATATATAAAGATTTAATTTTGATCTGATATATACTATATATATTTATCTCAAAATTGTTTGAAGTAAATCGGAGATTTAAATTCTTAAGTTTATGATTTAAAGATGATTTCAATTATAAATTGAAGTAAAAAACTTTGGATAAATATTTAAACTTGAAAAATTTTAAATAAAGAAATTTTACTTGTATAATACTCAATTTCATTCTAATATAACTTACCTAAATTATTCAAAGGTTGAATATGTAATTGGATAATATACAATATAAAATGTCTTTATAAATAAAATTTGAGTGCTTATAATAAATGTTATACACTTAGATTTTAATTATAAAAAAATGCTAATAAAGATGATAGAATAATAAGTTAATTGAATGAGATGAATATAATAAATTCTGTTCTGAAAGAATTAACAAATTGAAATTAGATCAACTTATGGAAATACCTTAAATTTAAACCAATTATTGAATATAAACTAATTGAAATTGAAATTTATATGGCTTAAATGAATTTATATGGTTTAAATATATGTAATAAGATATATTAACTAGAATAAAGTTAATAATAATCTAGAATAAAAGAATTAAATTTGTTGAATAAAATATGAGTATAATAAATGATTATACAAATTGATGATTTAGAAATTGTTAATTGAGGACGACTAGATAATAAGATAGTGAATTTAGAAATAGATAGATTGATTTAACTTAAGTGAACTCAAAGGGATTTAACCAAATTGTTAAATATTAATTAATTTAAATTGAAATTTATATGGTTTAAATTAATTGTTTTACTTGTATTCCAATCTATTTTCTTTCTGGTTGTTTCTATTCTCCTACCTCCTTCCTTTTCGGGGACGAAAAGTTTTGAGTGGGGGAGAGTGTAACGACCCGTAAATTTTAACCGTTTTAATAACGTAATTAGTTGAAATTCTGTGAAATTTTAAACGATAAAATTTGAAATAAAAATTTGAAATTTGGAATGCGTCTAATTAATCATAGCAATTGGTAAATTTTCATCAGATAATTTGGAAGTTTATTTTCTAGTGTAATTTTATTCCAATTTATATCAGTTAAAATTGATGATAATAAAATGTTTTCCAAACCTGAATATTTTTACATAGAAAAATTCTAATTCATCTTCTGACTAGGACGTCATTTTTCGTTTTTCCAAATTCGGACTTCTTAAGCTCCGTCGATCTTATTTTTCTGCGTTTTTGCTGCATTTTCCGCTAGTAGAAAATTCGAATTTTTATAATTCTGACCGTACCACTGATATCCATATACTGTTTTGATCATCTCGCTGTGCTGATCCCTGCGGTATATTCAATTGTGTATTTTGAGGTCCGGTACGCGACAGAAATAATAAACTGTTCGTTGTAACGGTACCATAAATTGTGACCGTTATCTTTTCTTTGCCTTTTCAAACTTGAACGTGCAGCCTAAGCAACCTAATAAATTACTTAATTGTGTTACCTGAAATTGATAGCTGTCCTTCACTATCCTATGGCTTTTAAAAATATTTATTTTTGGTCCGTTCATTTTCTTTACCTCGGTTGTACCGTTGCTTTTTGAAAAGAAAACTTTATATTTAAAGTCATATAAAACAGCCTGTCACATTTTCTTTTCCCAAGTTTTGATTTTTATTCTTTGGCTCGTTCCATTCTCTGTCAGTTTAATAGAGTAAAATAATGTTGTATAATTTAAAGTCGGTTCTTCATTCTTCAAAGACCTGCTCTGTTCTTCTTCCCCCTCACGAAATTCCATCACCCATTTCTTCCCCTCTTCGGCACCCTGTGCAACCCGAGTCAACCATCACCATGCCTGAACCCGACCTCTACCTTATCTTCCTCCTCTCTTCCCATAACACGCACAGCCGAGCGACCTGGCCAACTCCGGTCTTCTACCTAAACTGCCACCGACAGCATCTCCCCTTCTCTTTTCCAAGCCTCGCCCGTTCCTCCACCGCCTTGGCCGTAGCCATTCCTCCACGCTTGCTTGCCATTGTTTCATCTCTGGCTTCTTTTAAAAGCTAAGGTATATACTGTATATTTGCGGTGTTTTGTATATATATATATATATATATATGATAGCTATTTATGTTTGAGTGTATATAAATTTTAAATATATTAGTTTCGGTTGTATAAGTTTAAGTATATTCATGGTTATATAATATGTATATGTAAGTTATGCTTTAATAAGTAAGCTATTTTGTTACATATAATTCGTTTAAATTGTATATACATATATATATATATAGCATGAAATTTATCTGGTTTGATGATATATATGTAAGTTTTAAGATTTCAAAATCTGTAAGTATATATAGTTATGTATATAGTCATTCTATACGAAGGGTTATCATATATGAGATTCCATATAGCAGTTATTAAATCATATATATTACTATATGCGGTAGTTAGCTGTTAAATTTATATTTAAGCTTATTTAAAGGCAGTGTGCTTATTTTCGAAATATATGGTTGCCAGAGAAAGAAAATACTGTATACATATATAGTAGTTTACATATATAGTATGTTTACAGTTTGATAATAATGTATATGGTATACATTCCAGTATATATATACATACACATGCGAAAACTCTCATGTATACCTTAGTTTATTCGTGTTTTGTTTTGAATTTTTATTTCGCGATTTATTTCATCATATGTTTTAAGTATCTTACTTGTAGAGTTTATAAATTTCATAATTTAAAACTTTTTATAATTTGCATGCGAACTGTTTTTTTACCATTCTACTTGTCTCCCAACTATTGAAATTATGAAGGTTGTTAAATGTTTACTAATTGTTATCTCTACACTTTATAACTGAATACAAGCATTTATAATAATCTTTTATGTAAAGGTGTCTGTATATATCACACGTTAAAGTATTTTATTATGTTAGTTTATATATATAAGCATATGGAAGTTATACAGTACGTTAGTTATATTATAAGTTACATAAGTTTTGTGTGAGCTATTGAGTTATGTATATATTATAATAAAGTATATTTATATGGATGTTATAATGTAATATGTGTGTAAGTATATATATTAGTTTATATATACATGAGTTGGTTTTTGGAAAATATAGAGATTTATCCTATTTGGGCTTAAATTAAATACTGATTTTGAGATATATATCCATATATGTATATGTATATGTATATGTGTATATATATATATTGATTTTTATGTATGTGTTTTAAAATTTATATTGATTTTTGAGAAAATATATAACGATACAATATACATTTCGTTTTTGTTTATATCAAGCTGATTTTAATTTGTTTCATGGATTCCTATTATCAGCTTTGTCTTTGTGCATCGAATTCGTGTCCATCTTACCTTGCTTTGGAATTCGTGCTTGGATTCGTAACTCATTTCATTTTCAAATCTCTAGCCTCGAAAGGTGAGCAATCACTCACGATTAATGTTCTTTTATTTATTAAATTTGATTTCAATTGAAACTACAATTGAAATATGCTGATGTTAGTTATTTACACTGTTATATATATGCTATTACCTGTATCGGTTCACCTGTGACATCTGACACCATTATCTGCCAATTGAAATATGCTGATGTTAGTTATTTACACTGTTATATATATGCTATTACCTATATCAGTTCACCTGTGACATCTGACACCATCATCTGCCAATTGAAATATGCCGATGTTAGTTATTTACATTGTTATATATATGTTATTACCTGTATCAGTTCACCTGTGACATCTAACACCATTATCTGTTATTTATATTGATGATATATGCCTGTTATATTATTATCATATCTGTTATCACTCCGCAAGTTCCCTGTTAGTGTAAAATCACTATGGGTTGAAATGATACATAACCGAACGGACTTTAGAATATGAGAAAATCGTTATGGGTTGAAATGATAAACCCAAGTGATTTTCAATTGGATTGAATTTGTGATTACGGGTTGAAATGATATATATATACCCATATATATTTAAATTGCGGATTGAAATGATAAATATCCGTATCACTTGACCATATGATAAAAAATTATATACAAACACCATTGATCTAAATATAAATAATTTGAAATGGTTCCTATGGTTTTGGAAAGATATATATTTGGTTTTAATTGATATTTAAATTATTCTTGTAAATAAGTTTAAATTAAAGTGGATTTTAAATTTATTCGGAATTGATTAATTAAGTATTGTCTTTAAATATATCGATTTGAAATTTATTGAATTTGAAGATTTAAGAATAAGTTTTATAACGTGGTTTTGATTTAAGATGATTTAAAGGAATATTTGAAGTTTAAATAAATTGAAGGAATATTAAATGATTTGAAATTTGGATTGTATTTAAATGATATTGTATTTTATTAAGTGAACATTTCAAGCTAAATAATATCTAAGTGAATTCGATATATACATGAGATTTTCAAATTTAGTTTTGAAATGTGAAATATTTAAAGTTTCGAAATATATTGAAAGTGAAATTGTTTATTTTGTGACGTTTTGAATTTATAAAAAAATTTATTTATTAAATCCCATTTTTAAGCGGTATTAAGGTTTGTTAGTAGTCGTAGAGGGAGATTTTGAATTTGTAAAATAAGTTTATTTGTTATATCTTATTTTCAAGGGATTTGATAATATCTATGTAGAGGCAATTTTGGTAGTTCACGTCGACATCAAAAAAGTGTGTCACCGAAGGTATTATAGCTATTATTAAAGATATAACGATAAGTATTTATTGCTACGATTCAATACCCATAGCTACAAACACATTCGTAACCACAGTCGATCGAACACTTTTTCCAAAATCAAGGACTACTAGTTAAAGTGGTAAGATTTTTAAACAACAGTTCTAGAGGTTTTAGGTTCGACATCCAAGGCGTAAAAATGATTGTTTTGCTGGAATAAAGTATCACTCGTATTATACAAAAAAATCATAAAGATTTTCTATTTGCATGCATTTTACACAATTTAAACAGTACCTATATCTTGATATAATAACATATACAATAGAAAATAAAACTAAAATCTAACTTTATTTTGTAAAATAAAACCAAAAGCAATATTATGAAGATTTTAGACAAATTTAATATTTTTTCGTAAAAGTTTTAAAATTCGAAAATTTAATACCATTAAGAAAGAAAAACGTTTTTTTAGGATAAATAATAAAAAACATGTAACATTTTTACTTATCTTAGAATCTGGATATTTTTCCATAATTTACCGTTTTTAGTTTCGATGGAATGAGATTCAAGAGTCCCTAGTTGAAATTGGACACTTCATTAATCCGCGTAGCTATATACCTACGAAGCACAATCTCACACAAATCTGTCCGTCTATTTACCCTTTTGGCAAAACCAGCGTTAACGGATATGGATCGCTCACCAATCCGAGAATGCACGCAGCAACCAATCATAATGCACCATACCGATATATAAAACCTCCTCCTCTTCCTCTTTCTTAAGAACACCACTTCCCAAAATCCCCAATTCTATTCATCACGCATCTAAACCCTAATTTTTCAGTTTAGAAATGGCACCCAAAGCCGAAAAGAAACCCGCAGAGAAAAAGCCTGCCGCTGAAGATACTACCGAGAAGAAGTCCGCGGCGGCGGAGAAGACGCCTGCCGGCAAGAAACCCAGAGCCGAGAAGAAGCTTCCCGCCAAGGACTCTTCAGCTAGCGCCGACAAGAAGAAGAAGAGGAAGGCCAAGTCGATTGAGGCCTACAAGATTTACATCTTCAAAGTGTTGAAGCAGGTCCATCCCGACATCGGGATCTCCAGCAAAGCCATGGGAATAATGAATTCCTTCATCAACGATATATTCGAGAAGCTTGCTCAGGAATCTTCTAAATTGGCGAGGTACAACAAGAAGCCGACAATAACCTCAAGGGAGATTCAGACTTCTGTTCGCCTTGTGCTTCCTGGTGAACTAGCCAAGCACGCTGTATCTGAGGGCACCAAGGCCGTCACCAAATTCACCAGCGGTTAATTAAGTCTTGAGTTTGCTGGGCAGCGCCTATTTACTTCTAATTTACCCTTGATTTTCTGTTGATTTTGCTGTGACTGGTCAGACATAGTTTGATGTGTAAAGGCACTGCTTAATTTTCAATGGATGTTCAAGTTTAGTATTGTTAATGTGATATATGTTGGGTAATTGTTTTTCTTTTCATTTTTTAGTTCTGTTTGCGAGCCTCTGTTAGCATTTACCTTTTTGCGAGTCTCTAAAGATTAGTAATTTTATTAACGGTTGCCGTATTGAAAACTTGTGGCACGACATACTTTAAATTTGTACCATTGATAAGTGAATTGTTATTTGAAACTAACTGCATTGACTCAGTTGATTTAGTCCAAACTGTGTTACAATTCATCACTAATCTTAATTAAATGTTAATAATAATATATTTTGAGCAAAATCTTATATGGGGCAACAAAGGTTGTATCAAATAGGTGGAGCCTTGACACAAGGGTTAGGTCATTTCTGCATGGTGATTTGAACGTTCAACTCCGAGTCCGAAAACAGCCTCTATGGACATAAATTAGTCGGTCCTAAATTGCCAGTGTTTTTTTGCAGACACCCATGTTGATTTAGTCGGTCCTAAATTGCCAGTGTTTTTTTTAGTAGCGTTTATTTATGTTTAGTTAACAAGACTTAATTGTTAGTTTCTTTATAATAATGCAAATAAGATTTTGCTCAATATATATTATTATTAACATTTAATTAAGATTAGTGATAAATTGTAACACAAAATTACACATCCGAACTATCAGTTTTTTCCAATTTTTTTTCCGTCGTTGTTGTGTGATCATACCATGAAAAAGAAAATTAATTATGCATAAATTTAGTGTTTGAGATGTAATGGAACCATGGACAATTAGCATGGGAATAGTAAATTAGAAAAATCTTCGCTTCTCGTTAAGCAGAGAAAACATCAGCAAACTGTATGTTAGAGAACGTTTATTTTCATATAGATCTTTCTACCTATGGATTAAAATATGGAAGTACCAAACACTGATATATGTATATGTATGCACGTTTGAAAAGTCATAAGACATGTGCTTGTTTGAGCCGTTTCAATACAAGTAAGTAATTTGTGTGCAGTGCAAGTCGTGTTCTGAATTTAGTTTTGACTGCTTTCTAGTGTAGCTGTTCTACTATTTACTACCTTGGAAACCAAGTAAAGATCTCAAACAAAACTTATATATAAACAACGCACAACATCATCGCTTTAAAACTCAAAAGTTAATATAGTTTCATTGAGTTAACACATAATAATATCACCATCACTGTATAATTGATCTTTCGAGTTCATCGTTTTAGATTCAGTTCATTCAAGTTAATATCGATTCGTTAACGGATAGCGCAAACCGCAGTTGCTTTAAAATGATAGTATTGTGGTTTCTGAAACTCATTTCGGGCGAAAAGGACAATTCAACTTTTGTTGCCCCAACAGTTACTGGAGCAGAAGCAAATATAGTCGCAGCACCCAAGCATTTCTCTGAGCCACATAAAATTAGATTTGGTCGAGTTCAGTTTGCCTTTACACTTGCAACCAACAGAGCCTAATCTTCTTTGTATTACTATTGGCATTAACATATATACCTCTTGTGTATAGTTATGTGTATATATACGTAGTTAGATCGATATTTATCAAGTGAATTTCAAACCTTTTTCTAGGTATTACGGTTTGAGTTTGTTTAATTTTTCATATCCGTACTTTGAAACATGGTATCTCTACATGTTCCAATGTTTTTTCTTGTCATGTTCAACTTAATTTCACAAATACTACATGGTTTCCAAGAATGTAATATGATCTCTATTTGTAAATATCGCTTTGGTTTCCAGTGCGTCCAAATAATCATACGGCCACATTCATAAAATTAAATTTGAATGTAATAATTATTTTAGTTAAGTAATACAAGTGAAGGGTAAATATAGATGACTGTAGGCATGGATTATTTGGTAGCAGGAGATGTTATTTGTACAGAAGGCAATAGCTGCAATATTGATTTTGCTGGCAGAACTTGGCTCTTAAATTTGCTGAAGTCTTGATTAAAAGAATTTGAATGTAAAAGAGAATTTTATTAATCACTTATTATTTGATACAAGAACGTAATACAATAGCTCTCTGTTACAAACTATATAAATAAACAGAGTAAAGGCTGAAGTGGGCTTTCAGTGTAGCAGTCCAAGTCCATTCAAGAGGTGAAAGAGATGTAACCGTTTGATGAGAAGAGAACGGTAGATATTAGAGCAATGTGCTGGCATCTTGTATAATACAAATGAATCAGAGATATATTTCATTCTCTTATATTCCCCCTCAAACCCAATGTCGGCTAGGGTTTGCTTGAGAGTAATGAGATCGATCTTCTTCTGAGAAAAACATGAATAAAGCAGATCGATTTGAGTCGATTGTAGATATAATTGCTTTCTCCCTCTTTTCTATATCTGTTGAAGTGTTAAGATGGTGATTTGAGCTGAGAGTAACGAGAAGCTGACGAAGCTGTTTCTTTGAGATGCTCGTCTTCGTCAGGTACTCGAGTAGCCTCTGGAATGTATACTGGAGCTTGAGATCTTTGGTTTAAATCGGCAACATCAACATTTAGTTCTCGTCTGAATTTTACGAAGCTCTGTCTTGAGAGAGGCTTGGTGAGTACATCAGCCTTTTGGTGAGTTGAAGGTATATATCTTACCCTAATGTTATCTTTCATGACCTGTTCTCTGATAAAGTAGATGTCAAGTTCCATGTGTTTGGTTCGAGAGTGTAAGACAGGGTTGGCTGTAAGTGATATTGCACTGATATTGTCACACCAAATTGTCGCCTTGCTGTTAGTGTTAACTTGTAATTCACTTAGTAGCGATTGTATCCACATAACTTCTGATGCCGTACTAGCAAGACTTCTGAACTCAGCTTCAGTACTTGATCTAGATACTGTTGATTGTTTTTTTTGCACACCAAGATATTGGATTCATACCTAGAAAAATGCAGTAACCAGTAGTGGATTTTCTATCATCATAATCAGAGGCCCAGTCTGAGTCTGCATATGCATTGATATTTAGTGATTTGCTTGATTTCATGATTATACCTTGATCTAGTGTACCCTTGAGATATCTTAGAATGCGTTTCACGGCCTTCCAGTGTTCATCTGATGGTCTTTGCATAAACTGGCTAACTTTATTCACACTAAAAGAGATGTCTGGTCTAGTTATCGTAGCATACTGTAGTGCACCCACTATGCTTCTGTATTGCTTGTCATAGGTGTAGGTAGGGGATTTGCTTTATCCATATTGGCTTTTACCAAGATTTCTGTGATATATTTCTTTTGACTCAATTGTATTTCATTGTTTGGTAGTCTTTTGACTTCAATCCCAAGGAAGTAGTTCAGGTTTCCCAGGTCTTTGATTGTAAATTCCCTGTGTAGATACTGCACAGTCTTCTCAATTTCTGAATTGTTGTTGCCTGTTATAATAAAATCATCAACGTAAATCAGCACATATAAAATGATGTTATTTGAGAATTTAAGAAATAAAGAGTTGTCTGATTTTGCTGGATTGTATCCAAGTTTGGCAAGTGTTGATTTTAGCTTTTCGAACCACACTCTTGGTGCTTGCTTGAGTCCATAAATAGCTTTGTTTAGTTTGCATACAAGGCTTTCTTTGCCTTTTTCAGTAAAGCCTTGTGGTTGTTCCATATATACCTCCTCCTGCAAGACACCATTGAGAAAAGCATTATTGACATCTAGTTGTCTGATAGTCCAGTTCTTGTGCAAAGCAATAGTTAAAATAGTTCTAATGGTTGAGGGTTTCACAACAGGAGAAAAAGTTTCATTGAAGTCAAAACCATTCTGTTGTGAAAATCCTTTTGCCACTAGTCGTGCTTTGTACTTAAGAACTGAACCATCTGAATTTCTTTTAATTCTGTATGTCCACTTGCATCCAATTATGTTTTTATGTATTGGTAAGGATACAAGCTTCCAGGTGTTGTTTTTCATTAATGCATTGTATTCCTCCCTCATGGCTGATCTCCAGTTGACATCATGTACTGCCTGTTGATATGTACTGGGCTCAGTGCAGTCTGATACAATATTGTAGAGTTTTGGTTTAAATATGCCACTCTTGGCTCTTGTAATCATGTGATGTCCAGTGTTTTCAGGTTCAGCAGGTTGAACACTGGTGACTTCAGTGACACCTTGTTGAGTATTGAGTGACACTGAGTCATTCAATACTTGACATGTGTCAGGATGTTGACTGGTGCTGAGTGTGGAAGGATCATTTGATTCTTCAGAGTTGTTACCTTGTTCTGTTCCTGTTTTACTTGTAGACTGAACAGGACTAGTACTGAGATTATTTCTTTCCTCACTGTCAATGGTGCAATCAGAGGCTAACTCTTCAGAGAAGAGTGTTATTGGAGGTAATGAGTATCTATCATTATATACTTTATCAGATGTTTTGATTCCTACATCACTGAAAGGAAATTTTTGTTCATTAAAGATTACATGTCTAGATATGTATATTCTTCCTTTACTATCAAGACACTTGAATCCCTTTTTATTTGATGCATATCCTAAGAATGTACATGGTTGAGATCTAAATTCTAGCTTATGATTATTGTAAGGTCTTAAGTAGGGAAAGCATAGACATCCAAATACTTTTAAGTTTTGATAGTCTGGCTTGACTTTAGTTAGTACTTCTAGTGGACTTTTATAGCTCAAGACCTTTGTGGGTAGTCTATTAATCAGATAGACTGCTGTGAAGAAAGCATCATGCCAAAATTTTAGTGGTAAAGATGCTTGAGCCAATAAAGTCAAGCCAGTCTCTACAATGTGTCTATGTTTCCTTTCTATAAGACCATTTTGTTCAGAGGTGTAAGGACATGTAGTCCTATGTGTGATTCCTTTTTTCTGAAAGTAATCTTTCAGTGGTAGGAATTCTTTTCCACCACTTGTTTGAATAATTTTTACCTGACAGCCGGTCTGTCTTTCTGCATTGACTACAAACTGTGTCACTGCATTGTTAGTTTCAGATTTTGCTTTTAAAAAGTATATCCAAACATGTCTAGAATAAGCATCAATGAAAGAGATATAGTATTTGTAACCATAGTCACTACATATTGGGGCAGGACCCCATAGATCAGTAGCAATTAATTCTAATGGGTTATTATAAACAGTCTCAGAGTCTGGAAATGCAAGCTTATGACTTTTACCCATTTGACAAAAAATGCAATTATAGGAAACTGGAATTTTATCAACAGAAATGTCATTGCATTTAGTTACAACATGTTTTAGAATTTTTATACTGGGATGTCCCAGTTTACAGTGCCAAGTATCAATACTTTTGCTACTCTCATCAGTTTTTAATTCAGAAATATGGCACCAATTTTCCTTATGATCATCATGTCTTGCATTTGTAACATCAAATTTGTATAATCCCTTATGTTGTTTACCCTGCAATAGAGTTTCCTTTGTTAGTATATCTTTAACAAAACAATGATTTGGGTAGAACTCAAAGTAAACATTATTATCCCTGGCAAACTGTGACACACTCATTAAATTCTTTTTAATAAGTGGCACTCTTAATAGGTTATTAAGGTAAAGTTGTCTTGTACCTCTTAAGCTTGCATTACCAGTATGAGAAATGTGAATTGGTTTACCATTTCCTAAATATAGTAATTGTGTACCTTTGTATTCTCTGTTGCCAAGATTTAAGTTGCTTAGATTGTTGGTAACATGATTGGTAGCTCCTGAGTCAGGATACCAGCTATCATCGTGTATGTCTTCAATCTTGGCTCTATTATCACTTCCTTTCTCAGTTTTGGTTTCTGATTGAGTGTTGATCAAGTTTGCACTGGGATTTGATGCTTTTGAACTGTTACTGCCTTGTTGAGATGGGATGAAATTGGCATCAAATCTGAAGTAGCATTTGTTTGCTGTGTGACCATATCTTTCACATATCTGACATCTTGGTTTGCTGTTAAAATTCTGTCTGCCTCCTCTACCTCTGGATCTATTGTACTGACCACCCCTTTGACTATTGTTATTGTGATTTCTTGCTGCATTGTTGCTTTCTTGATTCCTGTTTCTGTTATTAGTGATGTAGTTGATGGAGTGATCTGAATTAGTTGCTTTCTTTTGCTCAAGTCTTCCTTCATGGGAGAGGAGTATAGAATGAACGTATTGTAGTGATGGTAATACCTCATTAGAGGATATTACTGCCACCACTGATTCATATTCTTCTTCAAGGCCATTTAGTATGGATAGAACTTGCTCTGTGTCAGAAACCTTATGTCCAGTGGAAGCAAGTTGATCACATATTGTTTTAGCTTTTGAAAGATATTCCCTCATGTTTAGATTATCCTTCTTTAGGTGATGCAGTTGTCTTTTGTACTGCATGACTCTTGCAGCAGATTGAGAACTGAACACTTGTTCAATAGTGTGCCATATCTCGTGTGTTGTTTTGCATCCAACAATTTGTGGTAGTAAATTTGCACTGATAGATGATATCAGCCATGAACTAATCAGGCTATCTTGTCTCTGATGAGTTATATAGTCTTTATTACTTATGAGTTTTCCATCTTTATCTGCAGTGAACTTGGGTGGCACACATATGGTTCCAAAAACATAGTCTTCAATTCCATATCCTCTGACTGCAGTTTCCATTTGAAATTTCCACAACAGATAGTTTGATTCTTCTAATTGAACAGTGAATGCTTGACTTTGTGGCTTGATGATGGAGCTCATGAATTCTTGGGTGATATTGGATTGACTCTGAGTAGTTCTTGGACCAGAGGTTGATGATGCAGCCGCATCGTCTTCAGCCATGATGCAACAAATTTTTTTTCTTGAATAAAAAAAAGGATAAGAAGAGATTACAAGACAGATTCTTGAAACAATTGACAAGGGTTGGATATGAACATGTATGATGCAGCCAGATCCAAATGATGATGATTTTCTGATGGATCTTGGCACTGCACGATCTTGTTTTCAAATTTGAGAAGATGATTTTCTGGTTTCTTGAATCTATTTTCTGTGTTTTTCTTTTTCTTTCAACAAGTTTGTAAACTGAGATATCTAGTGTAGCCAATTGGGTGGTGAGTGATGAATAATGACACCTCCTGACTTGGCATGGCACTGTGATGATCAAACGATAGGATCTGGTGATCAAATCTTGAATCTCGGATGATGATCTTCTAATCTGACGAGATTCAGACGTGCAGCCTATTCTCAGATGATGAGATGGTTGCTGATGAGAGTATGGCAGGGCACGATGCTGTTAAGCAATATAGCTCTGATACCATAAAAGAATTTGAATGTAAAAGAGAATTTTATTAATCACTTGATTATTTGATACAAGAACGTAATACAATAGCTCTCTGTTACAAACTATATAAATAAACATAGTAAAGGCTGAAGTGGGCTTTCAGTGTAGCAGTCCAAGTCCATTCAAGAGGTGAAAGAGATGTAACCGTTTGATGAGAAGAGAACGGTAGATATTAGAGCAATGTGCTGGCATCTTGTATAATACAAATGAATCAGAGATATATTTCATTCTCTTATATTGATTTTGTGGACGGGTTAGCTTTTCCTATCTTGAGAATTCGAGTCTAATTGCTCTTATATTTTAAGAAAAAAAAGTCAAAGTCAGCAAGACAATCAAGGTGCCGTTACATTGTTAAAATGACAAGTTATCTGTAACCAATGTCCAAGGCCGACTCTGTTTACTTTCTTAAATCATTTTGGAAGCGAACACACATAGGCTGTATGTAGAGTTCTTCCTTTAACAATCCTCAGTGTCTGATCCGTTTGAGTACAACCAGCACGTCGTTTGTGTGAATTTAGAAATGGAAATCAAAATATTTATCCTTTTACCTTTGATTTCTGTCAAAGGGCAATGTGAATGTTATACCATATTCAATCATAACACTTAAACTATTCTACGATATATCGGGTATAGAATAAACCAACGTTTGTATTGACAAATAGGGGGTTTACAAATTCATGTTCGAGAATTCGATTTACCTTGTGAGTAGGTACTACGCAAGGAAGTTGACCGAGAATTGTCAATAAGCATAGAAAGAACCAAGAAAACCAACCTTTTGACAAGTTGACTTTCATACCCTTATTTTAACGATACCTAGAAGATATTTGGTTATCAAAATATTGCTCTCCATACTCGTCTGTTTAATAAAGATGATAAAGTTAATGAAAGTATAACATATGGATACAACTACTATGGATATCATCGAATCGAAAGACCAACGAAAGACAATACAAAATATTACTCAAAAATCAAGTGGAAGTATATAGGAAAATACTCAGATATTTATTTGGAACACTACTCAAAGTATGATTGAAGAACAAACCAAAGATTTAGTTGAAATATAGTGCAAAAAAGCGAAAAAGAACCAACCCACAGTTTATCCTGAAGCAAGACCCGAGTCACTCCAAATTTGACCCAATGTAAGCTTCAGAGTCAGACTAGAAGAAATCATATCAATGACAGATTGTTAACTCAAAATCAACTCCGAAGTAATTGCAATTGAGAAGGAAAATAATCTGAAGCAATACAGTGCCATGCAAAGACATGTGGGGATCGAAGGAAGTAGGTGGTCGATAAATGATGGGTTCCTAGCAAGATGATGGATGCTTTAAGTCGCTCCAACTCGAACCAAAGACGCTCGAGCTCAATTTGATACACGCCGAAGAGAAACCAAAGATCGACATGGAGTGCGCTTAAGATAAACCTAGAGTCAAACCTTTCAAAATCGAACTTGTTCAAATTCGATCGCCACCTATTCCAACAGTTGAAACTTGACCTCTGCACTCTCAAGGCATTCAAATTTGACCCCTACATGTTCCAATTTGATCCGAACTTTGTTGGTCGGGAAGAAATTTCAAAGGAAGCTTCCTATAAATTTCAACAATAATTTATGGAAATAATTCAATTAAACCTTTCTAAAAACACCTATTAATACAGGGCCAAAGGAAGAAGAAGAACATCAAGTAATTCTCCATGAACACTATGCCAAAAGTCTGTCATTTTCTCATCTTCTTCATTAATGTATATTTCTTATATTTATGCAATCTTGTAAATGAAAACATAGAAGAAAGAAGATGAATGAAGTTAAAGTCGATGTGGTCCAAACTTATGCGTAACTATTAACATTTTTTTTCTTCCTTCTTTTCTTTTCTTTTTCATTTTTCTCTCTTTATCTCTTAGTAATTTTCCAATTTTCTTTTCTTTAATTGATCTATTAAAGTTGATATACTATGTGAAGAAAATATTGAATATATCTATTAGACCTAATTTCAAGAAATTGTCTTTGTATTATTGGATTCAATAAAAATTAATATATCAAAATTGCTAGGTGTATATAGCAAAAATTGATGCAAACGTTTTTGGTGTGGATCAAATCCACTTAGATTTGTTTAAAGATTTTTAGAATTTCTAGATCTTTCCATTTCTATTTAACCGAAAATAAAGGTAAAAGCGATTTTAGCTATTTATCTTTTGGATTCGATAAAAGTTCGAGTTTTCTAAGGATATTTGAGAAAAAGTTGTATATTATCATTTTTAGTAAAAGATTGGATATTCCAAAAAATAGAGATAGAACTTGAAGTTTTACATACACTATACTGGCTTTGAGCTAAAGATATTTTAAATGAATCAGGCATTTCAAAAAAATTGAGTTTTTGGAGATCTTCTAACTTCGAGTAATGGTGAGAAAACGCCAAAAATAAAACAATAAAGAAAGTGTGCAAAGTGAATCACACACACAACTACGTACACCATGGCCTATCCAAAGGTTAACCAACGCATAATTAGCCAATTTGGACTGGAATTTAGCCCAAGAACAAAATGCGAAGCAAGTCCTGATCCAGGAATTGGTGGTTCATATACAATTTGGAAATAGATTTAATCGACGTCCAATTCTAGTCCGCCAAAATCCAAAGCAAAATCATGAGCAAAATCAGGTTTAAACAGAATAAGAGAGACCAAATCAAACTTCTACACCAATATCTTGAAATATTAAAGGGCTCTAGAAGAAGATGGAGCTTGAATTGTCGAAGGGGTTCAAAATGTTGAAAGATTTTGAAATGAACAGAATCATCAAAATATTAATGGGAATAAAAACATTGGAGGTGATCGAATTAAAGAGGGGGCACGAAATGGTGTAGGGTTCGAAATTTTGTAGCTATCAAAACGGAGAGGCGGTCGGTCGAAGTGAAGCCCTAAATAATGAAAACGAATTTGATCGAGATAGAGAAAGGGGTAATAAAAATGAAAAAGATAATCAAAAAGCAAGAGTCCAAACTAGAGCTAATTTAAATACTCAAAACCTGATGCATTGGTGGAAATTTCAACAAATGAAGCGGTCTGGTGGAAAATTGTGACCACGACATATTTTTTTTTTACAGAGATGAGCGAAGGAATAGATAACATGGTTAGGATGGTGATAGATACACAAGAGAAACATCTTTGGTAATTGAACAAGGAAATTACCATAAAGCTTGCCACTATCCTCCTCCAAGATGAACCCGAAGAGCACAATCATTGGTTGGACGAAACTCCCAAACTGAATAGAGGAAGGTGTATCATCCTCTACGAGTGATGCAAAAGTTTAATTATTGAAATGATTTTTAAAATGGCTTGGAAGGCAAAGATAGATTGATAAAGGTTCATACTCTGACGATAATTATTTAACCCGGCACCACATATCATTAATCTCCTAAATCTGCAAGGATATATACACACCTACCAATTAATTTTGTACGAAGGTCTACTAATCCAATTAACCACGTTAGAAATTATATCATACACTGGATGAAGCATATGCTCCATTCTCGAACCAAAGACGCTCGAGCTCAATTCTTGTCCATATCATATATCAGGTCATACTATAATTTTATTTTGAATTTATAATGAATTTTAAAGGTATTTTGAAGATATATATGTGAAAAAGTTATATTTTTATTTTCTGAAAACTAGTTTTGTAAACACCAATTTATACAACATTTTTGAATTGATTTTTATCTAAACTTTTTGATTAAATGGAAGTAAAAAGGTAGTAGAGAAACATATCTAAATTTGAAAAAAACCAGATCAAGAATCTGATAAAAAACGAGTGATAAACAAGCAAAATAAAAACTGAGAAAAATATAATTGCTATCAACATGAGTAGGCTGCTCATATTCAGCCGGCCACCACAGATTATCGGTGGACACATTTTTGTTGGTTTTTATTGACCAAATAGGGCCAAATTGAAGGGGGTTCGATCTAGGGTCCTTCCAGTGTATTCAAGCAACGCTTAGGCTACATTTTTGACTTGAAAACCATGTTTGATTGAATGAATTGAATGAGCGTATAGTACTGATATATAAATAGATATGCTTACATGGATTCGTATGTATTGATGTGATTTTCAAAATTGATTGAATGGAATGTTTTGGATGTATATATGGATGAATGTGTATATATACGTAATATATATGAATACGCGCATTACGGCACGCGCTTCGCGCATGAACTACAAATTGTATATGTTTAACACATTCAAGTAAAAATGATTAATTTTGCATTAAAATCATGTGCGGTTAGTTTGAATTTTAATTTTTGCATTTAGTTATTTTTGTTAGTTTGAATTTTTCTTTATATTATTAATTAATAAAAAAAGAATTTATAAAAGAATATTATTTATTATATCCTATTTTTAAGTGATATTAAGAGTTAATAATATTTATAGTGGAGTTTTGAATTTGTAAAAGAGTTTAATGTTAGATCCTATTTTTAAGCGATATGATCATATTTTTAAGTGATATTAAGAGTTGATAATATTTATGGAGGGACATTTTGAATTTATAAATGAGTTTAATGTTAGATCCTATGTTTAAGCGATATTAAAATTTGGTAATATTCTATAGAGGGACATTTTTGATAGCTCACACTGATACCAAAAAAATGCGACACCAAAGGTATTACAACTATTATTAAAGATATTAAGAGTTGATAATATTTATAGAGGGGCGTTTTGAATTTGTAAAGGTGTTTAATGTTAGATCCTATTTTTAAGTAATAATAAAATTTAATAATATCTGTAGAGGGGCATTTTTGGTAGTTCACAATGCTACCAAAAAGTGTGATACCAAAGGTATTGCAACTATTATTAATGATATACATATTAATAGTTGACCATTATTGATGTATGATGTGCTATTGATCATTAAGTGGTTAAATGTTTGATATTGGGTATTGAATGTATGTATGAGGCACGCATAGTCCAGGGAATAGTTGTCCTGAGGAAATTGTTATTCCCTCAATATTTGAAACGGAAATAGTTGTTCCTGAGAAATGGTTGTTCCCTTAGTATTAGCATTTTGACTCAGCAAATTAATGTTTCGGGGGAATGGTTATTCCCTTAGCATAACATATCGATCGTTTGGGAAACGGTTGTTTCCTCGGTGATAATATATATTGTTGGTTGGAAATTGGTGTTCCTTAGAGATGTAAATTTGGTAGACTTCATTGGTTGAGTGAGTGTTTACATATATATGTATATGTATATATATATGTATATGTATATAGTTGTATATAACATAGGATGAAACTGGAAATGACCTTAATCAAGTAGTCAATCTACGTTTAGTGTTGATGTTACTCCATGGGTGCAAGTAGGCAGGTTAAGGTATGTGAATGGATTAATTAGAATATGTATATGGGTTAGGAGATACTAACGATGTTTTATCAGTTTTTTTGTAGTATATATGGGATAGATTTGTTTCACTCACCAAACTTATTCTGATCCACTCCTATTTTTTATTTATTTATATCACTAGGTTGATGGACCCTGGTGGCGTGGTGGACTTGGTGGCGAAGACATTATATTATTAGTATTGTATAATTTGTAAATATAACTATAATAGTATATTTCTGTGTGTTGTGGATCAGATTTGAATTTATTATACAGATCTAACTATGTAATTGGATCTATGGTTTGTGTAAAAGGTGTTTTATATTATATGTCGCTCCTTCCGCGGTGAGTTCAGAAAGTTAGTAGTAAGATTCTATTTTGTGTACTTGTTATAATATCATAATGACCTGTCATTTTTGGTCTTTGAAACGTTAACATCGGTTTGGGCGTTGAATCCAAGGGTCGGAAAAGGTGGGTTATTACAAGTATGCTATAAAAATATGATTTTGGTAGTTGTACCCAAAAGGATATGATCCATCAACCGCAAATGTTTCTTCAGAAGTAAGATTAATGCATGCTGAAAACATTAATAAGAATAACATCGTAAATTTTAATTTCTAAAATTAGCGTAAGAAATTCATTATTCAACATGCACAGGTTAATTCGAATTTTGTTCATAAAATTATCGCCTGGTATGACTTTGAATTTGGTACATACATTTTGAAATGAAATTCTAAATAATGATTTAGAATAGACTATTTGCACATAATAGCCAAACTGCCTCTAAGTCAACGGGAGCAATACCGAGTTTGTGGGATATGATCCAAGAATGATACAAAAGTATCATTCTATAAGCATCTGAATTGAATAATCATTTTGATAGAAATATCAAATAGTTTGATTTTCAGTCAAATGCAGAGGAAGCGTGTGTCCATAAGAAAGAATTATTAAAGGTACTAAAGTATTTCTAAAACGTAAACAAAAAAATTATGATTACCAACGATGTACTGGAGTTAAAGTCATTGTAGTTTGGTTGTTTAATACTCGACATTGGATTTGTAAATGAGATCTTTTATAATTGGTATAAAAGGATGTTGGGAGTGTTCCAAGCAATATGCACAGACACCATATTAAAATGTTTAATATGGAACATGTAAGATAGTTTCCTTATGCATTGAAAACAGAAATGATCATACATGTTGTGTTATCTTCAATATCATAATTTTCTTATGTATTTGGTGCATGAAGCAAACTTCAAATCCAAATTAAGATTATTCAATGGTAGCTTAGAATGTTCTCGAGTATTTACAAAATACTAGAGAGTTGTTTATGGAAACAACAAACTCCTTATGAGGGAGTGTTCGGACCCAAACTTCATAAGTACTATCAAGTATACTATATCAGTATTAAATTCATGTTCAAACCTTAACTATGAAGCTTTAAGTTGGAAAAGTTCCAAATGAAACATTATGGCTGATTCAATGAAAAGTTTTGAGTACATTTCCTTGAAAAGCACTACAAAAATAAAAGCAATGTATAAATACAGATGCACAAATTTATAACTGAGATAAGGGTGATTGCAAATATTGAGAATACTACATTATTGTTATATTACAACAATGAAATGATAAGAGCTCACTAGAAGTCAAGAAACATACACTGAATAGTTACACGATAAAGATAGTTTATCAGCATCAGAGATAGTTGATTGGCAGAGTAGATAATTAAAACAACATAGCAGATCCATTCACGATGGGATTGGCTTGACTAATTCTCACAAAACTAATCGAAGGGATATGAGAGATTCCATAATTGGCCCCAAGTGCAAGCGCGAGATTGATAGAGTTGGGAGTATGCTCTATGAGAAATTCTATAATTTATTGTTAATTATTAACTCTGTAGTAAAATCTTGTTTGAAATAAAAGGTGTTTTTCTTTCTATTATATACTTGATATAAAGTGTTATATTAATTATTTAATTAAAAGTATATTTAATAGAAAATCCATAAATGGTGTTTTTTGTGATAATAATTACAATGTGTAATCATAAGCAATTCATCATAATATAATAAACATAACCAATTTTTTTGTAAATAAGAAGAAAGACCGATCAAGGTATCTTGGCCTAACTCGGATTGGTCCAGGCTAGCCGAATCTAAGTTAGCTCGCGAGACAGCCATGGTTGGGGTCAGATCGACTGGGTTTCATATGTTTGATGATAACTTGAATCTAGCTTAGGCCAGCATTGGCTCCTCTTCTCAATTGCACATCAAGCCTTCTACCGGTGAAGCCTCCCGACTTAGCAACCCCAGCAACCAGCTTGCCCTTCAAGACAAGGTACCAGCCTAGCTCGACCTATCTCCCATTGGCCTACTAACTCTCTGTCTCCAGCCTGCTCGCTCAAGCATCTCTCCCTCAGCCATCTCCCGATTGACATAGTTTGAGACTATCTTAAGGGTGACTCGTCATTGTTCCAGGTTTGGTACTACCACATGTGACATGCACTCTATCTCGTCTCACCTGGCTCGGCATGCTCTCGGTTCTCACCGGTTCCCTATCCTCCTTATGGTCTCAACAGACCACCTCGGCTCATCCTTCCACCTGGGCATCCAAGAGCAAAGCGATAAGAGGTACAACCAGACATACCTATTTCTGAAAAGAAGCATGTCCCATTTCCTACAAGCACACTACAAGTACAAGCGCATATAATGCAAAGCATGGTAGAGCATGCTCCTGGTATAGTTCAAATGGCCTTCATAGCAATGCATTCCTTTCTTTTGCCAATTGTCTCTCATCAAGTCTATTCAGCCAGATTAGTGGTTAGGTGTGCTTCACGCCTATTTTATAGCAAGATCTTAGCCGTCCAAGCATCGATTCAACTGCTCTAAGAACCTCATGCATGACTGTAGGATCGATTTCACCCTAGAGGGGGGGGGGGTGGTGGATAGGGTAATACTAATGATTATAAAAATTTATTGCGGAAGTATATAAAATAATTTCAATACAAATCACAATAGAATAATAGCAGCACAGATAATAACAGAATAGTAAATGCAGTAAATAGAACACACAGATTTACCCAGCTTCGAAAAAACCCTGCCTACGTGCTGCCCCCAAGGTTTCTACTAGAAATTATGCAGTCAGATGCTCACACACGTAAACTCGCAACACCTGCTATCGACTAACCTAACTCTACGCTTAAAACTCTGCCACAACTCAGCCACTGAGTTGCGAATTCTCGAACTACACCACCGTAGTTCGTCCCCTAGTCACACGACTAGCAAATTACAAACTTTTAAAATTAAATACAAAGTAAAAACAATTTAAAAACTCAAAACCCTAATTTAAAATATTAAAGCCCAAATAATAAAAGCCCAAATTAGTCGAGTTCGAATTTCTGTTTTGAATTGGTACGTGAATTGCCTTTTCAATTTCGATTATACTCGACTTTTGATTCGAGTTGAATGATTATTCTTTGTTGCTTGAACTCGAATGCCTTTTTACGACCAATGATGATTGGGTTTTATAGGATTCTAATTCCTATATTTTCGTTCAAATATAATCACTTGAATTTGCCAATTAATTTATCTCTGGCCGTTCGATGTTGCTTGGATGTTGGTGATTTCTCAGACTTCTTTAATTCATATAATTCCGCGTTTACTTGATAATCACGACTTTGATTGATTTCGTGGCCACCACGGCTTGTTTGATTTGGTTTCTAACTTGTTTTCATATTCTTTGGTTTGGTAATGTATCAATTGCTGTTCACTGGTCTATTTGATTCATGTTGTACATATGTGCATTTGTATCTTGTACTCGTGCATTGCATTTGTTTGCATATAATCTAGTTGCCTTGAGTACATATATACATATATGATGTTGTACTTGGTTTTGGTTGCCTTTGAGTTCTGGTAGTACTCGAGTTTTGTTCATGTCTTCATGTGTGTCTTCACTGGTTCATTACTGTTGCATTGACTTTGTACATTTGTGTCTTTGAGCTTTAGATATTTGCTTGAGCTCGAATTCATACATACCAGGTCTTGTTGACATTGTCTGCATTGGACTCTCTGTAGTCTGGTGTGTATGCACAAATCTCTGCTGTATTTTGTGTCACTTGCTAGTTAGTTTACTACTTTATGTACTTTGGGTCTGTTGATTGACATTGTGTACATGTTGCATGTTGTAGTGTTTTATTTGAATCTTGGTTGCACTGTCCACATGAGTTCATTTAGTCCATACATTGTTGTTTGTGTTGCTGTATTATACATGAATTGGTCTGCACTTCATGTTGTTTGTATATATGTATACAAGTGTGCATGCATTTACTTCACTGTTCACTACAAGTCTGGGTTGCTCTGACCAGTTTATTGTTTGAAGTTGCTTGCTTACTTCATGTGTACATCACTGAACGTTTTGGTCGAGGCTTGTTTTAGTTATCTTGACCATTTTCTTGAACTTGCACCTGTGTTGAATCCAGCTTAAAGCTCGGGTTTGACCTTGTGCTCATGTCGTGACTTTATTTGTATTGTACTTGAGTTGAACCCGACTTTTAATTGGGTTTGTCCTTGTGCTCACCTGTCCCTGTAATTTTATTAAGTGTATATTGTTGTGCACGGCCTTGTGGCATGTAAAGTGATACACTGCGCATGTCACAAATGTTCGTGTAAGATGAATTCAAAATTAAATGATGATGAACAACCCAAATAACTGAGGCAAATAATAATTTCAAAAATCATTTTATTTTACACTGCAAAAATATTTCTTTTTCAATTTTACTGCGTTAGTGTTTATTTTGCAGATTGCTCAAATGCTGGATTCAATCTGGAATAGAGTTGAAGAATACTACGAGTGAATGAGTGATATGTAGTGAGGTGCAAATGTATAGTGAAAAATGTGATGTGGTCAAATTTGTATTGTAATTGAAAATTGTGTATATATATATATAGCGAGAGCTCAAATTTGTACTATTCAAAATTGTAATAAATATTTGTTTGAATAAAATATCTGTTTGAATTTAAATTCGGTGTTATTTATTTTACTCAGCAAATATTTATTTAATTATGTGGAAATAAAATAGTACATTAACAAATACATTTAAATGAATATATATATGTTTATTATCATAAAAAAAATCATATACTCGCATATTCAACAATCTCCCCCTTTTGATGATAACAAACATATATTTAAGATTTTGAATTTATTAAATGTATTTGATTATTCAATTTGCTCCCCCTATTTGAATGCTCCCTCTCTACACAAAGCTCTCCCTTCATATATTTATGAAAATAAATAAAAATATGCAAATAAGTCTAGATGCAAATACAAAATAAAATATTTGACCTTTATTTGACAAAATTTTAACTTTTCTCTCCCCCTTTTGTTATCAGCAAAAGAGTAATAGTGTTAGAAAAAAATATAGAGATAAAGTGATAGACATTAATACAACATTAATACTCAATCGAGTATAAATATTAAATTTCAATAAAAAATCAAACAAAATCATAAATACTCTGTTTGACGCATATTCCACTTTAGAATGATAGGGATGATGTCATCATATAAAACCATATAGTTGTGTCTATTTGTTGTATATTTATTTCAGGAATTTGAATATCTACTAACCATGCATAACCGTTAGGACTTTTAAATGAGATTAGTAGTATTCCAATTTTTTTTATAAAAAATGAATTCAAGTATCTTCTAACCACACATAACCGTGAGGACTTTTAAATGAGAGTGAATACTTTGGATGTTTTTATTTGTTAAAAATATAATGAAATGAAAAACGAACAATTTCCCGTTTAAAATACCATATGTTGACATACTATATTGGATTCTGATGAGTGATGTTCGATAGAAATATGATAGAAATAGAGATGGTCATGGAATTTTTACCAACAAAAAGTTTTTATAACTCTTGTTTAAATTTCTAAAGAAATTTACTAATTATACCGTCTCAAGTTATAATATATAATTAATATCAACACTTATCACTTTTTCAGTCACTATTTATCTTTTCGATAATTAGTAGGGGGTCAGATTAGTTAATGTAGTCATTTAAAATCAAATCCAAAGATAATTATAATATCAAATTTTCCAAAATGACTAATCTGAAATAAGGTCAACAAAAGAAATTTTCTGGAAGGGGTTTGAGAAAAATGTCTGCTATTTGAAAATTATTTCAAGTGAAAAATATGCAGATATTTTCTTTTAAAAACGATGCAATTACTGAATGTCTCAACATAAATCATGTTTCACTAGAAATTTTTCTATCAACTAGATTACCAGTGTAATCTGCATCCGAATTTTCTTTCAACTCAAGATTATCAATAGTTGGATGTTATAGACCAGACCGTGATGTGTGCAATAAAATATCTTGAAAACATTTTTACCAGCTTTTAAATGAAATTGAATTGAAGCCATGCAAATAAACAAACAGTGAACATAGTTTCAGTTAAGATAAACAGATATATCCACTTGTAACATGAGTAATCAGAAACCAATAAAACACCATCATTTGACCAAACAAATTTATATGAATTAGTTCAAAGATGAAAAGATGATTGGTCAACATTTAAATCAGAGTCAAAAATAAGAACAAGTCAAGTAAGAGCATATCAATTAAGAATAAGTTAGAAATAAAATCAGCATTCATTTCTTTACCAATAGCTGGCTGAATTAAATTCAGATTATGGTGCAGATTATCACATTTAATGAATCATTCAAAATGAATATACCTTCACCCGTTTTACCTTTACCAATAATATTTCGTTGTTGCCCATTGTGATTCTGCCACCTTTATACTAGGCTAAGGAACTTTGATTTGTCGCCCGTTGTGTTTCTGGAACAGCCAGAATCCAGATAACACTGTTGTTGTTCCTTAGCCTACCACTATACCTACACGATAAAAGATTTTTGTGACATATTTGTTTTTATAGGTCCATGATTGTTAGTAGCAATAGATTTTGAAAAATAAGTTTGTGGAGACCCAAAACTATTTATATATGTTCCTTTCGGCACCCAAATTTGTTTGACTTTGAGGAATTTTGTATTCATGCCTTTTGGAACCCAAATTGGAATGGTTTTTATATTTTTGGGTCTATACCAAAATATATTCTGATTGTGTCCAGTTTTTCCACATATCGTGCACTTTGAGTTGTCTTTATTAATTTCATTTCTAACACCTTCAGATTGATTATATCTAAGTCCTTGTCTAACCGTATTAACAGTTTGTTTCCCTAATAGCATATTTAACGATCTTTCGCTTTTTGAAAATTTTCCTAAAGTTGTAGACAGTTGTTGGACTTGTGTTTTGAGCAATTCATTTTCCTTCAATAATTGAGTGCACTTTTTAATAGAATTTTCTCTCCTCATATTTTCACTTTCTTTCAAAATCAGAATTTCATTTTCAAGCGATTTAATTTTAATTTCTGATTTTTTAATTTCTTCTTCGAATGTTGGACACTTATCACACTTAGGGCTCTTACTTTGATAGTTTTTAACCAATTGATCAAGCTATTTATTTAAATCTATCAAAGTATCTCTTTGTGATTCAAGTTTAGCGTATTTCTCCCTAAGTCGTTCGAAACAGCCATTTACTTTGTGGAAATATATAAGTAAATCCGAGTGAGTGAGTTTTGATACCTTGCTTGGCTATCATCGCTATCAGTTATATCACCTTGAAGGCACATATCTGCATTTTCACTCTCACTGCTAGTACTTTTATTATCTCCATCACTTGTATTCCATGTGGCTGCAAAACTTCTTCTTTGTGATCTCTTTTCTTGGCCGTGTCGATTCTGAGGACAATTGGGCTTGATCTGTGCACTTGTGACAGATGATCTCCCGTTCTTCTGAGTCGTCTAGTGCTTTGGCTATTCTTCTTTTCAATTTTTGATTTAGAGCTGGATTTCTGTATTTGCGGTTCCACTTTTTGAATCTCTTCATTAGTAACGCCAGCTCAGCTGCTCCATCATCATCATCATCATCGCTACTGCCTTTTACCAATCTTGTTAAACACGTTTCTTTAACTGAGTCGATTTTTGAGGATTTCTCATCGTTGTTGACTTTGGACCATATATTGCACCAAAAGTATTCCAGATTTCCTGTGCACTGTCACAATGATAAATAAAGTTAAAATTATCTTGATTATGAGAATATAGTATGTGCATTGCAATAGCATTAGTCGAAGTAATTTTCTCGTCTGTTATATCACACCCATTATCAATAATATCCCAACATTTAACATTAACAGATTTTAAATAAAATTCCATTTTTAATTTTCAATTCAAAAAATCCGTTCCATCAAAAACAGGAGGAATAATATTGCTAACCCTCAGTAAAAGCATTATTAAAAGAAGCCATTTTAAAAATTCAATTTTTTTTTTAAAAATTGGTTTTGGAAAAATCAAAATTTGTAAAACAAAAATGGCTTTTATTCCTAGCTCTGATACCACTTGTAGGATTGATTTCACCCTAGAGGGGGGGGGGGTGAATAGGGTAATACTAATGATTATAAAAATTTATTGCAGAAGTATATAAAATAATTTCAACACAGATCACAACAGAATAATAGCAGCACATATAATAGCAGAATAGTAAATGCAGAAAATAGAACACACAGATTTACCCAGCTTCGGCAAAACCCTGCCTACGTGCTGCCCCCAAGGTTTCTACTAGAAATTAAGTAGTCAGATGCTTACACACGTAAACTCGCGACACCCGCTATCGACTAACCTAACTCTATGCTCAAAACCCTACCATAACTCAGCCATTAAGTTGCGAATTCTCGAACTACACCACCGTAGTTCGTCCCCTAGTCACACGACTAGCAAATCACAAACTTTTAAAATTAAAATACAAAGTAAAAACAATTTAAAAACTCAAAACCCTAATTTAAAATATTAAAGCCCAAATAATAAAAGGAACCGGCCCAAAACAAAAAACACAGAGAAAATAATCCCCCTCTTTCTTTAATACTATCGGCCGTATCCTTTTTCTTTGATAAAAATGGCTACTTCTCGTTTGTTCCTCTTTCAGTTTTTAGGGCTTTGCAATTTGGAGCGCCGATTCTAATCAATTGCTAGTCGTTCACAATTGGCTTCAATTGCTTCTTCAATTTGGCTTGTGGTCGCTTCCAATTAGTCGAGTTTGAATTTCTATTTTGAACTGGTACGTGAATTGCCTTTTCGATTTCGATCATACTCGACTTTTGATTCGAGTTGAATGATTATTCTTTGTTGCTTGAACTCGAATGCCTTTTTACGGCTGATGATGATTGGGTTTTATAGGATTCTAATTCCTATATTTTTGTTCAAATATACCCATTTGAATTCGTCAATTAATTTATCTCTGGCCATTCGATGTTGCTTGGATGTTGGTGATTTCTCCGACTTCTTCAATTCATATAATTCTGCGTTTACTTGATAATCATGGCTTTGATTGATTTCGTGGCCACCACGGCTTGTTTGATTTAGTTTCTAACTTGTTTCCGTATTCTTTGGTTTGGTCATGTATCACTTGTTGTTCACTGGTCTATTTGATTCGTGTTGTACATATGTGCATTTGTATCTTGTACTCGTGCATTGCATTTGTTTGCATATAATCTGGTTGCCTTGAGTACATATATACATATATGATGTTGTACTTGGTTTTGGTTGCCTTTGAGTTCTGGTATTACTTGAGTTTTGTTCATGTCTTTATGTGTGTCTTCACTGGTTCATTACTGTTGCATTGACTTTGTACATTTGTGTCTTTGAGCTTCAGATGTTTGCTTGAGCTCGAATTCATACATGCCAGGTCTTGTTGACATTGTCTGCATTGGACTCTCTATAGTCTGGTGTGTATGCACACATCTCTGCTGTATTTTGTGTCACTTGCTAGTTAGTTTACTACTTTATGTACTTTGGGTCTGTTGATTGACATTGTGTACATGTTGCATGTTGTAGTGTTTTACTTAAATCTTGGTTGCACTGTCCACATGAGTTCATTTAGTCCAGACATTGTTGTTTGTGTTGATGTATTGTACATGAATTGGTCTACACTTCATGTTATTTGTATATATGTATACAAGTGTGCATGCATTTACTTCACTGTTCACTACAAGTTTGGGTTGCTCTGACCAGTTTATTGTTTGTAGTTGCTTGCTTACTTCATGTGTACATCACCGAACTTTTTAGTCGAGGCTTGTTTTAGTTGTCTTGACCATTTTCTTGAACTTGCACCTATGTTGAATCCAGCTTAAAGTTCTGTTTTGACCTTGTGCTCATGTCGTGACTTTATTTGTATTGCACTTGAGTTGAACCCGACTTTTAATTGGGTTTGACCTTGTGCTCACCTGTCCCTGTAATTTTATCAAGTGTATATTGGTGTGCACGGCCTTGTGGCATGTACAGTGATACACTGTGCATGTCACAAATGTTCATGTAAGATGAATTCAAAATTAAATGATGACGAACAACCCAAATAACTGAGGCAAATAATATTTTCAAAAATCATTTTATTTTACACTGCAAAAATATTTCTTTTTCAATTTTACCACGTTAGTGTTTATTTTGCAGATTGCTCAAATGCTGGATTCAATCTGGAATAGAGTTGAAGAATAATACGAGTGAATGAGTGATATGTAGTGAGGTGCAGATGTATAGTGAAAAATGTGATGTGGTCAAATTTGTATTGTAATTGAAAATTGTATATATATAGTGAGAGCTCAAATTTGTACTATTCAAAATTGTAATAAATATTTGTTTGAATAAAATATCTGTTTGAATTTAAATTCTGTGTTATTTATTTTACTCAACAAATATTTATTTAATTATGTGGAAATAAAATAGTACATTAACAAATACATTTAAATGAATATATATATATATATATGTTTATTATCATCAAACAAAAATCATATACTCGCATATTCAACAATGACTACTTCCAAGAGGTTGGTAGGCCCCTAGTGGAGGGCACCCATGTTGGTTGGGCCTTCGGTAGAGGGGACCCTGGTTGGTTAGAACCCATGGTTTTCCCTTAAAGCTCCCTGAGATTAGTAGCTTCACTAGTCTTAGGCATATTAACTTTTTCTTATTATTCTCTTGCAATACTTTGTAATTATAAAAGAGCCATATAGTAAGAGAACTTTATAGCGGACATATGCAGCTTGGTCAAACCACTTTATATCTTCTGTCATTTACCTCTAAATGCTTTTTACCCTTCATTTTTCCATCATTAAGCCTAATGATTAGCAAGTAACCTTTGCTCTTCAAAATGCGTTATCGTAGCTTTGATTTTAACGAAAATCATTGTCAACAATTTTGCGCACGAAGAAGGGCGACCCTTCGATCTTGTGGTTAGCAGTTTCTCGTGCAAGCCCTTTCCATGCTTGGTACCTCCCATCCAAAATCGATGGTGGTAATGGTGGATAGTGTCCCACCACCTCCTTTAGTCACCAAGAAGATTTCTCAATCGTCTCAGTTTGCTTCGTGTTATGCATAGTTACGGTGCGCGTCTGCTTATCTCCTTACATTACTGCTACTATCAACCAAATTATGGCACCATGTATGCGTCCTATGTAACGGCCATGCCCAACCGCTCAGAAATCTACCATAAGATTTATACCATCCCGGTCAGTGTGCTTCAAGGCTAAACTAGGGGCATGGTAAATACCATCGGCTGCCAGCCGAGTAACCCCGCATAGAAATCCTATAGATCAGTACTCCTGTTAATGCTTGGAGCAACCCACCTATTGGTTGCAAAATAATTCTCTCATTCATTTTTGCCTTCAACGGCATCCAAAAGCGGTCAGGTACCCGTCCACATGTCTCAAGACACCTAGAATCTACCGCCAGTGCCTTTTTCAAGCTTACTTTCAAGCCCGTAACCTCTTGCGAGGAATGCATCGAAGACCAAAGAGTCTAGATCGTTCAACACCTTCACCAGGGCTATCTAATGAGGATGAGTTATCATGTGCTCGTTACCTTGTTTGGGGACTACCGACCTTCGCCACTCAGGATTGCACGAGCCACCGCTCCCTTCTTGTCCAACCAGTTATCCACGAAGGTGGATTACCGACAATCCATTTCCTTGTTGGGGACTAACAGGCTATCTAGCAAGATTGAATCAACGTGCATTCAATTCCTTACTAAGTGACTTCCCATTACCCCATGAGTTTGGGTGAGAGATCTCTCACTTTCATGCCGTAGCACATAGATAATCGACTATGCGGCATCAATGGTTCGTACCTCTCGCCCATGATGCCGCCAATCCTCCATACAGGATGTGGCATTGTTGTTAGGACCAACAATTTTATCCCAAGTGACACAGTACTCTGGCATCCGTAGTGTGCCCGCATAGATATAAGCAAAGCCCAACTCCTTACTGTAGCATGTCACCCTAGAGAACCTTCCCTTCAATGCTTAGGTTCGAGCCGGGAGCGCCAGTTAGCTCCTTATTGTAGCATGCAACCCTAGAGAACCTTCAAATCGCTCAATGCTTAGGTTCAGGCTAGGAGCGCCTGTTAGCTCTTTATTGCAATGTGTCACCCTGAAGAACCTTCAAGCCCCTCGACGGTTAGGCTCGAGCCGAGACCACTTATCAGCTCCTTAGTGCGGCATGTCACCCAGGAGAACCATTAAGCCACTAATGTTTATATTTATGCTAGGACCGCCCTACAGCAGAGCGATGCACATATAAGTTCACTTTTTACCATTTCAATCTGCCACATTTTTATGAACAACGACTGCCTCTTGTCTCACCATCATATCACACCCTTATGCATGAGCGTTCAAGTCAGGACCCATGGTCACCTAAAGATTGGCGATGTGTCACCTATGAGAACCATTAAGCCCCTATGCGCTACGGTTCGAGCAAGGCCCATCTGCCACTTTACATGTGATCACTTGTCACCCAGGAGAACCCATGTGCTAACATGCGCTCCCACTCCATGTCAATTCCACCTGCTACTTGGCACATGGCTGACACTTCGCTCTTATCAAATCATGGGTTCAGCCACTCATATGACAATATTACTACTTAGAATGTCTTAAACTAGAAACATTTTTTGAGAATACTATAGGAACTCCTCTTGACTATGTGCTACTCAGGAGGACCTTGAGCCACTCAACGCTCAAATTCATGCCAGGAGCTCCATCAACAAAGCAGCACATCGAAGCTCAGTTGTCATTTGCCAGCCACGATATCCGATGAACGACCGGGTTACTCAGTCAATGCTCGCTTCCAAGCCTATTGACGAACCCGAAATATCAATCAAAATAGGTCAGTCAACCCAGTGCAAGGGACTTTCTGTTCGTTGATGGAAATTCTATCGGTTTAGAAAACCATCAAACGAATTTAAATTAAAAATATAATCGCAAGCGCATGGCGTACACTTGTAGTACGTGGCGAATACAGGTCGATCCACAGAGAATTGATGATTTTAAAATTCTATTCAATCAAATTAACCAAAGTTGAAAATGTGATTAGCTAAAAATGTAGAAAACTAGCAAAAGAAAATTGATAAAAATATGAGAGTGTGAAGGCAATTTAGAGGCAATTTCCACTCTCTAGATCACATAAAAAAAAATGAAGTTATGATCTCCCTTTTCTTGTCATTAGTGTAATTAGTTGATATGCTTATCATAAGTATGGTATATTTGTGCTATTAATTAGCACAATATAAACCATCAAACTATAACACAACCACTAATACACATTTAACTCTCGTGAAATATGACAACAAAGTTGAAAGCAAAATCTATTTTAAGCATGGCCTATTAACTATTGTTTAGAAATATAGGCCATCAAATTTTAATTTCAATAATCACTTTATTACCATCATCATATGTAGATGAAGAGGTAATCATTGTTTGTGATTGTTTAAGCATAGCCTATTTGGTGTCAACAATATAGGCTATCAAATTCACATCAAAAACAACAAGTTAAATCACTTCAAATGATTCATTAAGCACAAAAAGAGAGCATAAACATTAAAATGTTGCATCTACATACTAGAGAGCTTCATTACTCCTAAATTGTAGGGATTAGCCTCTCATATTTGTTATCATATGAAAAAATGTAGAAAGCAAAATGAAACTAACAAGAGGAAAAAGAGAGCAAAATGCAAGGAAAACTATTCTACTTGCATAAAAGAAAAGAAATCTACACTACAACATAAGAAAGAGAGCATGTAAATGTAAAGAGCATATATTGAATTTCCTAAGAAAGAAAAGAAAAATTACAAGAAATAAAAATGGCTAAGTAGCCATGAAAAGAGAAAGAGAGCTTTCTTTTATTTTTAAGCTAAAAACTAACTAAGAAAAACTAAGAAAGGAGGGTTACATGAAACATAAGGGGTACTTATACATGTGTTAAACCCTAATTCATATTTTTGGGGAATGCCCAAATTGCCCTTGAGGTAGTGTGGTGGCCAAGTAATCATTAACATCCACTAATCCCCCACTTAAATGTACATGAAGCTTTAATGTCCTTTTATCATGTGCTTAGTTCCTAATTGAAAATCAAGGTAAGTGGGTGGGGTCCTCCATGATCATCACTTTGAATTATTTCCATCTTCATTTGTTCTCTTCACTCTTGTGCATGCATATATTATCATGAAGCCACTTGTAAAATTCACCAAATTTCCTACAAAACAACATAGAAAATTTCAAGTAAATTTTCACAATTTAATAAATGCATAAAATGACCATTTTACCCCTATATGAAGATGAATATGTGACAATTTGAAAATAATTTGAATTTTGGTTTAAACAAGTTAAAATACCCGATATGATCATTTCTTTAATTTAAATAGATTAAATATGGTGTTAAAAATATGCACATTTACGTGCACATCAAATACCCCTACACTTATCTTTTTATTCGTCTTCGAATAAACTGAAAACTAAGATAAATCCATTTTCGTAGGGAGTACGATTACATTGAGCGTATGCAACAAGCCGTTAAACCTCTAGGTGTCCCCAGTAGGACGAGTGTTGTTTCGTGAGGGTTTTCAGCGGATACTACCCACAAAATCCAAATGCAGAATGAAAATATTTACAAAATGTAAGATTTATTTACAAAGAGATGAATGCGAGTTTTTGGAAATATTTACAAATGGAGGACTTACTTTCAAATTGACACGAATAAGTTAAATATAGGTTTGGTTATTATCTTTGAAAATTTAAGTCAGTTACTTGTCAAAATTTCCAACAAAAATGAAGTTATCAAAGCAAATATACTATAGTTTAACTCGTTGTTTCGGTTGATAACACAGTGCAACCATGAAATGGATCCTTAGTTGATTATCAAAGTTTATCAAAGTGGTATTTTTATTTCTTTTCAATAACAAGTCAAATCAAATAAGTTAAAATAGTGCTTGGATTTCATTTGCTTACTCTCTCCCCTTTTTCTTTTGAAAATTTTGTTGATATTAACAATATTTACATATGCCTAACTCAGATAAACTGAGGCCAGATATATTACCCATGCACTGCCTTGCGAACTGATGTGAGGGGAATACAGAGTGTGGCAAGTGAACACACGAGTGTGAACACCTATTGACTGTAGGCGTTATTAGTAAAAGAATTTTTATATACATACACCTAACTCAGATAAACTGAGGCCGAATATACCGATCGTGTACCGCCTTTCGGGCTTACGTAAGAAGGGTACAGAGCATGGCGAGTGAACACACGAGTGTGAACACATGACTCTAGGTGTTTATTAAAAATATACATATATACAAGAAATATATTTTTTTCTTTTTCTTTTTTGTTTTTTTGTAGAGAGAGAGTTTCACAAAATCATCTTAGCACCCTTTAACTTGGAAGACAAAAAAAATGTTATATCCTTTACTTTAAATTCACCACTTTTTAAGACAAAGATTTTCAATTAGGATATTTCATACTTAACACGTATGAACCTTCCTATATACTAGTTAAACTATCGTTATTTTGTAATCAAACTTCATTTTTATTTTTTGTTAAGACAAATAAATTTTCAAAATTTTCAATTTATTAAACCAAAACCATATATTTATCCTATAGTGTTTCTTTAAAAATAAATCAATATGCTTAATTTTTTTTTGTTTTTGAGATTTTTTTTAAATTTTGGAAAGAAAACAGAAATAAATAAACCATGAAAAATCGAAAATGATGACGAGTCTCCCCCCACACTTGATTTTGGCTGTGTCCCCACAGTCAACCCAAGTGGAAGGAGAAAAATAAAAATAAAAACATGACCTTTATTTAAATGAAAATTAACGGTATTTACACGAGATCAGAAAGTATATCGTCAAAAAGTAAATGAAACGGTCTTCCAAAGACCGATTCATTTGTCTCGTCAAATATGCGAGACACAGCTTAAGCTCGGAAAACCAAACCATACAAGATTTTGAAGTTGAATTTGGAAAAACAAATGCCGTTTTATTGAAAATCGAATGAGCTGTTTTATTGTCGATGATTTTTGGGGTCGATAAAACAATTGATTGAAGTTCAAGTTTATTTTCACCAAATTCAAGCTTATCATCGATTTCAAAATCAAAATGATGATTCAAATCGTCCCCTTCAGAGTTTAACGACTCGTTTTCAAAAAGTCCATAAAACTCATGTTCGTTAAATTCGACTTCCTTTGTTGGATTATCAACAACTTTATTGCATAAATCAAGTTCAAAATTCAAAGTTGTTGTATTTAAATTTTCAAAAAAAGGAAGATCGAAATTTAAATCGAGTTTCTCACCCTCAAAAGAATTGAAATCCAACTCAATTACCAAATTTTCAACAACTTCATTAAGATCATCATTTTCCATTTCAAAAGTTGTTATTTGAAAATCGTCGATTTGGGTAAAAGATGGATTATCGCTTGACTCGTCACACGTTGGGATTTGAGTATGTTTATCACGTTGATTCAAATATGTTTCGAACACCAAATCCATGCGATCATTGTACATTTCATTCATTTGTTCAACAAAGTCAACTTTGTGATTATTAACTTGAAAATTTTCGATTTGGATTTGTTGAGAACAAGAATCGTCAATTTCGATAAATGGTGGATTATTATTTGATTCTTTACAAGTTGAGATTTGACTATGATTTTCACGATAAGTTTTATATTTTTCAAGTAATAAATCCCCGTTATCTTTTTCCATTTGCTCAATAAAGTCAGATTCATGATTATTAGTTTGAAAATTTTCACTTTGAATTTGTTGATAACCAAAGTTTTCAATTGTATCCTGGTCGAGATTATTCCCATAGCCATAATTATTTAAAAATTGGTTTACATTTTCATTTTGAATTTGAAATTCATTTTGAAGCTCGAAATTGAATTGGCATGGGTTATACTCGAAATCATTTGATTTTTGAATTGAATTCAAAATTTGATCATTTTGAACACTTTGACTTGAATTGTTGCACAAATATGAGTTACACAAATCATTTATAATTTGATTTTGTTGTGTAGTGAGTTCAAGTAAAGATAAAATGCTATTTTCGAGATTTGAGGGTTGGTTATCGTTTTGAAAACTTTGTTGTTCAAAATTCGAATTGTTTAAATAATAGTTGTCGTTAAAATATCCATACGAATTTGGAGTAAAATCATATGGATTATATTGATTTTCACAACTATTGTAAAATTCAAATGAGTGGGGAAACTCGGACATTTTGAAGAATGTTTTTGTTTTTTTATAAAGGAAAAATATTTACAGATAGAATTTATTTTTTTCAAAATTGAAAATTGATTTTTGTTTTGTTTTTTGGTTTTTCAAATTTTTTCTTTGTTTTTGAAAAGGTTTTATATTTTTTATTTCTTTTTGGATTTTTTTTGTTTTTCTAATTTTTTTTGGATTATTGAAATTTCAAAGGAAAAGGAAAAAATTTCAAAGAAAAAGAAAGGGATTATTTACAATTTTTTTTAGTTTTGAATTTTGAATTTTTTTTTTAAATATGCATGAACTAATGCAACTAAATGAATGCAAGGGCTAATTACAAATGATTTATACTAAGTTAACATAAATTGTATAATTACACATTGTCTTAAATCAACAAGATAGTTCTCAGCCAGGTAACGGGCAGGAGTTATCGGTGCACCACGAATCACCGTAGCAATGCAGCCGAAGGTTTAAGTACCTTCAGAGGAACAACCACTATAATATTTACGAATCACCGTAATATTTATAAATGGTTATTACTCTGCCGTAGCCTAGACACCAAGAAATTAAATTGTTCAAAGAAGACAAGTTATCAATATACAATTAAAAGTTATCGATGTCTAATCGTTATTATTAATCAAAATCTAGGATGAAATACAAAGCAGAAAATAAACGTGTATTAACAATGCAACTACAAATGTTTTTGTTTTTGTTTTTGGTTTTTTAAATGCAAGCAAACAACAATGCAAGACAAATAAAAACAATAGATAAGGGTTAAAAGCTGCAAATTTTTTATAAGCAAGCGGAGCAGTTATTTTTTTTTGGCAAGCTTAGCAGCGCAATCCTTCTCCTTCTGTTTTTGCAACTTGAAGGATAAAACAAAGATATATACACAGATTATATATATATATATATCAAAGAAGAAAAATGAAAACAGAAAAGAAATAAACCTAAAACAAAACGAATGAAACAATACAAAAGAAAACAACATTAAATCTAACTTGTTTGTTTTTTGTTTGTTTTTTTTGTTTTTTTAAAGAAGAAGTGAAATGAATTAAAATGAATCAACTTTGGTTTTTTTTATTAATAAATAAAACAAACAAAACTATTTTTTTTAGGGAGAGACCTCTTTGTTTTTTTGGAAAAGGAAACAAAATTTAAAAGTGAAGTTTTACTTAAAAAAAATAAAAAAATTGAAGATATAATCAAAGCAAAAACAATTGAAAGAAATAGGAATTTTTTATTTAAAGCTTCACAACATTAACTTTCAAAACCAACGAGCCAAAAGAAACCCGGCCCAAAATGCCGAAACATTTTTTTTCTTTTATAAGAACCGATACTAATGCATATAATCAAAATAATAACCAAAATCGAAATCCCAATTTCTCAAACTTCCAAAATTCTCCCATCCAACATTCGTATCCAAATTAAATAGATTCCCGTAAATCAAAAGCTTCTCTCCTGTCAAAAGCTTCTCTCCTGTTGATTTTGTACGTGATTGTGGGGCGAGGTTTTCGAATTCAGCGAGATGAAGTATTGCCATGGTTTGAAGGGATGTAGTGGTTGTGAAGGCGATGAGGTTCTCGAGTTGCGTGATGGAACTGTGGGAAGTTGGCTGACGTCAATTCGAGTAAGGTGGTTGGGAGTTCGAAGTTGTTTCTGGGCTGATTGGTTTTGGGTATTGAAGGAAGTATGTGAAGTGGTGGAGCAGGAGAAGCCAAGGCAGTGAGGTTGATGAGGCTAGTTCAGTAGAGTTATATGCAGTGAGTTGTAAGATGGAATTGGGGTTCTCTGGTTGATGGAAGGACTTGGTATGAGCTACTGTAGTAGGTTGTATAACTGATGTTTGACAGTCTGATGTGGTCGAGCAGTACCAGATGAAAGTCTTGGGTTTCGATAGCTTGTATGTGTAGAAGCGTGAAGTTGTGGTGGTGGTTGTTTTGAGAGGAAATGGTGGCAGTGTCGTTTTATAGTTTGGGTTCGAGGTGATTGTTGGCAGTAGGTGAACGGAGGAAGGCAGTAGCTTTTGGTTTGAAGGTTGAAGTCGAAATAGCTCTCGTTGAGGCAACAAAAGTTTGGGTATGTTTGATGTTGTATGGTGTGTGGGTATTTGCAGCAATTTTGGAGGGCTTGTTTACAGAGGAAGCCGAGGAGGAAAAGTAGGCACTTGTGAGGGTGTGCTGCTGTTAGAATTGCAGTCGATTTGGTGAAGGATGGCAGTGTGGTACAAGCAGGCGGGGGAAGTGACAGGTATGAAATGATGTGGTGAGAAGTGTTATTACAGTTTTTTTGGTTGTTTGCTGTGATATGATCAGGGATGTATGGGGCTGTCAGTAAGGAAGTTCAATGGTCTTGAGTGGATGGATGCTGCTGATCAGATATGGATGGTGGTTGATGGTTATAGGAAGTGAATGCAGAAAGACAGGTTGATGGTTTGTGATGAGGGAATGGTGCACAGGGAATGAAGATGTGCAGTAAGCTGTGCAGAGTTGTATAAGCACAGTTTTCTGAGACTTGTTGATGAGTTTATGGGGAGGAGGAGGGCAGAGAAGTGGAATTGCAGGAGGGAATTAGCAATGATTTGAATGGAAATGAATGCAATTTGAAGTGCAGAAGTCTGATGCAACAAGCGATGGTTAGGAAAGTAGGTTTGTATGGTGGTCAGTTGAAGTAAAGATATGAGTAGAGTGGCAGAGTGACAGAGTTACACTGTGAAATAGATATGACAGAGGTTGAAGTGAAGAAGTGTGCACTGAAATGGCATAGAAATGTGCACAGTGGTATTTAAACCAATGCAGTGTCTGTTGTTGAACTTGGTCACTTGCTTGATGATATCAGGTGTGGATGGTTTGGTCTAGTTTTAAGGTGATTGAAGGAGGAGGGAAATGTTGCTGGACAGAGGAACAGTTTGCAGTGGTGAAGGAAGATTGTGAAATGGTTTAAGCGAGATGGAAGTGGACGATGAAAATGGAAGTAGCAGTAGTTTTTAATGTGGAGGCAGAGGTGGCTGGAAGTATGGTTGTCGATGTTATGTATGGTGGAGTTTTGTTGTCAGATGGTAGTAGATGTGAAGAAGGCAATGTTGGCAGTTTTGAGATGGACAGAGGATAGAAATTTGCATAGAATTGTAAAATGAGGATGAGATAGCAGTGATATATGCAAATGTATGTACAGGCAGAGATAAATGTAATTGATGTTATAAATATGAAATTGTAAATGTAAATATAGTTGAAAATGATTTTTTTTTTGTTTTTGTTTTGAAATTGTATGTTTTTTAAATAGAAAATATGCAAATGCAATAAAACGACAAGAAAACAAGCACACAAAAATCAAACACAAACACAATTTTTTTCTTTTTTTTAAATGCAAACACACACAAAATAAACACACAAAAATAATTAGAAGAATAGAAAATCAAAATCAAATCAACTCCTCGGCAACGGCGCCAAAAACTTGTTCGTCGATGGAAATTCTATCGGTTTAGAAAACCGTCAAACACATTTAAATTAAAAATATAACCGCAAGCGCACGGCGTACACTTGTAGTACGTGGCAAATACGGGTCGATCCGTAGGGAATTGATGATTTTAAAATTCTATTCAATCAAATTAACCAAAGTTGAAAATGTGATTCATTAAGTACAAAAGAGAGCATAAACATCAAAATGCTGCATCTACATACTAGAGAGCTTCATTACCCCTAAATTGTAGGGATTAGCCTCTCATATTTGTTATCATATGAACAAATGTAGAAAGCAACATGAAACTAACAAGAGGAAAAAGAGAGCAAAATGTAAGGAAAACTATTCTACTAGCATAAAAGAAAAGAAATCTACACTACAACATAAGAAAGAGAGCATGTAAATGTAAAGAGCATATATTGAATTGCATAAGAAAGAAAAGAAAAATTACAAGAAATAAAAATGGCTAAGTAGCCATGAAAAGAGAAAGAGAGCTTTCTTTTATTTTTAAGCTAAAAACTAACTAAGAAAAACTAAGAAAGGAGGGTTACATGAAACATAAGGGGTACTCATACATGTGTTAAACCCTAATTCATATTTTTGGGGAATGCCCAAATTGCCCTTGAGGTAGTGTGGTGGCCAAGTAATCATTAACATCCACTAATCCCGCACTTAAATGTACATGAAGCTTTAATGTCCTTTTATCATGTGCTTAGTTCCTAATTGAAAATCAAGGTAAGTGGATGGGGTCCTCCATGATCATCACTTTGAATTATTTCCATCTTCATTTGTTCTCTTCACTCTTGTGCATGCATATATTATCATGAAGCCACTTGTAAAATTCACCAAATTTCCTACAAAACAACATAGAAAATTCCAAGTAAATTTTCACAATTTAATAAATGCATAAAAACGACCATTTTACCCCTATATGAAGATGAATATGTGACAATTTGAAAATAATTTGAATTTTGGTTTAAACAAGTTAAATACCCGATATGATCATTTATTTAATTTAAATAGATTAAAAATGGTGGTAAAAATATGCACATTTACGTGCACATCACTTTCCTACCTATCCAAGATATGCCATCCAACCAGCCGTAGGATAACAATTAATGACAACAACTAGTTTCATAGACAATAAGCTTTCAACACTTAAGACCTATTCTTATTTAGTTCAAAAGAATCTGGAGGCACAACACCCAGCCCGCTAGGCCTATAAAGATTTTCAATCGTTGATTGGTTGAGAAGAAGAAAAAAAGAAAGGGAAGAAGAAGCATATCAACAGGGTTCCTTAGAGGAATGCCAGCCCACGCTCCTATCACCACCCAGATCATGCTCAGCCGCACCAATGGTACTCCCCCAGCACTTCAACCGAATACGAACTTATTGAAGAAAATTGAGCATGCCGCCACCTTCGAATCCTTCCGCATTGTGTCTCGTAAGAGATCTCGAAAAGCTTCCAAACAACCTTGCCAAGGAGCAAACTAAGGCTTTGGCCATGGCAGAAGCAGCAGAGGCGACATCTACCACTCTTTCCAACAGAGAAGTTGAGCGTGCAAACCAACCCGAGGTCGGGACTGTTAGAGCATCAAAGCAAGAAAACCCCCAAGCTTCACCTGGATCATTTGTCTCCTTAGTTATATGAGGTTAGTATCATGGTCAACTCAAGTCAAGTCAAAGTCAAAGTATCTTGCTCGAGCATTTCGATTAATAATTGTTATTATTGAACTAAGGACTTTGTATTTAAACTGTAGAATTGAATATAGATAATATTGGGATTTTGACCATTACGAAATTCCATAAGTCCAAAGTGATATAGTTTTGACAAAGAGAATTGGTGTGATAACGCTTAATAATATAAAATGGGCTTTTACCGAAATTAAGTAAGCGATAAATTTATCCAAAATGTCACACCACCTGCTACATGACATGTGAACATTAACATTCGAATAGTTTGATGTTAATCACTGACATAATTTACACATGACGAGTCACACAACCAAAATGATGAATTCTCTTTAGACCAAATGATTTAATTAGTTTATAATTGTTATAAATTTATTAAATTAATAAATATTTATGAAATATTAATTATAAAATTTTGAATACAATTTGAGGAATAAATATTATTGTATATATTTATAATAGTTATACATATATCGCTCGATATGCGATATCGATAAGTAATTAAATTAGATTAATTAATAATATTTTTTTGGACTTAAAATGAGTTTAAAGCCCATAAAAAGGGCCGGAAATTTAGACCAAAACGAGAGCAATATGCAACCATAAGATGGTGCAACAAAGGCTTTGAGATGGAGGGCTAAGATGGAAGAGAGTTGGTAAGTGATGATGTAGGATATTGATCCTAAAATATCTCCAACTTTTTCTTTATATAAGCTTCTCTATCCTCAACCTTTAAAGAAATTTTTGGGTACCATTTCCCCATCACTGCTGGCCGATCTCATCAAAAAGGAGCTCCAACAAATTCATATCAAATCAATTCAAAAGGCGATAGCTATTGGATAGCTAAAGATCTACGGTTCAAAGATTAGCATCTGCCAAATCGAGAAGATTTCAAAGGAGGGAGAATTCATCATTACAAGGTGTAATCTAAGGCATTATTATTAGGTATATATTTACTATACTATATGATTTGTAATTTCTAGATAACATTATATTATTCATATATATATCATTATTATATTGCTATTTAGGTGAGATTCTTAGATGTATCATCAATGTTGTCACATTTTAGATTGATTAAAATAATTTAATTAAATTTGTTTAATCAAAGAAATTAATTAAAGGTTAATTAGTTAAACAAATTAATTAAAGGTTAATTCATTAAACAAACTAATCGATTAAATAAATAAATTAAAGGTAATTTATTAAATAAATTAACTAAAATTCAATTAGTTAAATAAAAAATAATTATATACGAGATATATTTTTTATACTGTAAAGGTTATAGTATGTAATAAATATTCAATGTAAATGTTATATTAAAATAATGTAAATTAATTAAAATGTTAATTAATTAAATAAAATTTAATTAATATATTATTATACATAAGACTATTATATAATTTAATTAAAATATAAAAGTTATATAGTTATATAAACTAAAGGTGGAACATTAATGAAACCTAAATAGACTTAAGGTATAAATACATGCGTATATGTATATATACTGTGATTTCGGATGTGTTAGACACTTGAATCACGAGGGTATTTCATAAGAAATACATTATTCCATAAGTCACTCGATATAATATATTAAAGAATTGAATCTTCAATGTAATGTTGTCCTCTACCATATATATATTAATAAATTACTTGCATGCTCCTTAGTCGTTGAGCAGACACAAGCTGAGATGTTATGTGTAGTATTATTAATATATTGAACAGACGAGATAAGATAACTACATGCATTTGTTGAGCAGACTCAAGGTACATATACTATACTTAGGCCATCGCGATATGGTAGGTACGAGTGAATAACTTTGTTTCGATTTGTTGAGCAGACTCAAGGTTGAAGCAAAATAAGGACAATGAACCAAAGGGTTAGGTGTTTGTATATGATACGACCGATAAGGAGTTATCCATCGTCTGTGAAGCTATGACTTATTGAGCAGACGCAAGGTCAGAATTCCAAGACAGATGGGTCCTGACACATACTAGTGAAGTCGAAAGACTTTTATGTTTTGACTTAGGGCGAAACATAAAAGACGAGTGGGAGCCTTATTAGAGAAATGAAATGATAACATTTAATCTTTCTAATATTGTAAGAACATATGCTATATAATGTTATAATAATCTTCATTGATAAATTTGTGCATTTAATATGATTGATAAAATGTTTATTAATTAAGACATATAATGAACTGAATTAAAAATTGACAAATAGAAATATAATATATACTTACTAATAAATGCTTCTTGTGTGTTAATGTTTTATACCCATGCAAGCGCCTGATTTTACAACTACTAAATATTCATAATTTGGTCGCTTACACATTTATTTGGTCGAGACTATGTATTGCATTCTATGAGTTTTGAACTCTAAAAAAATACAAGACTATGGATATTCAATCCATATACTATCACATATAAGTGTTATATGGGGAACAGTCATAATTCATAATGTACGATACTTCAATAAAGTTGGTTCAATCGAAATAAGCCAATGAACAGTACTATGAGATCGAGTATTCAATTGATTGATTACAAAAGGATCAAATTGTGTTAAATGTAACACAAGACCAAGACTACAATATAGATCTACGAACTCGAATACTGAAAGGACAGTTTGATCAATTTACGCAAAGTGCAACATATTTAATGTCTTAAATGTTAAGGATAATCGAGTGCGCTTTTGTAAAGAGTTCATCATGATATCAAAGTAAGGCATTTTTTTGAATGGTTCGACCATTTAAAAAGAAAAACGAGTGTACAAGTGTAAATTTGATTTAATATACAGTTGAGATGAACAGAGTGAATAACCACTTCTACTTCAGAAAGAATCATCGGAAATAAGAATTGTAAAATAATAGTTGATACTTAATATTGGAATAAGAAATATGATTTCTATTCCGAAAATGTATTTTCATATAGAAATTATTTTTTATTAGATTTATTTCTTTGAGTTCAAGATATTTGATAAAAAACCCTCCGATGTAAACTAGTTACAGTATATAAAATAAATAATCCATATTACGAAAATGGCGGAAACAGTGGGAGTATGCCATATTGCACTCATTGATTGCATCAAGTTACGAAAATTGTTTTCATAAAATATGCCGAACATTATTTATGAAATGATGGCTACTTTTTAGTATCGACTGAAAAATAAACATAGTTATATTTCAGTATGAATATTATGAATATTCGTTATGAAATAAAACTGTATTGTGGTATTTGATTTCACCACAAAAGTGATGCAATTGAAAATATTGAAGTATTTAAAATTATTTTGGATTTATAGACTAATCCGCAGTGTTGAGAAATAATTTTATTATATGCTTATGAATTATATAATACTAGTTAATTATATCTCAAACAATGAAGGGCTATGCACCCATTTAGTGGGGAATCATAAGAATTGATGAACTCTTCAAATTGATACATATTGATGTATGTAATCACAATTCTATTAATACCAAAACTGTTCCACATACTTCGTTATATTCAATGACGAGTTATCACCAACATGAACATGTTTATTTGATACATATACAGTATATATACAGTAAACTCATAGAATATAAAACAGAAGTAAATAAAATAACAGGCAATAAAATAAAATGATTCGATTTGATCGAATATGTGAGTATATTGGAAAAAGTTCCGAACGTACCTAAAAATAAATAAAGATTCAACCTCAAAAGTTACTCCTTCCTATGATACACATTGATGTATTGATATAGGTATCAAACTTTGTTGGACAAAGCACGATTAATCGTGAGTGAAGTTGAGTTAACTTCTTTAATAAGGCCATGTACGTAAGAGTAGTACATAAGGTTAAAATTAATATCATCCAAAAAATAGTTTACAAAACCATACAAGATACGAGTTTATAAGAAATCCCTACATATTCTAGGCCAAGGATTTGGTAGATAGTGTGAGCCGAAACACTGCACGTAATAATTGTAAGTAAGGATCATGTATGAATCTTCCCAAGAGAATTTTAGGATTGATAGTCTTTAGATGACTAATTTATGTTGTGAACATAAGTATTGTAAATTAAAATCAAACCAGTTTTATATATAAGGCAATTCACAAAGGGTTTATGAATACTCATTCCATTACATTGAGAAACAATTATTGTTTCAAGAAATACCAACTTCATAGTTAAGGAATTTATTTGAGAATTGGTAGATAAATAGAATTGGATAAGATCCAAAGATAAAACCGATTATAAGGGATGAAATGAAATCGATCGAATCTAAATGAACACAGATACATTAGAATGTCTAAAGAGTATTCTTGTACATTAAAGAGAAACTACGATTGTCTTGTTAATGTTACGAATAAATATTCCTCGATCGTTTAATTATACCATTAAGAGTATTGACTTTATGATATGGTATGATGCGCAAATCCGATTAGATTCTAAGTACATTATCAAAATATGATTTTGACAGTTGTACTCAAAGGGATATAATCCATTAGCCGCAAACGTGTCTTTAAGAGAAAGATAAATGTAGTTGGAATATAGTGAACCACATTGATGAGAATAATACAATAAATTTCAATTATTAAAATTAACGTAACAGATTCACATTTCAATGTGCTCAAGTTGGTTTGGATTTACTCACAAAATTATTTCTTAGTATGAATTTGTTTTTGGTACGTATATGCTGAAATGGAAAATTCTAAATAATGATTTAGAATAGACTGTTTACACATAACAACAAAATTATCTCGAAGTTAGTGGAAGCGATGTTTGGGTTTGTAAGCATTTGGATATGATCCAAGAACATATACGAAAGTGTCGTTTAACAAGCATCAAAATTGAACAAGTATTTTGATAGAAATATCAGATACTTTGATTGTCAATCAAAATATAGAGAAAGCGTGTACTCATAAGAAAGAACATTGAAAAGTACATAGATATTTTTAAACCATAAGTAAACAATACACTACTGATTGTTAACGATGTACTCGTGTTAAAATCAGCTTTAGTTGTTTTAATACTCGAGATTGGATTTGTAATTAAAGTCTTTTATGGTAAGTATAAAAGATGTTGGGAATGTCCCAAACGATATACAACAATACCTTATTGAAATGATTAGTACAGAATAAGTAAGATGGATTATTGATGCATTGGCAAGAGGAATTGTCATATATGTTATGTTTTCTATGATATCGTGATTTGTTTATATATTTGATACATGAAGCAAATATGAAATTCAAATAGATATCAATAAATGGTTGTTTAAGGTGTTCTCGTATAGTTATAAAATACTAGAGAATTGTTTATAGAAAACAACGAACTCCTTATGAAGGAGGATTCAGACTCAAACTTCATATGTGATATTAAGCATAATACGTTAATAATAAATTCAAGTTAAGAATCTTTAAGTTGAAAATGTTCCAAATGAAAAACTATGGCTGATTCAATTGAAAATGCTAAGTACATCGCCTTGAATAGAGTCGTAAAAAAACAATGTATATAAATATTAGTGAACAAATTTATAACCGAGTCGAGGGTAATTCAAAATAATGAGAATCTCATAACATTATTATGTGATAACAATGTAATGATATAGTTCATAACAGAACTTAGAGCTCACTGGAAGTCAAGTGACATACTCAGAATTGTTCCACATGATTAAGGTAGTTTATCAGCATCTGAGAGAGTTAATTAACATAATAGATAATTGAAACATAATAGCATACCCAGAAACTGAGGGATTAACCCAATTTATTTGAGAAAACCGATCAGAGAAGTTGGAATAAGATTCCATAATTGACCCAAAGTGTAAGAGAGAGACTGATAGAGTTAGGGGTATGCCATTGGGGCAATTATGTAATTTATTACATACGTCTAACTCGATAACCAATCTTGTTCGAAATAAAAGTGGTTTTCTTTTTATCATATAGTTGATATAACGTGTTATATTAATTAATTAATCTAATTAAAAGTATATTTAATAGAAAATCCATAAATTTTATGTTTCGTGATGATAGTTACAAAGTGTTGTAACCATGAGTAATTTGTGAAAATAAATATACCATTTTAAATGTTTATAGTCAAGATACATCGAGACTGGATATCGATGAATCCATTGAGACTGTACGTAACACTCTCAAAATGTTGGGTAGTGTGTTACTCATACCGATGGGGGAACTAAGAGGTTATGTACTGATAGTTATCGGATAGTTATAGAACGACTCACTCGATAGTTTTCTGTTGGTTAATATAACTACGTTCAAATAGAAAATATCTATGTGACTGATTTACACAGTTCTCTCGACTTGAGAATACCGTCGATCTTCTATATGAAAGCTCCACTTTGATTATAATCAAATCATGGCATGACGTCCATCGAGTGACTATAGTTGGGTCAAGTTGAAGCATTGGACGTGAAGCACTAGTCAAGAGAGGATTCGTCTCCTCAATTATATGGGGTTAGTATCATTGTCAACTAGAGTCAACTCAAAGTCAAAGTCTCTGGCTAGAGCATTACGGTTAATAATAATTTTTATTATTAAACCAAGGACTTTGTGTTTGGACTGTGGAGTTGAAAGTGGATGATATTGGAATTTTGACCGGTACCAAATTCCATAAGTCCAAAGTGATATAGTTTTAACGAAGAGAATTGGTGTAAATAAATATCACAACCGGGTAACGCTTAATAATATAAAATTAGATTTTACTGAAACTAAGTAAGCAATAAATTTGGCTAAAATGTTACACCACCTGCTAAGTGACATGTAAACATTAACATTCGAATAGTTCGATGTTAATCGCTGACCGAATTTACACCCGATGAGTCACACAACTAGAATGATGAATTCTCTTTAGACCAAATGATTTAATTAGTTTGTAATTGTTATAAATTAATTTAATTAATAAATATTTATGAAATATTAATTATAAAATTTTGAATATGATTTTAGGAATAAATAATATTGTATATGTTTATAATAGTTATAAATATATCGATTGATATGCGATATCGATAAGCAATTAAATTAGATTTAATTATTGATATTTATTTGGGCTTAAAATGGATTTAAAGCCCATAAAAGGGGTTGGAAATTTGGAACAAAATGAGTGCAGTATGCAACCATAAGATGATGCAACAAAGGCTTTGAGATGGAGGGCTAAGATGGAAGAGAATTGGTAAGAGATAATGTAGGATATTGATCCTAAAATATCTCAAACTTCTCCTCTATATAAGCATCTTTATCCTCAACCTTTAGAGAACCTTTGGGCTTCCATTTCCCCATCATTACCGGCCAATCTCATCAAATAGGAGCTCCAACAAATTCAACTCAAATCAATTCAAAAGGCGATATCTATTGGATAGCTAAAAGTCCACGGTTCAAGGATTAGCAATCTGCCGAATCAAGAAGATTTTAAAGGAGGGAGAATTCATCATTACAAAGTGTTTTCTAAGGCATTAGCATTTGGTATGTATTTACTATACTGTATGATTTATAATTTCTAGATAAAATTGTATTATTCATATATATATACATATACACATACACACACACACACACACACACACATATATATATATATCATTATTATATTGCTAGGTAGCTGAGATTCTTATATGTATCATCAATGTATATTAGATTGATTATATGTATATTTTAATTTATTATATATATATAGGTCTGAAGTGCACAACCAAATTAATTTTATTCTAATCATTATCATTTTATTAATATATATATATATATTAATATAATACCTAAGTTTAATTATATGGCTTGTATTTAATTATATCATCATATTATGTTAGTAGTTGAACCCATATTTAAGTGGAAATTAGCCACAAGGGCCTCTTTAGCAAGTGGAATTAGTTTCTAGGACACACAACTGAAATAATTTCTTTCAAGGACAAAACGTCAAATAATTAGTTTCTAGGGTCTAAAAACCCATGAAATTATGTCCTTGAAAGTAATTGGACTGCTGACTTTGTCCTTGAAAGTAATTATTCTACTGACTTTGGCCTTGAAAGTAATTTCTTTGAATGTGTATCCTAGAAACTAATTGGACTGCATAGTTTGTCCTTCTGGTGAAATGCCCCCTTTTTAAATTCATAACTACATAGATTATATTTTTCGAAGGCTTCCAATTAATTTTAATATTTATTTACTATCATATAAATCAATATACTAATTAAATAAATCATATAAAATAAAATATGTTTCAAAAATTAAAATTAAAATTATTAAAAGTATTCTATCATCATATAAATCTCAACCAAAAAATCAAAATCTAAAAATCAATTTTTATATTTTAAAAAAATCAATTTAATAAACGACCAAAATTAATTAATTAACTAAAAGTATTATTTTGACCTAGAAAATTCTAGAAATTTTTTCATAATTTTAAAATATCATGCTTGATTTTCTAAACATTTGAATAATATAACACAAAATTATTTTATTTTTATTATTTTGTTGTATTTCAAATAATTGATATATATAAATATATTAATATGTAATAAAATATCAATAAATTATTTTTGTGCTATGCATTTAATCCGGAAAGTATTAAAAAATATAGATATTTTAAATACATAATTAGTACACACATATACATATTTAGATATTATAAATATACTTGTATATATATATATATGAATATAATAACAATAGTTTTGTTACTGTAATTCATACATATATATGTATATGTGTATAATAATTTATTTTTTTGTATTATGTATATACATATATATTTAATATTTATTGCAATGGTATAGATATAAATCATTAATATTTTTTTTTGGCAAAGCCGACGGGGTTAAATGGACCCCTACCATTTTATTGCTGCACCCAGAGGGGGGAGGAGAAACAAGCCATCAGCTTGCAAGAAATACATAGAAACACAGTGCAATAAAAGCAGGAAACAGAGAAAACGCAAAAACAACAAAATTTAAAAGGAGAACCAAGTTAACTGAGGATGCCAGGGTCAAACGTAAATGAAACCAGACTCAAGTCACGCTTAATTTCCTGCTTCATATGCTTCTCGAATTGATCATCAGTCTTCCCTTTATCTGGCTGAAATATTCGCCTATTTCTTTCATTCCAAACCACTGTTAAGAATCTCTTGGTGATAAATAAGAACAGTCTGTTCGCACCCGATTTTCCTCCAGTGTTGTCGTAGATGTACTTCCACTGGACCACGTTGTTTGATCCTTTCCATCGTCTACCGATTATCCTAATCCACTTCTTCCATAATGCATTCAATAATGTACATTCAAAAAACAAGTGTTCAACCATCTTAGGACTTTGATTGCAGAAGACGCAATTAACAGTAACTGGAACCCCTCTGGTAAACAACTTCATTTTGTTTACATATAAGTTATATATACATGTATACATACATACATACATATATACTTACATAGTTTTAATATTTATATAAATTAAAAGTTTACGTACATATGCATATTGGATAACTTTTAATACATATAGGATGAGCTAACATGTCCGTTGCAAAGTAAATCCCAATTTTTATAAACGGGCATGTTATACCTTGCACGGATTATCATGTTACACATTCACACACAAGTATATATATGATACATATGTGTACTATTATATTTAATTGAATATAAATTAAACAAAATTCTATATATAGTTTATAAATTTAAATGAAATAAGAGATTTTATTTAAATTAAATTTAGAAATGTTCCAATAAATTAGACTTCATAGGCCCAACAAAGATCCAATAGGGTAAATGTTTCTGAAATTCTCCCATAACTTCTGCTGTGGGCTGGCACAGTTCCAACACATAGGTCCAAGCCAAAGGCAAGATCCATCTCAAAAAACAGAAATCCAAGCAAGCAATTCGAACTACATTCGACAAACAATGTTCGACCCCCAAAGAGCTTCCTCCTTCCTTTTAATCCCAACCAAATTTGATAAAAACCCAAGCGCTTAAGAGAAAAAGGAGAGGAAGACGAAGTTAACTATTTTTCCAATAGAAAACCATGAAATTTTTGAGTTTGCTAAAGAGATTGCACGCTAATAGACCAATGAGTTTAAAGAGAAAGAAGAGGTGGTATTTATACATCTTTCCCTTCAATCGTAGTCGTTATAATAAAAAAGGAAAAAAAGTATATTAACCATTCAAGTGTGATAAATGTTGCGTAAGTAGCATGACACATCCTTACCACTTCTCGAGAAGCACAACCGCCGCAACCAATGGTGGAGTGCCAGGCGGGTGGTGCATTAATTGCATAACAAAACCGTCAACCGATGGAGTCTTCATGATTTTACAAGCCCGCGCCTGCTCACGGGCACCGACTTGGGAGGTAAAATATTACTCAATTTTTTCATAAATAAAAAGGAAAATTAATCAACTTATCTTCGCCTGAAGAGGACCGGTTCAGGCTGACTAGGTCTAAGTCAGTTGGCAAGCCATTTACGACTAAGGGCAGACCAATCGGGTTTACTATGTATGATGATAACCTGAATCCAGCTTAGGCCCACATTGGCTCCTCTGCTTAATTGCATATTAAGCCTTCTACTGGCAAAGCTTTTTGACGCAGCAACCCAAAACAACCAGATCTCCCGTCAAGACAAGGTGCAAGCCTGGCTTGCACCATCTCCCATTAGCCAACGACTCTCTCTATAGCCCGCTTGCTCAAGCATATCTCTCTCAACTATCTCCTGATCAACATAGTTTGAGACTGTCTCAAGGATGGCCTATCATCGATCCAGCTTCAATATCGCCACCTACGACTTGCACTTCGTCTCCTCTCACCCAGCTCAGCATATCCTAAGCTCTCGTTGGTTCTCCATCCTCCTTATGCTCTCAGCCGTCTAGCTTGGCCTGTTAGCCACCTAGGCATGTAGGAGAAAAGCAATAAGCGGTACAGCCAGACGTACCTATTTCTAACAAGAAGCACGTCTCATTTCCAAGAAGCATACTGCAAGTACAAGCATATTTAATGCAAAGCATGGTAGAACATGCTCGCAATACAGTTCTGTTAGCTTTCATCTCAACTATGCATTCCTTTCTTTTGCCCGCTATCACTCATCAAGTCCATTCAGTTAGATCAATGGCCGGAGCATGCTTCACGCCTGTTTTGTAGCACGATCTTAGCCATCCAAGCATCAGTTCAACTGCTATAAGAACCTCATGCATGGCCATTTTCAAGGGGTTGGTTGGTCCCTCAGTAGAGGTGACCTATGTTGCTTGGGTCCTCAATGGAGGGGACCCCAGTAGGTTGGGCCTTTGATAGAGTGGACCTCAATTGGTTGGAATCCATGATCTACCACTCAAGCTCCCTAAGATTAGCAGCTTTATTGGTCTTAGGCGTATCATCTTTTCTTATTATTCACTTGTAATTCCATGTAATTGTAAGAGATCCATATAGTAAGAGAACTTCACAACAGATGTAGACAGCTTGGCCGAACCTCTTTATATCTTCTGTCATTTACCTTTAAGATTCTTTTTCCTTCATTTTTCCATCATTAAGCCAACTTATTAGCAAGTAACCTTTTTCTTCATAACGCGTTATCATAACTTCGAGATTGATGAAAAATATCTTCAATAACATAGTTTAGTCAATAGGTATTAGTCTAGATATAGATACATCAGTTGAGACTAGAATACGTAATGCTCTCCAAATGTTGAACAGTGTATTACTCATGGTTGGTGGGAGTACCAAGCGGTTACGTACCGATAATTATTCGATAATTATGAAATGAATCATTCGATAGTTTTATGTTGGTTAATATAACTAAAGTCAAATCGAAAATATCGACGTGACAATATTACACAATTCTCTCGACTTGAGAATACTGTCGAGCTTCAATATGGAAACTCTGCTTTGATTATAGTTAAATTATGGCACGCATCCATCTAAAGACTATAGTAGGGTCGAGTGAAAGTATTGGAAGTGAGACACTATTCAATAGAGAATTCATCTTCTCAATTGTATGAGATTAGTACCACGGTCAACTAAATTCAGCTCAAAATCAATGTCTCTGGCCGTAATAGTTCAGTTAATAATAATTGTTATTATCGAATGAATGACTTTATGTTCAGACTATAAAGTTGAATATGGATGATGTTGGAAATTTGACAATTACCAAGTTCTATAAGTCCTAATGTGATATTGTTTTGACGAAATGAATCGATGTAAATAATTGTCACTACCGGGTGCCACTTAAAATAAAATTGGATTTTACCAAAACTATGTAAGTGATAAATTTGGCCATAATGTGACACCACTAGCTATGATGACACGTGAATGTTAATATTCGAATTGTTTGATATTAATCACCGTTCAAATTTACACCAAAGAGTCACACAACCAAAATGCTGAATACTTCGACTATTACTTGATTTAATTGATTATATCATTATAAATTAATTCAATTAATTAATATTTATGAAATATTAATTATAAAATTTTATTTGATTTGTGTTAATCAGTACTAAAAATAGTGCGTGTATAAAAGTTGTATACGCACACATCAATAACCGATATCAGTATGCATTTAAATTAAAATTAAATACATATTAATCTAATCGGACTTGAAACAAGATGGAAGCCCACATATGTGAATAACATAGACGACCATAGGTGTTGAAAAGGGGGTGAATTTGATTCAAAAGAGTTTGAAATGACAAGAGAAAATAGTGGATCCGAATCCACTTTTAACTCCTCTATCTCTTTGTTACTTAAACACACTTAACCTCTCTTTTGGAGCTCTCTCTTTTGGCCCCTACTTGATCCTCCATTGGCCGAACATGTCAGTCCATCTACCTCTATTAATGCAAGCATTAAAACACAACATTAAATAAAATTTTAATAATGGTGTGTAGAGCTTTCAATCTAGTAGATATCTGTCCAAGGATTTTAATTTAGATTCAAACAAAGTCAACCGATTTAGCATTAAATGTGCAATCTATAGGCAATAGTATGGTAACACTTTTATTTATATTATACACACACTTGTCCATCATATGATTCATGTATAGTAGATTGTATATACTATCACGAATTCTTATATATGCATGTTACCCTTTTGAAATAATATATATACATCTACAGGTGTGGCACAATGGAAAGGGGTGCCTAGGTCTGACAACAGACCCAGGTTCGAGCCCTGCCTTGCACACACTTATCATAAAAAATAGTACCCGGGGATTATAGGTGATATGAGTTAAAGCGGACATGTACAACTTAATTTCCCAAAGAAGTTTACCGGTCCACCGGGTTCTCCTAGAGTATATTCTAATATATATAAGCAAAACTATTGTTATTATAAAAAATAATTCATATACACACACAACCTCTATATGATCTCGACCATATATTAAAATTATTGTAACGACCCATATTTTTAACTACTCTAAATTATTAAAATTTTAATGTGATTATTGAACAAAAATTGGTTAGAAATAAAATTTAATGGTTTATTTATGTAATTTATTGAATACGAATTTGAATAAAATTTTGAAATAACCAATTTCAAAGATTTTGGAAATTACCAGTATTGAAATGAAATTCTATGTATTGAATGTGTTTATAATCAATAGCATGAATTTAATAATAAATGTTGAGTTATGGTAAAATGGAGGTGGTTGTTTTAATATTTAAATTTGTTTGATAAGTAAAATTTTAAAAGTTAAATAACTAGTATTTCAATTATAGCGATTTATTGAAAAATTAAAGTGTTTAAATTTAATATCGGGAATTATTTAAATAATTGAATCTAGAATTGTGACGACCACCCATGACCCCTGCACCGAACCTAGAGATAGTGCGCTGTAAAGTGTGTCAGGCGACCATGGACGATTGCCAGGGTAAATTTAAACAACAGAATCTATCGTATTACTCACAGCGCATGGACAAAATACAATAGAATATATATATATATATATATATATAGTGAAGCTTCACAGAATAGAATCTCATCAATAAAACTTCAAAATAGTTGAATACAAACATCTGAACAGTCAATACATCAAGCCTCACTACATAACGCTCAGAGAATATACAAGCAGCGGAACATCCAGTACATATAGTAAGAAGATAATATGCAATCCTCCAGCTCGTCTTCAACATCAGCACCGTGGAAAGCAAGAACAACACCTGTCACCTGCTACCTAGTCTGCCCGTTCCAAAATGGACGAACAGCCCAAGGCAATAAGAGTTAAAACATAAAGCCTTGAGTCAGACAACAGTCTTAGTGAACGGTAAATTAACTAACAACATACCAAAAGAGCATAAAGGAAAAGGAATAGGAATAGGAATACAACCCTCCCACTCCACCTCTTTCTACAGTGATAGCCCCCAGACACACACTAAGCAGAAGCAAACATAGCAAAGCATACAATTTAAAGTAAAGCAATTATCACTCGAGTCAAGGGCGATGTTTTCCAAGTACAAACCCCCAAGGCCTAAACCAAGATCAGATAAGCACCCAGAAAATACCGCTCTTGAGACCGAATGACGATATAACCAAACATCCATGACTCTGGCTATCACTGTTATCATTGCTTCGATATCATCGTTAATTGAATGACCGGCTCTTTATTTCATCCGTCCGTCAAGGGCTAATGGAAACCCCGGTTCTAGACATAACTCCGCACGTCATCGTGACCCGTGCCTAGGACTATCGAATCTGCCCAGAGTACTTGACTACCAATCAGTAGCCTTCAGGGACTATCGAATTTGCCCAATGTACTCTTGCTTTGAGCATGCTAGAACCTTCAACAACGATGAGATCTCATCCTTCTAGTCATCCTCCTCGACGACTATTTCCATACTAGCTCAAGCGCCTCTCGAGCAAACCATTATCCTCAAACTTGAACCATTTCACCGAGTTGTCAACATACTTGGAATGATCCCGTCTGGACTAGACCAAGGCTGTCTCATATCATACTTCGCCTCATCATCATCATAGCAAAGCTTCATCTCAACATCATCATCAAATCTATCCATATGAGCTTCATCATCCGCTACATATGCCACGAGCAGCTTTTCCAATTCAAGAGCCTTTCCCTTAGCTTTTGAATCATCTTCGGTCTAAATCAAATCATCAATCATCTAATTCATAGCAATCAATCAAGTCAAACATTAATCCAAGTAAACAAGCATTCAAATATGATCTAAATAGACAATTATAACAATAATGGCAATTTCGTAATTAAAGAGTCAAAAGTCTAACAAGCATGAAAACATGAGCAATATCTCTATAATCTTGATGAATGAACTTGCATAGGTTAACATGTAGAAAAATGGATGCCAAATCATTATGAACAATGGATCTATACTTAGGATTAGGAAAATGCATGGAAATCACTACTTTAGCACAAAATCAAGCCAACGATCCGATATACTCCTTTGGATCCGTGTGATAGATAATCACCACTCACCAAATCACCTAAACACCTTAAAAGAAACCCACTTCAGATCTGGACAGCGAAGGATCTAACTCGATCTATCACCAATCCGCTTCAAACGATGAAATCTCTCTTCAATGGATGAAGATCTTCAATCTAAGCTCTTGGATCTTCGATTTGATCTTCGATTTGGATGGAAGGAATCATAAGATTAGAGTAGAGAAAAGAAGTGAAGAAGTGTAGAAGTCGAACTCTAAAAATGGCAGCACTTCCTCGCTTCGAAATCCGGATCCCAAAAATGAAGAAAAACCCTCCTATTTATAGGCTGAAATCACTTTAGGTCGCTCACTCGGAGTTAGGTCGTCCACGACCTACGACCGAAATCCCTTCGACCTAAAACCCTACGACCTAACAATCCCAACCTACGACCTAACACATGCGCATCCACGCGACCTAACGCATAAGCGCTTCTTCGACCTAACACATGCGCATCCGCGACCTAACTGCTAAGCCCTTACGCGACCTAACACTCACGTGACCTAACACACACGCGACCTAACTGACTAATGGCCTAGCGACCTAACTATACTTAGCAATCTACCTTAGGTCGCTTACGACCTAACTTCAACACAAGGTCTCACGACCTAACTACACACAGGTCATACGACCTAACTACTCCTTCCTTAGGTCGTTGCCGACCTATCCTTCTTAGGTCGCTAACTTACCCTGTTTCCTATACCGCTAATCTCTTAGGTCGCATGTTCCTTAGGTCGCCTAATTCTATAGGTCGCTAACTCCTATAGGTCGCTAAACTTCCTTAGGTCGCCTAATTCTATAGGTCGCCTAATTCTATAGGTCGCTAACTCCTATAGGTCGCTAACTCATATAGGTCGCTACTCACTAGCTCTCTTAGGTCGCTGCAAACCCTTAAGTCGCTCAAAACCTTAGGTCGCCAACATCCTATAGGTCGCTCCAACCGACCTAACTTACCCCACGACCTAAGCCACCACACGACCTATCTTCTAAACGACCTAACTATCACACGACCTAACTCCTTAGGTCGCTCCACTTCACTAAGCCGTCTACCCCTTAACTCGCCAACTTCCTTAGGTCGCTCCAAGCTTTCATACGACCTAAGACTTAGACTCTGGACGACTTATCAATAATGCGACCAAATGTCAACTGTTTTATGATGTTTCGATCCGTAAAAATACGGGTCGTTACAAGAATTTAATATGAATGAAAATGATGTCGAAAGTTAATTTAAAATTTTATTTAAACAAGAATGAAAATGGTTAACTTTTAAAATTGAATTTAAAAGTGAATAAATTAGTTTTGGAAATTACTTGTTTCAATTTACAAGTAAAAATAGCCATTTTGGCCATTGTCTTGGATTTCGACGAAACTAGTTTCATCGGATCCATAATAGTGGCTTATTGTAGGATTTCAAGTTTCATCGCGATCGGACTTATCGTTTGGCCGTGCGAGCTTGAAACACGTAGAATTAATTTAAGTAGTTTAATTAAAATAAATTGATTTTGAAATGCTATCTTCTGAATACGATCAAATTAGGCCTCGAGACTAGTTCCATTACGTTCGAAATAGGGGTAAAACATTAAAAATGCCAGGCAGCTAGCTTCGTTTGGAGTTCTGAATTTCGCGGGTCGATGGGGCGAGATATTTTCTAATTAAATTATATGTATTTACTTTCCTATCTCGACCATTCGTACATAGCCGCCCAAAATTTGTCTATCCCGTACCCTTTTTCGCATTTAAACCTTCCCACCTTCCCAGATCGAAAAGAAGAAAGAAAAAAAATCTATACGATCGAGCGGAGGAGGCTGGAGCGACCAGAGGCATGGTTGGAGCACGCGACCTGGAGGAGAGCGAGCGGCGCAAGTGGGCTCGACTGCGTTAGGGTTCCACTGTTCGTTCAACTTTGCATTGGTGGCAGAGCGTCATGGTGCACGTGCGACTGAACGTGGGCGACTCTGGAAGTGGCGCGGTGTGTTGGGTTTTGGCGAGCGTTCGATCGCGACTGGGTAAAGGAGGAAGACCGCAGCCTGAGGAAGAACGCGTGCGGCAGGAATTAGCGAGGGTAATTAGTTGTTAATTATATTTAGTATGTTAATTAAATTGTTAATTATCAAATGTTTAAAAATACATATTTTCTTCATACGAGATCCGTTTTGGACGAAACGAATTGCAGTGGATTCGTATCGACGTCGTCTACAGTTTGGAGTGGAAGTGGTATTTATTTGAAGCTGAAAATATTTTCAGTTTCAATTAAAGGGTGAGTGTTTTATAACGCTCACGACGTACTAAATTATTTTTATGTTAGTTAAATTGAAATTCTGAAGTGATTTAAATTATTGATTGTTGTTTGGTAAATTTAACTGACATGGAAATTGATATGGAAATTGATATGTTAGGAATTTTGAATTTATAGTTAAATTGAAATAAGAATTAAACTGTTAGTAAAATCCCCGATTATTGATAATTGGTTAATTGTTGTGATTTATTGACTGTTTGGATGATGGATTGTAATGGATGCCAATTGGTTGAGGTTTTGGATGATTGGACATTTATTTATTCTTATATATCCTGTTGTCACCCTGTAAATTATTTGATAGTTTATAAACTGTTATTTGAATTATTTTGAATAAATTAAGAAATAGGTTGAAATGATATATACCTATGACATTTATTTTGGATTGAAATGATATACATCCATCCCTGAATTAAATTGAAATCATTGATTCACTTGGCCATAGATAGAAAATTATATACGGACACTGGATTGGTTAAATTAAATGATTTTAAAAATTTTGATTTGAAATTATTTAAATGATTTGATTTAGAGAAGAAAAAATCGACTTTATGGAAATGGAATTTTTTTCGAACTCGAGTTTTGAAATATTGAATATAAAATTAGTAAAAGAAATCGTATAAAGAATTTGATTTGGAATTTGAAGTTATAATTGAGTTATGGAAATAAAAAATTGTTTGAAGGTTGAACTTTATTCGAACTTTGAAATTTGTATTAGAAAAAGAGGTTTAAATTGATATTTCAAACTTTGGCTCAAAATCGAATTATTTTAAAAGATTTGAACATTGAATTGAACATTGAAGTTAAATTTGGTTTAAATGATTTAAATCGATACTTTGAAATCGAACTCGAACTTGGTACAGATTGAAATGGTTTGAAATTGAGAATTGAATTGAAATTTATTCAAGTTGGAATTGAAATTGAAATCAATTGGAATTGAAAGAAAAATTGAATTAATTTGAAATCCAAATCGAATTTATTTAAATTGAAATTGGAATCAAAGTTAATTCGAATTGAAATCGAAATTGAATCGATTTAAATTGGAATGGAAATTGAAATTGATTTGAATTGGAAAATTTGGAATTGAATCAGTTTGACTTTGAAACTATTTTCGAATAAATTATTTTAATATAAACTATTTAAAATCTATCTTTTTAAATATTCAAATTACTTTGATTTTCCATACTATTTTATTTTATAAAACATTTTAAATAATTAAATCATTTTATATCAAACTATTTTAACAATTTAAACTATTTTGAACAATTTAAAATTATTCCGAACTATTTTCTAAAATTCAAATTGGAAGGCTTATATTTAAATCGTGGATTCAAATACGAATTGGGTTAAATTGAATTTATAACCCGAATGGAAACTCGAAGCAATTTTGAATTGGAACTGAAACTGAGATATTAAGGCGAAGATGATTTTTAATTGTAATAGTATATTTTGAGTAAATATGATATTTCGAAATGAAATTGATTTTTGAAGCGAATATGATATTTTGATATAAAGTACGAATTGTTTTCGAAATATAAAAGCACCAACCGGTGTGTAAAACGACGTTTGATTGTTAAAGAGACCGGGGCCTCTTATTGGCATACTCTCTGTCAATATTCGAACCACTTTAACAACTGTGTACGCGGAGGAGACTCCAGAACGAAGTGGTTGGATTTGGCGTCGTTTGCTGGATTTGAAGAAAGAGAACGATGATGGATAGCCTTGACTTTTGAGTCATAATTAAAATGGCTAAAACAAGAGCTATACCGAGCCAAGTGGGGTTGCTCCCCCGATCGAACAGGCTTCTTCGATACTATATTTTTTACTTTGTGATTGATTGGTGGCCACCTTTGATTACGAGAGTGTTGTTCGAGGTGGGCAGTAGTAGCTGCTACGCGTTACCACTAGTCTGAGAGTGCAAAACGGTAGGATCCTACCCTATGCATTACCTTGCGTGCCTTGTCATATTTATCCTGATCGAGCCCACTACGGCTTTGGTTTGTGCTGTACCTATGGAGTGCTCCCTGAGAGCCCACCAGTTTACGGTGGAGTTTACAGTACTGTATAGCGATGCTTATATAAAAATGTGTTAAGGGGGATAATGGTGACGCCTTTACGCTATTTTCAATATTTATTTTACTGATTAAACATTATATATGTAGCGTATTCTACTATATATAAATATTTTGATGGGTCCTTAAGAGATGGAAAATCCCGTAACATCTCTTGAGTTGTTGCACGCACGTTATACACTGGATAGGAGATGTGAAATCCCATAAACCTCTCTGACTTTATTACACTCATGTTATATGCGATATTTATTTGACTCACATAAGGATATTTTAGTCCTGACTTGAGTGTTTTGTTTTTTCATTTCGATCGGGTCAGCCCTGAGTATTTCAGCGCATTGAAGATCGTTTTCTAGAGGACGAAGACGAAGATTTGGTATATTATTACTATTATTATCCCCTGCATCATGTTGTTATGCTGCATTTTACTTTGTTTCTGTTGCATATATAACTCTGATAACTATTGTATAAATTATAATCAAATGTATAGTAAACAGCTTCATGAACTGTTTATTTGATTATTATATTTTATCGTTCCGCTGCGAGATTCTTTGTTTGTTTTCTTCTTCTTTTCTTTTTTTTCTTAATTAACCCCATTGATTATCTATGTTTCGGATTGTTTGGGTTGGACATGTGTGGATTTTTGTCAATTCAAACCCTTTGAAATGTGGGTCGTCACAATTATCTTAAATAAATCAAAAATTAAAATGATTTAGAAAGAATTTTAAAACAAAATTGATTTTTTTAAATAAAACAATTATGTATTATGTTAATTTGTAGTATAAATTATAAACATATATTTTCAATTCTAAGATAAAAAAACATTTATATATATACTTTATTTGTATTATATATATACATATAATATAATTTTAAATATAATACAATAAATCAAATTCAATGGATGTGTTAGATGAAAATATATATATATATATATGTATGTATATATGTATATCCATAAAATCTTATAAATTATAAAGTATTTTTTATTAAAAGAATGTTATTTTCAACAATTTCCCCTTGGAATTTGTTTATTACTAAAAAATGAATAAATATGAAAAGATTTAAATAAAGGTTTAAAAATAAAAAATTTCAAAACAAAAATATGCTTGAATAACATGTAGGTATATATAATTATTTATTATGTATTTGATTGTGTTTGCACCAAAAATGGGCACAACACTCTTCGGATGTAATTGAAGAGATTAGAATGAAGAAATAAAATGGAAAATGAGGCTAATCTAACAATCATACCAAGAAAAATAAGTAGTAGTAAAAGAAGACAAGAATTTATTGTGGTTCAGCGCTATAGCCTACATCCACTTTGAAGGATTTACAGTTTATTGCTGATTATAAACTGATTTACAACAGTACAATGGCTAACACTCAAGTTACAATGGTGTTTAAGCAGAGCAACAACATAAAAGTCCTCTTTTAGTTGGCGTGGAGGTGCTACTTATAGGCGTAGAGCTGGAAATATCTGCCCAAAAACTCGGAGTACCCTTTCTCATGCGTAGGTGGGCCCACAAAATCGATCTAGAGTCGTTTGGGATCGATCCTGATCGATCCATGTGGATTTCGTATCAATCAAGAATGACTCCAATTGAGCTGCGATCGATCATGGACGTCCTTGAGTTGATATGCAAGCTTCTATGAAAGTTTCATGGCATTTGGACTTGTAGTTTGAGAGATATGATCAATCCAATGTTGAGTTTGCTAGTGAGGCTGAAGCCTTCGTATCGATGGGTTCATATCGATACTCTTCGTATCGATGACGTGGCGCGAGTGTTTTATGGAGATCCATATTTCGTGCTTAGAGACCGTTTCCTTCGAGTTGACCTCTTCCTTCGTATCCATCCTATACATTGCTCCTCGTATTGATGCTATGTCTTTGCTTTTGTATCGATGCTTTGTCTATGGTTTCATATCGATGCCAAACTCCTTCCTTCATATTGATCTCTGGCCCCTCTCTTCGTATCGATCGAGTAGCTGATCGATACGAAATATGTAGCCGTTGGTCGAATGAAGTGTGGTCGATACGAAATGTGTAGTTGTTGAGCAAGTGAACTATGATCGATCCGGGAAGTGCTAAGGTCCATTCAAATCTTGATGGATACGAAACAGATGAATACGAATGGATGGATACGAAATGAACATGTTTCATATGGAGCTCGATCGATCCATAACTTGAGCATACGAACTCTGATTGACCTGAAATTTGGAATGTTGCCTTCCATACCTTTGCTTGTCATACCATGCTAATTGTAGCTCGATTCAAACTCGGACCAAGTTTGCCTGTATCCATCGTGGACCTGTAGATAATTGATTTCAGGGCGAATTGTCTTCAGGCTCTAGTCAAGTCCTTGGTGTCACGGCCTTGGAAAAAGGCAGGATAACATTTGACCCCCAAAGTACATCCTGTGTGAACATGACGTGCTTTGAAAACCTACAATCTTCATTCTGAAAAGGTCTATCCAATTTGCGGAACAGTTGTTGTCCTTTCATCAAGAGATGTAACCCTCGATTAATTTCCAGTAGCATAAATGTTGAGCTGTAGATTGCCAATGATCATGCAGTTTTCATTGTAACTGAAGGTCGAGTGCTAGCAATTTTTTTTTCATTGCTTTGATTGTCACCAGACAAGCATTTAATCCCTGTTAACTTTGAAAATCAAATGTTAATATGGCATACATGCACATATGTTAACACTCCCATTCATGTTTGCATGTTCACGGGTCATTGTCAAGTTCTTTTTTCTTATTTGGATCGAGTTTCATATCGATCCACTCCTAGATCGATGTGAAATCCGAGTTGCAACAATGGTCGATGGTCGTTTTGATCCATTTCTTCGTATCGATCCTCTCCTAGATCGATCTAGGATGTATGAAGGTAGGCTTCGTATCGATGGTTATCGATACGAGATAGACTGTCATACGGAGTGCTTCGTATCGATCGATACGGCATATTGGGTCTTGGATTGATGGATACGAAATGATGGCTTCACATCGATGGATATGTAATGCTTGGTTCGTATCGATGGGCACAAATGGTCCAGGCATAATTGTGCAGCGCTCTTCGTATCGATGCAGATATTGACCGCTTCAAACGGTTTTGTGACTGGGATACGAATCATCCTTAAGGTCGATACGAAGAAGTATAAATAATTTTCGTACTTAGATTATTTTCTCACTTGCTTTTGTTTTTACTTCGTATCGATTGGAGAAAGAGAAAAAACCGTAGACACTTCATCCCCAAACACCAATCCATTAACCCTTAACCCAACTCTTCCAATCTAGGTAAATAACCAATGTAATTGTTCTTCTAATGACAATAATCGAACTTCGTGCCATTCTGTTCTTGGTCACCGCCATCTCCGGCTTTGGTAGCACCGGAGTGTGGCTAGGGTGAGGTCGAGGGTGTGTATCATGGCGACTTGGAGGTTTTCAGAAGAAGGAGAGCACTGGAAGGAGTCGATGGAGTCACTGACTTCAAGTCTTTCTCAAATTCGTATCGATGGGAGATGGGATCGATCAAAATGCTTTGGAGATGGTTGCAGGCAGTCCTCGTGATCGATCTGATAAATGTGGCAGTTCGTATCGATGTAGATTGATGGATACGAAACCAAACACCTTGGGTCGATACGAAGTGATCGATACTTGAGGTGATCGATACTTGAGGTGATCGATACGAGCGTTGGATCGATACGAACGTTCCATCGATAGGAAGAAGGCTATCGGTCTTCATCATTGATCGATATGAAATGATGGATTTAGGGGAACGATCCAAAGTGAACTATGATGGAAACGAACTCCATCGCTTTTTGCATACTTGAACACTTAACCCCGATGAGCTTTAGCCTTGCTTATTTGGACTTCATTGTAAACTGCATATATGACCATCCTTCAAAGCTCGTCGATGGAACTGTAACTTGATAAACATAACCAATCTTAACGTGGATCGTTCCTCGTAGTCAGGATGGCACAATTGAGATGGTCAGCAATGACGGTCACTCCGGTCAGATCTCGAAGTCTTGTCATTTTACCATCTTTCAAACTTGTAGAAATTAAGAGTATTGCGCAACACTTCACTACACAACACGATCACTCACTTTGCACCAGGGGAACATGGATTTCTTTCCATATAATAATGGTTTTTATCGAGTTCAATAGCCATAGATCCTGAAAGCTCAGAGCAACAAGGAGTTCAAAGTCCTCCGTTTCCTAGAATCGAAGTGCCTACTCGCAGCTGATACTGTATACCCTGCTCCAGATGAACTCAGGGATGCAGTATTGGTTATGAATCCGGAGGACTCCATCTAGTCCAAGATCTCAGAAGAAATGCTGGACAGAATTTGTCTTAGGCATGGACTGTTTTTGGAAGAAGTTCAATTACCAGGGCCAGAAGATAGAGCGCATAATCCCCCGGAAGGGTTCACCGCATGCAATAGATTCATGTGCATGGCTGGAACATTGCCCCCGTTCAATCAGTTTATTCAGGACGTGCTATTTTTCCTGAGGATCGCACCTACTCGGCTTCATCCCAACCGATATGCGCTACTCAATAGCCTGTTCATTATATTTATGGAGCATCTCCTTCATCCCCCAGCTGTCGAAGAGATCAGATACTTATTTAATGTTAAGAGTCGAGGAGATAATCCGTCGTTCACTTTCCTGGAAGTTGTCAGGAACTGTCAAGTGGTGGCAGGTGCGTGGAGTAAGTTGAGCTACTTCAAAACAGAGTGGTTCTTCGTGAGATGCCCGCCGGGGTTCGCCAGACGATGGCTGGTCAGACGTGAGTACTTTCATGTTTAACAACGGAATTTCTATCGAATTAGAAAACCGTCGAAAAATTTCAAATTAAAATTTATACCTCAAGCACACGGTGTACGATTGTAGCACGTATGCGAGTACGGATCGATCCGCAGGAAATTGTTGATTTTAAATCTCTATTCAATCAAATTAACCAAAGTTGAAAGTGTGATTAGCTAAAAATGTAGAAACTAACAAAAAGAAAGTGATAAAAATATGAGAGTTAAATGACAATTTAGAGATAATTTCACTCTCTAGATCATATAGTTCAACAAATTATGAAATATGATCTCTCTTTTGGTCATAAGTGAATTTAAATGATGTGTTTATCATAAGTATGGCTTATTTGTGCTATTAATGAGCTCAACATGAGCCATCAAACTATAACACACCCCTTAAACCACTTACTAACTCTTATGAAAATGACAACAAAGTTGAAAAAATGAAATCTATTTTAAGTATGGACTATTAACTATTAATTAGAAATATAGACCATCAAATTTTAATTTTAACATTCACTTCATTACCATCATCATATGTAGATGAAGAGGTAATCATTGTTTGCGATTGTTTAAGCATAGCCTATTTGTTATGAACAACATAAACTATCAAATTCAACATGAAACAATAAACCACATCAACATTCATTTAAGTACAAAAGAGATCAAAATTAACAAGTTATGTTGAAGCTACATAATTAGAGAGCTTCATTACCCCAAAATTGAAGGGGTTCAGCCTTTCATAATTGTTATCAAATCAACAAATGTAGCTTGCAACATTGAACAAAAAGAAGAGGAAAAAGAGAGCAAAATGAAGAGAAAAACTAAGTAAAAAGAAATAACACTAATCTACTTGCATGAAAAGTAACTATACTACTAACATAAGAAGAGAAGAAGCATGTAAATAAAAGAGAATACTAATTAACATTGCATAAAAAAAGGAAAGTTACATGAAAATAAAGCTAAGTAGCCATGGAAAAGAGAAAGAGAAGAGCTTTTTTTATTTTTGTTCCTAAACTAAAACTAACTAAGAGGAAGAAGGTTACACGAAACATATGAGGTATTTATACAAGTTAGAAACCCTAATGCATATTTTTGGGGAATGCCCAAAATGCCCTTGTAGGAAGTGTGGTGGCCAAGTTATCATTAGCTTCAATAATCACCCATTAAGTGTGCATGAAAGTGTAATGGACATTAGCATGTGGTTAGCTTCTAATTTGTACATGAAGGAAGGTGGGTAGGTGGGGTCCTCCATGATCATGGCTTTGAATTATTTTCATCTCCATTCCTTTGTATTCACTCTTGTGCATGTATATATCTTCATGAAGCCACTTGCATATAAAGCCAAATTTCTACAAAATAATATAGAAATTTCTAATTGAATTTTCCCAAATTAATATATGTACAAAAATGACCATTTTCCCCTATATGGAGATGAATATGTGACAATTTGAAAATAATTTGAATTTGGTTTAAACAAGTTAAAATACCCGATATGATCATTTATTTAATTTAAATAGATTAAATAGGATGGTAAAAATATGCACATTTACGTGCACATCTAATACCCCCACACTTATCTTTTTATTCGTCCTCGAATAAAGAAAAAAACTAAGATAAATCCGTTTTCGTAGGAAGCACCATTGCATTGAGCATATACAACAAGCCGTTAAACCTCTGGGTGTCCCCAGTAGGGAGAGTGTTGTCTCGTGAGGGTTTTCAACATATACCACCCACAAAATCCAAATGCATGATGAAAATATTTACAAAATGCAAGATTTATTTGCAAGTTTTTGGAAATATTTACAAATGAAAGATTTACTTTTAAATAGACACAAATAAGTTAAACATAAGTTTTGGTCATTATCTTGAAATTTAAGATCCTTTACTTGTCAAAATTTCCAACAAAAATCAAGTTATCATAGCAAATAGACTATAGTTTAACTTGTTGTTTTGGTTGATAACGCAGTGTAATTCTGAAATGGATCCTTTGTTGATTATCAAAGTTATCAAGGTGGTATTTTCATTTCTTTTCAATAACAAGTCAAATCAAATAAGTTAAAATAGTGCTTGGATTTCAATTTCTTACTCTCTCTTATTTAAATTTTTTATTGATATTAACAATATTTACATATGCCTAACTCAGAAAACTAAGGCCAGATATATTACCCATGCACTGCCTTTCGGGCTTATGTGAGGGGAATACAGAGCGTGGCGAGTAAACACACGAATGTGAACACCTATCGACTATAGGCGTTATTAAAAAGAACTTTTATATATATACACCTAACTCAGATAAACTGAGGCTAGATATACCGATCGTGCACTGCCTTTCAGGCTTACGTGAGAAGGGTACAGAGCATGGCGAGCGAACACATGACTCTAGGTGTTGATTAAAATATACATATATACAAGAAATTTTTGTTTTATTTGTTTTTGTTTTTTTGTTTGAAGAGAGAGTTTTGCAAAATCATCTTAGCACTATTTAACTTAAAAGACAAAAAAATGTTATATCCTTTACTTTAAATCAACCACTTTTTAAAACAAAGATTTTCAATTAGGATATATTTCACAATTATCACGTATGAACCTTCCTATATACTAATTAAACTCGTTATTTGAAATCAAACTCAATTTTTATTTTTGTTAAGACAAATAAATTTTCAAAAATTTTAATTTGAAAAGCCAAAACCGTATATTTATCTTATAGTGTTTCTTTAAAAATAAATCAAAAATGCTTAAATAAAATTGATTTTTTTTGAAAATTTATATATATATATATTGAGTTTAAAAATGAAAAATTAATCATGAAAAATCAAAAAGAAGACGAGTCTCCCCCCCACACTTGATTTTGACTGTGTCCCCACAGTCAACCCAAGTGGAAGGAGAAAAATAAAACAAAAATAAAAAGATGACCTATATTTACATGAAGGTGAACGATATTTACATGAGATCAGAAAGTATATCGTCAAAGAGTAAATGAAACGGTCTTCCAAAAACCGATTCATTTGTCTCGTCAAGTATACGAGACGCGCTTAAGCTCAGAAAACCAAACCATAAAAGATTTCAAAATTGAATGTTGATTTGGAAAAACGAATGTCGTTTTATTAAAAATCGTACGATTTTTTTTTTCCAATGATTTTCGGGGTTGATAAATCGATTGATTGAAGTTCAAGTTTATTTTCATCAAATTGAAATTCAAATTTATCATTGAAAACTTCTTCAAAATTGTTGGTTTCAAAATCAAAATGGTGATTTAAAACTTCCCCTTTGGAAATTAACAACTCATCTTCAAAAATTCCATAGAATTCGTGTTCATTAAATTCATCTTCCTTTGTTGGATTATCAACAACTTTATTACATATCGTGTTCAAATTCCAAAGTTGTTTTTTTTCAAATTTTCGAAATCGGAAAAAGGAAGATCGAAATCGAGTTTCTTACCCTCAAAAGAATTGAAATCCAAGTCAATTACCAAATTTTCAACGACTTCGTTAAGATTTTCGTTTTCAATTTCAAAAGTTGTTATTTGAAAATCGTAAAAGGTGGATTATCACTTGACTCGTCACACATTGGGATTTGATTTTGTTTTTCACGTTGTTTCATATAAGTTTCAAACAACGAATCCGTGTTATCATCGTAAATTTCATTCATTTGCTCAACAAAATTGAATTTATAGTTATTAACTTGAGGATTTTCACTTTGAAATTGTTGAGAACAAAGATTTTCTATCGTAACGTGGTTAAGATTATTCCCATTGCCAAATTCGTTTGAAAACTTGTTTCCATTTTCATTTTGAGTTTGAAATTCATTTTGGAGTTCGAAATTGAATTGGCATGGGTTATAATCGAAATCGTTTGAATTTTGAAGTGAATTCGAATCTTGATTACTTTGAAAACTTTGTCTTGAATCATTGCCTAAATATGAATTACACAAATCATTTATCATTTTATTTTGTTGTGTAGAGATTTCAAGTAAAAACGAAATGCTATTGTCAAGATTTGAGGGTTGTTCGTTATTTTGAAAACTTTGTGGTGCAAAATCCGAATCGTTTGAACAATAGTTGTTGTTAAAATATCCATATGAATTTGGTGTGAAATTATATGGATTATATTGATTTTCACAACTATCGTAGAATTCATGTAAGTAGGGAAACTCAGACATTTTCAAGAATGTTTTTGGTTTTATTTATTTATTTTTATAATGGAACAATATTTACAAATAGAATTTATTTTTCAAAATGGAAAATTGATTTTTGTTTTGTTTTTTAAAAGATTTTATATTTTTCTTTTGGATTTTGGTTTTTTAATTTTTTTTTGGATTTTTGAAATTTCAAAGGAAAAGGATTTAAAAATTTCAAAGGAAAAGAAGAGGAATATTTACAATTTTTTTTAGTTTTGGATTCTGAAGTTTTTTTTTAAAATATGCATGAACTAATGCAACTAAATGAATGCAAAGGTCTAATTACAAATTATTTATCCTAAGTTAACCCAAAATTGTATAATCACACTTTGTCTTAATTCAACAAGATAGTTCTTAGCCAGGTAACGGACAGGATTTATCGGTGTACCATGAATCACCGTAGCAATGCAACCGAAGGTTTAAGTACCTTCAGAGAAACAATTCAGTATAATATTTACGAATCACCGTAATATTTATAACTGATTATTGCTCTGCCGTAGCCTCGACACCAAGAAATTAAATTGTCGAAAGAGGACAACTTGTCAATATACAATTAAGTGTTATCGTTGTCTAACCGTTATCATTAAACAAAATTCTAAGATGAAATGCAAAACTGAAATTAAACGTGTATTAACAATGCAACTACAATGAATTTTTTTGTTTTTGAATTTATATATATATATATATATATAAATGCAAATGCAAGCAACCAACAATGTACTTAAATAAAACTGGAGATGAGGTTATAAGCAGCCACTTTTTTTTTATATAAGCAAGCTAGCAATTTATTTTTGGCAAGCGAAGGGCAGTTTTCAGCAATCTATTCTTCCTTTATTTCCTGCTTTGGCAACCTGAAAATAAAAACAAGTTATATATACAGTTTTTTTTAAAAAAAAACTAAAACAAATGAAAATCAAAACAAATAAAATTAAAATAATTTGAAAACAAAATGGCCTAAAACAAGATAAATAGTTGTTCTCGTTTTTTTTAATGAAATTGAGAAGAAAGAAGTCCTAAAACAAAGAAAAAATACAACAAACTAGAACCAATTGAAAACAACTCACTTTTTTTTAACAAAGAAAACTAAACAAAAACAAAAAAGGAAATAAACTAAAAACTAAAAGAAATTGTATTAAAGCAACAAGCCCGGCCCCAAACTAATTATACTCGACCCAAATTTATTTGCCATACCCGTTTCACTAAATTTGACACCGGAACCTCATTCTCGTTTTTTTAATTCTATCTCATTACATTACACAGAAGCTTTTTGAATTCAAATAAAGCTCGAATTGAATCGAAATTGAAGTTTTCTTATTGGTCGCGGTGGCGGTGATTGGCGATTTAAGGGTTGTGATGTTTGGGTGATCGATTGCTGGCGATTGAGTGGCAGCAAGGATTGGGGGTCGCGCGACTTGTTTTCAGGTGGTAGTTGAGATTGGACGATGGAGTTTAAAGTGGGTCGATGATGTTGGAGGTTGCTCGATTGAGGCTGGTAGCTGCACTTTTGAAGTTAAACGATGTTTTGCAGGCGGGCTGCGGTCGATGATTTTTAGAAGAGACGAGTGATTTAGCGGGTGAGGATGTGCCTTGGGGTTGCTGTTTTGTTCAGAGGTCGTACTGCTCGGTGATGCAAAGGCGCAACAGTGAAGATGGGAAGTTGTTTGAATTGGCAGATGGTGTGTTTTTTGGTTGAAGTGTAGTGGCAGTGGGAGAATTGTAGAGATGGAGTAGAGATGGTTGGTAGTCTGTTCGATTGTGATGAAGTTGCAGTGGTGGTCGAGTTCGAATTGCAGGCAAGGTGATCTCAGGCTATAGAGGAGGTCGCGGCAATTGTTCAAAGGGGCAGTAAGGCAAACAGGTTCGAGGGCGCAGAGGAGCAGAAGTGGGTCTGATGAGGATGGTATGGGTTGAAGTAATGAGTGGTTTGATGTGGATAAGTGGTAGGACTTGTAGAGGTAAGTGATTTAGGGGGTGTTGAAGTAGGAGATATTGCTGTTTGGGTACTGTTGGAAAATGATAGTTGTACTGCTGACTGAAGTTGACTGGGTAATGGTCAGGATCAGATGGTTGGATGTGTAACAGTCAAGGCATGGGTTAGGTAAGAAGTGGATTGGATGGAGAAGTTTGTGGTGCACTGGTATGTGGAGGCTTCGAAGGTATATGGTATTTGATGTAGTTGCTGTAGGGGCAGTGACGTAGTGGCAGAGAGCAGCAGTGATGTGTTGTGGAAGTGGATGATCGTTTGTGAAGTGATAAGGATTGCTGGTGGATGGTAGCAAGCTTTGGTTATGGAGGAGTTGTGATGACTTGATGTGTACAGCAGAGGTTTTCAATGTGCACAGTTTCAATGTGCAGTGAAATGAATTTGTGGATGTTGAAGTCTGGTGCTTGTATATGACGAAGTGGTATTTGTTGCACTGCTGAAGTCAGTGCGATGAAATTTTTATTTTATTTTGGATGACACTGATGCACTTGTTGTTTGTTTATGGCAGAGGAAGGAAGTTTGCACAGAAATGCAACAGTAGCAGCACTGTTGTAAGGTGGGGTTGTGATAATGTACAAGTGAAGTGTTGCAAAGTTGTAAATGACAGTTTTGGAAGTTGATGATTGGTATGTGCTGTAGGAATGATGAAGATAGTGAAGTTTGTATTTTGGTGGAGTGAAAATGTAGAGAAGTTTGTTGTCTTATATGGAAGGATGAATTGGTTGCAGATGTGGTTCAAGAAGGAAGGAAAGTTATGGCAGTTGTGACTGTTAGTGGATGGTTATATGGAGGAGACTGGAGGAAAATGCAGAAAGATGGCAGTGATATGAAGTTGTTGTTGTTCTGTCAATGTATGTGGTTTTGATGTATGGGTATGGCAGCAAGCATTCGATCAAATGGTAATGTGCAGTTTTTATATTGTGGAAGTATTTGGTGTGCAGACAATGTTAAGGTGGAGCACTGGTGATGATGAAGGAGGGGAACAGAGGAGGAGTATTGTCAGCGGACAGCAGGGTATTTGGTGAATGGCACAGTGTAGTTGTCAGTGGTAGTGCAAGCAGTATTATGGTGGTGTTGTGATTTGTTGCGGCAACTTGTTTTGGCGACAGTTTTGAAGTATGTTGAAGAAAAGAGAAGTAGAAGTAAAAATGAACTAGAAATGAACAAAGAAAGAAATGTAACAGTAGAGGCAAATTCTCCCTTTTTTTGTAACAGAGAAAGAAATGTAAATATTTGTAAAAGAAATGAAATAAAAATTGTTTTTGTTTTTGTTTTGTGTATGTTTTTTTATATAATAGAAATGCAAATGGAAATGCAAAACAAACAAGAACACAAACAAATGCGCAAAAAAAAAAACAAACACACAATAATTTTTTTAAATGCAACACACACAAAATAAAATAAGAACACACACAAAAAAATCAAACAAAAATAATTCAAAGAATAGAAATTAAAATCAAAACAAATCTCCGGCAATGGCGCCAAAAACTTTTTTAACGACGAAAATTTTATCGAATTAGAAAACCATCGAAAAATTTCAAATTAAAATTTATACCGCAAGCGCACGGTGTACGATTGTAGCACGTATGCGAGTTGGGTCGATCCGTAGGGAATTGCTGATTTTAAATCTCTATTCAATCAAATTAACCAAAGTTGAAAGTGTGATTAGCTAAAAATGTAGAAACTAACAAAAAGAAAGTGATAAAATTATGAGAGTTAAATGACAATTTAGAGATAATTTCACTCTCTAAATCATATAGTTCAACAAATTATGAAATTATGATATCTCTTTTGGTCATAAGTGAATTTAAATGATGTGTTTATCATAAGTATGGCTTATTTGTGCTATTAATTAGCTCAACATGAGCCATCAAACTATAACACACCCCTTAAACCACTTACTAACTCTTATGAAAATGACAACAAAGTTGAAAATGAAATCTATTTTAAGTATGACCTATTAACTATTAATTAGAAATATAGACCATCAAATTTTAATTTCAACATTCACTTCATTACCATCATCATATGTAGATGAAGAGGTAATTATTGTTTGCGATTGTTTAAGCATAGCCTATTTGTTATGAACAACATAGACTATCAAATTCAACATGAAACAATAAACCACATCAACATTCATTTAAGCACAAAAGAGATCAAAATTAACAAGTTATGTTGAAGCTACATAATTAGAGAGCTTCATTAACCCAAAATTGAAGGGGTTTAGCCTCTCATAATTGTTATCAAATCAACAAATGTAGCTTGCAACATTAAACAAAAAGAAGAGGAAAAAGAGAGCAAAATGAAGAGAAAAACTAAGTAAAAAGAAATAACACTAATCTACTTGCATGAAAAGTAACTACACTACTAACATAAGAAGAGAAGAAACATGTAAATAAAAGAGAATACTAATTAACATTGCATAAAAAAAGGAAAGTTACATGAAAATAAAAATTGCTAAGTAGCCATGGAAAAGAGAAAGAGAAGAGATTTGTTTATTTTTGTTCCTAAACTAAAACTAACTAAGAGGAAGAGGTTTACATGAAACATAAGGGGTATTTATACAAGTTAGAAACCCTAATGCATATTTTTGGGGAACGCCCAAAATGCCCTTGTAGGAAGTATGGGGGCCAAGTTATCATTAGCTTCAATAATCACCCATTAAGTGTGCATGAAAGTGTAATGGTCATTAGCATGTGGATTAGCTTCTAATTTGTACATGAAGGAAGGTGGGTAGGTGGGGTCCTCCATGATCATGGCTTTGAATTATTTCCATCTCCATTTCTTTGTATTCACTCTTGTGCATGTATATATCTTCATGAAGCCACTTGCATATGAAGCCAAATTCCTACAAAATAATATAAAAATTTCTAATTGAATTTTCTCAAATTAATATATGCACAAAAACGACCATTTTGCCCCTATATGGAGATGAATATGTGACAATTTGAAAATAATTTGAATTTGGTTTAAACAAGTTAAAATACCCGATATGATCATTTATTTAATTTAAATAGATTAAATATGATGGTAAAAATATGCACATTTACGTGCACATCAAATAACTTGTTTGTTAATTAATTGGTCAATATAAATCGATGCCGAACTCATTGTTGTGTCTCTTTCACAACTGCTATTCTACGGCCCGAAGGAGCACATTTTAAAGAAATAGTGAGGACACTTCAAGAGGTGCCTGCCAAACTAAGGGAAATAGACGAAGTCCTTACTGACGACAACTTGATTGCCGTTGGGCTTATAGAAAGAGGTCAGAGCATAGGGCCGACGGGGGTCCCCAGAGTGGCCCCAGTAAGAAAAAGCAGAAGACGGGCTCTGGTCGTGCCCCCAATCGAGGGAGCTCAAAGTGTGCCTAGCGCAAGAATCATCGAACCTCGCGACGACGAGAGTACAAAAGCTGCTCAGGAGCCCGCGGTCGTGCCTCCACAGGGCTCTCTGTCATCTACGTTGAAGGGAAAATGCAAAATTCTTGTCCACAAAAGTAAAAGGCAAAAGTCCACCAAAGCAACTCGGCTCATTGTAACTTCTATAGGTCTGGAGACCTCTTCCCCACAGACGGAAAGTTCATTGAAAAGGTCATCAGACATTCCTATCTCGGATGAAATACCGTCCTTCCCTGATCTAGGGCTAGAGGGGGTTGACTCCCCATCAAGAACCAGCGCAGGCCTACCTTCAATAGATATAGGAGAGCCAACTCCGATAAGCAAAGCTACCACAATCGGTCAGTTGGGGGTTTGCATATGTATACACACACTTCACGGCACCACACGACATCTCATCACATGCTTTTTAATCTCCGGCGTTGACTAATTTATTCCTCCTTTTGTTTTGCAGACACGATGGTGAAGCAAGGCTCCATGATTATCAAACTTCGCTCTTCGTGCCATTCTTATGGATCACACTCTGAATCACGTCGCCGCGAGAGCGGGAGAGACTATGGTCGCGGCTACCATTCCAGCCAGGAACGCGAGCGCCATTATAGAGAAAAAGAGAGATCATATCAAAGCAGGCGTCGTTCTAGGTCGCGATCTCCACCACCAAAAGGACCCTCTAAACCCTTTGGCTCCGGTAGGCCTTCTTCTGAATCTACTCATCAAATAGCACCGTCTTACGCTCCAAAAGCCGGTGATCAGCGCCGCAGAATCGAAACAGAAACTCCTGCCGTCATAGAGCAAACTGCCATAGAGCCAACGGGGGAGTGAGCCATTCGCATCGCCAAACTGAAGAAAGATTTTCCGAATATATGTTTCGATGGCTTCCACTTTCCTCCCAACTTGAAAAGAATCCCAAGTGATATAGAGAAATTAGTGCAGGACTATGTGCATGACGCATACAGCCAATATCGCGAATGGGTTAAGATGGCAGAACGGGTTTTGGCTGTGTCTTTTGAGCGGGCCAAGGCTATCGAGAAACTAGAAGGCGATCTCTCTCATAAGGACAAAATAATAGAAGTGCTTACCAGTGAAATTGAGTCTTCGAGAAAAACTAAGATTGAGACCAGCCAATGAGACGAGGAAGCCATGAAGTCTATGTAGGAGATGAGGAAAATGCACATGGACTTGGTGTAGGAAATGGGGCATCACAATACTGTTATTATGCGAGAAAGGGATGCCGCACTGAAAGAAGTCGCCGAATTAAAGGCGAAGCTGACTGAGGCCCTTAAAAAGAAAGACGAAGCTAATAAAGTGGCCCAGGAGGTGTGCGAGGAGGCGGTGAGACTTAGGGAAGAGAGGGATTCTGCGAATAAAAAGGCCGAAGAAGCCGATGCCACGGAGGAAAGAGAAATAAAAGCAGCAGAGGCCAAGATGGAAAGCGAATTCGAAGATCTTCTGGTCATCTACAACGCTAATGTCTTGAAAAATCACAACTTGAACTGGCTTGGCAAGGACTATCCTTTTCAATTATATAAGGCCTGGAACTGCTTGCTTGAGGACGAAAAGGCGATCCGCAATGCTGCAACCGTCGATGAGTTTGAATTAGAAACTCAAGTGCTGATCGGAGATGAGCCTAAAGTCCTCTATGAGACAACGATCATGCTTCAGAAAGAAAACCTGGCCACTAAGTATCCGGAAGCCGGAGAAGGATCGGGGAGTGAACACCGCGAAGTTGGTTCCGAAGTGCCTCCAGCGTCTCAAACTGAGCCACACCCTCTGTCGATTCCCCAGTCGTCCCGTGGTATGATCCTGATAGACCACATCTCTTATCGATTATCAAGTGCAGCCCGGAAGGCACGTCGGCTCAACATGGGAGCCAACTCGAGGAAGGTATTCTAGACACTTCTCCTATTCCTCAAAATGTAGGAACACTATTGGAAGATAATACTAATATATTCGCTTATCTTCATTCAGTCTTAGATTCTGCATCGGCCGACCCTCCTGCAACTCAAGAAATCCACCATGAGCAAAAGGCATTAACTATGGAGGCCACAACTGTGACAATTACTTCTTCGGCTAGGGAGACACATGATGGTAGCTATGTGCTTGATGATCAACTAATGGAAGTGCTCCTCAGCCATCAAAGCGATCCGAGTATTGAAGTGCCTTTCAATGTAGATGAAGATATAATTATCACGGGCTCCTCGGGTCCGACCGGTAGCATTTCGATGGGTGAGCGCATGGACTGGGAGGAACAGATAATGGAAGAAATCAAAGTCGAGATTGAGCAGGCCGAGCAGGCTCGTAGAGCCGACGGAGGCATAGCGGGTCCCGGTTCGGTCCCTATTCTTGTGATTTCTCCGGGTGGCACCATTATCGAGACCTAACCAGCACACCTCATTCTTCTAACATCGAGAGTGCCACCATTCCACCGGTTCCATACAAAGAGGACGCTTCAATCCCTGTGAGCTCTCAGGAAGAGACCACGTCGATTTCCCTGGCCGGAGACAAGCCAGCTGGAGCAAGCCGGGCAGGCAAGGGCTCAAAGAGAGGTTCGGGCGGTAGCTCGAGCGGATCTACGCCAAAGAAAGTCAAGAAGAAACCGAAGGCATAAATTTGCATTTTTGCTTCCTCTTTTGTAGATGGCTAGAATAAGCTTCTCTTTTTCTCCATGTATAGATGCGGGTTTAACCCCTGTTTATAGGAATTCTTTGAACAGATTTTGTACTTACTTTCTCAAAGAATAGTGTAAATAAAATTTCTTCTTTGTTTTTAGCATAACTTTGTGTTTATTTGTCTAAGTATTTTAGCACTCACATTTCCATTCAATGTACTCGTGAAGCTTTAGTCTCTGAGTCGAACTTGAGTCCGGTCTTTAAGTCATAAAGTCATGGCCTCGGGTCATAATCAGACGTTGAGTCGAGTCCCAACGTTGCGTTATCTCGAGCAGAGGCTGGAACTTGAGTTATGCCCCCAGTTTTGGGGAGAATTGAAGTAGTCAGTTAGTGGTCATCCTCCGCCTTTACCAACTTTGATTTAACTTAGTCGGAATAAAGTTAAAGTGGCACGAGTTTGAGCGGTCGGATCACACTTGCTCGCTTGCTACTATTTGCATCCACACTCTGCGGATTTAGAATTGTATGCCGGCGGTCGGTCACGCCTGCTTATTGTTTAGAATCATATCCATACTCTGGGGACATAAGCTATTTTACTGGCGGTCGGTCACACCCGTTTAAGTATTAGGATTTTATTCGCACTTTGGAAATAAGGAGTTGATCAAGGTGGTGGATGGTCGGATCACATCCCCCTTGATCCGGCAAGCGAAGTCGTAGATGGACGGATCCATCTTCTTCGAGCTTGAAAAGAAGCAAGGTCGTGGATGGACGGATCCATCCTCCTCGAGCTTTGGAAATAAGCGAGGTCATGGATGGACGGATCCATCCTCCTCGAGCTTTAGAAAATAAGCGAGGTCATGGATGGAAGGATCCATCCTCCTTGAGCTTCTGGAAATAAGCGAGGTCGTGGATGGAAGGATCCATCCTCCTTGAGCTTTTGAAAATAAGCGAGGTCATGGATGGATGGATCCATCCTCCTCGAGCTTTTGAAAATAAGCGAGGTCATGGATGGACGGATCCATCCTCCTCGAGCTTTTGAAAATAAGCGAGGTCGTGGATGGATGGTCGATTCACGTCTTAATTTTAGAATTTGCACTTCAGCTTGCACTCTAGGAGCTGGAGTTGGTTGGAGAATTGTCGTGTTTCAATTCTCTTTTAACTGGTTGTTGTCTTCCCCTCGAGCTCGGGGTTTCATCTAGGTAGTGACCGGTCGGATCACGATCACTTTTTATTTGAACGAGTCCTATCATAAGATGGAACTCAGCTCTTCGTACATCAGGGCGGTCGCATGATGCATTTAGGAATAATTAATTTGGCTTTATGAGTATGAGCTTTATTGTTGAAATAAGAAATCATAGAAAAATCAGTTGCCTTATTACAAATACAAATTCTCGAACTGCATAAACAAACTTTAAAAGGAAAGGAGACTAAATGAATGAAAGCCAATCATATGTAACAGCGACGGAGACTTTTGTTGTTCCATGCTCTCGGTAGTGTGAGACCATCAACAGTTGATAGCTTGAATGTGCCGTCTCCATGCCTCCATTCGATGGCATACGGTCCTTCCCATGTCGGCTTCATGTGCGAAGAGACCGGATAGACCCGCTTGAGTACGAGATCACCCACTTCAAAGGTTCTAGGTCGGACCTTAACATTATATAATCGGGCGACTCGGTTGCGATGTGCGGCTGCCCTCAAATCAGCCTCTTCACGCTTCTCATTTAACAAATCCAGAGATTCTGCAAGCAGGATGGAATTCGTCATTGGATCATAATAAGTCACACGGTGAGAATGTACCTCTAGCTCAACTGGAATAACGACTTCAGAGCCGTAGGAAAGTGCGAATGGAGTATGACCGGTCGTAGACTTGTGGGTAGTTCGATACACCCATAAGGCCATGGGAAGCTCATCAACCCATTTACCTCCAGTCTTCTCCAGTTGTTTCTTCAAAATGGACTTGATGACTTTGTTGACAGCTTCGAATTGCCCATTCGCTCGAGGGTGAGCTATTGCCGAGAATTTTTTCTTGATGCGATAGCATTGGCAGAAATTCTTAAACTCGACACTATCAAATTGGGCCCCGTTGCCAGTTACAATTGTTTGTGGGAGGCCAAAACGGCAGATGATGTTGCGCACAACAAAATTGATTACTTTCTTCGTCGTGATAGTAGCAAGAGGCTCAGCTTCCACCCATTTAGTAAAGTAGTCAACTGCAACAATGGCGTACTTCGCACCACCTTTGGCTAGAGGCAAAGATCCTATTATATCAATGCCCCATGTGGCAAACGGCCATGGGCTGATCGTCTGAGTAATTTCGGTTGGCGAGGCTCTTGGAATTCTGGCATGTTTTTGGCACCTGTCACATCTCTTAGCATAATCCAATGCGTCTCGGTTTACGGTTGGCCAGAAATACTCATACCTGAGTATCTTTTTCACAAGGGCTTGCCCCCAGTGTGATCGACACACTCTCCCACGTGCACATCATGCAACACTTGTTTGATCTCATCGTGGGCGATATATCGGAGTAAAGGAACAGAATATCCCCTTCTGTGTTGGACTTTATCCTGGATGACAAATCGCGAAGCCTTTCGGAGAACTTGTCTTTTCTCGCTCCTGCGCTCGGGTAACGTTCCGTGCTCAAGATAGTTTCTAATTGGAGTCATCCATGACACCCTCTCGAGTGTTGCCTCATGAACCCAATTTGTCTCCACCTGATCAATACTTGGAGCAGTAAGTGTCTCCAGGGGACGAGTCCCATCCGAAGTGCTTCGCCAATGCTGGCCAGTTTTGCTAAAGAATCGGCCTTCTGGTTTTGCTCTCGGGGTATACAGCAGATAGTGTAATAGTCAAACTGGTTCAACACTTCCTGAACCCGCACAAGGTAGGAGGCCAACCTTTTGTCTCTGGCTTGGTACTCTCCTTGGACTTGACACACCACCAGTTGTGAATCGCAGTAAATTTACAAAGCGATGACTCCCAAATCCTTGGCAAGCCTTAGTCCAACGAGTAAGGCTTCGTACTCAGCTTCATTCTTATCCGCACGAAAGTCAAATTTCAAAGCATAGCATACAGATCGCCCCTCTGGGGTTTCGAGCACCACTCTAGCGCCAGAGCACCGATCGTTTGATGCGCCATCGGTGTATAGCTTCCATATATGGTTGGGAGGTTCACTGATTTCGGGCAAGTCCTCCGGTATGGTGAACTCAGCTATGAAATCCGCCAGAACTTGTCCTTGAATAGCTCGCCTTGGTGCATTAGTGATATCAAATTGACTCAGCTCGATGTTTCACTTAAGCAGCCTACCAGACGTCTCAGGTCGCGTCCAGATCTGTCGTAACGGCTGGTCGGTGTAAACAACGATCGGATGAGCTTGGAAATACGGGCGGAGCTTTCTTGAGGCTACAACAAGACAATAAGCCAGCTTCTCTATCTTCGGGTAGTTCCTTTCTGCCCTCGTCAATCTTTTGCTGACATAATAGACCAGTCGTTGGATCCGATCCTCTTCTCGAACTAGCGTGGCACTGATTGCGTTTGCCAAAACTGCCAGATAGACATACAACTTCTCGTGATCAACCGGCTTCGACAAGATAGGAGGTGTTTCCAGATGTTGTACTAGTGCCCAAAATGAGCACTCCTTTGTCCACTCGAAATTCCGTTTTCCTTTTCTGATCAGAACGAAGAAGGGAATGCACTTGTCTATGGATCTGGAAATGAACCTGTCAAAGCTGCCACCTTCCCATTAAGACTTTGCACCTGCTTTATAGTTCTGGGAGTTTCAAGATTTCAAATCCCCCAGATCTTTTCAGGATTGGCTTCAGTTCCTCTGGCGTTGACAATAAACCCAAGGAACTTTCCAGATGTGACTCTGAAATGACACTTCAACGGATTGAGCTTCATTTGTACCGTCGGAGTATGTTGAACATCGTTTCTAAATCATTGACATGGTTGTTGGATAATCGCGATTTCACGAGCATATCGTCTACGTATACCTCCATAGTCTTCCCGATCTGGTTTGCAAACATCCGGTTTACGAGCCTTTAATAAGTTGCTCTAGCATTTTTGAGTCCAAACGACATCACCTTGTAGCAATAAAGTCCCAGATCAGTGATAAAGCTGGTGTGCTCCTGGTCAGGAAGGTGCATCGGGATTTGATTATAGCCAGAGTATGCGTCCATGAAGAATAAGAGCTCATGTCCGACTGTTGAATCCACCAGTTGATCAATTCTGGGAAGCGGGAAACTGTCTTTGGGGCAGGCTTTGTTCAGATCTGAGTAGTCTACACATGTCTGCCACTTCCCATTTGAATTTCTGACAAGCACTGGATTAGATACCCACTTCGGGTATAAAGCATCACAAATAAACCCATTAGCCTTGAGTTTATCCACTTCTTCCTTCAGGGCGGCAGATCTCTCTGGATCCATACCGCACCTTTTTTGTTTCACCGAGACGCGCTGCGGGTCGATATTTAATGCATGGCTCGCGATATTCGGCGAGATCCCACACATGTATGAATGAGTCCAGGAAAACACATTGAGGCTTGCTCAGAGAAAATCAACCAGTTCCTGTCCCATCTAAGGGACAAGTTGCGATCCGATCTTTACCACTCTAGGCTAGTCATCATCATCGTCGACCGGGTTATCAATTGTTAACTCTGCCGGGGAAGCCTGGTATTCTTTGACTTCCCCTTCATCATCATTGTCTCTGTGATCAAGATCTTTAGGAAATTGGTTGTGGCGCCCGAACCGCGGCTCAGGCTTTAGTTGTCAATTCTCCATAGAGCAAACGTAGAGAGATTCCTCCACGCCCTTACCTTTCTCCTTTCGCTGTGCATCCCGCAGCTCTGCAACATAATAGGCGCGTCCATCCGCCTGATCACCATGTACTATCCCGACTCCATTCTCAGTAGGGAATTTTAGAGTTAAACACCAAGGGGCAATCGCTGCCCTGAACTCCGCAAGGGACGGTCGGCCCAGGAAAGCATTATAAGGAGAATGAATATCTAACACAACAAACTGCAACATCCGGACTCTCCGGCGGTCACCAATACCCAACTCAACGGGTAACTCCACCATTCCAGTTGGTATGGTTGCACTACCATTGAAACCATGTATACATGACTGACACGGTTTCAGATCCTTCGCTTCCATCAGCATTTGGTCGTAAGCACGTTTAAAAAGTATGTTCACAGAACTTCCACTATCGACTAAGATCCTCTTCATCTAAGCAGGACCTATCTGGGCAGAAATAACGAACGGATCAATAGTAGGGGCCTTGACTCTAACGGCATCACGGTTTCTGAAAATTATGTTGTCTGTCATCATCCTCTGTTGCTTTGACGGGGCCCCTTCATCAGTACCACTACAACATTCGAAGTCCACATGCCTAATCGAACTAGCATATGACTCCATTTTCTTCCAGCTCTGATCAGCCGAATGAGGACCACCACTCAGTATTAATAACCAACCTCCCACCAGTACATGCGGGTTCTTCAGGCCTAGCCTGGCCTTGGCCCTGATTGGGATTAGATAGGCCCGCTCTACCATCATGAGGAGCCGGACAAACTGCTCCAACTTCCTTTCTCTAATCAACTTTTTAATAATGTCTTGCAGATGACGACATTCATTAGTGTTATGGCCGTAACAGTCATGAAATCTACAAAACTTCCCAGTTTGAATCTGCTTCTCCAACGACGGTTTTGGAGCTGGTTTCTTGTACTGCCCTGTATTACAGGTTTGAAGATAAACATTCTCTAGCGACGTGTTCAAAGGGGTATATCGATCGAACATAGGAGCTCTGGATCCCTCACGATGAAGGTCTCTCTTCTTTCCTTGACCTCCATCACCCTTCTGCTGGTTTTGCTTATTCTGAATATTTAATATTACTTTACCGGAGCTCTCCCCGGTCTGCTTCTCTGCAACATTACTTTGGATACCTTCACTACTAGGCCCCGCGATGTCTTGCTTCCTAGACTGTCCAACATCTTCCCTCCTCAAATACTGGGCTGCTTTTGAATAGAAACGGTTCAATGAAGCGGGGGGTTTTCCTACCAACCAATCACCGAACTCGAAATCGAGATCAATCCCTTTAGTCAATGCCATCAGAATAGAGTTGTCGTTGGGATTACTGATTTCGACACAAGCAGCGTGGAACCTTTTCAAATAATGCCTTAGAGTCTCTCCTGGGGCTTGAGTAACACTGGATAAGGTATTAATGTCCTTCGACCTTGTAGCATGCATACAGAACTGCTTGACAAACTTAGTAGCCAACTGGTCGAAACATGAAATAGATCTTGGTGGTAGACGGGTGAACCACATAGTCGCAATGCCTCCCAAGGAGATATGGAAGCTTCAACACTTAACCGTATCGTCAGCTCGAGCGGCATTCATGAGCTATTCATATTTCAGAATGTGTTGGTTGGGATCCGAATTTCCTTCATATACAGGCAAGGTCGGCATCCGGAATCGGCGGGGCGATTCGCATGTAAGATATCGTTGGTGAACTGGGTGTGACTTCTAGAAATCCTCCAATCATCGTTTGTGGGGCCTTGACTTTCTCTTATCATTTGGCGTATCATAGTTGGAATATTGGGCATCTGGATATTCGGGGCCAAGGCATGGTCGGGTTCCATGTCACGAGGATGGCTCGGTCGCTGTCTACGGCCCGTTCCACGGCTCCTTGGCTTCTGGGCTTCAAGGAGTGAGGATCCTGAGCATGAATGTGGTGACGAGGGGCTGGATCTGGTTGGTTTTGGATCTCGACATCCAGAGCTATAGCAGCAGCTATTGCGTGGTCATGGATAGTGTTGTAAGGAAGTGTCCCTCCTCGGGAGGAGGGTGCAGCTTGATGCCCTGTGGAAGGACCTATTTCGGCTTGTCCGAAATTTGCATCATACGGGTGTCCGGAGGTTTCCGTGTAATTACCATCTAATCGGCAGCATGTGGATCTGTGATTGAAGTCAGATGACGCCGAGCTTTCAGTCAAAGAATAAGAGGCATGTTCCCTTCTAGATCTCCGTCGTCTTTCTTCATTCAGCTGGTTCATGAGTTCCGTGTTGGCACGAATCTGCTGAGTGAGCTCTTGACGGCTTTGAGTGAGCTCCTGCATAAGGGTTTGGAATTCCTCTCTAGTCACTAGACCAAGTGGATCTGGAACTCCAGATGATGTCTGGCCTGTAGTAGTCAGCCGCGTGGGACTTTGCCTATTCCTTCATTCTGGATTAGTAGTATTAGAAGCAGTTCTAGTATTGCGCACCATGTTGGATGTAGTTCTTCCTAGATCTGGAACAATCTAAGTAGAATGGAAGAAACCACTGGAAGATAGATCTGGGTCTCCTCCTTAGATTTTAGCAATCTGACAACGACATGGGATCCATAGAGCAGGAGAAAAAGCAGAGTTTTCTCTCAGTGAAAGCATCAAAGTGTTTGCACCAAAAATGGGTACAACACTCTTCGGATGTAATTGAAGAGATTAGAATGAAGAAATAAAATGGAAAATGAGGCTAATCTAATAATCACACCAAGAAAAATAAGCAGTAGTAAAAGAAGACAAGAATTTATAGTGGTTCAGCGCTATGGCCTACGTTCACTTTAAAGGAAACTGAATTACAACAGTACAATGACTAACACTCGAGTTACAATGGAGTTTAAGTAGAGCAGCAGCATAAAAGTCTTCTTTTAGTTGGCGTGGAGGTGCTATTTATAGGCGTAGAGCTAGAAATATCTGCCCCAAAACTCGAAATACCCTTTCTCATACGTAGGTGGGCCCACAAAATCGATATGGAATCGTTTGGAATCGATCCATGTGAATTTCGTATCGATCAAGAATGGCTCCAATTGAGCTGCGATCGATCATGGACGTCCTTGAGTTAATATGCAAGCTTCTGTGAAAGTTTCATGGCATTTGGACTTGTAGTTTGAGAGATATGATCGATCCAATGTTGAGTTTGCTAGTGAGGCTGAAGCCTTCGTATCGATGGGTTTGTATCGATACTCTTCGTATCGACGACGTGGCGCGAGTGCTTTGCGGAGATCCATATTTCATGCCACTACAAGAAAACTACGGTTTACCTACGCCAAAATGGCGTAGGCGGGGCGTAGGTAAATGCATTAACTACGTAACCCTTACGCCAATTTTGGCGTGGGTAAAACTTGCGTAGCTAATAAAATACCTACGCTTTACCTACGCCATCCGTTGGGTTGTTCCCTACGTCTTTCCTACGCCATGATTTTTCTACGTCTTTCCTACGCCTCATTATTCCTACGATTTTGCTACGACGTTTTTACTTCTTTTGTTACCCACGTCTTTCCTACGTCATCCGTTTACCTACGGCTTCCCTACGCCTTGTTTCCCTACGCTTTTCCTACGACATTCTTACATATTACATTTCCTACGTTTTATCTACGCCATTCATTCATCTACGGCTGCATCAATATTCCCTTTACCTATGCCTTTTCTAAAGCAATTTTGATATATTACTATTGTGTTTCATTTCACCATATTAAATAGAAACTAAAACCAACTTGTTACACATATATACACATTCCAACAAAAAGATTAACATCAAATCATTCATCTTTAATTCAAAAAACAAATATCTCATTCATATTACAAAGTCAAACAATATTAATCAAGTCTTTATATGTCAAAAAAATACGATAATATGTTCATGATACATGACATCATACAGTTACAATTAAAAATAAAAAATACCCTCATCCCTCACGAGATCATTCAACTCCCCATCAAATTGCCATTGAAGAACCTCAATGGATTGTTCATACTGCATCTTTAGCATTTGAATCTTCCCTTCTTGACGCTCCACTTTTTCCTCTAGTTTGGCTTAATCTTACTGCCTTGTACCTGCAGAAATATATCAACCAACAGTGCAGAAATCACAAAGATAAATAACACGTTTACCAAAATTTAGAAAAACATGTTATTCGATTTTCAGTTTTCACATAATTTTCCTTGTTTTTTGTTTCTTACAAGGAGAAACAACCTACAAATTAAACACATGCAGACGCAAATGCACAAAGGGAATATGAAAGCACGTAAAGGAATCCTCTGTATTTAATTTACTTACTACAATGGGATCAAGCCTAATAGTCAAACTATAACAAATATGATGGAACTGAAAAGAAAACGAATTGTGACCGTCGCCCAACAAACATGTAAACATATCTTGTAGATGTGCAAAACATGACAATATTATGGGATTTAGCGACAGCTAAGTATAGAGTTTCTATACAACTGTGCTAAAATCCATGATGACCGTAACACGAGCAAAATAAAAGAAACTTCGGAATCCAACTAAGTATGATGATATCAAGTCACTAAGAACTGCTAATTAATAACTTGTTTTCAAATTAGTAATCGATTACTGATATGTTTCTAAATCAATAACCCTCGAACATGGTAACATTTGTAATAATATTGCACGAACATCAAATGTGTAGTCAAGTTGCATTCAGTTTCTAAATTTGTTTTTTGAGACAGTAACAGCAGACTGGTATATGAAATGCATTCAGCATAATACATTTCCTTCAGTTGGACTAGATTTAATCCTATTAGGTGTGACAAGCAAAAAATTTGACTGCCTTGCGTATATGGGTCTAAATGCAGGCCACAACATTTAATTTTGACCTTTTGTTGATTAGGGATCCGAAACAGAAGACAACATTATTATGAATGGATATGCATACATCAAATGGACAAGAATTCTGATCCAGCTTGATACTTATAATGTGTTGTGGTATGTTAGATAAATGTTTTACATTTTCTGTTGTATATGATTGTCAATCATTACAACCATGGCTGTCTATCATTCCACAAATTTGCATTCATGTTTAAACAAAATTTTGATACTTGAAGAATAGGTGATACCTCCTGATGTGCTGACCTTCTACATCGATCAGTCTGGCGAGCAAGGCGAATCTTCTTCAAGACATACCTAGAAAATACAAAAATGCAACATCTTCACAAAAATTACTTCATTGAATAAAATGAAATTATATAAGCAGTTTATATGTGGTATTACTAAGTAATAAATAACCTTTTCTTCTCGTCTCTATGCCTAACAAGAAGTGCTGAACCAAATGCTCCTTTACCGATTTGCTCCAGCACCTCATATTGTTCCATTTTGGAACCTATGGTTACTTCCAAACTCCTATAAATATATCCCTAACCAAGATTGCAATGTAAGACTAGATTAATTACCAAACAGCAATACTTATTTAGAAACCTTCAACAATAATCATTGCAAATTAATTTGTGCGTATATTAGTTAAAGGTTAACACTTAGCTAGTGAATCTCCACTTCACATGCAAGGATGAAATAAGAAAAATATGGAACAGAATAAAGCTATTTAAAACCCCAAAAAAATGCATAATGATATCACTGTAACACCACCATCACTCGCCTTCCCTACACTCTTTGTACAATAACCATATACTGCATACAAATCCTACATCCACAACAGCCTTTCAATTGTTATCACCCCAAACCTCCAAACAAGTCGAACCACTTTAATACCTATCGGACATAACGACGAACCAACAACTCATTGACCACCACTACTTACCAAACCGCAACACCCCAATTCATCAACCACAGCAACGCCCACCAAAACTCGATCGAACCACCGCAAATTGCCGAAACCCAACCTCCACCGCTCCTCCAATCCGCTGCAATCACTTGAGCAACCATCGCCTGAAATTGTACTTCAACCGCGACCTACCACCTCGCGACCATCGACCGCTTCCACCTTTGCCGATCGTCCCGAATAAAAGCCCAACCTTCATCACTCCTTTTGAAAACCAAATCGCAATTAAATCTCACTGTTACAAAAGTCGTGGAATTGAGAATTCGCGAATTGAAAATTGGGGAGATTGAAAATCGTTCATTTTGTAAATCAAAAGAGAAAAATTTTTGGTACTTGGTAGTTGATTTTGAGGACATATTTTACCTGGATCGAATTTCAGAGACGAAAACGATCTGTTTTTTTTCGTTCGTTAGTGAAAAACTAGGGTTAGGAGAATAAGAAGAAAGGCTTGGAAACATACGGTGATTAAAGTAAAAATAAAAAAACTATTTTTGCCCTACTGCGGGTGTAGGGATGGCGTGGGAAATTTCTACGCCTTCCTACGGCATACTTTTGGCGTAAGGAATTTCCTACGCCTTTCATACGTCGATTTGGAAATGTAGAAAATTAACAGAGGCGTGAAAATGACGTAGAAGATTATCTATGTCTTTTCTACGGTATAATTTTGGTGTAGGGAATTTTCTACAGCTTTTCTACGGCTCGATTTTTTTTCTACGTATTGAAGTTGACGTAGGAAAGACGTAGGAAATTTCCTTACGTCTTCCCTACGCCTTTACCTCTTTCTACATGTTTCCTACGCCTTCCCTACGCCCCGCCTTTTGGTGTAGGAAAGACGTCGGAAACTTTGCGTAGGAAATTGAAGTATTTTCTAGTAGTGTGCTTAGAGACCGTTTCCTTCGAGTTGACCTCTTCCTTCGTATCCATCCTATACATTGCTCCTCATATCGATGTTATGTCTTTTCCTTCATATCGATGCTTTGTCTATGGTTTCGTATCGATGTCGAACTTCTTCCTTCGTATCGATCTCTGGCCCCTCTCTTCGTATCGATCGAATAGCTGATCGATAGCCGTTGGTCGAATGAAGTGTGACCGATACGAAATGTGTAGTTGTTGCACAAGTGAACTATGATCGATCCAGGAAGTGCTAAGGTCCATTGAAATCTTGATGGATATGGAACGGATGGATACAAAATGGATGGATACGAAATGAACAAATTTCATATGGATCTCGATCGATTTATAACTTGAGCATTTGAACTTTGATTGACCTGAAATTTGGAATGTTACCTTCCATAGCTTTGCTTGTCATACCATGCTAACTGTAGCTCGATTCGGACTCGGACCAAGTTTGCTTGTATTCATCGTGGACCCGTAGAGAACTGATTTCTGGATCGTGGACCTGTGGACCAAGCTTGGCTGTGTTGTATTGACATTGCAGTACAATGTACCGATATTGTAGAGCTTCCATATGCACAGATTATATTTTATATTATGAAATGACATTGCAGTAGTCTATTCTGTCATAGTTTTATATCGAAAACAAAACAGTATATATTGCATTTAATTTTGTAGTCGTTTCAATGATGACTTTTTAAAGTCCTCATAGTGATGAATATGTTGCTATCGAAGAATATGGTCCATCCTTTACAACATTTTAGTAGTCTTATTTCCGTTGAGCATGATAGAAAGAAACAAATTTTGATCACCAATATATATACCTTTAAAATGAAACGTCATAAGGCATGTGCTGTTTCGGATCATTTCGAATAAAGTAATTTGTGTGCGGTGCAAGTTTTGGTTTGAGCAGAGTTTTGACTGCTTTCTAATGTAGTTGTTGTACTATTTACTACCTTGGAAATCAAGAAAAGTTCCCAGACAGAACTTTGTATATAAACAGCACACAACATCATTGCTTCAACACTTAAAAGTTAATATAGTTTCATTGAGTTAACACATAATAATATCACCATCACTGTATCGTTGATCTTCTGAGTTCCTCATATTAAAGTCAGTTCATTCAAGCTAATATCGATTCGTTAATGGAAAGTACAAATCGTAATTGCTTTAAAATGATAGTATTGTGGTTTCTGAAACTCATTTCGGGTGAAAAGGACAAGTCAACTTTGGTTGCCCCGACAACTACTGAAGCAGAAGCAAATATGGTCGCGGCAGCCAAGCAATTTTCTAAGCCACATAAAATTAGATTTGGTTGAGTTCAGTTTGCCTTTGTACTGGCAAGCAACAGAGCCTAATCGTCTTTGTATTGCTAGTAGCATATAGATATATACCTCTTGTCTTGTATGTAATTATACATATGTCGTTATGTAGATTCGTATTACGGTTTGAATTTGTTTAATTTTCCATATCCATATTTCGGAACATGGTATCTCTATAGGTTCGGTTGTTCTTTTTCGACGCTTCAACTTGATTTCACAAATATTATTCAGTGTTCAAGAGCACAGTATGAAGTCAAGGCATTTGTCTACATTGAGAGAAGGGGGAAAAAGAATGCAGTAGAAAATTTGTAGAGATCACCTTGGTTTCTTGTGTGTCCAGAAGACCATCCAGTCGCATCCAATAGCATTGATAAAATTAAATCAGTGTATTATTACTGTCACCCAGAAAATCTCTTCCTTTATGCTTCCATAGCTATTAACCATCATGCAAAATCTTCTTATAAGCTTACCATTAATGTACATTATTTTGTTTTATCAAACATGCGTCTGAATAATCAATCTTTCCGTTCGGCTCTTTATCAATTTACGGCAATGAAAGACCTTTAATGAACTTAGAGTAACGGTGCTGGACAACTGCATGACAATGAATGTCCGTTTCAAAGTAAAGACACACGGTGTTTAAGACCGAATGAAAAATTAGCATTTGGTGGTAATTAGCGTATAAAAATCTTCCCACCCAAGGACTCTTCAGCTAGCGCTGACAAGAAGAAGAGAGGGAAGGCCAAGTCGACTGAGACTATATATTCCTTCATCGACTATATATTCGAGAAGCTTGCTCAGGAATCTTCTAAGTTGGGGTGGTACAACAAGAAGCCCACATAACCTCAAGGGAGATTCGGACTTCTGTTCGTCCTGTGATTCCTGGTGAGCTAGCCAAACACGCTGTATCTGAGTGCACCAAGGCCATCACCAAATTTACCAGCGGTTAAGTAAGTCTTGAGTTTGTTGTGTAGCGCTTATTTACGTCAACTTTGTCCCTGATTTTCTGTTGATTTTTGCTGCGACTGATTAGACATAAGTTGATATGTAATGGTACTGCTTCATTTTCAACGGACATTCAAGTTTAGTATTATTAATGTGATTTGAACCTATGTATTGACACGTTGGGTAATTATTTTTCTTCTCATTTTTTAGTTATATTTGCGATCCATGTTAGTATTTTTCCTTTTTGTGAGCCCCTGTTAATATATCTTGAGATATCTGAAGGTTAGTAGTTTATTAACGGTTGCCGTATTGGAAACTTAAGGCATGACTACAAGAAATTCGTACCTTTGATAAGTGAGTTGTTATATGAAACTAACTGCAGTGACGCAGTTTGGACTAGCGAATGTATTATCTTATCGTTATAACTATAAGCACTCAATGCAGCTTTCCCAGTCAGAAATATAATGGATGCATGATTGTACGTAGAAAACATTTTAAGCTAACATAGGTGGCATTCAATTTATGTACTACTTGATAAGTGGGATTAACTTTTACTAATGGTGATACGGAGAACACTCAACGTGCATCTGCAGAAAATCAGTAACATAAGTCTTGTTAGCTAAACCACCATGCATAAACGCTACCAAAAAAACACTACGTATCGGCAGTTACATAACTTTAGTCACTTTGAAGTATTTCTCTTATAGGTTGATTATTGTTCTCCGATAGAAATTATTTCAACATATTAATGATCATTAGTGAAGAGTCATGGCTCCTTAGAATTTATCGAAAATCTTGAGTTTGAATTTTCAAATAATTAGTAAAATTATTTCAACATATTAATGATCATTAGTGAAGAGTCATGGCTCCTTAGAATTTATCGAAGATCTTGAGTTTGAATTTTCAAATGACCAATTCTAAGTTTTCTAAAATATGCTAGTGGTAGATTTTTAGGCCGGTCTAGCCACTCTTACACCAAAGGAATTTTTTCTTTTCAATTTGGTAATGGACACTTCTGCAAACTTATTACCCAGATAGGTCGGTTATAAAATTAATTACAAATATAGACATTTTTGACCAGCTCGACATCATGTTGACAAAAGTGTACATGCGGCATTTCAAATACCGTCTGTGTTTTTTTATAACTAAAACGTAGTTGTCGCTTTTTTAGATAGCTGTAGACGTTATTAGAAAAGGAGCCAACAATGTTTTACTATGTGTTGTTTGGTTTAGGGAAGTAGGTGCTATTTGAAATACTGTCATTGGACAAGTGTTGAAATAGCGTCCATATTCATGTTCCTCTTAAAACAACAGCCCTCCATCTCAGCTCACTCTAACTTTAACGAAAATCTATAACAAAAATCTAATACTCTCTCTTTTATCTTTTGCTGAAATCTCTTAACGTTTGCATAAAAAATAATCAAAACTTGTGTTTGCATAGGTCTAGTTCAAAAATAACAACATCTTCTTACTTCGGATCAATCAAGGTTTGAATTTGTAAAACCTAATTTTTTGCTAGAATTTTTTTGTTCGGTAATTGTAAATGAAAATTGTGTAATATTGTATTAATTGTTATTGTAGAATGACTCCTAATTTTGTTTCAACTATTTACTATTTTGATGGTGAGTTGGTTATTGATGATCAAATACGTGAAAAGTATGTTGGTGATTCTTACAACCGACAAAAGTTCGTAAAAGCTCCAACTTAGAACAATTGAAAGAATCGGTTTACAAAGCAACAAAGATAAAATCGAAGGATTTTGATATTGATCTAGTTTGCAATTGGATTACCAATTTCGCATTTAAAGCATTAAAAATTGTTGACGACGACAACATTAAATTATTGTTTTCTACCATATCTAAATTCATAGAGTTGTTTGCCGGGAAAACTAGAAGGTAGACAGTAGAACAACTTATTCCGGTACCTATAGTCAACTATGGTGTTGAAGATTATTTTAGAATGGTGGAGACGATAAATACTACTCAAGAAATTGTGTCTTTTAGTTATAGTAATCCACCTATAAATGTAGCGAACTATGGATAACAACAAATATTCTTCGGATATCCTCCTTTTAAGAATTATCAACAAAGCATACAATTTAGTTATCCACATCCAACACATGATAGTTTTGTACGTATGAGTCAAATGTAACACATATTTGCTAATCTTCTTATATCATATTATATATATTGTGCTAGAGTTGATACGAAATTTTTATTTTTATTTGTAGCTATCTTCGGCTGAGTCGTGGACAAGTCACTCTCTTGAAGACGTTTCGGCGATCTGCTCAAAGGTGCAAGCAGTTCGTCTCTATCACCGCCGCCTCTAGGATAAAACAGCCTCTCGAAAGTTTTGTGGTATCGGTTCGTTTGCACGGACGAAACGATTCTGGTTGCACTCAAAAACTCGTTGCTCGATTTTATTTTATTTTTTTTAAAAAGGAAAAATGTTGTTCTTTTTAGTTTCATCTTCGTATCTGTTAAGAAGACGGAAGAGCAAAAGAACGTTGTTGAATGGGGGGATACGTGGTCTTGAAAAACGGATCTGAGAAATACCGTGTCAAAAAATAAATAAACGTTGCGTAACGTTCTTCAATACGGGCTTCTTACCGTTCCAGCCCGGTCAGAAAACGGTAAATAAATTTATACCAAAAATATAAGTATTACACCACTACAAGCCCGAACCCGAACCCGAGCCCGGCCCGGCCCGGGTCGGGTCGAGTCGAGTCGGACGGTCGTGCGCGCGCGCGCGTGTGTGGTGGTCAAGCATGGTCTCCCTCCTCACAAAAGAGCATCATTGGGTGCCCAAAGGGCCCAACTTAGCTTCAAAGAATCAAGTATAAATACTTGATTCTTCTATATAATCCCACAATGTGAGACTATTCATATTCCCATAGGAGCCATATCATACTTAGTCAAATTTTTAAGAATTCATTCATAAGTAAAAACATTTCCAACAATCCCCCACTTGAATTTTTAAAACTTATTTCGAGCAATTTCTGAAAACCATAAGATTGTGCATAAACAAAGGTGTCTTTCGTCTTGAACCTTTGCATAGTGGATAAGATTCAGTTTTTACTAGAGTGACACGTGGTCTTGAACTCTATTCCTGACATCAGACCACACACAATCTTTCTAGAGTGCAATCAAGTAAGCCCGTGCATTTATGGCCATGCACGTCCATCCCAGTTTAGTGAATGCTCTAGGAGTTTTGCCCAAAACTCCATAGGAAACGGCCAAATTTCCACATTCACACAGGTGAGTCTATCAAGAGTACTCCTGAAGGTAGGTACTCCACTCCAAATGGAGTATAGATCTCATTAAGAGTTTCTATTAACTCAACCTCTAATCACTTCAGGAATATATGCTTTTATATACATGAAAAATAGCATATTCAACTCATATCACTACACAACTTGTTCTTACCCATTGAACCTAGTTCTTGGGATCTCCAGTCAGTAGGTCGGGTTACTATTGTGCGTGACTCAACAATCTAAGGGCAATAGTCCCATTTTTCTAGAAGTTGTAAAGACTTTCTCTCTGGCCAGTCCTTTCGTCAAAGGATCTGCCAAATTCTCCTCACTGCGTATATGATCCACTCTAACAGCTCCTGAAGAGAGTAGCTCTCTAACAGTGCTGTGCTTACGACGTATCTGTCGTCTCTTACCATTATAATAACGGTTCTGTACTTTTACAATAGCCGCGGTACTATCGCAATGAATCAACACAGCTGGTATCGGTTTTTCCCATAAGGGAATCTCAGCTAGCAGATTTCTTAAATACTCTGCTTCTTCACTAGCTGTAGCTAGTGCTATCATTTCAGACTCCATAGTAGACTGAGCCAAAATTGTCTGTTTCTTGGATTTCCAAGAAACAGCTCCTCCAGCAATGCTAAATATATAGCCACTAGTTGCTTTTGAATCATCAGATAAAGTATTCCAGTCTGCATCGGTGTAACCTTCAAGCACAGCTGGAAACTTTTCATAATGTAACCCTAGGTTCATGGTTCGTTTTAGGTATCTCATGACCCTCTCAATAGCATGCCAATGCTCTATACCAGGTCTACTAGTAAACCTGCATAATAATCCCACGACATAGGCAATGTCGGGTCTAGTACAATCAGTGGCATACCTAAGGCTGCCAATGATGCTCGCATAATCAGACCGTCTTACACCTTCACCAGTGTTCTTGAATAGCTTTACACTAGGATCATATGGTGTACATGCAGGTTTACAGTCAAAGTAATTGTATTTCTTTAAGATCTTCTCAATATAATGAGATTGATCCAAAGAAAGTCCCTTATCAGACCTAGTAATCTTAATACCAAGGATTACACTTGCTTCACCTAGATCTTTCATATCAAAGTTGGCACTTAACAAAGATTTAACAGTGTTTATGGCATGAATGTTTGATCCAAAAATAAGTAGATCATCTACATACAAACATATTATAGTGCAAATGTCATTTTCAGATTTATAATAAATGCATTTGTCACTTTCATTAACTTTGAAACCATTTGAGATTATTAAGTTATCAAATTTTTCATGCCATTGTTTAGGTGCTTGTTTTAAACCATATAAAGATTTATCTAATTTGCAAACTTTATGTTCTTGACCATGAATTACAAAACCTTCCGGTTGGTCCATATAAATTTCCTCTTCTAATTCACCATTTAAAAAAGCAGTTTTAACATCCATTTGGTGTATAATTAAATTATGAATAGATGCTAATGAAATTAGTACTCGAATGGATGTGATTCTAGTTACGGGTGAAAAAGTATCAAAAAAGTCTGCATTTTCTCTTTGCCTAAAACCTTTAGCTACCAAACGGGCTTTATATTTATCAACTGTGCCATCAGGTTTTAGTTTCTTTTTAAGTACCCATTTACAGCCTATAGACTTACAACCAGGTGGTAAATCTACTAAGTGCCAAGTCTTATTGGATTCCAAGGAATCCATCTCATCATTTATAGCCTCTTGCCAAAAATCGGCATCTAATGAAGATAAGGCTTCTTGGAGGTTTGTAGGATCCTCCTCTATAGAAAAAATGCAAAAGTCTGAGCCAAAGTCTTTATCAACTCTTGCTCTTTTACTTCTTCTAGGTTCAATTTCAGAAGATTCATTAAGTTCTGTTCTAATAGGCACGATGTTATTTGACGTGCCCCCACTATTCCTTAATTTAAAAGGAAACTTAGTTTCATAAAAATCAGCATCATTAGATTCTACTATATTATGTGTATTCAGGTTATAAAATCTATATGCTTTGCTGTTAACAGCATAGCCAATAAATACACATTCATATGCTCTACTAGCTAATTTTATTCTCTTAGGGTCAGGTATACGAACATATGCCAAACATCCCCAAGTTCTAAAGTAAGATACATTTGGTTTATAATTTCTTAAAATTTCAAAAGGTGAAATCTTACTTTTTGATTTAGGGATTCTATTCAATACATAGCATACAGTCAATAAAATATCCCCCCACCAATGTTTTGCTGCACCCGAATTTAATAAAATAGCTACAACTAATTCAGTAAAGGTCCTATTTTTTCTTTCAGCTTTACCGTTCATTTCAGGTGAATAAGGTGCAGTTCTCTCATGAATTATACCATGCAATTTATAAAAATCAAGAAAAGGACTAGACTCATATTCGGTTCCTCTATCACTACGAAGTCTCTTAATTTTCTTATTAGATTGATTCTCGAGTTCAGTTTTAAATAATTTGAACATGTCAAATGCATCACTTTTATTTTTCATAAGATATACATAAGTGAAATCAGAGCCATCATCAATGAAAGTGATAAAGTAACGGTGTCCGTGTCTAGTCAAAGTGCCATCAAGCTCACATATGTCAGAATGAATTAAATCTAAAGGTTCAGAGTTTCTATCAACTGATTTATGGGGTTTCTTAGTGATTTTTGCTTGATTACAGAATTCACACTTATCAAATTCAGATTGTGACATTTTAGGAATCAAATCTAAGATGCTCATATTATGAATAATGCGTTTGTTAACATGACATAATCGAGAGTGCCAGATATTAAAATCACATAACATATAAGCAGAACTGGTTACTTTATTAGATTCAACATTCAGTTTAAACATACCCTCACAAGCATAACCCTTCCCTACAAACATCCCCTTATGAGTCAAAGTGTACAAATCAGCCCCTATAACTTGAGTAAAACCAGCCTTATTAAGGAGAAAACCAGAAACCAAGTTCTTTCTCATCTCTGGAGTATGCATTACATCTTTCAAAATAACTGTCTTTCCAGAGGTAAACTTTATTTCCACATTTCCAATGCCAGCAACAGTAGTGGTGTGAGAATCTCCCAGTAGCACTTTCTGATCATCAGCAGCCGTGTATGTGCTAAACATAGCACGATCATAGCAGACATGGCGGGATGCACCAGTATCTACCCACCAACCCTCTGATCCACCAACTAGGTGAATCTCAGAAATCATAGCCGTAAGAGGCTCTTCAGTCAGGTTAGCCTGCGGTGCAGGGCCTGGTCTGTTCCTACACTTGCGTGCCATATGACCTGGTTTTCCACAGTTGTAACACAGAAACAACTGTCCAGAATCATTCTTTTGGGTCGGTTTTTGCTGTGCCTTTTGGTTCCCTTGCGGGTTCCAATTCTGTTTGTTGCGGTTGCGGTTCTGATTCTTAAAGTTTTTTGGATTCAGTTTCAGAACCGCGGGCTTGGACCTTTTAGTGTTGTTGTTTGTGACAACAAGCACTTCCTCTTTCTGGTCCTGCTTACGAGCCTCCTCCTCAATACGGAGGCGAGTAATCAAGCTCTCTAAGGAAAATTCCTTAGTCTTATGCCTAAGCACATTCTTAAAATCTTTCCAACCTGGGGGCAATTTATCAATAATAACAGCAATCTGAAACTGTTCATCCAAAGTCATACCTTCGGAGATGATCTCATGAGCAATTTTCTGTAGCTCATGAGATTGCATCTCTACTGACCTGTCATCTGTCATCTGGTATTTGAGGTAGCGACTGACTGCATACTTCTTTGCTCCAGCCTCCTCAGTGTCATACTTCTTTTGTAGCGCTTCCCAGATCTCTTTGGCTGACTTGTCAGAGTTGTAGTAGTCGTAGAGGTTATCACTGAGGCCGTTGAGTATGTAGTTCCGGCACATGTAATCTTGTTCTGTCCAGGTGTGCAACTCCTTTGATTTTTCTGTCCAGGCTCGCATCTGATCAATGTCTGCTTCGTCTGGTCTATCGGGTAAGTGCGGTTTGTCGGTTGTTAGCACAGCCACCACTTTTCTGGTTGTTAGGAAGAACTCCATCTTCTGTCTCCTGCGTTTGAAGTGGAGGCCCTCGAATCTGAATGGGGCAGCAGAGATCATGGGGACCTGGAAGAACGAAGCGGGAGCAGCAGGATCTAGATCTGCAGCGGAAGCCATTGGTGTCGGCACGTCTTCAATTGTTGGAAACAATGGCTATCTTCGGCTGAGTCGTGGACAAGTCACTCTCTTGAAGACGTTTCGGCGATCTGCTCAAAGGTGCAAGCAATTCGTCTCTATCACCGCCGCCTCTAGGATAAAACAGCCTCTCGAAAGTTTTGTGGTATCGGTTCGTTTGCACGGACGAAACGATTCTGGTTGCACTCAAAAACTCGTTGCTCGATTTTATTTTATTTTTTTTAAAAAGGAAAAATGTTGTTCTTTTTAGTTTCATCTTCGTATCTGTTAAGAAGACGGAAGAGCAAAAGAACGTTGCTGAATGGGGGGATACGTGGTCTTGAAAAACGGATCTGAGAAATACCGTGTCAAAAAATAAATAAACGTTGCGCAACGTTCTTCAATACGGGCTTCTTACCATTCCAGCCCGGTCAGAAAACGGTAAATAAATTTATACCAAAAATATAAGTATTACACCACTACAAGCCCGAACCCAAACCCGAACCCGAGCCCGGCCCGGCCCGGCCCGGGTCGAGTCGAGTCGGTCGGTCGCGCGCGCGCGCGCGTGTGTGGTGGTCAAGCATGGTCTCCCTCCTCACAAAAGAGCATCATTGGGTGCCCAAAGGGCCCAACTTAGCTTCAAAGAATCAAGTATAAATACTTGATTCTTCTATATAATCCCACAATGTGGGACTATTCATATTCCCATAGGAGCCATATCATACTTAGTCAAATTTTTAAGAATTCATTCATAAGTAAAAACATTTCCAACAGTTGATACGAAATTTTTATTTTTATTTGTAGCTATATTCCACAGCAACATGCAACACAATAGAGTTTTGAACCATCGAATTGCCGTAGGTCTTGTCACTAGAGCCTACACCCTTTGAATGAATCAAAAGTACGTTTAGTTTTTTAATGTCGACAAATTGTGTTGCATTATGTAACTGTATTAAAAATGTAATTTATTCATATTGCAGCTTTCCGGTACATGATATTGCTATATAGTCGAACATTCAACCAACAACTGACTTAGGGGTTCCAAATGTATCCGATGACAATATACATATAGATGTCGACGTAGATGTACATGACGTTCCTACTCTTGATAGCATGATGGTTGCAATTAGACCGGACAATGATAGGACTTGGGCCTATAACATGCAAGTCAATAATGAACCACTAAAGTATATTTTGGAGTTGAAGATGATGCTCGTGGAGATAATGATGAACCGGACATGGAGATACCTTTGGATGTGGATCTATATAATGCACAAATGATGGCTAGATCCATCATTGCAAATTTTTAATTCAACGATGAATTATTTTCATCCTCTAATGTTCAAAATGGTTTCAAAGTTGACATGGTACTAAGTGCAAAGTAAAATTTCTGCAACAATTAAGTAAATAATCTATTCTATATGCAATTTCTTTTAAATCAATTAAGTCAAACAAAACAAAATATACCGCCACTTGCAATGTCAATTCAAATTGCCATGGAGAATACATGCTATAGTTTCTAAAAAAATCCCAGTCTGGATGGTGGGTTATTAAAAAAATATCCAAGCGATCATAGTTGTGTTAACTCAACAGTTAACTCTAATCACAAGCAAGCAACATCTATTTTTTTGATTTCGAAGATCATGCATTTTATAAAAGAAGATTTGAACATAACAGCTGGAACAGTGCAAATGTTAATCTAAGAACAACCATTTATTAAAATTGGTTATATGAAAGCGTATAGAACATTGAGTAAGGCAATTGAACGAATTTATGGTGATTAGGTAGAATCCTATACCAATTTACGATAATATTTTGCTGAAATTGCTAGAACAAACTCAGGTAATGTTGGACATGTAAAAATCGATGAGTATGGAGTTTTTGGTTGAGTTTTTTAGGCTTTTAGGCTTTATAGACGGTTTTGTACATTGTAGGCTTTTCTTTGCATCGATGGCACACATTTGTATGGAAAATACAAAGGTACGTTACTTGTTGCAACCGTCATAGGTGCGAATGTTCAGCTTTACCTTTAACTTATGCAATTGTTGAGTTAGAATAATGTGATAGCTGGGGTTGGTTTTTTGCTTACATACAAAGGTTCATTCATCATGTTAATGATTGATGTATTACTTTCATTTTCGATAGAATTAAAGGAACACCGATAACATTGGAAAGCAACTGGGGATTACCTCATAAGCACAGATTTTGTGCTAGATATTTGAAAGAAAAATTTTAAGTTGTGGGCTTTAGAGGCAAATGATTGACGGTTTTATTTTATGCTGCAACATGTGCTTCAGAGGAAGTCGAGTATATAAAATCCGAGAGGAAACTAAAACCACAATATTAGAGCACACACCTAGATAGAGAGAAGTTTGGGTGGGAAAGAGAAAAACTGGGAATTGTGTAAGGATGATGGCGGTCGATTTCATGTTATGACTACTAATGCGCAGAGAGTTTAACAGTGTGCTTAGAGGTACCCAATCGTTACCTGTTTAAACTCTGGTTGCCCGTACCTTCATTTGATCGATAGATTATTTTTGTCAAAGAAGGGAGGCAGCTAAAACTTTGACAACTTGTTTAACTTAAAATGGGAAGCAAAGATAGCCGAAAGAGCAAGTGAAGCAAGATGTTCAATGCTTGTTCGATTTAGTCAAGTCGAAGACAAGTAATTAATTACTTTGGTGATGAATTTAAACTAAGAATCGATGGTAACACTTGTTCTTGTACATGCAACATTCCATTACTATAATAGTTGCCTTGTGCACATGTTATAGCTGCTTGTTCGATAGTTGTAAATGATGTGAATAGAGCTCATCGTGACTTTATATCACCTTGGCACTCAGTTCTGAACTACTTGGCCGCGTACTCACTAGAATCTCATCTGGTTCATGATAAACATTATTGGAGTGCACACGAAAGTAAGTTGGTTCTACCACCAACTGCCCGCAAGCCACTAGGAAGGCCTCAGTCTACAAGAACTAAAGGCACTATGGATGAGATGTAGGCTCCAAAGGAAAATAGTTGCATCAAATGTGGAGTGCATGGTTATAAGAAGAATCGTTGTATTTTTGTAGCTTAACGTTTATATTAGTTCTAGTTGTTTGAGTTGATAGGTGTTAAATATTTGCCTGAACTTGTTTTTCTATTTAATATGGAGTGCATGTTTTTAGTTCTACTTGTTTTCTAGTTGTTTTTTCATTTTCTGGTGGTCAACGTAAACATATGTGGTGGTTTTATACCTTTCGCTTTGGTTGTTTTATGTTTCTATTTGAAACTTTTTTTACCGGGGTGTTGTTTGAAAGCCCACCAATTTGCGCTATTAAACATCACCAACTGGCGACATTTTAAATACCGCCTCGATAAAAACAAGTTTCAAACATAAACCTGAAACAACCAAAGCACAACCAATTTACATACTCCAACATCAACATATTCCATTTTCATCAATCTAATCCGATATAGAACTACATGACATGCAAGAAAATACCATAATTCATTAAATTCATTTATTTACAATACTAACATAAAATTCAACATCCATTAAATTCATAAATCCATAGAATACACCGAACGATTCCATACAAATGTCAACAAACTACCGCTTGACCTTTTAGTTGCGAACTTCACACAGAGTTGTTTTTTTTGGCCTCCTCTGCTGTAATGAAACATCGTCTGATGAATCTTCACCATAGTTTTCTCCTTCTTCTTCTCCCATCAACGACATTATCTGCCGAGGTTACGAAGGACCAAGCCTGTATTCCTCCTGTGAAGATGAACTATATTTTCGTCCCCGACGTCTATGATATATGACAATGGTAGGAGGCACATAGTCTGTTGGCTCTGCTTCTATGAGTGAATGAGGAGGTGGAACAACACGAGGGAGTGGTGCCGATTGTGATAGCTTTTTCTTCCCTAAAATTGATTATAAAATCTACTTCACACTAAAGCATTACCCTTTGAACGCTCTGGTACCTCTTTAGAAAGCTCGTCAACCAACTCCAGTGCATGGTAAATGATGTCCACCAGCAAAAAATAAGCAATTAGTACATATATTAATTTATTCTACTTAGTTAATCAACGTGTGTACATACCACATTCCTCTCAAAGGAGCTCTAGATGTGTGTGGGTCTGTAATACCCTAGAAAATCATGTAAAATTTTAAATAAAATAATTAAAATGTGAAAATGTGAAAAATATTGGATATAGTAGATCAAATAAATAAATAAATTATATGGAGGGAAAAATAGTAATTTTACAAACAACGAAATTTAACTAGGAAACCAACGCCATTGTGACCATCTCATTTTTTTGAGTTTCGTGGTACTTTTGTTTGTTTCATTTGGAGTCTGTATGAGGAAATTACAGACGAAAAGGTGATCGGTTCGAACGAACGCCAAACATGTAAATTTGAATTTGAATTGGATTTGGCGGTTGGGATTTTCTCTCCTTAGATAAAAACCAAATTAGGTACTCACATCTTTCATTCCAGAAACTAACTCGCAACTTCTTCCACTTCTTCCTTATCTCCTTCTTCTCAAAAACAACTAAGAATCAAAATGCTATATCTCCCTTAATTCTCAACAAAAATTCATGAAACTAGCAGCTAATCAAAGCTATCGAAGTAGGTTACAGATCTGAAATGATTGGGAGACAAAATTCATGAGTATGGGAGTGTAGCAGATCCGAACGGTGAAGGATTTTCATGTTCGGTTTCCAGTGTTCGACATCCAACTTCAAATAAGCATATATCCTTCGTTTCTCAACGTAATTCGACGATCCACCCCTCGAAATAACCAAATGGATGAGCACCACAATCTAAAAAAGAAGTATTGGAGAAATATGAATGTATATGGTCGAAAATTTTAAGAACAACGAATGTATGATGCAAATTGGCGGTTTCTGTGAGTGATCCTTGCCCTCTTCTGCATATAAAATGGTTATGATGTTATAATAGTGATTTGAAGCCTGTACTAGATTAATTAAACACTTATAGATGGTTGAATTTGGATTTAATTGGGTTTGGAAGGGATTTAAATGAAATCAGTATGTAGAAACCATATTATTATGAAATCTGAAACCTCTATGATTATACAAACAAAACTTGTGAATTCATAATGGAATTTGACATAGGAAACTAGAACTAGGTTATAAACGTAATCCCTGACGATCTAAGACAAGGTAGCAGTGATCGGAGGTGGAAAACGATTACCAAAAAGCCAATTTTTAAAAATCTGAAACTGCTAGAAAACGTGTACACCGGTCCACCAGTGTACATAAATTCTGCCAGGTTGAACCTTGGCCATAAGATGCACATAAACATAAACAATTGAATCGACTCATGTTTTCTCTTACGTTATGGAAGGTAAACTAACAGGCGATGACACAAAGGACGGAGGCATGGAGTAAATGAATATTACTTGATTTTGGTTGCTATTTGAAATAGTATATGATGAATATACTATTATATATGGTATATGTTGTAGTATGATTTATTGTACGATGGCAAACTTAAACATAAACGAGGCTGGGATGTAGATTAGACGTCCGGAATGTATATGAAGATACGATTACAGTCATGTACACAAGTAGGTGTATTAGGCAGTACGAGTCCCTGAAGGCTTCGAGCATATGAATGTGCAAGCGGATGGTAAGCGACCTTGTAGGGCATGAGGCTAGTCCAGGGTATGAGTCCAGTTAGGTAGAATGAGGACAATAGGCGACCTATAGGGCACGAGGCTAGTCTAGTGTGAGTCCTATATATGATATGCATGAAGTCATACGATAGGCACCCTGTAGGGCATGAGGCTAAACCAGGGTGTGAGTCTGCATAAATATGATACAATAGAGTTAGATATATGACAGTTAGTTATGATGTAGTGACGGAACACGTGGTGGTCGAATGATAGACTCATATCATGTTATAATATTATCTTAATAGTATATGTATAATAAAGTATGGTGTCCGACCCACTTCTATTTCCATATATATATATATATCCAGGTTAATGAAGGTTGATAATGGTACGGTATTAGTAATGGAGATTTATCTGCATATAGTGTTCATGATGTATATAAGTGTTGTACCTGGATTTGACCTTATGTGTGTGGGTTTGGATTGTAGCTATATTTGTCAAGACATACGTGTATAATACTCCAGTTGTATTATGGTGATGTGACTATGTTATTGATATATTATATTTGATTCATTTCTGCTGTGAGATTCTGAATTGTATCTGATATCTTCCAGTGACTGTGACCTTACCTATAGTTTATCTCACCCCAACGATCCACCTTTTCTGTTCTCGGATGTTAATGTCGGTTTGGGAATTGGATCCGAGGGTTGAAAAGCTGGGTTGTCACATTTGGTATCAGAGCGTAGGTTATAGGATTAAGAACGTATTAAGAAGACTAATTTTTTCTACTATATATATGTATTATATGAGTTGAATATGTTTGTATTTATTCCAGTTAAACTATCTATCTATTGGGGAGATATTAACGAATTTTTAAAACCTAATATTTTGCTAGATTTTTTTGTGCGGTAATTGTAAATAAAAATTGTGTAATGTTGTATTAATCGTTATTGTAGAATGACTCCTAATTTTGTTTCAACTATTTACTATTTTTATAGTGAGTTGGTTATTGATGATCAAATGCGTGAAAAATATGTTGGTGATTCTTACAAACCGGCAAAAGTTCGTAAAAGCTCCAACTTAGAACAGTTGAAAGAATCAGTTTACAAAGCAACGAAGATAAAATTGGAGGAGTTTGATATTGATTTAGTTTGAAATTGGAATACCAATTTTGCATTTAAAGCATTAGAATTTATTAACGACGATGACGTTGAATTATTGTTTTCCACCGTATCTAAATTCATAGAGTAGTTTGTCGGGAAAACTAGAAGGTTGGCAATAGAACAACTTATTCGGGCACCTATAGTAAACTATGGTGTTGAAGATTATTTTAGAATGGTGGAGACGATAAACACTGCTCAAGGAATTGTGTCTTTTAGTTATAATAATCCACCTATAAATGTAGCGAACTATGGACAACAACAAATATTATTCGGATATCATCCTGTCATAAATTATCAATAAAGCAACAATTTAGCTATCCATATCCGACACATGATAGTTTTGTACGTATGAGTCAAAGGTAACACATATTAGCTAATCTTCTTATATCATATTATATACATTATACTAGAGTTGATACAATTTTTTTATTTTTATTTGTAGCTATATTCCATAGCAACATGCAATGCAAAAGAGTTTTGAACCATCAAATTGCCGTAGGTCTTGTCCACTGCAGCCTACACCCTCTGAATTATACCGTATGAGTCAAAAGTATGTTTTGTTTTTTAATGCTAACAAATTGTGTTGCATTATGTAACTGTATTAAAAATGTCATATATTCATATTGTAGCTTTTCGGTACATGATATTGCTACATAGTCGAACATTCAACCAACAACTGGCTTAGGGGTTCCAAATGTATTCGATGATGATATGCATATAGATGCTGATGTAGATGTACACGACGATCCTACTCTTGATAGCATGACGGTCGCAACTAGACCAAAGAATGATAGGATGTGGGTCAATAACATGTAAGTCTATAATGAACCACTAAACTATGATTTTGGAGTTGAAGATGATGCTCGTGGAGATATTGATGAACTGGACATGGGATACCTTTAGATGAGGATCTATGTAATGCACAAATGATGGCTAGATCCATTTTTCAAATTTTTAATTCAACGATGAATTATTTTCATCCTCTAGTATTCAAAATGGTTTCAAAGTTGACATGGTATTGAGTGCAAGGCAAAATTTATGCAACAATTAAGTGAATGGTTTATTCTATATGCAATTTCTTTTAAGTCAATTAAGTCAAACAAAACAAAATAAACCGTCATTTGCAATGTCAATTCAAATTGTCCTTGGAGAACACATGCTATAGTTTCTAAAAAAATCTCAATTTAGATGATGGTGGGTTATCAAAAAATATCCAGGCGATCATGGTTGTGTTAACCCAGTAGTTAACTCTAATCACAAGCAAGCAACATCTACTTTTTTCGTTTCGAAGATCATGCCTTTTATAAAAGCAGGTATGAACATAACAGTTGGAACAATGCAGATGGTAATCTAAGAACAACCGTTTATTAAAATTTATTATATGAAAGCATGTAGAACATTGGGTAAGGCAATTGAATAAATTTACGGTGATTGGGAAGAATCTTATACCAATCTAGATAATATTTTACTGAAATTGCTAGAACGAACCCAGATAATGTTGGACATGTAAAAACTGATGAGTACGGAGTTGTCAAGATTTTTAGGCTTTTGGGCTCTATAGATGGTTTTGTACATTGTAGGCTTTTCTTTATATTGGTGACACACATTTGTATGGAAAATACAAAGGTATATTACTTGTTGCAACTGTCGTAGATGTGAATGATCAGCTTTACCCTTTGGCTTATGTAATTATTGGGTCAGAATAATGTGATAGTTGGGGTTGGATTTTTGCTTACATGCAAAGGTTCATTCATAGTGTAATTGATCGACATATTAGTTTCATTTCCGATAGAATTAAAGGAATACCGATAGCATTGGAAAGCAACTGAGGACTACCTCATAAGCACAAATTTTGTGCTAGACATTTGAAAACAAAATTTCAAATCGCGGGATTTAGAGACAAATGATTGAAGATTTTATTTTATACTGCAACATGTGCTTCAGAGGAAGTCAAATATATAAAATCCGAGAGGAAATTAAAACCACCAATATTAGAGCGAACACCTAGATAGAGAGAAGTTTTGGTAGGAAAGAGGAAAACTGGGAATTGTGTCAAGATGATGGCGGTTGATTTCATGTATGACTACTATGCTTAGAGGTGCACGATCGTTACCTATTGATACTCTAGTTGTCGTACCTTCATTCGATTGATAGATTATTTTTGTCAAAGAAGGGAGGCTGCTAAAACTTCGACAACTTGTTTAACTCTGAAATGGGAAACAAAGATATTCGAAAGAGCAAGTGAAGCAAGATGTTCAATACCTGTTCGATTCAGTCAAGTCGAAGGCAAGTAATTCACTACTTTGGTGATGAATTTAAAGTAAGAATTGATGGTAACACTTGTTCTTATATATGCAACATTCCATTACTATATTAGCTGCCTTGTGCACATGTTATAGCTGCTTGTTTGACAGTTGTAAATGGTGTGAATAGAGCTCATCATGACTTCGTATCACCTTGGTACTCAGTTCTGAACTACTTGGCCGCGTACTCACCAGAATTTCATTTGGTTCATGATAAAAATTATTGGAGTGCACATGAAAGTTAGTTGGTTCTACCACCAACTGCCCATAGGCCACTAGGAAGGCCTCAGTCTACAAGAACTAAAAGCACTATGGATGACACGTAGGCTCCAAAGGAAAATAGGTGCATCAAACGTGGAGTGCATGGTCATATGGAGAATCATTGTATTTCTATAACTTAACATATATATTAGTTCTGGTTGTTTGAGTTGATAGGTGTTAAATATTTGCTTGAACTTGTTTTTCTATTTAATATGGAGTGCATGTTTCTAGTTCTACTTGTTTTTCATTTTTTGGTGGTCAATGTAAATGTATTTGGTGGTTTTATACCTTCTGCTTTGGTTGTTGCAGTTTTCTATTTGAAACTTTTTTACTGGGGTGTTATTTGAAAGCCCACCAATTTGTACTATTTCAAATATCGCCAACTGGCGACATTTTAAATACCGCCCCGATAAAAACAAGTTTCAAACAGAAACCTGAAACAACCAAAGCACAACCCATTTACGTACCCCAATATCAACATATTCCATTTTCATCAATCTAATCCGATATAGAACTACATGACATGCAAGAAAATACCATAATTCATTAAATTCATTAATTTATAATACTAACATAAAATTCAACATCCATTAAATTCATAAATCCATAGAATTCACAGAATGATACCGTACAAACATCAACAAACTACCGCTTAATCTTTTAGGTTGTGAATTTCACGTGGAGCCATTCTTTTTGGCCTCCTCTGCTTTAATGAAACATCATCTGATGAATCCTCATAATGGTTATCTCCTTCTTCTTCTTCCATTGACGGCATTGTCTGCGGAGGTTGCAAAGGACTAGGCCTATATTCCTCCTGCGAAGATGAACTATCTTTTTGTCCCCGACGTCTATGGTACGTGACAATGGTAGAAGGCACGTAGTCTGTTGGCGTTGCTTCTACGAGTGCATGAGGAGGTGGAACAACACAAGGGAGTGATGCAGATTGCGATAGCTTGTTCTTCCTTAAAATTGATTATAAAATCTACTTCACACTAAAGCATTTACCCTCTGAATGCTCCGGTGCTTCTTCAGAAAGCTCTCAACCAACTCCAGTGCATGGTAATTGCCGTCCACCTGCAAAAAATAAGTAATTAGTACATATATTAATTTATTATGCTTAGTTAATCAACATGTGTACATACCACATTTCTCTTAAAGGATCTCTAGATGTGTGTGGGTCTATAATACCTTAGAAATTCATGTCAAATTTTACCAAAATAGTTAAATTATGAAAATGTGAAAAATATTGGATTAATAGGTTAATTAGATAAATAAATTTTATGGAGGGAAAAATAGTAATTTTACAAACAATGGAATGTGAGCATCTTGTTTTTCTAAGTTGCGTGTATTTTTGTTTGTTTCATTTGGAGTCCGTATAAGGAAATTACAGATGAAAAGGTGATCGGTTTGAACGGACGCCAAACGGATTAAGTTTGAGTTTGAATTTGAATTTGGTAGTTGGGTTTTTCCTCCTTAGATATAAACCAAATTAGGTACTCACATCTTCCATTCCAGAAACTAACTTGTAACTTCTTCCACTTCTTCCTTATCTCCTTCTACTCAAAAACAACCAAGAATCAAAATGCTCATCTCTCTCAATTCTCAACGGAAATTCATGAAACCAGCGGCAAATCAAAGCTATCAAAGTGGGCTACCGATTTGGAATGATTGCGAGATGAAATTACAAAGTATGGGAGTGCAGCAAGTCCGAATAGTGAAGGATTTTCGTGCACAGTTTTCAACATTTGACGTCTAACTTCAAATAAGCATATTTCCTTCGTTTCTCAACATAATTCGGCGATCCACCCCTCGAAATGACCGTATGGACGATCGCTATGATTTGATTTTTTTTTGGAGAAATATGAATGTATATGTCTTGAAATTTGAAGAACGGCGAAGGCATGATGGAAATTGGCGATTTCTGTGAGTGATCCTTGCCCTCTTCTCCATATAAAATGATTATGATGTTACAATAGTGATTGAAGCTTGTATTTGATTAATTAAACACTTATAGATGGTTGGATTTGGATTTAATTTGGTTTGGAAGGGATTTAAATGAAATCAGCACGTAGAAACCATATTATTATGAAATCTGAAACCTCTATGATTATACAAACAAAACTTATGAATTAATGATGGAACTTAACATAAGAAACTAGAACTAAGTTATAAAAATAATCCCTGACGATCTGAGACAAGGTGGAGGTGATCGGAGACGGAACATGATGACCAAAAAGCCAATTTTTGAAAATTTGAAACTGCTAGAAAACATGTACACCGATCCACTAGTGTATATAAATTCTGTCAGGTTGAATCTTGGCCATAAGACCCATATAAATATAAACAATCGATTCGACTCCTGTTTTCTCTTGTGTTATGGAAGGTATACTAATATGCGATGGTACAAAGGATGGAGGCACGGAGTAAATGAATATTTGACATGATTTTGGTTGCTATTTGAAGTGGTTGTGATGAATATACTATAATATATGGTATATGTTGTAGTGTGATTTGTGGTACGATGGAGAACGTAATCGTAAACGAGACTGGGACGTAGGTTAGACATCCAAAATGTATATGAAGATACGATTACGGTCCTGTACATGAGTAGGTGTATTAGGCAGTACATGTCCCCTGAAGGCTTCAAGCATACTAGTGTAGAGGCGGATGGTAAGCAACCTTGTATGGCATAAGGATGGTCCAAGGCGTGAGTCCAGTTAGGTAGAACGAGAACAACTGGTGACCTGTAGAGCACGAGACTAGTCCAGTGTGAGTCCTATATATGATATGCGTGATGGCAAACAATAGGCACCCTGTAGGGCATGAGGCTAAACTAGGGGGTGAGTTTGCATAAATACGATATAATATAGTTATATATATATATATATATATGACAGTCATTTATGATGTGGTGACGGAACGTATGGTGGCTGAACGATAGACTCATACCATATTATAATATTACCTTCATAGTATACGTATAATAGAGTATGGTTCATTCACCAGACTTATGTTCGACCCACTCCTATTTCCATTTATATGTATGTATATATATATATATACATATCCAGGTTGATGAAGATGGATGATGGTACTGTATCAGTAATGGAAATTTATCTGTATATAGTGTTCATGATGTATATATGTGTTGTACCTGGATTTGATCTTATGTGTGTGGGTTTGGATTGTATCTATGTTTGTCAAGACATATGTATATAATACTCTAATTATATTATGGTGATGTGACTATGTTATTGATATATTATATTTTATTTATTTCCGCTGTGAGATTCTGAATTGTATCTGATATCTGCCAGTGAATGTTACCTTATCTATAGTTTAACTCACCCCAACGATCCATGTTTTCGGTTCTCGGATGTTAACATCGGTTCGGGTGTTGGATCCAAGGGTTAAAAAGGCGGGTTGTTACATTTGGTATTAGAGCCTAGGTTATAAGATTGGAATGTATTGAGAGGACTAATTTTTATTTTCTATTATATATATATTATAGGAGTTGAATTTATTCCAGTTAAAGTATCTATCTATTGGGGAGTTATTAGTGAATTCCAATTATAGATAGCAAAGAATGAATAAGTTAGTGATAATGGAAACTGAAATAGAGATAGATATTGTTGGGGTAAGGCACAACTGGAAATGATATTAGAATCGATCCTACTGATATTGCGATGTGAACTTTCATGTTCGGTTCCACCAAAATCTATAAGCGATGAACCATATTAGTGTAAACCCCGTAGTACCTACATCTAGTGTATGAGGAGTAATTCTAAGTCTTATATTGAAATTGATGAAATTGATAACTGGAGTAACTAAGCACTTATGAGAATATATACAGACATTGAATTTGATTTGGATTGGTGCATTGGATAAAGAGTTAATAAAGGTAATAAGCAGATTGAGTTTTGGAAATGAGATATTTTAAGAGTAGAAAGTTTTTTAAAGAGAATTTTTTTAAAGGCTAGAATTTGAAATTTTGTTTATAGGAGAATTTATGAATTTATATCGTATTTATACGAGACTATGAGTATTTGAAGGATTTTTTAAAAAGATTTAAAATTTTTGATTAAAGGATTTTACAGAGGATGAACAGATATATGTATATTCTATAGAAGTGTGAAAAAGATTTCCGTGTTGGATGTAAATAAAGTCGATAAACAAAGTGATTTTTAAAATATATTTTCATATATTTAGAATGTATTACCTAAAGGTATTAAAGCTTTTAAATTTATAAAATAAATTGATGTATACTTTTATACATGATAAAATGGTTATAAATGATTTAAAACGATGTTTTGAAATAAAAGCAAGAGTATTTAGAAAACAATCGCAGTTTATTTAAATTTCAAATGTATTTTAAAGCGATTAATACTAAGTTATTGAAGTTAAAAGAGATTAATTGGCTTTGAGATTAAAGTGTGAAGTCAAAGTAAATGTTTGATGAAAAAAAATATATTTTATGGTTTTAAGTAAGTGAGGTGTTTTAGTAAAACAATATTTTAAAAAAGTAAGGAAGTATTTTAAAAGGCAAATAGAAGTTTAAATTTTGGTATAGTAACGAGTATTCGGTCGGAAAATGTCTTATATTATTTTAAAATGTGAAAAGAAAATTTGAATGGTCAAATTTAAAATTTGTTTGATGGGTTTAAAAAACAAATAAGGAAGAGAAGATTATGCACTTAAAGTGGCCCGTAGTTCAAATATGCGATCATTAGTTATAAAGAAGGGAGAACAAATTGTGAGTAGAAGTGAGTGACGATTTTGGATAAGAAATTGCGATGGTAAACAATTTAAGATTAATTCTCATGTAAGGTGTAAATAAATTGATTTTGGAGTAGATTGAATGATTTGTTGTAGGAAGATGTTAAATGCAGATAGAAATGTGACGTGGATAAGAGTTAGTGGACTGGGCAAGATACTATCAAAAGTCGTGATCCCGATAGTCGCACAGAATTGGATAAAGAAAGCAAGATTGCAATTATGGCTAGAAAAAGAAAACAAATCCGAGATACCATGTTGAAGAAAATTAGAGAAAAGAAGATTATCAAATAGAAAAATAGATTTGTTAAGATTATATTAAATAGATCGGGCCTAAGATATACTTATTGGATATTGGAAAATTTTGAATACGTAGTTGAAATAATATTTATTTGCGCTTAAAATTGATTTAAAGCCCCTGAAAGGGGCTGGAAATTTTGACTAAAATGATGTAACCATAAGATGCTGCCACAAAGGCTTTGAGATTGAGGGCTAAGATGGAAGAGAATTGGTAACAGATGATGTAGGATATTGATCCAAAAATATCTCCAACTTCTCATTTATATAAGCTTCTCTATCCTCAACCTTTAGAGAACTTTTTGGCTGTCATTTCCCCATCATTGCTGGCCGATCTCATCAGTAAGGAGCTCCAACAAATTCATCTCAAATCAATTCAAAAGGAGATAGCTATTGGACAGCTAAAGTTCTACGGTTTAAGGATTAACAATCTGTCGAATCGAGAAGATTTCAAAGGAGGGAGAATTCATCATTACAAGGTGTGCTCTAATGCATTAGTATTAGGTATGTATTTACTAAACTATATGATTTATAATTTCTAGATAACATTATGTTATTCATATATATATATATATTATATTGCTATTTAGGTGAGATTCCTATATGTATCATCAATGTTGTAACATATTAAATTGATTATATGTATGTTTTAATTTATTTAAAACACACACACACATATATGTAATTATATATACGTATGTACATAATTATATATATGTACGTATATGTTTATGTGTATGTGTATATGTGCATGTATGCGTATATATATTAATATACTACCTAATTTTAATTATATGACATGTATTTAATTATATCATCATATCATGTTAATAGTTGAACTTATATTTTATAAATGCATATATACATAGATTATATCTTTTGATGGCTATAAATTAATTTTTAATATTTATTTACTATTATATAATATTATTTAAGGCAATGTACTACTTATATAAATCATATACAATAAAATATGTTTCAAAAATTAAATTTTCAATTTTTTTACCATCATATAAACTCTTAGCCAAAAAATCAAAATTGAAAAATCATTTTTTATATTTTTAAAAAATCAATTAAATAAACGACCGAAATCAATTAATTGATTAAAAATATTATTTGATAGAGAAGATTCTGGAAAAAATTTCATAACTTCAAAATATCATACTTTATTTTCTAAAAATTTAAAATTCTAATAATATAACATAAAAAATATTTTATTATTATTATTTTACTGTATTTCAATTAATTAATTAATAATTTTTTTAATGCAATAAAATATAAGTAAATTTTATTGTGTTGTGCATTCAATCTAGAAAGGTTAAAAATATATAAATTTTAAATACATAATTAATACATACACATATACACACATATATGTATTTTGATATTATAAACATACTTATATATATATATATATATTTAAATATAATAATAATAATTTTGTTACTGTAATTCATACATATATATGTATATGTGAAAAACGATTTAATTTTTTTTATACTATGTATATACATACATACATATTTATTTAATGTTTAATGCAATGGTGTATATATATATATCATTACTATTTTTACATATATAGATGCATACATAGATACACACATACATAGCCTTTAATGTTCATATAAAAACAAGTTTACATATATACGTATATTTGAACAACATTTAATACATATAGGATGAGCTAACATGTCTCTTCCTATGTAAATCCTAATATTTATATTTAGGCATGTTATACCTTGTACGGATTATTATGTTACACATTCACATACATGCGTATATATATACAATACATATGTGTACTATTATATTTAATTGAATATAAATTAATTTTTTTTCTATAATTTATATTATTTAAATGAAATAAGAGATTATTTAAATTAAATTTAGAAATGTTCTAAATAAATTAGACTTCGTAGGCCCAACAAAGATCCAATAGGGTAATTTTTTTTTGAAATTCACACATAAATTCCGTTGCGGACTGGTCCAGTTCCAACAATGTTATCGAAGCGTAATAGCATATGCGGTCTAAATTAGTTATGTTAAGTTTACAGCCCAAATGCCATCCCTAAAAGAAAAGGCCCAAATTTGAATTAGCCTTGGGCTTGTTTTTAAAATTGTTTGAAAATTAAAATATAAAATTTTAAATTTTAAATAAGATATACATATATTATAAAAGTTATAATATAATAAAATTTTCTTAATGTTTGAAAATATTAAGTATTAATTTAAAATTTTTAAACTTATTAATAAGTAAATAAATAAATTTAAAAGTTAATTAATGAAAAATATATACATGTATTATATATGTTATGATATTTTAAAATGTTTACAATGTCATAAGTATACATGTATGTATATAATACGATTTTCAAAATTAATATAATTTATTTAAATAAAATAATTAAAGGTTAATTAATTAAACAAATTAATTAAAGCTTAGTTGATTAAACAAATTAATTGATTAAATAAATTAATTAAAGATAATCAATTAAATAAATTAATTAAAGGTAATTAATTAAATAAATTAATTAAAATTTAATTAATTAAAAAAAATACATGTATATGAGATATATTTTTTATACTATAAAGGTTATAGTATATAATAAATATTTAATATAAATGTTATATTATAATAATATAAAATTGATTAAAATGTTAATTAACTAAAATTAATTAAACAAGATTTAATTAATATATTATTATACATAAGATTATTATATAAACTAATTAAAATATAAAAGTTATATAATAATAAAACTTATATAATATGAATATATAATTAAAGAAGCTACATCAAAGAAACCTTAATAAACTTAAGGTATAATACATGCGTATATATGTACATGTACCGTGATATCTGATGTGTCAGACACTTGAATCACGGGGGTATTTCATAAGAAATACATTATTCCATAAGTCGATATCACTCGATATAATTTATGGAAGATTTTGAATCTTTAAAGTAATGTTGTCCTCTACCATATATATATATTAATAAATTACTTATGTGCTCCTTAGTTGTTGAGGAGACTCAAGCTAGGGATGTTATGTGTAGTATTATTAATATATTGAATAGATGAGGTAAGATAACTATATGTATTTGTTGAGCAGACTCAAGGTACATATACTATACTTAGGCCATCGCGATATGGTAGGCACGAGTGAATTATTTCGTTTAGATTTGTTAAGCAGACTCAAGATCGATGTAGAATTAGGACAAGGAACCAAAAGGTTAGGAGTTGTATATGATACAACCGATAAAGAGTTATCCATCATCCGTGGAGCTATGACCTGTTGAGCAGACTCAAGGTCGGAATTCTAAGATGGATGGGTCCTGATTCCTACTGGTGAATTTGAACGACTTTTATGTTTCGACTTAAGGTTTGGCGAAACATAAAAGATGAGTGGGAGCCTTATTAGAGAAATGGAATAATAACATTTAACCTTTCTAATATTGTAAGAAAATATGATATCTAATGTTATAATATCTTCATTGATAAATTTGTGCATTTAATACAATTGATAAAATGCTTATTAATTAAGGTATACAAATGAACTGAATTGGAGACTGACAAATAGAAATATAGTATATGCTTACTAATAAATGCTTCTTGCATGTTAATGTTTTATAACCATGCAAGAGCTGGATTTTATAACTACTACATACATTCGTAGCTTCGTCGCTTACACGTTTATTTGGTCGAGACCATGTACTGCATTCCATGAGTTCCGAACTCTAAATAATACAAGACTATGGATATTTAATCCATATAGTATCACATATAAGTGTTATATGGGGAATGGTCACACCTCATAATGTACGATACTTCGATAAATTTGGTTCAATCGAAATAAGACAATAAACAGTACCGTGAGATCGAGTATTCAACATGACTGATTACCAAAGGATTAAATTATGCTAAATGTAACACAAGACCAAGACTATAATACAGATGTACAAACTCGATTACTGAAACGTCAGTTTGATCAGTTTATGCAAAGTGCAACATATTTGATGTCCTTAAATGTTAAGGATAATCGAGTGCGCTTTTGTAAAGAGTTCATTATGATATTGTAGTAAGGGATTTCTTTTGAATGGTTCGATCATTTAGAAAGCAAAACGAGTGTACAAGTGTAAATGTGATTTAAGGTACAGTTGAGATGAAGAGAGTGAATATTCACTTATGCTTCATAAAGAATTGTCGAAAACGAGAATTGTAAACTACTAATTGATACTTAATTTTGGAATAAGTAATATGATTTCTATTTCGAAAATGTATTTTTATATACAAATTATTTTCCATGAGAGTTATTTCTTTGATTTCGAGATATTTGATCAACGAACCCTCCTATGTAAACTAGTTACAATATATAAAATAAATAATCTATATTAAGTGAATAATGGACGTCCAAATTCAGTACACTATTATAGTAATGGCGGAAATAGTGGGAGTATGCCATATAGCACTTATTGATTGCATCGAGTTATGAAAATTGTTCCGTAAAACATACCGCACATTATTTATGAAATGATGGCTATTTTTTAGTATCGATTGAAAAATAAACATAGTTATATTTCAGTATAAATATTATGAATATTCATTATGAAACAAAACTATAATGTGGTATTTGTTTTCACCACAAAAGTGATGCAATTCAAAATATTGAAGTATCTAAAATTATTTACAATTATTTTGGAATTATAGACTAACCCGCAATACTGAGAAATAATTTTAGTATATGATTATGAATCATATGATACTAGTTAATTATATCTCAAACAATGATGGGCTATGCACCCATTTAGCAGGAGCATCATAAGAATTAATGAACTCCTCGGATTTATAATATTGATGTATGCAATCACAAGTCCATTAATACCAAAACTATTCCACATACTTCGTTATATTCAATGATGAGTTATCACCGACATGGACATGTGTATTTGATACACATATAATATGTGTTCAGTAAACTCGTAGAATATGGAAGTAAATAAAATAACGTGCAATAAAATGATTCGATTTGATCGAATATGCTAGTATATTGGAAAGAGTTCCAAACGTACCTAAAAATGACTAAAGATTCAACCTCAAAAGTCACTCCTCCCTATGATACATAATGATATATTGATAAGGGTAATCAAACTTTGTTGGACAAAGCACTATGAATTGTGAGTGATGTTGAGTTAATTTCTTTTAATAAGGTCATGTACTTAAGAGTACTATACAAGGTTAAAATTAATATCATCTGAAGAATATTTTACAAAACCATACGAGATATGGGTTTATAAGAAATCCCTACATATCCTAGGCCAAGGAGTTGGCAAGATGTGTTAGTCAAAAGACCGCACATAATAATTGTAAGTAAGGATCTTGTATGAATCTTCCCAAGAGAATTTTAGGATTGATAGTCTTTATATGACTAATTTATGTTGTGAACATAAGTATTGTAAACTAAAATCAAATCAGTTTTATATATAAGGCAATTCATAAAGGGTTTATGAATACCCATTCCACCATATTGAGAAACAATTGTTGTTTCAAGAAATATCAACTTCATAGTGGAGGAATTTCTTTGAGAAATTATTGGTAGCAAAATGGGATTGGAACGATCCATAGATAAAACTGATCACAAAGGATGAAATGAGATTAACCGAATCTAAATGAACACAAATACATTAAAACATCTAATGAGTATTCTAGTACATTAAAGAGAAACTATGAGTTTCTTGTCAATGTCAAGAATAAATATTTCTCGATTGTTTAATTATACCAATAAGAGTATTGACTCTATGATATGGTATGATGCGTAGATCCGAATAGATTCCAAGTACATTATCAACTATGATTTTGACAGTTGTACTCAAAGGTATATGATCCATTGGCCACCAATATGCCTTTAAGAGAGATAAATGAGTTGGAATATAGTGAGCCACATTGATGAGAATAATACGGTAAATTTCAATTGTTGAAATTAACGTAACGATTTACAATTGAATGTGCTTAAGTTGATTTGGATTTACTCACCAAATTATTTCTTAATATGAATTTGTGTTTGGCACGTATGTGCCAAAATAGAAAATTCTAAATAATTATTTAGAATAGACTATTTTCACATGACAACCAAAGTATCTCGAAGTCAGTAGGAGCGATATTTAGGTTTGTAAGTTTTTGGATATGATCCAAGAACAGATATGAAAGTGTTGTTGAACAAGCATCAAAACTGAACATGATTTTTGATAGAAATATAAACAGTTTGATTATCAATCAAAATGTAGGGAAAGCATGTGCTGATAAGAAAGAACGTTAAAAGATACATAGATATTTTTAAACCGTGAGTGAACAATACACTGTTGATTGTTAATGATGCACTCATGTTAAAATTAGTTTTAGTTGTTTTAATACTCGAGATTGGATTTGTAATTAAAGTTTTTTGTAGTAAGTATAAAAGATACTGGGAATGTCCCAAGTGATACCTTATTGAAATGTTTATACAAAACAAGTAAGATGGACTACTGATGCATTGGCAATAGGAATTGTCATACATGTTATGTTTTCTATGATATCATAATTTTTTTATATATTTGATACATGAAACAAATATCAAATCCAAATATATACACTAAATGGTTGTTTACAGTGTTCTCGTGCATTTATAAAATACTAGAGAATTGTTTATAGAAATAACGAACTCCTTATGAAGGAGGGTTCAGACTCAAACTTGGTATGTAATATTGAGCATAATATGTCAATAATAAATTCAAATTAAGAATCTTTAAGTTGGAAATGTTCCAAATGAAAGGATGTGGCCGATTTAATGAAAAATGCTAAGTACATCGCCTTGAATAGAGCCGTAATTAAAGCAATGTATTTAAATATTAATGCACAAATTTATAACCGAGCCGAGGGTAGTTCCAAATGTTGAGAATCTCAAACATTATCATATGATAACAATGTCATGATATAGTGCATAACAGAACTCAGAGCTCACTGGAAGTCGAGAGACATACTCCGAATTGTTCCACATGTTTAAGGTAGTTTATCAACATCGGAGAGAGTTGATTGACATAGTAGATAATTGAAACATAATAGCATACCCGTTCACTGAAGGGTTGACCCAATTGTTTTTGAGAAAACCAGTTGGAGAAGTTGGAATAAGATTCCATAATTGACCTCAAGTGTAAGTGAGATATTGATAGAGTTAGGGGTATGCCATAGGGGCAATTATGTAATTTGTTACATATATCTAACTCGATAACCAATCTTGTTCAAAATAAAAGGGTTTTCTTTTTATTATATAGTTGATATAATGTGTTATTTTAATTAAATAATTTAACTAAAAGTATATTTAATAGAAAATCCATAAATGTTATGTTTTGTGATGGTAGTTACAAATTGTTGCAACCGTAAGTAATTTGTGAAAATAAATATACCATTTTAAATGTTCCTAGTCAAGATGCATCAAGACTGGATATCGATGTATCCATTGAGAATGTAGTAAGTAACACTATCGTTACTCATGACTGTTGGGGGCACTAAGTGATTACGTACCGATAGTTATTGGATAACTATGGAACGGCTCACTCGATAGTTTTCTATTGATTAATATAACTAAGCTCAAATAGAAAATATCGATTGACTGATTTACAGTTCTCTCAAATTGAGAATACTTTTGATCTTCAATATGAAAGCTCCGGATTGATTATAGTCAAATCATGGCATGGCGTCCATCGAGTGACTACAGTTGGGTCGAGTGGAAGTATTGGATATAAAGTACTATTCAAGAGAGGATTCGTCTCCTCGGTTATATGAGGTTCCTATCATGGTCAACTATAGTCAACTCAAAATCAAAGTCTCTAGTCAGAGCATTTTGGTTAATAATAAATTTTATTATTGAACCAAGGACTTTGTGTTTGGAATGTAGAGTTGAATGTGAATGATATTAGAATTTTGACCATTACCAAATTCCATAAGTCCAAAGTGATATAGTTTTGACGAAGAGAATTGGTGTAAATAAATGTCACAACCGGGTAACGCTTAATGATATAAAATTGGATTTTTCCGAAACTAAGCAAGCAATAAATTTGGCTAAAATGTCACACCGCCTGCTATGTGAAGTGTGAACATTAACGTTCGAATAATTCAATGATAATCGCTGACTAAATTTACACCTCATGAGTCACACAATCAGAATGATGAATTCTCTTTAGATCAAACGATTTAACTATTTTATAATTATTATAAATTAATAAATATTTATGAAGTATTAATTATAGAATTTTGAATATGACTTGAGGAATATATATTATTGTATATGTTTATAATAGTTATAAATATATCGACCGATATACGATATCGATAAGCAATTAAATTAGATTTAATTAATAATATTTATTTGGGCTTAAAACGGGTTTAAAGCCCATGAAAGGGGCTAGAAAGTTTGACCAAAATGAGTGCAATATGCGACCATGAGATTGCAACTAAGGCTTTGAGATGGAGGGCTAAGGTGGAAGAGAATTGGTAAGAGATGATGTAGGATATTTATCCTAAAATATCTTCAACTTCTGCTCTATATAAGCACCTCTATCCTCTACCTTTAGAGAACCTTTTGGCTTCCATTTCCCCGACATTGCTGGTCGATCTTATCAAAAAGGAGCTCCAACAAATTCATCTCAAATAAATTCAAAGGCGATATCTATTGGATAGCTAAAGGTCTACGATTTAAGGATTAGCAGTCTACCGAATCGAGAAGATTTTGAAGGAAGGAGAATTCATCATTACAAGGTGTTTTCTAAGGCATTAATATTAGGTATGTATTTACTATACTGTATGATTTATAATTTTTGGATAACATTATGTTATATATATATATATATATCTGTGTGTGTGTGTATGTATATATATTTATGTATGTATGTATCATTATTCTATTGCTAGGTAGGTGAGATTCTTATATGTATCATCAATCTTGTCACATATTAGACTAGTTATATGCGTATGTTTTAATTTATTTAATAAACACACACAAATATATATATATATATATATATATATATATTTCTGAAGTGCACAACAAAATAAATTATATTTTAATTATTATCATTTTATTAATATATATATATATATAATTATATTTATATATGTGTGTGTATGTATTAATATACTACCTAATTTTAATTATATGACTTGTATTTAATTATATCATCATATCATGTTAATAGTTGAACCTATATTTTACAAATGCATATTTACATAGGTTATATTTTTCAGAGCCTACCAATTAATTTTTAATATTTATTTACTATTATTTAAATTAATATACTAATAAAATAAATCATATAAAATTAATTTTGTTTCAAAATTAAATTAAATTTTTTCCATCATCATATAAAATCTTGGCCAAAAAATCAGAATTTAAAAACCATTTTTTGTATTTAAAAAAAATCAATTTAATAAACGATAAAAATAAATTAATTAATTAAAAGTATTATTTTGACTTGGAAAATTCTGGAAATTTTTTCATAACATATGCATATTTAGATATTATAAATATACTTATATATATAATAATTTTGTTACAGTAATTCATACATATATATGTATATGTGTAAAATGATTTAATTTTTTATATTATGTATATGCATATATATATATATAATATTTAATGCAATGGTATGTATATAAATCGTTATATTTTTACATACAAGTTATATATATACAAGTGTACATATATATATTTACATAGTTTTTAATATTTATATAAATAAAAAGTTACATACATACGCACATTGGGACAACATTTAATATGTATAGGATGAGCTAACATGTCTGTTGCGATGTAAAACCCAACATTTATATACGAGCAGGTTATGCCTTGCACGGATTATTATGTTATACTTTCACACACATAAATATCTGTATACGATACATTTGTGTACTGTTTTATTTAATTGAATATAAATTGAACAAAATTCTATGTATAATTTATAAATTTAAATGAAAATAGTGATTTTTTTAAAATTAAATTTAGAATTGTTCTTAATAAATTAGACTACAAAGATCCAATAGGGTAAATTCCTTTGAAATGCACCCATAACTGTTATGAACCAACCAGGCCCCAAAAGCTAGCTTGTAAGGGGAGGGTGCCTAGTTGGTTATATAGTCATCGCCCATACCATATTAGGCGATGTGGGACATTACATATCACCACGCTTCCAAAGTCCGATGCCCACGTCGGCGCTCTATTGCACTATGTCGTCCATGCCCATACATGTCACCAACGAGTTTCGAACTTTTTCTATCATGGTGTTAGGCTCTGGTACCACTTATAGGATCGTTTTCACCCTAGAGGGGGGGAGGTGAATAGGGTGATACTAATAATAATAAAAATTTATGTGGAAAAAAATATTAAACAAAATAATGCAGTAGAGATCACACACAGATTTACCCAGCTTTGGCAATAACCTGCCTACGTGCTGCCCCTAATGTTTTTACTAGAAATTAAGTAGTCAGACACTTACAAACACACGTAAACTTGCGACATCCGCTAATTTGACTAACCTAACTCTAAGCTCAAAACCCTGCCATAACTCAGCCACTGAGTTGTGAATTCTCAAACTACAAAACCGTAGTTCATAGCCAAGTTACGAAACTAGAAATTTACCAAAATTTAAAAGAGAAAATTTAAAATAAAATAAAGCTAAAAAACAAAGACAAAACCCTAATTAAAAAAACAAGCCCAATACAAAATAATAAAGCCGGCCCAAATAAAAATTATAATGAAGACAGTTTCTTTTTCTTTGTTATGCGGCCGCCTCTTACTCTCTTCATTCTGGAATTTAGGGTTTCTCTAAATTGAAACCGCCGCTTGATAATTGGTCGATTGATGTGATGATGTTTCCTTGAATTGCTTTGTCAATCAACTCTCTGGCTTTGATAGCTTGCGGTAGCTTCAATTGAGTCGAGGTCAAATGATGCTTTTAACTGGTATGTGAATTGCCTTTTTCGATTATTGATTATGCTCAACTTGCCTGATTCGAGTTTTGAATATTTTCTGTGATTTTTTCTAAGTATGTTTTCTGATTTTGTCTCGAACTCGAATGAGTAGTTGTCGATGATGAATTTGGGTTAAATAGGGATCGAAACCCTATTAATTCGTTCGTATTTTCAAGTTTGAATTTTTCGTGAATTGCACTTGTCCATTAGATCTTTGCTTGAGCGCTTATGATTATTCTGACTTGTTCATCTCGTACGTATTACTCCATGAATTTTAATTTTGCTCCGTTCTTTTCTCTGATTCCATTCTTTGCTGGCAATGATCGAATTTTTGACCAATTCAATGATGTTGTTCATTTGTTTTTGAAACCATTCTTTGATGTGTTTGAACTGCTACTGGTATTTACTATAAATATGTAAATTGCTTCCCTGTTATAACATTGCTTGTTGTATATCACCATTCACTGTTTGCTTGGTTCATGTTGAATAAAGTCTGGTTTCCACTGCATATATATGTGTGTGTTCACGCATGTATATATGTATGCTGCTTCTGGTGTAAACTGTTGCATGTTTGGTTACATTGAACTGTTGTCTACATTACTTGATATTTCTAGTTTGAGTTGATACTTCATGTGTACTGAATGTTGTTCAAGTGCTTTCACGTGTGGTCAGGTGTGCTCCTTTCACTGGCTTGTTGAGTTGATAGGTTGAGTCTGTGATTGCTATGGCTGCTCTGTCCACTTTAGTGCTTGTATTCCGGCATATGTATATACATGTTATTGTGTCCATCTACCTTGAGTCCAGACATTTCTGTGCACTTGAATTGCTTCAGTTACTATCACCCTTACTATACTGCTTCACTGCTGTGTTGCATGCTCTAGTATACTGCATTTTGATGTGTTGAGTAACCCATTGCCTTGAGTTCATTGATGTTCATCCCTTTTGTATCTTGCTTGTGCACTGCTCATTACTTTTGCCTGCACATGTACACTTGTATTTGTCTCTCTCCTCAATTCTGGTTGTTCATGCCTGCACTTGATCACTGTCACTGTTTTTCCCTATCACATGCTTGTGCACTTGTCATAGTTGAGTCTGCACTTGGTTCTTTATGTGTTCATTTATGAATTGTTTGCATATATGAGCATGTCTGGTTCCATATGTTCATAACATATATGCCTCAGATCTGTTTTGCATTTATCTGGATTGAAATGTTGGTTCTGGTTTGTTGAGTCTGGTCTATGGTTCATTTTGAAGCTGGTTTAGTTCTTGTACCATTTTGTGTTCGGACTTGTTTTCATGTGCTTGCATATTATTGATTTGAGCCTTGTTAGGAGCTTGTTGACAAGTTGGGTTGCACCTGACCATTTCATTGAATATGTTCACTCGAGTCTTTTGTGATATGGTTTCATGTGTACATGTTACTGCTGCATACTCATGTTCATATGTCTGACACTTCTTAAAGTCTGGTCTGGTCGTCTTGTTCATGTAGTCTGCATTGTAATCTGGTTCATTGATGATGATGTTTGGTTGTCACTGCATATTTGTACATGTTCACTTACTTCATGTTGACTTGTACTTGTGCCTTTGAACTATAGACTTTCTGATTTTGTATTTTCACTTGAGTTGAATCCAGCTTAGGTTTGGGTTTGACCTTGTGCTCACCCGTCCCTGCAGTTTTAACAAGCAAATGTATATCGGTGTGCACGGCCTTATGACATGTACAGTGATACACTGTGCACGTCACAAGTTGTTCATGTAAGATGAATTAAAAAATAAATGATGACGAACAACCCAAATAACCGAGGCAAATAATATTTTCAAAACACACACTTTATTGTGCACTGCAAAATATTTTCTTTTTCAATTTTACCGCGTCGGTGTTTATTTTGCAGATAGTTCAGATGCTGGATACAGGCTGGAACCAAGTTGAAGATCAAATACGAGTGAGAGTGAATATGTAGTGAGGTGAAAATTGTAAATTGAAAATTGTGTTGTAATCGAAATTGTATAGTAATTGAAAATGTATAAATGTAGTGAGAGCTCAAATTTGTACTATTTGAATTTGTAATAAAATATTTGTTTGAATATGAATTCTGAGTTATTTATTTTATTCAACAAATATTTATTTAATTATGTGAAAAATAAAATAGTACAACAAAAAATACATTTAAACAAATATATATATATGTTTATTATCATCAAACAAAAATCATAGGCTATTGTATTCTACAATAACTTCTACTACGGGCTAGCCCAATTCCAATACATATGTCCAACCCAAAGGCAAGATCCATCTCAAAAAATAGAAATCCAAGCAAGTGATCCGAACTACAATCGATAAACAAAGTTCATCCCCCAAAGAGCTTCCTCCTTTCCTTTAATCCCAATCAAATTTGATAAAAACCCAAGCGCTCAAGAGAAATAGGGGAGAAAGATGAAGTTATCTATTTTTACCAATAGAAAACCATGAAAAGTTCGAGTTTGCTAAAGAGATTGCATGCTAATAGACCCATGGGTTTAAAGGAAAGAAGAGGTGGTATTTATACACCTTTCCCTTCAATTGCAGTCGTGATGATCAAAAATGAAAAAAGGATCTTAACTGTTCAAGTGTGATAAATGTTGTGTCACCCATGTTCGCAAGCAGTACCACACATCCTACCACTTCTCGAAAAGCACAACCGCTGTAGCCAATGGTGCAATGTCAGGTGGGTGGTATAGTAATTGCGTGATAGAACCATCAATCAATGGAGTCTTCGTGATTTTCCAAGCCCGTGCCTGCTCATGGGCATATACTTGGGTGAGGGGGAATGTTATTTAATTTTTCATAAGTAAGAAGAAAAACCAATCAACTTATCTTGGCCAAACTAGGACCGGTCCAGGCTGACTAGGTCCAAGTCAGTTCGCAAGCCATTCAGGACTAAGGGCGGATCGATTGTGTTTACTATGTATGATGATAACCTGAATCCAACCTAGGCCTGCATCGGCTCCTCTGCTTAATTGCACATTAAGCCTTCTACTGGCAAAGCCTCCTGACGCAGAAACCCCAACAACCACATCTGTCAAGATAAGGTGCATGCTTGGCTCATCCCATCTCCCATTAGCCAGCGACTCTCTCTCTAGCTCGCTTGCTCAAGCATATATCTCTCAACTATCTCCTGATCAACATAGTTTAAGACTGTCTCAAGGGTGGTAAATCATTGATCCAGCTTTAATACCACCACCTATGGCTCGTAATTCATCTCGTCTCACCTAACTCGGCATGTCTTCGGCTCTCGTTGGTTTCTCATCCTCCTTATGCTCTTAGTAAACCAACTCGGCCTGTCCTGCCACTTAGGCATGTGGGAGCAAGGCAAGAAGAGGTACTACCGGACGTACCTATTTTTGACAAAAAGCATGTCCCATTTCCTAAAAGCATAGTACAAGTACAAGCATATTTAATGCAAAGCATGGTAGTGCATGCTTGTAATATTGTTATGTTAGCTTTTATCTCAACCATGCATTCCTTAATTTTGCCACCTGTCACTCATCAAGTCCATTCAGTCAGATCAATAGCCAGGCATGCTTCACGCCTGTTTTGTAGCATGATCTTAGCCATCCCAGCATCAGTTCAACTGCTATAAGAACTCAATGCATGGCCACTTCCAAGGGGTTGGTTGGGTCCACGGTAGAGGAGACCTAGGTTGTTTGGGTCCTTGATGGAGGGGATCCCAGTAGGTTGGGCCTTTGATGGAGGGGACCCCGGTTGCTTGGAATCCATGATCTGCCACTTAAGGTCCCTAAGATCAACAGCTCCTTGAGATTAGCAGCTTTACTATTCTTAGATGTATCATCTTTTCTTATTATTCTCTTGTAATTCGGTGTTATTTTAAGAGATCCATATAGTAAGTGATCTTCACAATGGACGTAGGCAGCTTGGCAAACCTCTTTATATCTTGTGTCATTTACCTTTAAAGGTTCTTTTCCCTTCATTTTTCCATCATTAAACCTAGTGGTTAGCAAGTAACCTTTTCTCTTCATAACCCCTTATCATAACTCCAAAATTGATGAAAATATCTTTAGTACCATTGTTTAGTCAATATGTATCAACCTGGATATAGATACATCAGTTGAAATTAGAGTATGTAACGCTCTCCAAATATTGAGTAGTGTATTACTCATGGTTGGTAGGGGTACCAAGCAGTTACGTATTGATAATTATTCAATAACTATAAAATGAACCATCGGATGGTTTTCTGTTGGTTAATATAATTAAGGTCAAATCGAAAATAGCAATGTGACAATATTACACAATTCTCTCGACTTGAGAATACTGTCGAGCTTCAATATGGAAACTTATCTTTGATTATAGTTAAATTATGGCACATATCTATCGTACGACTATAGTAGGATCGAGTGGAAGCAATGGAAGTGAGACATTATTCAATAGAGAATTCATTTTCTCACTTATATGAGATTAGTACCATGGTCAGCCGAAGTCGACTCAAAGTCAAAGAATCTGGCCCTAGCAGTTTGGTTAATAATAATTGTTATTATTGAACTAATGACTTTATGTTCAGACTATAAAATCGAATGTGGACGATATTGGAAATTTGACCATTACCAAATTCTATAAGTCCTAATTTGATACTGTTTGACGAATCAAATCGATGTAAATAATTGTCACTGCAAGGGACTGCTTAAAACAAAATTGGATTTTACCAAAGCTATGTAAGCAATAAATTTGCCATAATGTCACACCACTTGCTAAGATGACATGTGAACGTATTCGAATTGTTTGATATTAATCACTGACCTAATTTACACCTAAGAGTCACACAACCAAAATGTTGAATACTCTGACTATTACCTGATTTAATTGATTATATTGTTATAAATAAATTAAATTAACTAATACTTTTAAAATATCAATTATAAAATTTTATTTGATTTGTGTTGATCAATGCTAAAAATAGTGCGTGTATAAAAGTTGTATACACACGTATCAATAATCGATATTAGTGTGCATTTAAATTAAATTTAAATACATATTAATCTGATCGAACTTGAAATAAGATGGAAGCCCACATATGTACATAACACAGCCGACCACAGGTGTTGAAAAGGGGGAGGGGTGAATTTGATTCAAAAGAGTTTGAAATGACTAGAAAAAATAGTGGATCTAAATCCACCTTTAGCTCCTCTATCTCTCTATTATTTAAACACTTTTAACCTCTCTTTTGGCTCCTACTTGATCCTTCTTTAGCCAAACTTCAGTCCGTCTACCTTTATTAAGCAAGCATTAAAACACAAGATCAAATAAAATTTTAATAATGGTGTGTAGTGCTTCCAATCTAGTAGATATCTCTCTATTGTATTTGAATTTAGATTCAAACGAAGTCAACTGATTTAGCATTCAAGGTGTGATCTCTAGGCAATAGTATGGTAACACTTTTATTTATATTACACACACGCACACACTTACTTGTCCATCATATGATTCATGTAATAGTAGATTGTATATATTATCACGAATTCTTATATATGTATGATATCCTTTTGAAATATTATATATATATATATATATGTATGTCCCATGAATTAAACCAGACAGTCACAACATAATTCCCCTCGGGAGTTTACCGGTTCGCTGGGTTCTCCTAGAGTATATTCAAATATATATATGCAAATCTATTGTTATTATAAAAAATAATTCATACACACACACATGATCTCGGCCATGTATTAAAATTGTCATAAAAAAATAAAAAATCAAAATGACTTAAAAAGTTTTTTTAAACAAATTTTATATTAAATGAAATAATTATGCATTATGTAAATTTGTTGTTTAAATCATAAACATATATTTTCATTTCTAAGAAAAATACATTTATATATATATATACTTTATTCAAATTATATAATATATATATATGTATATATAAAATCTAATTTCAAAATATAATACAATAAGTCAGTTTTTATGTATATGTTAAAGGTATGTATGTGCTAACCGGGTTTTATCCAGCAGAATTAAATGGGAGTTAGAACATTCAGATTAAACCAGAATGACTCGAAACTTGATCGAAAGGCCTAAAAGTATAAGATAAAGGACCCTAAGAAGTTTGGGCAATTTTTAGGATAGCATTTTGGATCGGTGCGGTCCGATCCAATTAGATCGGTACCGATCCAAAAATATTGCTTTATTGATCTCCATTCCACTTGTCCTACACTCCTATGTCTTCGCTAAGCTTGTCTACCGAGTTTGATTGCATTCCAAGCATCCGAGTTGAAGAATTGAAGACTTATCCGATTCAGTTACAGTTCAATTTAACCTACAGATGAATTATCATCAAAACAAGTTAACAAGCTACAAAACTACATTTAGAGCATCGTAATCAAGTAAGAAAGACAACCAAGTGATCAAAGCATAAATAATGCTTAATTATTCGGATTGGTGCTGATCCAATTTGATCGGACTGGTACCAATCCAAAAAATTTCTGGACTTCCTCTGTGTGATGAATGCATGCCTCTGACAAAGCGGTTTTTGTCCTAGTGCTCTCTAACTCCTATAAATACCATCGCATCTGCAATAGGAAAATGATCTGCTTTGAATTCTATTGAAACTCTACCGTTGTTTCTTCACTCTTCTTCTCCCTCACAACTACCATCAAAGGGCCACTGAGATCCTTCTGGTTGTCTCTAACAATGGTGGCTTGATCTAACTTAGGAAAGAAGAATCATGTTGTAATCCAAACTCCTTTATAATAGCAGTTGATCAATAAAAGCTATAAAGTGGACGTAGGCTTCGTTAATAGCCGAACCACTATAAAATTCTCTTGTCTCGTTACTTTTTCTGTGATTTACCATTGCTTTTTCTATTTTATTTTCCTTGATAAACAAGGCTAGTGCTTTCACACTCAATCCATGGTGTTGATCCATTTTTTGGATTAACATTTTGGTGCTTTCGTTGAGAGTCGAACTTAAGCTTAGATCTAGCTATCTATTTTGGATCAGATAGGTTCAGAAGTTAGATCATCAATTTCTGCTTAGAAGATCCGCCTCAAAAAATCAATGGCACCAGGAAGAAAGTGAACTGCTTCTGGAAGATCCATTGAAGCTGTAATAGATGGAGAAGAAACCAATCCTCAACAAGTTGAAGTCAACTGCGCCAATAATCCATTAATCAGAGCAAATTCTGGAGCCAACATAAGAGATCAGGTGCCGGATCTTCTATCCAGCATGAAATTGTCACTAGAGGCGCATTAAATAAGATGGTTGATGAAATCAATCAAAAGATGGAGAACAACCAAAAAGCTCTCATGGACAAATTAAATGCCCTCCTAACCTTGCAATCACTAACCGCTCCAAGAACCATGCTAGAACCTACGGCTGCCATGGACTAGGAAAATTCTTCCGTTTCTAGCCTAAACAAAAGAAGCGAAAGGCAGAAGCCAAAAAGAGCAGTGACTGAAGCTGCACGAATCACTATAGAAGGAAACACAAGCACTCTACCAACTGCAAAGCAGCCCGCCATGAACTTAAATGTGGGGATCAGAACCCTACGGGAAGATAGAGCAATGGATATCTCCAACTCAAAAGATGGCGAACAACTTGACGACGACGAGTTGAAAGAAAATACTAATGCACTCAATATTGATAGGGAGGTCCAAACTGCCCCTACCCGCAAGCCAACGGAACTCCAAGGGAGTGACTCTCCCAAAGACAGGAGAGCCTAGGCTTTAGTCCACTTACCAAGATCGTTTTCAAGATCAGACACTTGGTGTAGTCACTGATAGCCAACCCGTGGACTACTGGACATCAAAGGCGATATGATCAAGTGCTTGATGGACGAAAGTATGGATAGGAGAAATGATGAGTGAGGATTCGCTCCAAGCTAGACTCCCTTCACTGATGACATTCTGAATGAACGATATCCAAAAAAGTTCGCAATGCCGACTATCCCATCCTACGATGGAACTAGAGACCCGTAACCTCACTTGTACAAGTACAGTTGATACATGGACAGAACGAATGCTTCCAATCCTATTCGATGTAGATGTTTTTCCATCTTTCTGGAGGGAATTGCTTCCATGTGGTTCACCGTGCTCCCACCTAAATCCATCTCCACTTTCTGTGAATTAGCAACAAAATTCCTTGATCAATTTAGGCTTCACACGGCACAACCAAAAGACGTGATGTCCTTATTTGGCATATTCCATGATGAAATGAATCTTTGAAATCCTTTATGAGTCGATACAACACCGCGGTCACTAAAGTAAGTAACCCAAATGAAGATATGGTCTTCCCTGGTCTGCGCCATCCATCCCGACACTGAATTCAGAAAATGGATCAAAATGAAACAACCTACCACTAGGAAGGACTTTAACCGAAAGGCGAGCTAGTACTTGAGATTGGAAGAGGCAGAGAAGCTGGAAGGAAAACCTGATAACCTATAATCAACCAGCGCTGGCCAGAATGGAATGGCAGCTAACCACGACACAAATACCTTCGGGACTGCTATGGCAAACGTGGAAGGATGGGAACCAGAAAAGGAAGAACCATAATTCCAACAAGCGAAACAGAGGAAACAAGGGACTTAAAGGTTTGAGTTTCGAAGACTATACCTCGCTCAATCGCACTCCAGAAAATATCTACCTTGCGACACAGGGGATAGAGGAGTACAAGAAGGCGCCTAAAAGAAACCAATTGAATAGTGGAAGCATTCCGAAAAATACTGCCACTTCTATGAAACACATGGTCATAACACGAATGAGTGTCGTCACTTGAAGAACCTGATTGAAGAGCTGATTCGGGAAAACAAGCTTCAAGAATATGTGAGGAAACCACAAAATCCTGACCAGCCTGTAAAACTCCAAGCTCCTAAAGACCAGAGAAACCAAGCTGGAACCAGCAAAGAGGGATCTAGATGAGCCGACCAGAGACTCATCATCGGAACAATATCTAGAAGATCTCATCCCGCATAGAAGAGATGGGGAGAAATGGAGTGATACATAAGCTCACTAAGACATGCTCTGAAAGATCCATGCTTCGAGAACAAAGACAGAAGTCCTGCCAAGCAGTAGAGGACCCTAAACGATGACATAGTGTTTTGAAATCGAGACACTAAAGGAATAGAAGCTCTGACCCTCGACCCTATGGTCATGATGGTAGGAATTTGACCAGCCATGATCCAACGAGTATTGGTGGATAGTGGTAGCTCTGTGAATATCCTATTCAAACACACGTTCGATCAGATGAAGATCAGTATGAAAGACGTATCTGCTTGCCGAACATAGATCTAGGATTCGCTGGTGAACCTAAGCAACCTGTCAGAACAATTGATTTACCTGCAAAACTTAGGGAAGGCGACCAAAGAGTCATTCTCATCTACAATTTTGTGAATGTATATGAAATACCCGCCTACAATGCTTTCTTAGGTTGGTCTGCTTTAGCAGATTTCAGGATTGCTTTAGCTCAATGGTGTCCAACCATGAAATTTTCAACGGAGCATGGATTTGGGGTGATCAAAAGAGATCAAAGTGCCGCTAGAGAATGTTACATCATAGAACCGCGCGAGTCTTGGAGATAGGAGAAAGGGAAGAATGTGGGGAGAACTCTCCACATTCACGAACCTATCGAATAGCAACTACAAAGCCACCCTGGCTTGGGGACCACAACCGATTCGACAAGGCTTTGGACTTAGAAAGAAGAGTTCAAGGGAAGATCGAGCAGCATCGGTAGAATTGACGGTGCTTGTCCCAGTCAATATGGATGACCCAATTTGGGTCCTGAAAATTATATCACATCTTGGAAACAAGGTGCGACAGAAACTAATCAAAATTCTTTATGCCAACCTGGATGTATTCGCTTGGACACATTCCGATATGTGGTGTCATCGGAGATTGCATGTCGCACACTTAATATTGATCCTAAGTATACACTGGTGAAGCAGAAGAGATGCTGCCTAGGACCTGAATGGTCCAAAGCGCTGAGAGAAGAAGTGGATAAGCTGATGGTGAATGGTTTTATCCACGATGCAACCTACTCCGAATAGGTGTCCAACTTGGTCTTGGTCAAGAAGTCCAGTGGAAAATGGTGAACTTGTATTGACTAATCGGACCTAAATAAAGCTTACCCAAAAGAGAGCTTGCCTCTGCCTAGAATCAACAAACTTGTGGACGGAACAGCTGAACATGAACTGCTATCATTTATGGATGCTTACTCAGGGTACAACCAGATCATGATGCATGAACTTAATCAGGAAAGCACCAGTTTCATTATTAATCTAGGATTATACTGCTACAAAGTTATGCCATTCGGCTTAAAGAATGCTGGGACAACATACCAATGACCAGTGAACACCATGTTCAAACATCAGATCAGGAGAGACTATGGAAGTCTATATAGAGGATAGTTGGTTAAATCATGCATAGCTGCAAATCAGTTGGACAACCTCGCCGAAATGTTTGAAATACTCCGCAAATATAGAATGAAACTCAATCCACTTAAATGTCACTTCGGAGTGGCCTATGGAAAGTTCTTCAAATTCATTGTAAGCACCAGAGCAATTGAAGAAAATCCAACCGCTTTACGGGAAGTCGAGGCCCCTAGGAACAAGAAAGAGTTACAATGCTTGAATGGAAAGGTTGCAGTACTAAGCCGGTTTATCTCAAAGGCAATCGATAAATGTATACCGTTCTTTGACGCGCTAAAGAAGGGAAAGAAGAAATTCGAATGGAATCATGCTTGTCAGACCACCTTCGAAGAGTTGTTGCGACATATGGAAACCCCGCCAATCCTGCCCATGCCAGTAGATGGAGAAGACTTGTTTATCTACTTAGTAGTCTCGCCTCATACATTAAGTGCTGCGCTCATACGAGAAGAGGCTAAGTTCTAGCGACCCGTATACTACATTAGTAAATGGTTCACTAGAGCTAAGAAGAACTATCTGAAATTGGAAAAACTAGGATATTGCCTCTTGATCACTTCCAGAAAACTACGACCATACTTCCAGGCACACACGATCAAAGTGCTAACAGATCAACCTTAAAGCAAGTGTAATACTACCTCAAGACCTTTGGACGATTTATCAAATGGAACATCAAATTAAGTCAATATGAAATCATATACCATCCTTGAAGGGCGATCAACGGGCAGGCGTTAGCAGACTTCATTGTCGAGTTTACAATACAAGATGGCGAGGAAGAAATTAGCCTAGAAGTGGAGACATGCTAGAAGTTGTTCATCGATGGTGCATCTAACAACTTCTGCTTGGGGGCAGGAGTCGTTCTCGAAACTCCCGAAGGATGACCCGTTTGCTATGCTTTATGCTTGGAATTCCCTGCAATAAACAATGAAGTAGAATATGAAGCATTGATAGCTGAGCTAAAGGTTGTGAAGGAACTCGAGATAAAATCCGTACACATCTATAGTGACTCTCAGCCAGTCATCTATCGGGTGAGAGGCGAATATCAAGCCAGGGGAGAGAACCTCGACCTATATCTATCTAAAGTGCATGAATTGCTGAACAACATCGAGCATTACACCATAACTCGTATCTCGAGGGAAAAAACACAGAGCCGACTATCTAGCTAAACTGGCCAGTTCCAGAGAAGCTCAATAATTAGGACCGATCCCTGTTGAAATGCTAACTACTCCAAGCGTAAGCGAGATGGATATCAACTGGATTTTTTAAACAACCGAAGAACCAAAAACATGGATGACACCGATCAAGGATACCTTCTTAGAGGAACACTCCCCACAGACAGGAATCAATGGAAAAAGCTCCTTCGAAAGGCACCACGGTTAATAGTACATGATGTGATACTTTACCGAAAAGGATTCTCTACCGAAAAGGAATCAACAGAAAAAGCTTCTTCGAAAGGCACCACGGTTTGAAAAATCCTCAGGGAACTTCATGAAGGTGACCGCGGAGATCACATCGGGGGGCAAACCCTTACAAAGAAAGTCCTCTGATATGGGTATTTTTGGTTGACAATAAACCGTGTTGTAGTAGATTATGCCAGACGATGCGACTAATGCCAAAAGTTCGGCAAGATCAAAAGAACTCCTTCAACAGAGCTAACACAAATGGTCAGCTTGTGGCTATTCGCAATCCGGGGAATCGATTTGATTGGTGTATTGCCAATATCCAAAGAAGGAGCCAAATACGCTATTGTTGTTGTTGCCTAATTCACCAAATGGACCAAAGCAGAACGACTGACAACTATTACTACAAAGAAAGTTATTAACTTTGTCACTAAAAACATTATTTGCAGGTTTGGAGTGCCATAAAAGATCATTATGGATAATGGGTTTCAATTCAAGAGCGCTGAGTTCAAAGACTTTTGCAAACGCTTCAGAATCGAAAAATACTTTTCTGGTGTTGCACATCCGTAGGCAAACAGGCAAGTGGAAGCAATGAACAAGATAATTAAGTCCACCATCAAAAAAGCCGCTAACTAAAGATAAAGGAAATTAGATTGATGAACTTCCACTCGCACTATGGGCTTACAGAACAACACGCAAATCTGCAACTGGACATTGTTGGAACTGGACTAGCCCGCAATGGAAGTTATGAGTGAATTTCAATTTTTTTACCCTATTGGATCTTTTATTGGGCCTATGAAGTCTAACTGAATTAGAACATTTCTAAATTTCATTTAAATAAAATCATTTATTTTATTTAAATTCAAATATATTAAGATGTGAAATTAATTTTATTTGATTTAGTTTATACATAAATGTATCATATACATATATGTGTGAGTGCCTGTATAACATAATAATCTGTGAAAGGTATAATACGCCCATATGTAGATGTTGGGATTTACATCGCAATAGATATATTAGCTCATTTTGTATGTCATGTATGTTGTCCAAATATGTGCATGTATATGTGTTATAATATATATACATATACATATATATATATATGTATATACATACACACACACATATGTATGTATAAATATATTATATATAATATATGAACATAAAACATTTATATATAGATAAATAAATATATATATATATAAAGAGAGAAAACAATTATTAAAAATTATTTATAATTCAAAATTAACTTAGTTTTGCTAACATAATAATTTTAGTATTTTAATTTGTATATATTATGAATAAAATAATGTTTTAATACATACATAATTAACATAAAATAATCTATTGATGAAAATTAAAATTTTACAATGTTTGAAAATCTAGGATCATAAAATAGAGATTAAGAAAAATCAGGAGATTTTTCAAAGTTGAAATCTTATTTTTAAAATCAAATATAGTGATTTTGGTAATAATTATTTAATATAAAATAATATATCATTAAAAATTAAAATTTTAAAATTTTAGAAATTCTAGGACCATGAATGAAAGGTTACAAAATTTTTTGATGAATTTTTTAGTTAAATTATTATTTTTAATAAATCATAAACAATTTTTTTAAAATAATATTAATTATTAAAAATAATAAACTTTATTGAAAAATTCCTAAATTTTTTCTATATGTTTCTGAAATGATATAATATTTTAAAAAAAATATAAAATTGAATTTTTAAGGTAATAATTATTTTATATATAATAAACAATTCAAAAATTCAATAAATGTTAATTTAAAAATATGAATGTATGTATGATAATTAATTTTCAAATTTGTAAATTCATATTATATATAAATAAGTGTACTAAAATTTTTAAATCATATATATATATCTTATATATGCATATATGCTATTATGGGAGAGAAATATACACTAATATATATACATGAATTTATTAATAAATATATATAAAACAATTATTAATGACAAAAATTGATTTTGTACAGTAAAAAACATTTGTCTATATATAAATCAAATAGCATAACAAACAAATTATGCACATAACCAAACCGATTTGTGACAACCACATCTACTTACAAAATCTCACATAACTAAACATATAGTAGCAATATATTTAAACAGATATGAAATTGCTCATTATAGGATTATAGAATATAATTTAATTACTATAATATGAATTAAAATTACCAATTTAATGATGCCTTTAAATCCACATTGAAGCATGACTTCCCTTCCGTTTACTGTTTTTTTTGCAAGGCCGACCGGTTTTATAGTGGACCGTCCACTTTTTATTACGAACGTAATAAAACAGTTAATACAGAAGAAAGGTAAAAGCACCTTAACTACTAATAATTAGGAAAATATAGCACAAGAGTGTGACAGAGATGCCACAGCTACTACAAATTACCTAACGACTAGGTCCCCTCAAAGGAGGAAGGAACATCATCGTCCGCTATCTCATGGGCAGGAATCGTAGGAACATTGCCAACTACACGAGCATAAGGACGAAAGAGCATAGTAAGACCTGGGCCATAATCCACGGAATCAGGAGTGTAGATGAAGGATCGGTCCTAAGTAGTATCATCTAACATGTTAGCATTCCATTTCGCATGTAGACCATCAGAAGAGAGCACAAGAGAGTCACCAGAAATGCAAAAGCGGAGGCATTTGAGGTCCTGTTCATCATCGAAAACAAATCTAAAAAAGGAATCCTCCACGGGGTTATATCGCACATTTGAAATGAGATCCACCCAACACCTTTCGGACTCCGCCAAACAACAGATAACTAAGGCGGTACAGAAACCGGAACAGATAAAGGAATAGCTATAGATATAGATGGATCCATATAATCAAGGGTTGCCGAGGAGGCAGGCCTAGCATCAGTACAAGGAGGAGGAGCTTTACCAGGAAGGTCCGACAATGAGGCAGGGTTAGGAGCCTTAGGAACCCATTTCCTAAGAGGAGGGCGAGGAAGAGGGATTTTTGGAGCTACGGTAGAGACGACAAAATGCTTGCAAGAGAGGGCAAGGTGACCGAAGGAATGACATGAATTATAAATGTCAGGAACCCATCCATAACGAAAACAGACGACCTCAACATGCCCAACAACAAGCTGAACAGGAATAAAGGAGGGGAGGGGCTTATCAGGGGTTATTTCGATTAGAGCCTTCGCATACACCAGTTTCTCACGCGCTACTGTATTCGTTTCAAAACATTTCAATTTGCCTACGTTACACGCTAGCCAATTCAGACCAAGCAACGGCTGTAAAACAGAAGGAATATGCAAAAAGAAAACCCATACAGGAATAGAAAGAACCTGTTCATGAGCACTAGATATAGTTGGAGACCATGGAGTAATAATAAAAAGTTTCCCATCAAAAAAAGTAGGCTCCGCCTCTAGGACACACCGGCGTTCCTCGGAGGAGGAAAACTGAAGATAATACATGGAATCAACCAACTGAACACGTAAATCCTTGTATTGTTCTTGATTCGTCAGTTTGTAAGTCCGGAATCACCGACCTTTAACTATCAAAAAGTATTATTTTAATTTGAAATATATTTGAGAATTTTGAAGTGGATTGAGAGCTATGTTTTAACCAGCAATGTAGAAGGTAATGGTAGCCAAAAAGGTTAGCAATTGTTTTTAGAGATACATATATTTATATAGTGTTGTATTAGAGAGAAACGAGGAAAACCTTTTTTCCCATTCTCACTTTACCTCAACCCATTATCTCCAAGCTAATTCCCTATGTTTTAGCCACCCCTAGACCTTCCCAAAACCGAAATTTTGCAGCCCTAATGATGGGCCTTAAACCCATCTAAGCCCAAGCCAAAATACTATGCAATTAAATCTTATTTAATCGCTTGTCGATATTGTATATCGATCAATATATTTATAACTGCTATAAATATATATAACATTATTTATTTCTCAAATCATATTCAAATTTTATAATCAATAATTCATAATTATTAATTAATTTATAATAATTATAAACTAATTAAATCGTTCGGTCTTAAGGGAATTCATCATTTCGGCTGTGTAACTGTTGGGTGTAAATTTGGTCAGCGATTAACATCGAACTATTCTAATGTTAACGTTCACACGTCAATTAGTAGGTGGTGTGACATTATGACCAAATTTATCGCTTACTCATTTTCAGTAAAATCCAATTTTAGTTTAATAAGCGTTACCCGGTTGTGACATTTGTTTACACCAATTCTCCTCGTCAAAATTATATCACTTTGGACTTATGGAATTTGGTGATGGTCAAAATTCCAACCTCATCCACATTCAACTTTATAGTCTAAATACAAAGTCCTTGGTTCAATAATAAAAATTATTATTAACCAAAATGCTCTGGCCAGAGACTTTGACTTTGAGTTGACTTGAGTTGACTGTGATACTAACCGCATATAACTGAGGAGACGAATCCTCTCTTGAATAGTGCTTCACTTCCAATACTTCAACTCGACCCAACTATAGTCACTCGATGGACGCCATGCCATGATTTGGCTATAATCAAAGCAGAGCTTTCATATTGAAGATCCAAAGCATTCTCAAGTCGAGAGAACTGTGTAAATCAGTCACATCAATATTTTCTGTTTGACCTTAGTTATATTAACCAACAGAAAACTATCGAGTGAGTAGTTCCATAGTTATCCAATAACTATTAGTACGTAACCCCTAGGTGCCCCCCAACAGTCATGAGTAATACACTGCCCAACATTTGGAGAGTGTTACGTACTCCAGTCTCAACGGATGCATCGATATCTAATCTCGATGCATCTTTACTAGGAACATTTAAAATGGTATATTTGTTTCGTTGTGATAAATTACTCACGGTTACAACACTTTGTAACTACCATCACAAAATATACTATTTATGGATTTTTCTATTAAGTATACTTTTAATTAAGTTAATTAATTAATATAATCACATTATATCAAGTATATAATAGGAAGAAAATACCTTTTATTTCGAACAAGATTGGTCAACGAGTTAGATATATGTAACAAATTACATAATTGCCCTTAGGGCATACCCCTAACTCTATCAATCTCCCACTTGCACTTAGGGTCAATTATGGAATCTAATTCCAACTTCTCCAATCAGTTTTCTCAGATCCAATTAGGTCAGTCCCTTAGTGAATGGGTATGCTATTATGTTTTAATTATCTACTTTGTCGATTAACTCTCTCTAACACTAATAAACTGCCTTTATCATGTGGAACGATTCGAAGTATGTCTTTCGACTTCTAGTGAGCTTTAAGTTCTATCATGACCAATTTCATGACATTGTTATCTTATAACAATATTACGGGATTCTCAACATTTGAATCACCTTTGGCTTAATTATAAATTTGTGCATTTATATCTATATACATTGGTTTATTGTAGCACTATTCAAGTTAATGTTCTTAACATTTCGTTGAATCGAGCACAATCACTTTTATTTTGAAACATTTTCAAATTAAAGATTTTAACTTGAATTTTATCATTGACATGTTATACTCAATATCACTTATAAAACTTTGTGTCCAAACGTTCCATCATAACGAGTTCGTTGTTTCTATACACAATTCTCTAGTATTTCATAAATACGCGAGAGCACCTCAAACAACCATTTAGTGATATCAATTTGAATTTTATATTTGCTCCATATATCAAATACATAAAAAAAACACAATATCATACACAACATAACCTGTATGATAATTCATATTCCTAGTGCATAAGGAATCCAACTTACATGTTCTCCTTTTAATAGGGTGCTCTTGTATATCGTTTTGGGACAATCCCTATATCTTTTATACTCACCATAAAAGTCATCATTTACAATCCAAAATTGAGCATTAAAACAACTAAAGTTGATTTTAATACAAGCATATTGTTAAAATCAACAACGTGTTGTTTACTTATAGTTTAGAAATATCAATGTACCTTTTAACGTTCTTTATTATGAACACTCGCTTTCTCTGCACTTTGATTGAAAATCAAACTATTTGATATTTCTATCAAAATACTTATTCAATCTTGATGCTTATAAAATGATACATTCATATCATTTCTTGGATCATATCCAAAGGTTCACAAACCCGATATCGCTCCCACTGACTTCGAGGCATTTTTGGTTAATATGTGTAAACGGCTTTGTAACACCCCGATATTTCAGGGGAAAAATAATTAAAAAGGAATTAAAAGAAGAAGTTATTATTAAAAGAAAATTTAAAGGAAACGTGTAAATTAAAGTACACCTCACGTTTTTTACACTAATTAATTAATGGAAATAAAATTAATAAACTTAGACAACCATGAAAAATGGACATTTTGCAAATATTGGAATTTGGCCACAAAACTTATACCATTGTGTTCTTGGCAATTTTCTGATTAATTTTCAAATATAATATTTTCTAAACGGAGTTCAAACGAAGAAGTTATGACCATTTGAAGTTTTGGCATCAAAAACTATTACACATATGAAATTGGTAACTTACATTAATTATAATTGATTGATTGATTGCTGATGTGTGTTAAATTACATATGTACACAATCAATAATGAGTCAGTAGAATTTATTAAAAAGGGAAACATATTATATACACAAAGTTTGGAATTAGTTCAATAGCTTACGCGTTTATGCGCACATTTAAACGTTTGAATTTGATTAATGAAATTAATTGAGAACAAGAGTATTGTATTAATATACACACACACACACACACACACACATACATATGTATACGGAGAGAAATGGTAAAAAGATTTATTGACAATAAATGCACATTATTAGTAATTAATGTATGCTACAATTGTAATTAACATGCGTTACAATATTTACTAATGTACGTTAATTGGAAATTAACGTAGATTATAAACATGTAAGATGAAGAAACTAAATTTCTTTATAAAATATATATTCTTGAATTTTAAATCTTTAATGTTTATAAATAGAAGATTTAGAAATGAGGATAAAACGTTAACAAATAAATGTTGTGACAGACAAGTATCAATGGGAATGGTTAAAATTAGTAAGCAATCAATTAAGAAAATTAACTATGAATGAATAAAATTAACCAATGGATTGATTAGTTTAAATTGTATATGGATATATACATATATCCTAATTAATTGTACATATTCAAAAGTGTAAATAAATGTGTAACATACCCAATTGATGAATAGTAAAGGATTGGGAATAAATTGATTGGCTGAATTAATGACATAATTGACATTAATGAGAATGTATAGCAAAGGAAATTATTATGGATGTAAATTTGGCAAATTAAGATGGATTGATTGCTAACAAATGCAAATATTTAAAATAAAGATCTAATGAGATTTATAAAATGAAAAACAATTTATAAAGTCAATTAAGAGGGAGAGTATAATTTCTCAAAAAGGGTAATGTATACACACAAACAACAAAAATAGAAATTTTTCAATGCAATCAATTAATGGGAATAATTAATGAATGTTGATATATTATCTAACGTGGCGGTTTTCTATTGGACTGAGTGACATGGTTTTTGATTTCCTAGCGTTCTATTGGTCCAGTGATGTGTATGAGCCAGAGCGGATAACCATGAGGTGTTCAGATGAACATGATTTAACCTAGGAAAATCTAATGGATTATACGCACTCACACTATCTATAAATAAACCATCTGACCTAAAACCTAATCTTTTATTCAGCCGTCGCCATAAGTCTATAGAAAAATTTATGTGTATTCTTCCTCCTCCTTTTCCCTACTAAATAAATAATTCTTTTCCAAATCAAATTAAAAATATATATATACGAGTTATTTGAAGAATTCTGAAGAATTTAAAAGGAGGAAGATAAGAAGAAGGAAAACTTTTCAAATTTATACAAGCTCAAGTGCCAGGTGAGTGGGAATTAATATGAAATAGAAAAATAAAGTAGTTTAATTTTAGTTCTTTTCTGACTCGATAATATGAATTAATTTATGTTAATAATTGAGGTTTGATGCAAATTATTGTAACTTCTTCTTCTACCACTTCTCAATTCTAATTCATGCTTGGTTTAAAATATGGAATGTATAAATTGCTTATTCACGTTTATGGCATAAATGAGATTGGTTTAATTAAATTGAATTAGAATTATTATTCGATTTTTAATGGCATAACTGGTTAGTTGGGTAAATTCAGAATATGTTCTTTGAATAAAATAGGAAATTTGGTTGGTATAATTACATAATTCTGAATATGGTTATGGAACAAAATTGGAAATTTTAATTGGTACATGTGTTTATTCCATATGCGGCCTTAAACGTAAAAAGTGGAATTTTGTGTAATTAAATGGTTTGTAGCTATTGGATAAAAACTTTGTATAGATTAAATCCCTAAAAGGAGAATGTAAATTAGGGTGGAAAAAAAATGTAAATTAAATCGACCCTAAAGGCTAGTGTAAATATGTAACAAAATGGTATAAAAATTATAGATAAACCGTATGGACTGAATGGACGTGAAATTGAAACACTATTTATGTAAGAAAAAGGGAAATTGTGAAATAACCAAATCAGATGTAAAAATGGCCTAAAGCAGATTAATGGAAATAAACAGTATGTAAACTGTAACGGTAAAATTAATTAATCTGGAAGCGATTTGGTAGGCAGACCTTATAAAGGTCTGGATAGGTGTTTCATGCAGTTAGGACCAAAATATAGTTTTAGCTGTACGTACTAGGAGCGGGCAAGTAGGTTCACAAGGATGTTTGTTACCTTTCATAGGTTGCTAGTACGTAGGATAGATAGCATCCGCAATCGTAGGCTTCTTTAGGCAGATCGACGCGGACGAAACAAGGCAAGTTTGCTTCGACGTAGGCTTCTTTATGCAGAACGTTGGCGGATTTTGTGCAGTAGACCCAGCTACGGGCGCTCTTTCGGAGGACCGATACTTTGGATAGGGGCAAGTTCACATTGGTGACCAAGGAGACAAGAGGATAGGAGTCCAGTTTGGTGGAGCCTGAGCGCAACTTCGGGGTCCTGTGAGGTTGTTTGAGTCGGCGCCGGTCAGGCGTAAGAGGCATTTAATCATAGTGCACGGGTGAAGAGCATGACTTTCACGCTATAGAACGTGGATAGACAGTCACAGTGCACAGGTGAAGAGCATGAATTTCACGCTGTAGCACGTGGATATGTAAGGACAGCAGGTTCGACAGGCTGATTGACATTTAGTACTACTGCATGGTTTACTTTCCTAGAGCGACCATGGACTTTGGCTTCTTAGGAGCTGTATCTAAGAAGGATTCACTGCATTATATTATTCACCCTCTGTGATATCCGGGGAAGATCTAGAATTAAACTGTTTTATTCTTTCTGCTTCATTTTATTTCTCATTCACCAAATTTTATGTTTGACCCATTCCTATTTTTCCTATTTTCCCCAAATCATAGGAAGACAGTTTAGCAACTATTGGGATTTTGTAAAAAGGCAAGTTTCACTCCTAGGTTCAACACTGTTAGGGAAAGTAGCCTAATCCTGGTTAGTAACCATATATTGAATACTTTATCATTATTCCGCCGTGAGATTTTATAAACATTACTCTAACTTTCCTTTGTTATTTGCAGGGTACCAAACCAGCAATTTGTGCTTTAGTGGACTTGGATTTTCGATCATCGAAAATTTAAGCCTACCGGGGTGCGGGTTATTACAATTGGTATTAGAGCTTAGGTTAGCAGATCCTATAAATTAGGTAGTATGAGAGAATGTATTTTCAAAAATAAATACTAAAATCCAATTAATCCCAGTTGTAGATTAGTAACATATGAAAAGTCCATGGAAAGAAAGGAAATGTACACGAGTTCTAGTTGGGTCGTAGTAGCCCAAGGATGTTCAGTTCACATTTTTATTTTCGTTGTAAAATGTACAATAGGTCCATTTGTTGGAAAAGAACTAGAATCCATAAGTTATGCAAGTAGGAAAATTCCTAAGAGAAAAAGAGATTTAGGTGGGGAAAAAGGATTTCCAAGATTAGGAATAGGACATTGCTAAGGAAGTAAGTAAAGGTCCACTTTAAGTTTTACCGATTAAAGAGAAAACTTTTTGAAATCAAAAAGTTGAAATATATTTGAAAAAGTAAATAATGGGTTTTGGAAAAGTGGTATGGTTTTTGTATGATAAAGATTTTTATTTGATGAAAAATTCTTTTTGTAAGATTATACAGCATAAGTAGCTTGCTAGTTTCCTTATAAAACAAAAGGAATTTAAATTTAAGTTAATTGGAAGCCAGAAATTTCAGTAAAGGAAATTTTGTAAAACTCTATTCTTATGGAAGGGATAAAAAGAGCAATATAGCTTGGAAATATTTTTACATGAAAATTATTTTTACGGGTGAACAAAATAAATGGTAGAAATTGGGAATAGAGTACATGTTTTAAAAAGGGAGACGCAGAACTTGAAATTTAGTTAAGAAACTGCATTAGTATTGTAGATAGGTAGGGATTTGACATATTTTAATTTATTAGAATTAAAAGAGTAATGATATAATTTTCTATGAATCAACCAAGCTATAAATAAACATGTTTTGTTGAAATTATAAGGAGTATGCGGAAAAAAAAATTCTTGTAATTTCACACAAAGATAAATCCTCTATTAAAGGATTCATAGAATATTTTTAATGGTTTCTGTAGTAGTTCCAATATATTAAAGTATAAGATCTTTAAGTATAATTAAAAGTGTAGTAATTGCAATAAATGTTAGTAAGTGTAGTAGGAATAAAGTCAAGGAACTCTTGAGAGATTCGTTGTTCTTATCAACCCCAGTTTTTGTAATATGAAAATTATGAAAGAACATTTTGAAAACAAATAAGGTATGTCTTTGGAATAAATGGTTTGGTGAAAATAAATAAGTTTTGAAAAAGAAAAACTTAATGAAAAAGTTGAATCAAAGATTCCAATTTTTAGAAATTTATAAAGGCCTTTAAAAGGAAAAGCGGGTTAAATTCTAAACTTAGAATTGTTGGTATTCCCATCTAGGTTTAGGGGATAATTTAAATTCAAACACCGTAAGAGTGTAAGGTAAATCCATCAAGTATTTATCGATTTAATAAGAAGTTTTAGGTAACACTTTTAAAGGCAAGAATGTTGGGATTTCCAAATTTTTTGAAGCTTTAATTTTTGAAAGGAAGAAATAAATGCCAAACTAAGTTTTAAAGTATGGAGTAGATTGGAAATGAAGCTTAGGGTTAAGGATTCCCTAGGATTAAGACACGTATTGAGAGAACGTACTTGAAAAAAATGGTTTTCAAGGAGTCTTTCAAAAAGTTTTCAAAATCGATTTTCGAAAGTATATATTTATATATATATGTATATAATAAAAGTTTTGTTAAGAGTAGTTTTTAAAGGTTTTATCTATATATGTCAGAATTCCTTTTATTCGTGCCTACCCTATTTGTGGGAAAGTGAATTAAAACAAGTTTTAGGAGATAGGATGGACCTTCCATAGTTATTCTTGTAGTAATGCTAATGTTTGTTTCTTATATAAGCTAGTAGTAGCAGAGGAATTTTGGGCATGAAAGTAAATCAAGGAGATTAGCCCAGTGCGACCTTTAGGAGATGGATAGGTTGGAAATAAATAGGAGGAAAAGGTTTTGCGACCGTAAGGAAATTTGTGCATTTTTAGTATTGATGCATAAAAATGGGCTTAAGCATTAGGTTTCCTATTATCTACTCCTATTTAAATGGTAAATAAGTGAAAGTGTTTTCTAAAAATAAATTATATGGAAATTGTGTAAAAAGAAATTATAACGACCCACTATTTCGAACCATTCGCTTCCACACATGTCGGACTTGAATTGCTCAAAACAATAGATTGTTAATTTATATTTGGAAAAACTCAGCGTATACAGTAAATAAATCAATCACAGAATCACAGACACAGAGTAATATAACAATAAATAGCGGAATAGATAAATAGTAGTACATGAAGCTACTATATAAACATCAAAGTCTAAAACAACAAATACAATGGATATCTCAAATACAGAGTAGTCTCAATACAAATCAAATGACAAAATTTGAATATAAACAACTAGAGACAACTGAATAACTGAAAGCTGAATGGATATAGATGGATCTCCAAGCGAAGCTCCAAACTCCAAAGGTGAGTCGCAAATGCTGTAACACTCAGTCTGACCCGAGCATAAAGCAAAACACACAAAACACTCGAGTCAGGATTAACATTCTTATATTAATAAATTCAACTCAAGTGAAATGTCAACTGAAATACAGGTAACTTAAAGGATGTTTGTGATTTCCATCCTCTAAGGATCCGTGGAACTATCTACTATGTAGTAAAATACGCTATATATAATATTCTATAGTAAAGTAAACTATTAAAGTAGCGTTAAGGCGTTATCCATATCCCCCTTAACACATTTTATATATTCCCATAGTCTATAGAGTACCGTAACTCCCCTCGTAAACTGGAGGGCTATCAGAGGGCACTGCATAGGTATGGTACAAACCAAACTCGTAGAAGGCGCGATAGGGCATGTGACAAGGCACGCGAGGCAATGCCAGGGTAGATATACCGTTTGCGGATCCGGGCTGGTGGTAACGCATGGCAGCTACTACCGCCCATCTCGTGACATACTCCCAAATCAAAGGTGCACCCAATCAAATCACAAAGTAATAGAATGGTATTGAAGAAATGTGTCAGATAGGAGGAATGACGTCACTTGACCCGACATTGCTCCTGTTTTAGCCACATCAAGCTGACTCACGGGAGTCAGGGCTACGTAAATACCATATAGAATCGTCACCAAACCATCCTACTTCATTCTGGAATCTCCACTATGTACACAATTGTTAAAGTATTTTTCGGTATTGGGGGAGAGTATGACAATATCTGATCCCGGTCTCTTTAACAACCAAATGCTTATTTCACACCATGGTCACTTCATTTCAAATAGTTCATACTTCATATCAAAATATCATATTCATTTCAAAATCATATCAATTCGACATCATTGTTCACTTTATATAATATTCATTTCTAGAATCGTAACACTTTTCAAAATTATAACACTTTTGAAATCATAACACCTTTGGAATCATAACACTTTTGAAATCATAACACTTTTGAAATCATAACACTTTCGTAATCATAACAGTTCCAACTTAAATAGTTTAGATATCGAAAATAGTATATATATTAAAATAGTTATAAATTAAAATAGTTTATATATTAAAATAATTTATATATTAAAATAATTTATATATTAAAATAGTTGTAAATTAAAAATAGTTTATATATATTAAAAATACTTTATATAATAAAAATTGTTTCCTCCAATTCCGCAAATCGATTCAAATCATCTTAAATTTCAAAATTCAATTTAAATCAATTCCAATTTAACCATTTCAATTTAAAGTTCAAAGATTCAAGTTTAAATATTCAAACATTTACAATATAAATTTCAATTATATTTCAACATTTAACTTTAATTTTATTCAAATTAGAAAATATTCACTTAATCATTTTAATAACAATAAAATCTCAATTTATAATTTAAATCAATATTAAATATTCAGTCTCAATTTTAGTTAAAGTTGAGAATATTCATTTAATCACTTTTTATCAAATCCAGATTATAAATCATTTCCTTTAAAATCTCAAAATCAACAAGTTCAAATCAATTCTTATTTAAATTCAATTATTAACCAATTTAAATTCCAAGCCAACATTGATTTATCTTCCCAACCTTTATTATTAAAGTTATAAAATCTATTTTTAAAATATTAATATAAGTTTAAATAAATACTTAAACATATTATAAACTAATTAGATTAATTTTTTATTAAATTAAATCTTATTATTAAATTTATTTTATATTAAATGTTATTTTATATAATTTAAATAGTAAAATTATAAGTAAAATCTTAAAAATTATATTTTCAAAACTAACTTATAAATGTAAAATTTCCAAAACATACAATTTTAGAAATCTAAAATTTGGACATATATAAAAATAACATTTATATATATTATATTTTTAACCCAATATTTCTTAAAAACCGTATATTTCCTTTCAAAACTTTAGAAATCATTTTCAAAAATATAGACCAACGGTGTTCGTATATAATTTTATATCCTATAGTCAAGTGATACAGATGTTTATCATTTCAATCCGTAATTTAAATATCTACGGGTATATATCATTTCAACCCGCAATCCCAACTTTAAATTAAATGAAAATTGCTTAGGTTTATCATTTCAACCCATAACGATTTTCCCTTATTCTATAAGATCGTTAGGGTATGTATCATTTCAACCCATATGGAATTCTAAATTAACAAGGAACTTGCAGAGTGAGAACAAATATGATAATAATATACATATCAACAACATGCATATATCATCAATAACAAATTAAAAATAATATAAACAACAGGTGATGGTGTTAAGTGTCATAGGTGAACAATTGCAGATACTGGCATATCATATTTAACAATTAAATAACTAGCAATTCAAATTTAACAGCATATTTCAATTGTCGTTTCACGTGAAACCAAATTTACTAACTATAAGAATATTAATCGTGAGGATTGCTCACCTTTCGAGGTTAGAGAGATTTGACAATGAAATGGGTTACGAATCTAAGCACGAATTTCCAAAGCAAAGCAAGATGGACACAAATTCGATGAACAAAGCTGATAAATTGGAATCAATGGAAAAATCAAAAATCAGCTTGAGATAACTGAACAAAATATATGTTATATTTTTTTTTTCTAAAATAAATTTTAAACATATATTTAAGAATAAATAAATAAATAAATATATATATTTCCAAATCAATATTTAATTCTAAACACATATAAAATAAATCTCTCTCTCTCTCTCTCTATATATATATATATTTAAAAGCCGAACTCATGTATACTTATATACTAATATATAGACATATATATAAACTTACCTACATATTATATTTTAAAATTAATATTCATTATAAAAATCAATATGATTTACTTTGTTATAATATATATATATATATTATCCAATTTGATCATATATAAACTTATGTAAACCTATACATATACGAGCAAACAGATTTTATATAACTTTCATAAGCTTACATATATAAATAATAGGTTATATACCACCACATATATAAACAACAGCTTATACATATATGATATTATAAACTTATATACATTAAAACCCAACAGATTTAAATAATTAATATATATAAATCTTATATATTATAACACTTTAAACATATTATAATTATACTTTTCATGTATATATGCATAACGAAACTGAGTATACTAAAATACATATAAAACTGCAAAATAAAAAGAGATATATATATATATATATATAAAACAAAAGAATCATAAACTTATATATGTAGACAGCAAGTTACATACCACCTATATAACTACTTATGTAAACAGATCTTATACCTTATGAATAATCACATACATTTATATGCATACGTATAAAAAAAATCAATGTTTAATAACTTAATATATATTTCCTTTCAACACATCATACACACACACACGTACATCCATGTTTACATACTTCATATATTATATAACACTAACATTTGTACACTAACATATTATAAAACTATAACATATGTAATATATACCTTATACAAAAGGTGCTGCTAAGATGATCGCGTGGCAGGCTCGGTGATTGAAGTGGAGCACGACAAGGCAAATGGAAGGGGAGGAGGGAGAGTGCTCGGCCAAGGGTGTGATGTGGCTAGGGTCCGGAGGAAGCAAGGTGATGGAGGAAGTAGGCTGGTCTCGGCGAGAGGATCATGGTGGGATGCAAGATAGGTGAAGTCGACAGTGGGAGGGGAAAATGGGAGGAGGACAGCGCTGCTATGGGGTGACGTTTGGTGGGGTTGGTTGTGGTCGGTTGGAGGAGCGGCAAGCTGAAGGTGGGGTTGTTCGGCTTTAAGGTCGGGCTGTGAGGCTTCCATGGGTTTGTGGTTGGGGGATGGCCGAGATCTGGAGAGGGAAGTGGGGTTGGAGGAAGTTTTCATTGGTGGTAGGCGGAGGTGGTGAGCGGGCTGCGTCCTCGGTATGTGGCGTAGATGGATACGACGAAGTCGAGGGGTGGGGAAACTAAGCAAGGCGAGCAGGCTCCGATACTTGTTTTGATAAATGTATATATATTATATTTATTTTCTTTTCTTATCAATAAGATGGAACAGAACAAAAAGGAACGAATGAGAGAGGAAGGGACAACAGCCAGAAGAAGAAGACGAGTGGAGTTCTAGGCAATATGTATATATTTATTATTATTTTCAATTGAACGGAAGAATATGAAAGAAAGGGTCAGCACTATCCACGAACCAATATATATACCCAACAAATGCGAATAGTCACAGTCAATAATCAATTCTGGGAATATTAAAAGCAGTGCCCATTTATTTTTCAACCGTTGGACACGCGAATGGACACTGGAAAACTCACAGGACCAAAATTGACACCGATACGGTTAACCGTTTCGTGGTTTTTTTTTGCCTCGCACCGGACGTTGAAACACCGAAATGAATATATTGCGAAGATCAGCACAACAAGATGAATAGAATGGTACACAGATATGAGCGATACGACAATCCTATCAAAAGTCGATATTCGCTGCAAAACTGTTGTTTAAACGCCGAAAATAAGATAAACGGAGGTAGAAAAGTCCAAATTTTATGAAACGAAATACAACGCCTCACTCAGAAAATAGTCTACATTTTTATTATATAAACATATTCAGATTTCGAAAATATTTTTATTTCATCAATTTTTACTGATTTAAATTGAAATAGAAAATTACACAATAGAATTAACTTTCATATTTTCCAATGAAAATCTTCCATTTGCTATGTCTAAATAGACGTATTTCAAATATCTAATTTTCATTGCCAAATTTTATAGTTTTAAATTTCACAAAAATTCAGTTAATTACTTTATTAAAACCGTTAAACTTTATGGGTCGTTATAGAAATTGTTATAGGTTATTTTTTGATAACCATCATAGAACTTTTTAAGCACATTGTTATATTCACCCTCAATGTGTATTTTGCTTTTAGTGGAAGCAGTGGGTGTTTGATATTTTAGTTCAATAAAATAATCAGACAAACAACTTAAATTTCGTTAAAAGAAAAATTGAAAGAATTTGACAAAAATAGGAGGAAAGCTATTTTTTCAATAATTGTTTAGCGTTTATTTTACACATTGTTGCACTTATCTCCAATGTGTATTTTACTTTTAAAATGGAAATTTTGAAAAAAAAAGAGAATTTAAAAAGTCCATAAAGTACTACTTCTAAACTTTTTTTTGAAATAAATAATATTTGGAAATATACGGGTAAATGCTAGTAACTTAAAAATTTAAAAGAGAATTTAGCAGTTTTAAAACTTTCTAGCTTTGTGAAATTTGAAAATAGGAAGATTTTAAAATCTTAGGCGAATTACTAGTTGTATGGAAATGGTAAAATTCAGAAGTTGAACTAAACTGTAAAAGAAATGAAAAAGCAGAATTTATAGTTTTAAAGACTAATTCGCTTTGAGAAATTTATGATCTTTGTTGAAAAGACGAAGTAAAAATGTTTTGATATTCACTTAGAAGGGGAAGAAATAAATTTGGAGTTAGATAAATAGGATTAAGTAGCCCACCAGGATAAGGTTGATTGTAGAGTTTGAAAAACAAATGGAAGGGTATGAGAAAGTTAGGGTGGAAGGTTTGTGTTCCATTTCTGATATTTCAGTACACACCTTGTTTGATTTAGGAGCATCTCGTTCCTTTTTCTCTAGTTCTCTTGTAACGACCCTAGATTTTTATTTAATTTAAGTTAATAATTAAATAAATTTTTGGATAAAAATAGTAAAATAAATCGATAAAATTGAGCGAGTTTCCCCGGATTAAAATAAATCCTATGTTGAATCATTTAAAATTTAAATGTTGTAAATATTGTATATATGTAAATATATATGTATACGTGATATATGAGATAATTTGAAGTTAATTTATATATATAGATAATTTGAATTTAAATATTTTTGATAATAATTTGAAATTATAAATTAAATATAAGATAATAAATATATTAACTAAAATCTAACATGGTAGAATAAAAATAGAAATTGTTTATAGTATAAAGTAGAGTTTTAAATTCAATAAAGAAAAGAAATTCAAATAAATAAACATGATGGTACAAACAAATAAATATATATATCTATAAGCTTACAAATGAAGCAAACAAAAGAAAGTATAAGTATATCCATAAGCTTGCAAAGGGAGACAGTCAACATATTCAAGTAGCAAGTTAAAACAAATCAGTCTAACAATTTATACTGTGGCACTATGAGTTTATGCAAGGAAATTTTAACTAAGTATAGGTGATATGTACATAATAATTCGAATATGGGAAAGCATGCTGATGTGAGTACAACAAATCAAAGGGGTATGTAGGCTGCAAGAAAACAAAGCAAAGTAAACATGTAATATGTTGTAGCTTGTAAGTGAAGACTCAGGCAAGTAAAAATATAAAATATGTGTAAAATAAAAACATCAAGTACAATAACATTTAATGCTCTCATTTCTTGGCAGCCAACATGGTCTATTCGAATTGCATAAAAACTTCTTTCAGCCTCCATTTTTATAAAAATCTCTGACCATGAATTATACCCTGTAAACTATTTTAAAACTTCAACCTGAAAGCTATTTTCCTTTATCACTTCTCATTTCAATTCGAACTAAACAAGACTAAAAATGAAACTCCATTTGAAAACCCAAACAAGCTTCTACATCATCAAATACAATTAAACATAAGCAACTACAACAAAGTAGAGAAGCAAAATGATTTGAAGATCAAAGTTGAAAACATGTTTCCAGTTCTCAAGTTCAAACTGTCTGCAAAACTAAGTGCCCTGTTCTTCTTCAAAACCACAGTGAGTAACATTTTATTTCCAAACCTGTTTCAACTTTCAAATAGGCTCTGTTCTTTTCTATCATCAATATGAGTAAACAACATAACATAAATGCTTAAGCTAATCATAATCATTAAATGGCTTATGTTTAATATGGATACTTGAATATCTTCTTGTTTAACACTGTGTGTATATGTGTATTTAACTGGGTTGAGCTATGCATCTTCATCTCTGTTTAGTTTCTCAGGGTAAAGCCAACCAAGACATTGAATTTTTCTTATCATGTAATCAGTATCAAGCTTAGATTTTAAAAACAAAGAGTTATGTTTAGTCCTGAGCTATAACTTAAAAATAGATTTCAAGAAGAAAGAATGCACAGTGAGCAAGAAATGAGTTTTTACAGGCAAAGTTTGATTTTCGAATAAATTCAAACATAACAATTTGAGAATTCCTATATATGTCTTGAATCCTTATTGGAAACTAAGATTTTTAATGCAAGTTTGATGATTTTTAGTGTGGTGTTTCGAGAGCAGTTTGGAAATGAACGGGAAGTTGTTTTTGGGCGAATTCCGATGATCGGAGGTTCTGGGGGTGACGGGGTTGTTCATGGTGATGGTCGAACCTACGGTGGTGGTAGGAAAAATGATAGGAGGTGACATCGTCCACTGTGGCGACGATGGCGAGTCGATCTAATTCCTAAACCTAGTTTGGACTGTGATCGAAAATTTGGTCGAAGTGGCCTCGTTCGTGCATCGAGTTGCACGTGGCCTTTGGAGGTGATGGCTGGGTGGGTGATGGTGGCGTGGCCAAGATTGTGGGGTCTCCGGTGGTCGAGGGTGTGCGCGCGAGGCTGTTTTAGGTGGGGTCTGTAGTTCCAGATGTGGGCTTGAATACTCGATTTTGATTTCGAGTAGTTATTGATGATTTGGTGGTCAGAATGGTGTGCGAGGGTGATAGTCGACTTGTCGACGCTAGTGGTGATGGCCGGAGCGTCGCCATGGTGGTGTACACGTACACGTACACGTTTGGGGTCGCGTGAATATCTGGGTAGTTTAGTTTGGGGAAGACGAAGTTTCTGTTGCTCGAGTTTTGTGGAGTTCGACTCGTGAGTGCCTCGGGAATTTTGGGGTTTAACTCGAGTTTATACTAGAGTGTTTGGTGGGTAATAGCTACAGTTTTAAAGCTGCAAATTTATCTAAGTTTTGGTAATAAAGGGGAAGAAGGGAGAAGACTCGGGGATAGTCCCGAGTAATATTCGGGTAGGACCCGAAGTGGGAGAGATGCCCAGTTTTTATAAACGTTTTAAAATAGGATTTTTGAAAAATTAAACAAATTTTGTCAAAACTTCTTTTATAGCATTACTTTATAAATATCAAATTGTTCTTAATATTTGTTAAGAAGTGTTAAAATTTATTTAATCTAAATTTTTGTTAAGTAAAGTTAATTATAAAAATTAAGGGTTTTAAAATGTAAATGGTAATTAAGATAATGTTTATCTTAAGTTAAAGAAGCTTCATTTTCTTGAAGTTAATTAAGTTAATTAGGAATTAAGTGATTAATCAAGATAAGGATTAATCTTTAAATTACATTAAGATTTGTTGTTGAGAAAGAGAAAAATAATAATGAAGAGTAATAAATCTATGAAAGTAGTTAAAGAAGTTAATTAAGGATTAATCAAATAATTTATTAATCAAAGATAATTAATTAAATGGTGAATTAAATGATTAAAGGCTAATTATTAAATGATTAAAGGTTGATGAATTATAATTAAAAGTTAATTTATTTATTATTAATGGTTGATTAATAAAGGATTAAAAAGTAGTAAATTAAAATGATTTGTAATTCATTTATGTTAATTAACCAGGATTAGAAATTCATAAGTAATTAATCAAATTTGAATAAATCAGATAATTAACTGACCTTACTTATGAATATTTGGATTTGATTGGATGATTGAATTGTTTGATATTTCCCGATCTGTGATGCTTTGTGATACATCCTGATTTATGTTGTGATCTGTAGTTTACTTATCTGTGACCTTTATATATCTATGATCTGTGAATGAACGATAAGCGTTGTTCTTATACCGCTTATCGAATTATATTTCTATATTCTGATATGTGATGATTCATTGTGTTGCACTATTGTGTGTGAAACCCCTGGACTACACTTTTACACACACAAATATGGATTTCACGTGGAAATCGGTTAAGTCACAGATAATTTAAATTTGATGTTTTTGAAATTGAAATTTTATTTTCAATTGATTTTGAAATTTGAAATTTGGGTTTAAAGTGAAAAGCAATTGAAATAGAATTTCAAAGGTAAAAGTTATTTTGAATAACTTAATCGAGTTTTGAAAATTTAAATAATTTGATTTAAATTTGAATTCAAGTTTGAAATTGAATCCTATAATTTGAAACTAGGGATTAAAAATGTTATAATGTGTTTGTATGAATCTAAACCATTTAAAAGTAAAATTTTGAGAATTCGGATTTAACCCAAAGACTTTAACTCGTATGAATAAATCAAATTTTCTGAAATGAAACTATTTGTTTTCAAAAGATAAAAGCTTTCAGATAAGCAATGAAATTCCAGCTTAATTAAAGGAATTTCAAGATTGAATTGAAAAATGGTTTTCCAAGTTGTGAATGAATTCTTTTTTTTGAAAACTATGAATTAAATCTGTTTATTTTTAACAGATTTAAAATGATGTTTTGTTTAAACCATTCAAAATGAAATTGTTTTGAAAGCCATAAATTAAATCTTGATTTAAAGGTTTAACGAGTTAATCAAATTGAAATGGAAATTAATTTGGAAAATCTGTGAATGAATCATTTGTTTAAAAGATTAAAGTGTGGAAACTGTTTAAACCGTAAAGATTGAATCTTTTTGTTTAAAGATTTGAAATGGTAATTTGTTTAACCATTTAAAAGAAAAGTTCTGGGTTTAAGTTGTGACTTAATTGAAATCTCATATCCATATGTTTTTAAATATTTCGCTCACTATTCGGTTTAGCCGGGAGAGGACCTTTGGGTCGTATAACCCATTCCGAATATGTGATACGTCGTATATGGATAGCATTTGAAGACCGGTGTTGAAGACCGGATATTTTTGAAAACGGAAGGATTACCGTCGAGTTACTCTGCATCGGCTGATCCCCGATATAGAGGTTTTATCAACCTTAGTGACGGGAAGTCCGGACGTGATTGGAAATTATCCGGAATTGCAAGAGCTTCGTGAGAAGTGCCTTCGGTTCTGTTCGAACCCGGAACATACTTGTATGGATTGTATGTCTGACATTACACTTTGAGATATAAAGCCGATTTCTTTCAAATACATTTCTGTTGGTGGCGGAGAATTTATTCTCTTAGCTTAACACCCTTCTCTGAGACGTACGAGCTCAGAGGTTATGTAATTGAAATTTATCAGTGATATATTCCCAATTTGGTAATGTGGCATGCTGAGTGTAGCTGTGTGATGATCATCGTTTGATCATTTGTGATATGATCATTTGTTTGATCATTTATCTTTGTGATCATAGGTTGATCATCTGTTGACCCAAAGCGTGGCTTTTTGAAAAAGCGTAGCTTTGTGGACGAGACTTCATCAGGGCCTCACAACCCGGAAATGGTCGAAACAGGAATGTTGCGGCAAGGTTATGAGGGTCGCGCCCTTTAGGGTATGTCATTTCCTTCTGGAAAGGGGTGGTATCATGGTATGGAGCCCAGATACTTACTCATGTGGATACACTTTATTATGTGTGATGTTGGTTTAGAGGCGCCTCGGATAAAGGTCCCAAAGGACCGGGGGGTGGCATATTCGTGAGTTACCTGTTACAGGGGTAACCCGGCCTTGTGTTTGCAGAGAGCAGTTTGTCTCTCGGGACGTCCCGCCAGAGGCGATCCCATGCGGCGGAAGGAAGTTCCTTAGCCTGACCATTTGTTGGAAATCCATTTCCCAATACGAACTTGTACGGTTTTAGTTGTAGAACCTGCCATTTACGTACGGTGGTCACCACTGTTTAGATGGTAGCTATAGTAGGCATACGATACTGGTCGTATGTTGGCTAAGATTAATATTATACTTTCGAAATGTTTTTCTACACTATGCACTAATGATAATATCCAATGATTTGTGTAGTAAGCATGTTTGACTATCATAAGAAGAAATCTCCTCCAATTCTGCGTTTGCATTGTGTGTGTGGCGGGAGGTCTTATGGTAGTTTCATTTTCCAAAAGCATTGCGGATTTCAATGTTTAAATTCTTTTGTTGTTGTTTAAAGATAAACTGTTTTTGTTGCTCACACCAGTCCCATGACTGATCCGGAGTTTATTGTTCCCTTCCTAAACTCTAGGTGCTCATAATTTTCCACACGAGCAGTCTAGAGTTGGGTTTCTTTTCAGATATTCAGGTTTAGTAGACTATCTGGAGCTAGTTCATTCATCGGAGTTGCTTATCTTGGAGTTGTGGATTCATTCTTGTCTGAAGATCATTTTGGAGTTATCATTTCTATTGATATTGTTCCGCTGCTGTTGTTATCTTTTCTTTTCCGCTGCTATTTCTTGTATCATATCTCTGATGTATATTGATATTCATTGTATCACTCTGTTGTATCAGATATTATATATCAATGTATTATTCTTTTCTTCTGCTGTGTTATTTACTTAATTGTGTTATAGCTCCGGCGAATCAGATTTGAACGGTCGAATCTACGGCATTCTAGTACAATGTGAAGTACGGATGTTGATTTTCGAGCGGGCAAAACCCGATACGTTACACGTGGTATCAGAGCTAAGGTTGAACTTTAGCTCAGGAGTATAACACGTTAAGTAGCTCATTAGAGATAGAGTGAAGTAAACTCTAGAATGAGTATTCCTCAGATATCCGTTTGAATGTCTTAGTAAATTCTCTTGCTATCCACTGATAGTGAGTATGAGTGCAAGAAGAGGACGAGATAGGGGACAGAGAAATACGACTATAATTGGTCAATACCCTGTAATAACAAGGAAACAAATTTTCTCTATCAATCTCTTTTGTTCAACATCTCTTTTCTCAATTCTTCGATAATTTCTGGTAGATCCAGAAAGAAGATTCGATATATTAATATGGGACATAAACTCCAGATAGGCCAAAATTGTTTGTTTGGATGTATTGATTGTTTTGTTTGCTATGGTTGATAGGTATACTTTAGTTCTAAACTGAAATTTTTTGGAATTATATCCATGTATCTATCTATTCTTTGGATCCCGATATGTTCTACGAATGGTTAGTTATCCTTTCGAACTGACCGATGCCCCTGCATATTTCGTAGATCTGGATAACCCGAGTATTTTGTTGATTGTTAAACAGATTCGTTCTCGTATCTGATTTTGATATTCTGATTTGGTAAGCCAAATGCAGAATAGATATTCAGTTTGATTAGATGAAACATTCTTCATCTGTCTTTGTTTTCGTGCCTGCGAATTTCGAGGACGAAATTCTTTTAAGGGGGGAAGTTTGTAACGACCCTAGATTTTTATTTAATTTAAGTTAATAATTAAATAAATTTTTGGATAAAAATAGTAAAATAAATCGATAAAATGGAGCGAGTTTCCTCGGATTAAAATAAATCCTATGTTGAATCATTTAAAATTTAAATGTTGTAAATATTGTATATATGTAAATATATATGTAAACGTGATATATGAGATAATTTGAAGTTAATTTATATATATATAGATAATTTGAATTTAAATATTTTTGATAATAATTTGAAATTATAAATTAAATATAAGATAATAAATATATTAACTAAAATCTAACATGGTAGAATAAAAATAGAAATTGTTTATAGTATAAAGTAGAGTTTTAAATTCAATAAAGAAAGGAAATTCAAATAAATAAACATGATGGTACAAACAAATATATATATATATATCTATAAGCTTACAAATGAAGCAAACAAAAGAAAGTATAAGTATATCCATAAGCTTGCAAAGGGAGACAGTCAACATATTCAAGTAGCAAGTTAAAACAAATCAGTCTAACAATTTATACTGTGGCACTATGGGTTTATGCAAGGAAATTTTAACTAAGTAAGTATAGGTGATATGTACATAATAATTCGAATATGGGAAAGCATGCTGATGTGAGTACAACAAATCAAAGGGGTATGTAGGCTGCAAGAAAACAAAGCAAAGTAAACATGTAATATGTTGTAGCTTGTAAGTGAAGACTCAGGCAAGTAAAAATATAAAATATGTGTAAAATAAAAACATCAAGTACAATAACATTTAATGCTCTCATTTCTTGGCAGCCAACAAGGTCTATTCGAATTGCATAAAAACTTCTTTCAGCCTCCATTTTTATAAAAATCTCTGACCATGAATTATACCCTGTAAACTATTTTAAAACTTCAACCTGAAAGCTATTTTCCTTTATCACTTCTCATTTCAATTCGAACTAAACAAGACTAAAAATGAAACTCCATTTGAAAACCCAAACAAGCTTCTACATCATCAAATACAATTAAACATAAGCAACTACAACAAAGTAGAGAAGCAAAATGATTTGAAGATCAAAGTTGAAAACATGTTTCCAGTTCTCAAGTTCAAACTGTCTGCAAAACTAAGTGCCCTGTTCTTCTTCAAAACCACAGTGAGTAACATTTTATTTCCAAACCTGTTTCAACTTTCAAATAGGCTCTGTTCTTTTCTGTCATTAATATGAGTAAACAACATAACATAAATTCTTAAGCTAATCATAATCATTAAATGGCTTATGTTTAATATGGATACTTGAATATCTTCTTGTTTAACACTGTGTGTATATGTGTATTTAACTGGGTTGAGCTATGCATCTTCATCTTTGTTTAGTTTCTTAGGGTAAAGCCAACCAAGACATCGAATTTTTCTTATCATGTAATCAGTATCAAGCTTAGATTTTAAAAACAAAGAGTTATGTTTAGTCCTGAGCTATAACTTAAAAATAGATTTCAAGAAGAAAGAATGCACAGTGAGCAAGAAATGAGTTTTTACAAGCAAAGTTTGATTTTCGAATAAATTCAAACATAACAATTTGAGAATTCCTATATATGTCTTGAATCCTTATTGGAAACTAAGATTTTTAATGCAAGTTTGATGATTTTTAGTGTGGTGTTTCGAGAGCAGTTTGGAAATGAACGGGAAGTTGTTTTTGGGCGAATTCCGATGATCGGAGGTTCTGGGGGTGACGGGGTTGTTCATGGTGATGGTCGAACCTACGGTGGTGGTAGGAAAAATGATAGGAGGTGACATCGTCCACTGTGGCGACGATGGCGAGTCGATCTAATTCCTAAACCTAGTTTAGACTGTGATCGAAAATTTGGTCGAAGTGGCCTCGTTCGTGCATCGAGTTGCACGTGGCCTTTGGAGGTGATGGCTGGGTGGGTGATGGTGGCGTGGCCGAGATTGTGGGGTCTCCGGTGGTCGAGGGTGTGCGCGCGAGGCTGTTTTAGGTGGGGTCTGTAGTTCCAGATGTGGGCTTGAATACTCGATTTTGATTTCGAGTAGTTATTGACGATTTGGTGGTCAGAATGGTGTGCGAGGGTGATAGTCGACTTGTCGACGCTAGTGGTGATGGCCGAAGCGTCGCCATGGTGGTGTACACGTACACGTACACGTTTGGGGTCGCGTGAATATCTGGGTAGTTTAGCTTGGGGAAGACGAAGTTTCTGTTGCTTGAGTTTTGTGGAGTTCGACTCGTGAGTGCCTCGGGAATTTTGGGGTTTAACTCGAGTTTATACTAGAGTGTTTGGTGGGTAATAGCTACAGTTTTAAAGCTGCAAATTTATCTAAGTTTTGGTAATAAAGGGGAAGAAGGGAGAAGACTCGGGGATAGTCCCGAGTAATATTCGGGTAGGACCCGAAGTGGGAGAGATGCCCAGTTTTTATAAACGTTTTAAAATAGGATTTTTGAAAAATTAAACAAATTTTGTCAAAACTTCTTTTATAGCATTACTTTATAAATATCAAATTGTTCTTAATATTTGTTAAGAAGTGTTAAAATTTATTTAATCTAAATTTTTGTTAAGTAAAGTTAATTATAAAAATTAAGGGTTTTAAAATGTAAATGGTAATTAAGATAATGTTTATCTTAAGTTAAAGAAGCTTCATTTTATTGAAGTTAATTAAGTTAATTAGGAATTAAGTGATTAATCAAGATAAGGATTAATCTTTAAATTACATTAAGATTTGTTGTTGAGAAAGAGAAAAATAATAATGAAGAGTAATAAATCTATGAAAGTAGTTAAAGAAGTTAATTAAGGATTAATCAAATAATTTATTAATCAAAGATAATTAATTAAATGGTGAATTAAATGATTAAAGGCTAATTATTAAATGATTAAAGGTTGATGAATTATAATTAAAAGTTAATTTATTTATTATTAATGGTTGATTAATAAAGGATTAAAAAGTAGTAAATTAAAATGATTTGTAATTCATTTATGTTAATTAACCAGGATTAGAAATTCATAAGTAATTAATCAAATTTGAATAAATCAGACAATTAACTGACCTTACTTATGAATATTTGGATTTGATTGGATGATTGAATTGTTTGATATTTCCCGATCTGTGATGCTTTGTGATACATCCTGATTTATGTTGTGATCTGTAGTTTACTTATCTGTGACCTTTATATATCTATGATCTGTGAATGAACGATAAGCGTTGTTCTTATACCGCTTATCGAATTATATTTCTGTATTCTGATATGTGATGATTCATTGTGTTGCACTATTGTGTGTGAAACCCCTGGACTACACTTTTACACACACAAATTTGGATTTCACGTGGAAATCGGTTAAGTCACAGATAATTTAAATTTGATGTTTTTGAAATTGAAATTTTATTTTCAATTGATTTTGAAATTTGAAATTTGGGTTTAAAGTGAAAAGCAATTGAAATAGAATTTCAAAGATAAAAGTTATTTTGAATAACTTAATCGAGTTTTGAAAATTTAAATAATTTGATTTAAATTTGAATTCAAGTTTGAAATTGAATCCTATGATTTGAAACTAGGGATTAAAAATGTTATAAATGTGTTTGTATGAATCTAAACCATTTAAAAGTAAAATTTTGAGAATTCGGATCTAACCCAAAGACTTTAACTCGTATGAATAAATCAAATTTTCTGAAATGAAACTATTTGTTTTCAAAAGATAAAAGCTTTCAGATAAGCAATGAAATTCCAGCTTAATTAAAGGAATTTCAAGATTGAATTGAAAAATGGTTTTCCAAGTTGTGAATGAATTCTTTTTTTTGAAAACTATGAATTAAATCTATTTATTTTTAACAGATTTAAAATGATGTTTTATTTAAACCATTCAAAATGAAATTGTTTTGAAAGCCATAAATTAAATCTTGATTTAAAGGTTTAACGAGTTAATCAAATTGAAATGGAAATTAATTTGGAAAATCTGTGAATGAATCTTTTGTTTAAAAGATTAAAGTGTGGAAACTGTTTAAACCGTAAAGATTGAATCTTTTTGTTTAAAGATTTGAAATGGTAATTTGTTTAACCATTTAAAAGAAAAGTTCTGGGTTTAAGTTCTGACTTAATTGAAATCTCATATCCATATGTTTTTAAATATTTCGCTCACTATTCGGTTTAGCCGGGAGAGGACCTTTGGGTCGTATAACCCATTCCGAATATGTGATACGTCGTATATGGATAGCATTTGAAGACCGGTGTTGAAGACCGGATATTTTTGAAAACGGAAGGATTACCGTCGAGTTACTCTGCATCGGCTGATCCCCGATATAGAGGTTTTATCAACCTTAGTGACGGGAAGTCCGGACGTGATTGGAAATTATCCGGAATTGCAAGGGCTTCGTGAGAAGTGCCTTCGGTTCTGTTCGAACCCGGAACAGACTTGTATGGATTGTATGTCTGACATTACACTTTGAGATATAAAGCCGATTTCTTTCAAATACATTTCTGTTGGTGGCGGAGAATTTATTCTCTTAGCTTAACACCCTTCTCTGAGACGTACGAGCTCAGAGGTTATGTAATTGAAATTTATCAGCGATATATTCCCAATTTGGTAATGTGGCATGCTGAGTGTAGCTGTGTGATGATCATCGTTTGATCATTTGTGATATGATCATTTGTTTGATCATTTATCTTTGTGATCATAGGTTGATCATCTGTTGACCCAAAGCGTGGCTTTTTGAAAAAGCGTAGCTTTGTGGACGAGACTTCGTCAGGGCCTCACAACCCGGAAATGGTCGAAACAGGAATGTTGCGGCAAGGTTATGAGGGTCGCGCCCTTTAGGGTATGTCATTTCCTTCTGGAAAGGGGTGGTATCATGGTATGGAGCCCAGATACTTACTCATGTGGATACACTTTATTATGTGTGATGTTGGTTTAGAGGCGCCTCGGATAAAGGTCCCAAAGGACCGGGGGGTGGCATATTCGTGAGTTACCTGTTACAGGGGTAACCCGGCCTTGTGTTTGCAGAGAGCAGTTTGTCTCTCGGGACGTCCCGCCAGAGGCGATCCCATGCGACGGAAGGAAGTTCCTTAGCCTGACCATTTGTTGGAAATCCATTTCCCAATACGAACTTGTACGGTTTTAGTTGTAGAACCTGCCATTTACGTACGGTGGTCACCACTGTTTAGATGGTAGCTATAGTAGGCATACGATACTGGTCGTATGTTGGCTAAGATTAATATTATACTTTCGAAATGTTTTTCTACACTATGCACTAATGATAATATCCAATGATTTGTGTAGTAAGCATGTTTGACTATCATAAGAAGAAATCTCCTCCAATTCTGCGTTTGCATTGTGTGTGTGGCGGGAGGTCTTATGGTAGTTTCATTTTCCAAAAGCATTGCGGATTTCAATGTTTAAATTCTTTTGTTGTTGTTTAAAGATAAACTGTTTTTGTTGCTCACACCAGTCCCATGACTGATCCAGAGTTTATTGTTCCCTTCCTAAACTCTGGGTGCTCATAATTTTCCACACGAGCAGTCTAGAGTTGGGTTTCTTTTCAAATATTCAGGTTTAGTAGACTATCTGGAGCTAGTTCATTCATCGGAGTTGCTTATCTTGGAGTTGTGGATTCATTCTTGTCTGAAGATCATTTTGGAGTTATCATTTCTATTGATATTGTTCCGCTGCTGTTGTTATCTTTTCTTTTCCGCTGCTATTTCTTGTATCATATCTCTGATGTATATTGATATTCATTGTATCACTCTGTTGTATCAGATATTATATATCAATGTATTATTCTTTTCTTCCGCTGTGTTATTTACTTAATTGTGTTATAGCTCCGGCGAATCGGATTTGAACGGTCGAATCTGCGGCATTCTAGTACAATGTGAAGTACGGATGTTGATTTTCGAGCGGGCAAAACCCGATACGTTACATCTCTTGTTGATGGACTTCATTTAGATGTTCCATCATTTTTGATCCGGTAGTAGTCTCTAACCTAGTTGGAGGATCGGCTTACTTGTCGATGCTTTTCCGAGGTTTGAAAATTTTGATTCTTGGGGTAGAGTTTGACTGTGAAGTATTCGTTCTTGGTTTCTCTGGTTTTTGTTTAATTTTGGGTATGGATTGGTTGTCGATGTATGGGGCGATCTTAGATTGTGACATGAGGCTTGTTAGGTACGTGAAGTGGGCGTATCTTAGAGGTTTCATGTGATCCGCGAGGGTCTGTTATGCTTAGCTACCTTTATTCTTTAGACGTATCGCCCGATGATCTTAGTTATGTTCCAGTTGTTTCTTTGTACCATGATGTTTTTGAGGAGGTCACTGGCCTTCCTTCATGTAGGGAGGTTGATTTCAGGATATATCTTGTTGATAATGCTCGGCCGGTTACTCTACCGGTTCGGGATATCGCCCCGAAGGAGAGGATTAGGATTTCATATCCACATCTTTTATTGGTAAGTTTTCTTTTGAACATCCTATCTTTGATCTTTTCCTAATTAGGATCCTTCAATAGATCTTTTTAGGAGACACTTTGTGTTGGTAGGGATGTTTATTAACATGCCATTAGGACATGTTATGTTTGATGGTTGCTTGTGGTTGCAAGTGGATGCCAATGTTTGCAAATGGATGCATTGCATGCACTAGATAGATATTTATTAGGATAATCGGCCAACTAGGTACACACACCTGCATATGCGTGCTTGTTATCTATTGCATTTGCACATGGCTGTGTGTGTGTATATATATGTATGTATATAAATGGATGTTGCATATGGATGGTGCATTTGGGTGAATAATTGAAACATACATATAGAATTATCAATTATACTAGGGTAATTACATACATTTGGTTGCATGGCATAAGCATACTTGCATTACAGGAGGTCAACTGAATCAGTAGACCGACTATCTTTTCACATTAGGTAAGTTCACATGCATTTCACTTTGCATAAATCATAAATTGCATTAGTTAAAAATAAGGACAATGGTAGAAATGGATGATGGATCAGTAGATCGATGTAGTTTTTGGATGATGGTTGCTATTTACATTCTTCCATCATTGGAGATTTCAGAGACGAAATCCTTTAAGGGGGGGGAGAATGTAATACCCCGATATTTCAGGGGAAAAATAATCAAAAAGAAATTAAAATAGAAGAAGTTATTATTGAAAGAAAATTTAAAGGAAACGTGTAAATTATAGTTCACCTCACGTTTTTTACACTAATTAATTAATGAAAATATAACTAATAAACTTAGATAACTGTGAAAAATGGACATTTTGCAAATATTGGAATTTGGCAACGAAACTTATACCATTGTGTTTGGGGCAATTTTCTAATTAATTTTCATATATAATATTTTCCAAATGGAGTTCAAACGAAGAAGTTATGACCGTTTGAAGTTTTGGCATCAGAAAAAATTACACGTATGAAATTGGTAACTTACATTAATTATAATTGATTGATTGATTGCTGATGTGTGTTAAATTACATATGTACACAATTAACAATGAGTCAATAGAATTTATTAAAAAGGGAAACATATTATATACACAAAATTTGGAATTATTTCAATAGCTTACGCGTTTATGCACACATTTAAACGTTTGAATTTGATTAATTAAATTAATTGAAAACAAGAGTATTGTATTAATATATATATATATATATATATATATATATACACACGCATATGTATAAGGAGAGAAATGGTAAAAAGATTTACTGATAATAAAATGCACATTATTAGTAATTAATGTACGTTATAATAGTAATTAACATGCCTTACAACATTTACTAATGTACGTTAATTAGAAATTAACGTAGATTGTAAACATGTAAGATGAGGAAACTAAATTTGTTTATAAAAATATATATTCTTGAAGTTTAAATCTTTAATGTTTATAAACAGAAGATTTAGAAAGGAGGATAAAACGTTAACAAATAAATGTTGTGACGGACAAGAATCAATGGGGAATGGTTAAAAATAGTAAGCAATCAATTAAGAAAATTAACTATAAATGAATAAAATTAACCAAGGGATTGATTAGTTTAAATTTTATATGTATATATACATATATCCTAAATAATTGTACACATTCAAAAGTGTAAATAAATGTGTAACATACCCAATTGATGAATAGAGAATGATTGTGAATAAATTGATTGGCTGAATTAATGACATAATTGACATTAATGAGAATGTATAACAAAGGAAATTATTATGGATGTAAATTTGGCAAATTTAGATGGATTGATTGCTAACAAATGTAAATATTTAAAATAAAGATCTAATGAGATTTATAAAATGGAAAACAATTTATAAAGTCAATTAAGAGGGAGAGTATAATCTCTCAAAAAGTGTAATGTATACACATAAACAACAAAAATAGAAATTTTGCAATGCAATCAATTAATGGGAATAATTAATGAATGCTGATATATTTTCTAACTTGGCGGTTTTCTATTGGACCGAGTGACATGGTTTTTGATTTCCTAGTGTTCTATTGGTCCAGTGACGTGTATGAGCCAGAGCGGATAACCATGAGGTGTCCGGATGAACATGATTTAACCTAGGAAAATCTAATGGATTATATGCACTCACACGTTCTATAGATAAACCATCTAACCTAAAACCTAATCTTTTATTCAGCCGTCGCCATAAGTCTACAGAAAAATTTGTGTGTATTCTTCTTCCTCCTTTTCTCCACTAAATGTATAATTCTCTTCTAAATCAAATTAAAAATATATATACGAGTTATTTGAAGAATACTTAAGAATTTAAAAAGAGAAAGATAAGAAGATGAAAAGCTTTTCAAATTTATACAAGCTCAAGTGTCAGGTGAGTGGGAATTAATATGAAATAGAAAAATAAAGTAGTTTAATTTTAGTTCTTTTCTGGCATGATAATATGAATTAATTTCTGTTAATAATTGAGGTTTGATGCAAATTATTGTAACTTCTTCTTCTACCACTTCTCAATTCTAATTCATGTTTGGTTTAAAATATGGATCGTATAAATTGCTTATTCATGTTTTATGACGTAAATGAGATTGGTTTAATTAAATTCACTACTACAAAACAGGCCATTTGCATCGCCTCATTTGAATCGGTTGAAGTAAAAACTGATGCAAATAGAACTATTTGCATCAGTTGTGTCTTAATAACCGATGCAATTGATACGTAGAAAGCAATAGGTAATAAAAAATCAAATTTGCATCAGTTGTCACCAACAACCAATGCAAATGCGTCGATGCAAATAGTTGTAGTTGCATCGGTTTTAAAGCCAACCGATGCAACTAAATTAATTTTCATCCCTTTCGTTACGCACTTTTGTTAATTCCCACCATCCCAATTTTCTGCCGCCACTTATTTTCCCATTCGTTTGCAATATTTTGTATGCTTCCAAAAAAAAAAACCTAGACCTTAACCAAATCCATGATTTAATCAACTGAATTCCTCTCCCATTTTCTCCTTCACCTTCTTCTCCTCTCTCTCATCTCAAACCCTAATTTCCTCTAATTAGAAGAAAAAACCCAACGAAGATTAAAGGTCAAAGGGTTGGGTTCGCGACGTCGTTCAGGTATTTTCGTTACATACCAAAAGCATACCCCAATGGATCATTATTTTCCATTCTCCCAAATTTAAAAAAAACCCAAATAGAAACAAGCGCCGTCGCCGACTAACCCTAAATCACCGCTTGCGCTCCCGTCGATCAGCTCAGTCGCGCCTCTCCACAGTTCATCCTCTCCGCGTCGCTCAGAGCACTAAATCACCGTGAGTAATTTTTACTTTACCGGTTATTCAATACGAATTTTGGATGTGGGAAGCTTTAGTTGTTCTCATACAAGTACTATTATGTTACTGAAAATTAATCATTGATATTTATTTCTTAACGCTTGTAAAAAGAATTGATAATGGGGCAGTGAATAGCATATTTCAGTTAGGATTGTTATTCAGTGAATAACATCGATAATGGTCACAGTGACTAACGAATTTCTCTGCTGGTTTTAGCAGTCAATAGCATTGATAATCGTTTCTTATTCAGTGTTTCAATATGCCTTAAATGGTCGAGCATCTAATTTTTGCATAGGTTGGTTTACGTTCAATTACTTATGCTGTCATTTAGTTCTTGCTATGAATACGTAGATAAAGAACTACGTTTGTTAGCTGATTTGAATATAGTTTTATGCCCCAATATAGTTTTATAGCCTAGTCTATTTCATGGTGCTCAAGTCTACAATGTCTCTTTGTTTGAAATTATTGCATATGAGTGTGTAATGCGAAATTAGTAGCTGTTCATGTGAATTACACTTTAATTGGCTATGGTATATCTGAATGTGCTTGTAAAATGATTGTTAAAATGGGTAACCGAGTAGCACTGTTTGCTACTATGATTATTGTAATATGAAATGTGACAAACCTACTAAGTACTTGGACATATATTGTGAAATGATTAAGCTATACAAGCTACATGAACAGTGGTTCAAATATTAAATGGTATGGCATGTCCTCTTCAAGGTTGGCTGTGAAAATAAAACTAAGTTTTTATAGTTGTTTGGATCTTGTGATAGGTGACTGATTTCCTGTTCTCACATTTATATAATATTAAAGTGATACTCTCTGCATTTGCATCTTTCCTTTTCTCACATTTATATGTAGTTAAAAAAAGGAAGATTAAAAAGAGCTTCTTGTTTAATGAATCTTTTTATGCTTCTTGGACAGATTTGAACTTGTGATTAGGTGTATAGATTGAGCTAGTTATCATATCAATAATTTGTTTATTTGATAAAAAAATGGATAGGCTTGTTGGGGTCCCAAGGCTTCTGGAAGCAAGAATTCAAACAGAGCTTCCATTCAAAGACATGTTATGTTCTGTTTCTTCTCAAAAAGACAATTCCAGAATTGCAACGGATTCTCACCCATCCACCTCAGGTATCCAATCTAACATCATATATTTACCATAGTTATCACTTAAGAGTGTCCAGCTTACACAAATTTTAATATATAAAATACATAGTCGGTTGCACTTATTTTTTAAACCTTTACGTCTATACTTATACAGATCGAAACAGTGGTCTACCCTCACAACCAACTCATAAAGATTATATCCGTTGTAACGACCCGTAAAATTTCAACTATTTTAATAACGTAATTAGTTGAAATTTTGTGAAATTTTAAACGATAAAATTTTGAAATATAAATTTAATATTTGGAATACGTCTAGTTAAACATAGCAACTGGTAAATTTTCGCCCGAAAATATGAAAGTTTATTTCGCATGTAAATTCACTTCAATTTAATCAGTTAAAAAGCAATGAAAATAAAATGTTTTCGAAACCTAAATATTTTTACATAGAAAAATTCTAAACCATCTTCTGAGCAAGATGTTAGTTTGTCGTTTTTCCAAATTCGGACATCTTTGGCTCCGTCGATCTTATTTTTCAGTGTTTTTCTCGCATTTTCCGCTATTAGAAAATTCGAATTTTTATAATTCAATCATACTACTGATATCTGTATACTGTTTTGATTCTCTCGTCGTGCTGATCTCAACGGTGTATTCATTTGTATATTTCGGAATCCGGTACGCACCGAAACCGTGAAACGGTTAACCGTATCGGTACACGTTTTAAACTTTTGACTGTTTTGCTTACTGTGTCTATTCATTTATTTTCTGTGTAAAATGAATAGCCATCAAAACCCAACTTCCAACTTTTCTATTCCCTTGCTTTTTATATTTGTTTCCGGTTCCTTCTTATTCTTTTTTCTCTATGTACATTTCTATGCTTAAAAAAAATGACAGCTCATTTTACCTTAAGACTGCTCATCTCCCCACCTTTTGGCCACGTCTCCCCACCTTCTCCCCTCTGTTACTTTTTAAAAAGTTTTAGATTGCAGGTTGCATATCTTATTTTCATTCGCATGGTCTACCCTTCCTCTCTCTCTCGTCTGCAACCCCCACCGCCTCATTCACCTACCACCTGAGCCACCTCAGCCACCACTTCGCCGGACGCACCTCCTCCCACCGACCTCGCCCATCCATCCCCTGCTAACCCACAAGACCCGCCCACATCCATTGCCGTACCTCACGACGCACCTACCACCCTTCCCGAGCGCATCTCCACCACAGCCCGACCCGCCTGGAAGCAACGCTCCGCCTTCCACCACGTGAAACCACCACTCAACACCACCGAGCCTAGACCTGCAGGCCTTAGTATCCAACCCACAACCGCTCATCGCCTTAAGCTAGCCCGAACACCATCACACTTCCCTCTTCCCTCGGTGATGTGTTCCCATCTTTGTTCTAGAGTGTACAGGTATATTTATTATTATGTGTATATCGTATTATATAATTTGTATTACAAGTTTCATTTACTGGTAATTATATATTGTTCTGTCAAGATTTTATATGCATATGTTTAGTTTATACCAGTATTTTATTGTATATTTTGTTATATTTATATGTATGCAAGTTAAATATATTTATGTGTTCGTATATGTATGTTTATACAATGGAAGGCTGATCCTTCTTTTTGCTGTAAAATGCTTATCTTCCTATGCTACAGTATAAATAAATGAGTTATAAGTTTTCAGTATAAGATAAAGATGTACATAAGTTTATTTTAGATTATATATGATTTGTTATATATATGTTGGATTTCAGAATGTATTATATTATGCAATATTTTAAAATGCACTTGAGCCTGGGTTACTTAAGTAAGTAAATATTTGTTGAAATATATTATGGAGTTGTAAATATAATACATAGTATATTTTAAAGTTTTGGGTAAGCACATGCTGTTCAGTATTATAAAATATGTTTAGTAATATATATATTGACAATGAAGTACGCAAGTATAATTCATACGTAAGTTTGGATAATAGTTATATGGATGGAATAGTTTATAAATATTTATACAGTTTTATAAGGATGTGTGAGTTTAGATGGGTTATATATATAGTTAGTGTATTGTACAGTTTATAAAATATTAAAGTGAATTTTTGATTGAGAAAATATTATATAAAATGCATACAGATTTATATTATATTATATCTTTGCAAGGTTAGTTGTTAAAAAAAAAGCTTATATTTTGGATTACAGATATACGTGACCATATGGCCACTCAATAGTGTTTTATGTGTGTTTAATTTAAACAATGCTTTTGAAATATGAATATATATTTAAATTAATATACGTTTGAATTTAGAACATGATTATATATATATATATAGATAGTATATATATATAGTTATACAAGTTCGCTTATATCATTTATCATCATCGATCCAGTTCTGATTCATTTTATTAATTCGTGATTATCAGCCTTGTTCGTCCATTTCGCGTTCAATCTTGCTTTGCTTTGAAATCCGTGTCTGGAATCGTAACTCACTCTATCGTCGAATATCTCTCTCTAGCCTCGAAAGGTGAGCAACCACTCACGATTAACGTTCTTTTATTTATTAAATTTGATTTCAATTGAAACGACAATTGAAATATGCTGCTGTTAGTTAATTACACTGTTATATATGCTATTATTTGTATCAGTTCACCTGTGACATCTGACACCATTATCTGTTAATTATTTATGCGATGATAATACAGTTTGGCTGATAATTGATTTATTGTTAATGTTTATATTTGACGTTAAATTGTTAATGTGAAAATGATAAATAGTATGAAATTGAACTTGATATAGGATAATTAATTGTTAAATTGGATTAACTGACATTTGTATAATATGACCACTTAACTGTTGAATTTATTGACACGTAGGATTTGTTTAATTACATTTTGAACCACTGAATGTATGTTGTTAAATTGATGATGTATGAAATTGTAAATAGTTGACAAGTGAAGAACCGTGATGTGATAATCTTTAATCTACATGAAATGATAGTGTGGATTCTAGAAATAATTATATTAATTCGTACAAATAACAATGCGAATTAATACGGTTATTTCAGGATTATTTAAATTGATTATTGGATTGATATTGATTGTTGTTATTGCTTGTTTATTTACTTTGACACCATCCCTGTTATCACACTGCAAGTTCCCTTTGCTATGCTATGATTTTGAATTGAATTGGAATCGGGTTGAAATGATAAATACCCAAATTGAACTTTGACCTAGGATAGAAAATTAAATAAACCCGATTGGTCAATAATTTGATTAAAAACTAAAACGAAGATTTTATTTGAATAAATAATATGGTTTTGAAATGAAGTTGAAATTTGAATTTTTGAGGAAAGGAAAATGTTAATATTTAATAAATCTAAAACAAAAGATTTACAATGTAATTAATGCAAGAATGCTGTTTAATTTGAGAAATGATTGAATTAACTTTGAAATGATTTAATAATTTAGTTTGAAATTATAATTAAGTTTGAAATTATTAAAATTTGAAATGATTTAATAATTTAGTTTGAAATTATAATTAAAGTTCGAAATTATTAAACTTTGAAGTGATTTAATAATTTAGTTTTGAATTATTTAATAATTAAATAAGATTGAATTATTTAATAATTAAATAAAATTGAATTCTTTGATAAGAGAAATTGAACTTTTGAATAAGTGAATTTACTTTGTAAATAACTTGAAATTGAGTTTTCTTTATTAATTAAGTTTTGGAAAATTATTTAAGAAAATAAATAATTGAAATTGAATTTTCTTTAACAAGAAATGAAAATGTGATATTTTTGGAATTAATGTAAGACTTGTAATTGAAAGAATTGATTTGACGAATTTAGTTTAATTCAAATTGTAAGTTTTGATTTAATGAAGTTAAACTTAAGAAATTGATTTAATGAATTGGAAATTTAATAGAAATTGTTTTGAATGATAAAGTAATTTAATGAATATTGAATGAAATCGATAAATGAGTTTAAATTGATTTGAATGTTAAATTAAATTAATGTAAATGATTTCGAAATGAAACTTATATACGAACTTGAATCAATATTTGAATGGTTTTAAATAAAGATTTGAATTGAATTATAAGGTTTTGAAATGATAATTTGGAAGTTTTGAAACGTAAATTATTGGAAATTGGTTTTGAAAGACAAATGAATGTTGACTTACGAATTGAAATTGAAATTGATTTGGTTTTGAAATAAATAAACGACCAATCGGTGTAATAATTACGGAAGTTATTAAAGAGACCGGAATTCGGTTATGGATATACTCTCTATCTAAACCGAAAACCACTTTAATAACTATACGCGTTATGATGATCCAGAATGAAGTGGTTGGAATGATGTACGTGTTGACTGAAGAAAGAGAACGATAATGGATAGCCTTGACACTTGTGTCAAATTGGAAATGACTAAAACAGGAGCTGTGCCGGGCCAATGGAGGATTTGCTACCTCAAGTGGACACACTTCTTCGAACTACTTATACTTGTTGTCGATTGGTGCACCCTTGATTTTGGGAGTGTTGTTTCACGGTGTTGCGGGCGTTGCGGCGTTGCGTTCTCACCAGTCCGGATCAGGCGAACGGTAGTATCACTACCTTGGGTATTGCCTCATGTGCCTTGTCATACTTGTATTCCATTTATACGCGACCACTACGATTTTGATTTGTACCTTTAGTATATGGATTGCCCTCTGGTGACTTCCGGTTTTGGGGAAACTACGGTCTTGTATATGCTTTTTGGAATAAAAATGTGTTAAGGGTGGAATGGGCCATGACTTAACGCTATTTTGATATCTTATTATTACTGATAGACATTATCTACTTATCGTACATTACTACCTAGTAGATAGTTTAACGGATCCTTAAAGGATGGTTATTCCGACATCCTTTGAGTTACTTGTAATTCAATTGCTATTTCACTTGAGTTGGATTTATTAATATAAGAATGTTAATCCTGACTCGAGTGTTTTGTGTTTTGCTTTACGCTCGGGTCAGACTGAGTGTACCAGTATTCGAGACTCACCTTTGGAGTCGGAGCTTTGCTTGAAGATCCAGCCATCTATTCTGCTTTCAGGATTCGATGATTCCAGTGATGTATTCTGATTTGTATCTGATGTATCGTGTTACTCTTCCGTTGTATCTGGTTAACTCTAATGTATCGTATTACTCTTCTGTTGTAAACTCTGATGTATCTTATACATTTATATAGTAGCTTCATGAACTACTATCTCTTTTATTTCCGCTGCAAATTATTACTCTATGTCTGTGTTCTGTGATTATTTTATTTATTGAATATGTTCAGTTTTTCCAAATTTAAATTAACAACGCGGTATTTTGAGCAATTCAACTCCGGCATGAGTGTCTACCTATACACTTATAATGGATGCGAATGGTCCAAAATTCCGGGTCGTTACATCCGTGGTAGTTTCTCTGATGCTTGTCAGTCTATAAATCAGTTGACAGAACAATCAAACAGCAGAGAAGATCATTGGTCGAATAAATTAAAGAAAAAAGAATTGTTACTGGATGAAGTAGTAGGCAGTGCGACTGATATTCTAAGAGCCTCTTCATCATTTGGCAACGGTACGAAAGGAAAAAGGAGCGATAGAGACAGAGATGGCAAGGGACAAAACAGGGAATCCACATCTAAAAACAGCAATGCAAAATCAGATTTCGAAAATGAAGACTAGAGGCCAGACTATAGTGGAAAGATTCAGATGTTGGAAGCTGAATCCAAATTGAATTTAACTCATTGGCTGAACTGATAGGAAAGACTTCCTTCAGGTGTGCTTATTTTAAATGTTCTTATTTAATATAATAGTAAACAATTTGAAAATCTTTTCTTTTGCATGGTTTGCATTAGAATATAGTGTTCTCTTCAATGCATGTATAGATAATAAATGCAGTGTTTAGAATAGAAAGTATAAGTAGCATTATTAAATCCTTATATCCTTTCTTGCACATTTTTCATTTCATTTTTTTGGTTTTTGTTTTGTTTGATTTAACTTTTGATCTTGGTTAATTTTTTAGGTGATGTTGGGGATACCTTTATTAGAAGAAACCAACCCAGCTTTGTGTTTTCCTCGCTACGTAGTTGGGTATGAAGCCGTTTGCTATACTAACATTTATAGTGAAGTATGTTTTTTCATGTAAGGTATTCTATATTTAATGTTTAGCAGAGCTCATTCTTCAGAGAATCTTACAGGTTCTTGCTACCGATGTTTATGCTTCAAAGTTTGAAGATTTTTTGCTAAATCAGAATGCTGGCTTGCAGTTTAGGAATAAGGTAATGTCCTTTCCTCTCACTTCGAGGTTATGTATATGTAATCAGTCACATCATATTTGTATTTGTTGGGGGTAGAATGCATTGAAAGGTTTGAAACAACTCAAAGATAGGGAACTGTTATAAAGTTACGATGTTTAGTGATATGCCTTGGAACTGCAGTTTCCAAGAACCAATATTGTAGCACTTCACTTTAAAATAAGTGCTTGTATTTTATCTCTGCTGGTATGTAAAGAACTTGTACACATTCATACACATGTATGCACATTTTGATTTGTAATGTATTGGCAGTTTTCTTCTTCATTCAGTTCTTTGGGAGTGGCTAACAGCTAAACTATACATATGCAGGTGCTGGCACCAGGAGGAGCTAAAGACCCAAATGAAATTATAATAGATTATCTTGGAAGGGAGCCATCTGTTCGTTCATTTATAGACAGCAATACAAGAAATAGCTTATGGAATACCCTCATCTACAATGCTTGCTAATTCCTTGGCCAATATTGATACTACCTTCATACAGTTCAGTCATCTTTGGTTGATTGATTCTAGACAAGCATATCAGTTGTAACTTTTCTGTTTCATGCCTCTAATTTTAATTTTCTTTAGAATTTATTTATGTTTTTCATTCTTTTGTAGAATTATTAAATATTTTCCATCAAATTTAATTTTGAATGATAGTAATATTGCATGCAATAATTGTTTGTTATAATCAATAATATATATATATATATATATATAGTCTATTTGAGTACTGTAATAATGGTTTCTGAGAATGACTTTTTTGCATCAGGTATATATAGCTGATGCAATAGAGGGATTAGTTTGCATCGGTTGTTATAAAAAACCGATGCAATAGAGGGATTAATTGCATCGGTTTTCATTACAACCGATGCAACATGGGGGCTGTGTCCAAGCAACCAACCATGATATTTTGCATCAGCTGTTAGTAACAACCGATGCAAAAAGGACCGTTTTGCATCGGTTTCAGAACTGATGCAAAAGTGTTAAGCCTGTTGCATCGGTTGCATATGCATCGGTTGTTGAACTGATGCAAAAGGGGGGTAAACAACCGATGCAAATGGCCTGTTTTGTAGTAGTGATTGAATTAGAATTGTTATTCAATTTTTAATGACATAACTGGTTAGTTGGGTAAATTCAGAATATGTTCTTTGAATAAAATTGGAAATTTGGTTGGTATAATTACATAATTCTGAATATGGTTATGGAACAAAATTGGGAATTTTAATTGGTATATGTGTTTATTCCATATGCGGCCTTAAACGTAAAAAGTGGAATTTTGTGTAATTAATTGGTTTGTGGCTATTGGAAAAAAACTTTGTACAGATTAAATCTATAAAAGAAGAACGTAAATTAGGGTGGAAATAATGTAAATTAAATGGACCCTAAACGCTAGTGTAAATCTGTAACAAAATGGTATAAAAATTACAGACAAACCATACGGACTGAACGGACGTGAAATTGAAACACCATTTATGTAAGAAAAAAGGAAATTGTGAAATAACCAAATTGGATGTAAAAATGGCCAAAATCAGATTAATGGAAATAAACAGTATGTAAACTATAACAGTAAAATTAATTAATCTGGAAGCGATTTGGTAGGCAGACCTTGTAAAGGTCTGGATAGGTGTTTCATGTAGTTAAGACCAAAATATAGTTTTGGCTGTACGTACTAGGAGCATGCAAGTAGGTTCGTAAGGATGTTTGTTACCTTTCATAGGTTGCTAGTACGTAGGATAGATATCATCCGCAACCGTAGGCTTCTTCAGGCAGATCGACGCGGACGAAACATGACAAGTGTGCTCTGACGTAGGCTTCTTTAGGCAGATCGTTGGAGGATTTTGCACAGCCGACCCAGCTGCGGGCGCTCTGTCGGAGGACCGACACTTTGGATTGGGGAAAGTCCACGTTTGTGACCGAGGAGACAAGAGGACAGGAGTCCAGTTTGGAGGAGCCTGAGCGCAACTTCGGGGTCTTGCGAGGTTGTTTGAGTCGGCGCCAGCCAGACGTAAGAGGCATTTAATTATAGTGCACGGGTGAAGAGCATGACTTTCATGCTGTAGCACGTGGATAGACAGTCACAATGCACGGATGAAGAGCATGAATTTCACGCTGTAGCACGTGGATATGTAAGGACAGCAGGTCCGACAGACCGATTGATGTTTAGTACTACTGCATGGTTGACTTTCCTAGAGTAACCATGGACTTTGGCTTCTTAGGAACTGTATCTAAGAAGGATTCACTGCATAATATTATTTACCCTCTGTGATATTCGAGGAAGACCTGAAATTAAACTTTTTTATTCTTTCTGCTTCATTTTATTTCTCATTCACCAAACTTTATGTCTGACCCATTACTATTTTCCCCAAATCACAGGAAGACAATTTAGCAACTATTGGGATTTAGTAAAAAGGCAAGTTTCACTCCTAGGTTCAACACTGTTAGGGAAAGTAGCCTAATCCTGGTTTGTAACCATATGTTGAATACTTTATCATTATTCCGTTGTGAGATTTTATAAACATTACTCTGACTTGCCTTTGTTATTTGCAGGATACCAAACCAGCAATTCGTGCTTTAGTGGACTTGGATTTTCGGTTCATCGAAAATTTAAGCCTACTGGGGTGCGGGTTGTTACAGGCTTACTCTAAATCATTATTTAGAATTTTCTATTTCAATACATAAGTACCAAATACTAAGTCTTACCGAGCGATAATTTTGTGAGTAAATCTGAATTAATTTGAGCATGTTGAATACAGAATCTGTTATGCTAATTTCAACAATTGAAATTTACGATATTATTCTTATCAACATTTCTTATTTAATTCCAACCACATTAGTCTTTCCAATAAAGACACAATCTCGGCCGATGGATCACATCTCTTTGGTTACGACCACCAAAAACATATTTTGATAGCGTACTTGGAATTCTTTCAGATCTGTGCATCATACCATATAGAGTCAACAATCTTAATGGTTTAATTGAACAACCGAGGGTAATGTATATTTTCGACATTAATAAGAAACTCATAGTTTCTCTACGATGTACGAGAATACTTATTTGGCATTCTAATGCTATGTGTTCATTTAGGTTAGTTAATTTCACTTCATCTCATATAATCAGTTCTATCTATGGATCAGATCCAATTCCATTTAACTACCAAAAATTTATCAAAGAAATTCCTTTACAATGAAGTTGATATATCTTGAAACAACAAGTGTTTCTTAGTGTAAATAGAATAGGGATTCATAAACGCTTTATGAACCTTTTTATTTATAAAATTGATTTTAGTTTACAAAAATTATGTTCAAAACATAAATATGTCATTTGATGACAGACCTTTCCAAAAAACCTTTTGGAGATTCATACAATATCCCTCATGAACAATTATTACGTGCAATCTTTCGACTCGCACAACCTGCCAACTCCTTGGCCTAGGATATGTTGGGATTTCTTACAAACCCTTATCTGGTATGATTTTGTAAACAGTTGTTTAGATGAAATAATATCAACCTTGTGTACTAATCTTAAGTACATGACCTTATAGGAAGAAACTAACTCAACTTCACTCATAATTAATCGTAAATTGTCCAATAATGTCTGATTACTCCTTATCGATGCATCATTATGTATCATATAGAGTAGTGATTTTGAGATTGAATCTATATTCATTTTTAGGTACATTTGAAACTCTTTCCAATATAATCACTTATTCGACCAAATCAAATCATTTTATTCTATTCCATGTTATTTTATTTACTTTTCTTTTATATTTTATGATTTTTTAATAAACTTACTACATGTGTATCTAATACACATGTTCATGTTGGTAATAAATCATCGATGAATATAACAAAGTATGTAGAACCCTTTTAGTATTAATAGATTTGTGATTGCATACATCAATATGTATTAATTCAAAGAGTTCATCAACTCTTATGATGCTCCCACTGAATGGGTGCATAGCCATTAATTGTTTGAGATATAATTAACCTGTATCATATGATTCATAATCATATAGTAAAATTATTTCTTAAAACTACGGCTTAGTCTATAATTCCAAAACAACTGTAAATAATATTACATACATATGTATTTTTCTTGCATCATTTGTACTATGAAAACAAATTCCATAATATAGTTCTATTTCATAATGAATATTCATAATACTCATATTGAAATATAGTTATATCTATATTTCAGTCAATACCAAAAAATAAACTTATTTCACAAATAATGTTCGGTACATTTTACGAAAACAATTTTCATAATTTGATGCAATCATTAGGTGCTATATGGCATGCTCCCACTATTTCCGCCATTACTATAATAGCGTACTAAATTTGGAGGTCTACCATTCACTTAATATTGTTAATATTGTTTACTTATATCATATGCTGCAACTAGTTTACAGAGGAGAGTTCTTTAATCAAATATCTTGAACTCAAAGAAATAAATGTTATAGAAAACAATTTTCTATATGAAAATACATTTTGGAATAAAAATCATATTTCATATTCCAATATTACGTATAAGTTATTATTACAATTCTTGTTTCCAATGTTTCTCTATGAAGCAGAAGTGACTATTCATTCTCTTCATTCCAACTTTATCTTAAATTACATCTATTCTTATACATTCGTTTTTCTTTCAAATGGTCAGACTATTCAAAAGAAAACCTTACTACAATATCATAACAAACCTTTTACAAAAGCGCATTCGATTATTCTTAACATTTAAGACATCAAATATGTTGCACTTTATGTAAACCGATCAAGATTACATTTCAACGATCGAGTTCTTAGATGTATCTCGTAGTTTATGGTCTTGTGTTACATTAACACAATATGATCCTTTTGAAATCATTCAAGTTTAATACATGATCTTAAAATACCGTTTATTGGCTTACTTCGAATGAACTTACTTCATCGAAATATTGTACCCTACAAACTATGACTGTTCACCATATAACATTTATATGTGAAAGTACATGGATCAAATATCCATAGTCTTGAATTGCATTTAGAGTTCAAAAACTCATAAAATGCAATACATGGTCAAAACCAAATAAACATATAAGTGACCAACTTACGAATGTATTAAGTAGTTAAAATTGGGCACTTGCATGGGCATAGAAACATTATATAACATGCAATTAGAATTATTTGTAAGTATATATTATATTTCTATTTATCAACTTTCAATTCAGTTTGTTTATATATGTTAATTGACAAACGTTTTATCAATCATATTAAATGCACAAATTTATCATTGTAGATAACTGTCACATTACAAGCATATGTTCTTACAATATTAGAAAAGTTAAATGTTACCATTTCATTTTTTCTAATAAGGCTCCCTCTAGTCTTTTATATTTCTCCAAACTATAAGATGAAACATAGAAGTCTTACAACTTCACTAGTGGGTGTTAGGACTCGTTTGTTTTAGTATTCTGACCTTGAGTTTGCTCAACAAATCATAGCCCCACAAACGATGGATAACTCCTTATCGGTTGTATCATATACAACTTCTAACCTATTTTTCCTTGTTCTAATCTCATTTCGACCTTGAGTTTGCTCAACAAATCGAAAGAGATTATTCACTCATACCTACCATATCGTGATGACCTAAGTATAGTATATGTACCTTGAGTTTGCTCAACAAATACATACAGTTATCTTACCTCATATGTTCAATATATTAATAATACTACGCATAACATCCCTAGCTTGAGTTTGCTCAACAACTAAGGAGTATGTAAGTAATTTATTAGTATATATATATGGTAGAGGACAACATTATATTGAAGATTCATAATCTTCCATATATATATTGAGTGATATCGACTTATAGAATAATATATTTCTTCTGAAACAACCCAGCGATTCAAGTGTCAGACACATCAGAAATCACGGTATATGTACATTTACATATGTAAATATTTCTCAAGTCTATTTGGGTTTCTTTAATGTTTCACATTTAGTTTATATACATAGCATATTAGTTTTATTGTTATATAACTTTTATATTTCATATTACTTATATGATAGTCTTACGTATAATATATCACTAATTAAATCCTATCTAATTAATTTTAGTCAATTAACTCTTTAATTAATTTTAAATTAGTATTCCAATATAACTTTTTATATTGGACATATCTACTATAACATTTATAGTGTATACTATAACTTTTATAGGGTAACACACATATCTCATATATATGTGTATTTTATTTAATTAATTAACCTTTAATTAATTTATTCAATTAAACAATTTTTATTAAAATTTATTAATTTAAAAATTTATCTTGTATACATACACGTATACTTATGTTATCTTAAACATTTTAAAATAACATAACATATATCAACATATGTAATACATGCATATATGCATTAATTAATTAACATATTTAATTAATTTATTTTGTTAATCTTATTAATAAATTTAAAATTTGAAATTATTATATAAATATTTTCAAACATTTTGAAAATATCATTATCCTTTCAAACATTTTGAAAACTTATGTATTATTATAATTTTTATAATAAACATGTTTTATTTTAAATTTAACTATTAAATTTAAAATCTTTAACATTAATTTTCAAAACGGTTTTGAAAATTAGCCTAAGGCCCAAATTAAGTTGGGCCTTTTCTATTAGGAGCAACCTTTGGGCTCACTTCACCTTTCGGACCAGGTTGGTAACCAAGTAGGACAGGGTACTTGATTACCCAATTCCGATCCTAGACATTACCTTTCTAAACATCGTACTAAGTGGGCAAACTTAATTAGTTATCCCTAATATGACTAATTTAGACCGCATAGGCTATTGAGCTCCGATACCATTGTTGGAACTGGATTAGCCCGCAACGGAAGTTATGGATGAATTTTAAATTTTTTACCCTATTGGATCTTTTATTGGGCCTATGAAGTCTAACTGAATTAGAACATTTCTAAATTTCATATAAATAAAATCATTTATTTTATTTAGATTCAAATATTTTAAGATATGAAATTAATTTTTGATTTAGTTTATCATATACATATATGTGTGACTGCATGTGTAACATAATAATTCGTGAAAGGTATAATATGTCCATATGTAGATGTTGAGATTTACATCGCAACAAACATATTATTAGCTCATTTTGTATGTCATGTATGTTGTCAAAATATGTGCATGTATATCTGTTACAAAATACACACATACATATATACACACATATGTATGTATAAATATATTATATATAATATATGAAGAAAAATATATATAGAAAGTGAGAGAACAATTATTAAAAATGATTTATAATTCAAAATTAACTTAGTTTTGCAAACATAATAATTTTAGTATTTTAATTTATATATATTATGAATAAAATAATGTTTTCATCCATAAATAATTAACATAAAATAATCTATTGATGAAAATTCAAATTTTACAATTTTTGAAAATCTAGGATCATAAAATAGAGCTTAGCAAAAATCAGGAGATTTTTCAAAGTTGAAATATTATTTTTAAAAGCAAATACATTGATTTCGGCAATAAATATTTAATATAAAATAATATATTATTTAAAATTTAAAATTTAAAATTTTCGAAATTCTAGGATCATGAATGAAAGGTTACAAATTTTTTTGATGAATTTTCAATTAAATTATTATTTTTAATAAATCATAAATAATTTTTTTGAAATAATATTAATTATTAAAAATAATAAAATTCAGTAAAAAATTCCTAAATTTTTTCTATATGTTTATAAAATGATATAATATTTTAGAAAAATATAAAATTATATTTTTAATGTAATAATTATTTTATATATAATAAACAATTCAAAAATTCAATAAATATTAATTTACTAAATTTTTTAAAGCATATATATATATATATCTTATATATGCATATATGCTATTATGAGAGAGAAGTATACACTAATATCGATATATAATGAGAATACCTCTAATTGAAGCTTTTGAAATGTCCAAAATACCCTTTTAGAATTGTGCTTTATGATACGGTTATTTTTGTCATTTCAACCCCACTTTTATGCACTTTCTTAGCCATAATAGACACGTTTGCATCCCCTCCTCCCTTTTCCTAATTTGATTTTCAGCAAAATAAAATAATATTCGAACTAAAAAGTTTAAACAAAGCAAACACGTTCAACAATGACATAGTGGAGCATCTCATCTCATCTCATATGTTCAACGGCTGCTAATCATCAAAGATGGATCCAAGCAAAGAATTTATGAGATTCCGATAAAGTAAAGTAGTCAATTCGAACATCAACTCTAATTCTGACATCGCCTATAGGTTTGTAAAAAAGTTGGCATCAAAGTTTTAATTCGTACGTGATTACTTTCTGTCAACCAAGACCAAAAATAAGCTTTTACTTTAATTGGTCATGGATTTGTACCCAGCTTTTAATATTCTGATTTGAATCACTAAAATAATGATAGTTATGTATGTCATGTGCTACAAGCATCGAGTGCCTTTTTTTAATTTTGTTCTCTTCGTTGTTAATAATGTATATGGACATTTGCACTCAATTGTTGCTGTTATACATGAATTTAAATAGAAACTTTTTATTTAATGAATACAAATAGGGCACTACAATTTACATAAAAGTAACATGATTATAATCACATTTGTAGGAATTTTACTTAAAATTAATTTACTTCACTATGACATGTTAAGAGTAAAGTCCTATTCCAATTATATGAACCATAAACATATTGACGGCATCATGCTGAACTCCTAAATATTTTTGGCAGGTTTCTAGATTAGAAATGAACTTCACTGCTAGAATATACATTTATGAAGCCACATATATACTTTAATTGTTATTTGTTGACTTATATAAGTTACTTACATAAACCATAAATATATTTGATGCTTTTGATAACTACTTTTATCATGCTTCTTTTTATAAGGTAGCGTACTCACTGAGGTTAAATGTGTTAATAGTTCTTTGACCCATTATTTTTCCACGTTCATCGTCTTTCCACAATTCCAGTTTTTAATGGCTTCAATATGTAAAAAAGATTCTCAAGCGACATTCTTTCCTTTAATAGCTTTAATAGGTAAGTTTCTTATCATTACTATTAAATTGGTTTGAATTAGTAGAGCAAGTTGGCTAATATTGACTAAAAAGTTGCATTCTATGTTCTCACTTGATTTATTTAGTGTCCATAAGTTGTATAACATTATGGTCTTGAGGTTATTAAAGTATGGATTTTCTATATTTACTTTATATTGAAAAATAACAGCTTTGTGTTTCTTCTGTTTACTTTATGGTCTTGAGGTTATTACAACCTCTAATCGGGTTCTCCTTTAATTTATCCAATGCCTATAAATTGTATAGAGTTATGGTCTGCATGTTGTTGATCATTATAAGTATGGATCGTAGATCTTTTGATATTGAGTTTTCTATTTGAAATATATCAAACTTTGTATTTTTTTAATACTTTTTAGGAGATGTACGGTAAAATATTCATGGAATTCAACCCTTCACATTTTCATTTGCATTTCATTTTGTGCATAGCTATATATGTCTGAGCAATGTATCCTCTTTATATTTATTTAAAGTGTGTTTTTAGTAGAACTCAAGGATGTATGATGAAATCAAAAGCTTAGATATAGTATTGGACCATCTGCATATAGGGATTCTTAGGTTTTACAGGTTGTCTGAATGTCTTTATATGCAATATATCAACATGCATATATATGAAATACTTGCAGTTGGACAATTTAGAGTTAGGATTGCACTGTGTCAATGCAGTAAGTTATCTAATTTAGACTGAAATTTATCTCATGGGTGTATCTTAATGGTACTTGCGGTATGACATGTACTTGCAAGTTATCAAAATTTTATATGTAGTATACATGCATCTATATGATGTATACATGCAAGTTCTTTGGTATGGCATGTACTTGCATGTGCATATATGGATATAACATATAGTTAAATCATATGAAGTATTTTGATGTATGCAGACGTACATGCATTTATATGATGCACGTAAAAATACTTGGAGTATACATGTCAGTATATGAAGTATGCATATGCACTCGCAATAACAGATAAACTTAATTCCAAATTTGTCATAAAAATAAAATTATGTAGATGCACTTGCAGTATAACATATTTTCTATGCAATATATCTGAATATGTATGTATGTCTCATTCTAAAATTTATCTAACATGTTTCATTTTCAAAGGCACAAAAGCATGCTTCCATACTTGCTTTTCTTTTGACATTTCTATCCCTGACCATGTATGATGTGTTTAGTGTTTTAGCTTGAATTAAATTGGTATTTTAAGATTGTAAATTTTTTATGAATTAAGAATATCGCATTTTTCATTTGTTCTTGCAGTTGGATAGCTTAGATCTTCTAATAGCAAATTTAAAATGTATGATACAAAGAATTTCATATTGGCGACCATATATCTGAGGTTTGCATAGTTGATTGCTTACGATCAGTAGAGTAATACAAATAACTAGATTATTGCCCTGAAAATTGAACGGTTAGTTCGGTTCATTTACAACTTTTGATCACATGTTTGCAAGCAGTGTACCATTTTTTATATTAGTTGTTTTCTCTCCCATTTACCATGTTTTGCGGCTGACATAAGTAACCAAAAAGATATAGATGGTGGAGTTGAAAATGTTTTTTGAGGGATATTTTGACATAACCCATAGTTAATGCATTGAGTTTTGTGTATGTTTGTGCATACAATTTTGCACAAAAAAGAAGTTAATGCATGTTTTTCTTTGCACACGTCCAACAGACATGCCATACGTTTGTACAGTAAACAACATTTGTCTATACATAAATCAAATAGTATAATAAACAAATTATGCACATAACCAAACTGATTTGTGACAACCACATCTACTTACAAAATCTCACATAACTTAACATATAGTAGCAATATATTTAAACAGATATGAAATTGCTCATTATAGGATTATAAAATATAATTTAATTACTGTAATATGAATTAAAATTACCAATTTAATGATGCCTTTGAATCCACGTTAAAGCAATGGCTTCCCTTCCTTTTACCGTTCTTGATTCGTCATATTGCAAGTCTGGAATCACTGACCTCTAACTATCAAATAGTATTATTTTAATTTGAAATATATTTGAGAATTTTGGAGTGGATTGAGAGCTATGTTTTAACCAACAATGTAGAAGGTAATGGCAGCCAGAAATGTTAGTAATTGATTTTAGAGATACATACATACATACATACATACATACATATATACACACACACACACATACACACACACACACACATATATATAGTGTTGTATTAGAGAGAAACGAGGAAAACCTTTTTACCCATTCTCACTTTATCTCAACCCATTATCTCCAAGCCAATTCCCTATGTTTTAGCCACCCCTAGACCTTCCCAAAACCAAAATTTTAAAGCCCTAATGATGGGTCTTAAACCCATCTAAGCCCAAGCCAAAATACTATGTAATTAAATCTAATTTAATCGCTTGGCGATATTGTATATCGATCGATATGTTTATAACTGTTACAAAAATATATATAACATTATTTATTTATTTCTCAAATCATATTCAAATTTTATAATTAATATTTCATAAATATTAATTAATTTATAACAATTATAAACTAATTAAATCTTTCGATCTTAAGGGAATTCATCATTTTGGTTGTGTAACTCTTGGGTGTAAATTTGGTCAGCGATTAAAATCGAACTATTCTAATGTTAGTATTCACATGTCACTTAGCAGGCGGTGTGACATTATGGCCACATTTATCGCTTACTCATTTTCGATAAAATCCAAATTTACTTTAACAAGCGTTACCCGATTGTGAGATTTGTTTACACCAATTCTCTTCGTCAAAACTATATCACTTTGGACTTATGGAATTTGGTAATGGTCAAAATTCCAACCACATCCATATTCAACTTTATAGTCTAAATACAAAGTCCTTGGTTCAATAATAACAATTATTATTAACCGAAATGCTCTGGCTAGAGACTTTAACTTTGAGTTGACTGTGATACTAACCGCATATAACTGAGGAGGCGAATCCTCTCTTGAATAGTGCTTCACTTCCAATACTTCCACTCGACCTAACTGTAGTCACTCTATGGACGCCATGCCATGATTTGGCTATAATCAAAGCAGAGCTTTCATATTGAAGATCCATATTATTCTCAAGTCGAGAGAACTGTTTAAATCAGTCACATCGATATTTTCTGTTTGACCTTAGTTATATTAACCATCAAAAAACTATCGAGTGAGTCGTTCCATAGTTATCCAATAACTATTAGTACGTAACCCCTAGGTGCCCTCAGCAGTCATGAGTAATACACTGCCCAACATTTGGAGAGCGTTACGTACTCCAATCTCAACGGATAGATCGATATCTAGTCTCAATGCATCTTGACTAGGAACATTTAAAATGGTATACTTATTTCGTTGTGATAAATTACTCACGGTTACAATACTTTGTAACTACTATCACAAAATATACCATTTATGTATTTTTCTATTAAATATACTTTTAATTAAGTTAATTAATAAATAAAAACACATTATATCAAGTATATAATAGGAAAAAAATACCTTTTATTTCAAACAAGATTGGTCAACAAGTTAGATATATGTAACAAATTACATAATTGCCCCTAGGACATACCCATAACTCTATCAGACACCCTCCGTTCGCTCTGGCATATGGTTCAGAAGCAATGATCCTAGTTGAGCTGGAAGTCCCCTCTCATCGAAGGAAAAATTTCAATCAAAGGCAGAACGAGAAGCTCCTGCTCGAGTCGCTTGATATGGTCGATGAGAAAAGGGAAGAAGCCGAACTAAAGACTACTGCTCACAAGAAAAGGGTCGCATGATTTTTCAATTCCAAGGTCTGTAACCCTACTTTCAAAGTAGGAGACCTTCTCCTCAAATGGGTCCATCCTGTATGAGGAGCATTTAGTCCAAACTGGGAAGCCCTATGTGACCAGCCAGAAGCTAGGGATGGCATGTTCAAGCTAACAACCGTTGATGGAACATAAATTCTCTGAGCTTGGAACAGTGAATCACTACATCGTTATCTAAGATTATCTCATGTATTTCCTATTTCCTGTAAATAAGCTATCCCGGAATGCCAGAGGCATTGTAAATAGGCAGAATTTGCTTAACTTTTATTAATAAAATTGCTTTGCTTTATGAACCAATGAAACTATGTTCACGAAAGTAACCTGCTGAGTCAACGGGGTCAAACTGACTCAAAACCATCCAATCGGTGCTTGAGATAGTGGAACCATGCTTGAGTACGCCCCATGTAACGAGCGTGATTTCAAATATTAAATTGTCGATTTAATTACCCAATTAAATCACTATATTCGAATTTTAATTTATTCGACTTATAAATCTTACTTGTTAATATTTGAAATCAATTAAATATCTGAATTTCAAATGTCAGAAATTCTGGGTCGTTACAATCTTCCCCCCTTAAAAGAATTTCGTCCTCGAAATTGCAAAGTAAGAAAAATGCCCCAAAATCCATTAGTTAAACTCTTTCAAACAATTCGTTCAAATTAGATTTCAAAATCACTTAAGTGTACAACTTCCCCAAAATCCAATAGTTAAACTTTTTCCAAACAAACTATATCGTTTAACTTTTAACTCCAAAATCAAATTTTAGTTTTCACAAATTTTCCTAAATTTCCCGAAAATTTTCTAACGCCTTAAATTTTCAGAAAAATTCGCCAGCGTCTCCTTTGCGTGGTTCGATCGTAGTAGGATCACAATAGACATAAATATATATACATCGACCCACACGGTCAGAAAAGCAGAAAAACAGTTCATATTTCCTATTTTTATTGCGTAGGCGTACCTTTTTAGCATTTTTAAGCAAAGCAATTATTAATTTAGCATTTTACCGCAACCCAACCAACCGAACGGCAGCCTCGATACCTGTACTTACTCAATTTAAACACGTAAGTGACATATATAGGAAATTCATTTACATTTCATTAATTTTCAACAACAAACATAAAGTTTCCATAAGCAATGCAATCAAATAATTCCCATAAGCAATTTATATGGTTTCAAAACGAATTCGAATGCTTTCAACAAAATTTTCAAACCATTCATGTATTCATTTCAATTAGTTCACCTTCACTAATTTACATTCAAGTTGGTTCACTTTCAATTCAAATTCAATTACATAGCTTTCAATTTTTATCAATTCAATTTCATTAACACTTAATGAATTATATATATACAATCAACTAACAATCATATAACAACCAATGTATATTCAACACAACCAAATTTATTAAATTTACATTACTTACATTCAATTTGGTTCAACACTTTTAATTCCAATTGGTTTAATATTAAATTGGCTTCCATTCGTTTTCCAATTTTTTTTTTGCTTTTAATGAATTAACACTTACATCCATTATTCCATATCAATTTACCTACATTAGATTGATTAATATTCAATTCATTTGCTAATTCATTTAACAAATAAGGTTGAATGTCATTTATATAACTCAAGTTCACATCCATTTAATTCACTTTATTATTTCACTTTGACACCAAAATCAAATTCATCCATCGTTACTTAAGTTATATTCCATTTCAAATTTCCACTTATAAATCCAATTCAGATCCCAATTCTAAAGTAAATTCTATTTAACTTTTACCAAAGTCAAATTTCATCAATTATTCAAATTCATATCTCATTTTGCTTAACAAAATTGTTTAACCACTTTAATAATTGGTTTTGCTTACATCTTCTCATTTTATAAGTTACACGACTTATTTATTTAACTTCCAAATCATATCATAAGTATAAAACTCATTTCACTTATAATTATCAATTACAACTTGGATTTTTATTTAAATTTGATTATCACAACAAAACTTCAATTTCCAATTTATTATGGTAGCAAATCCATCACACAGAACTTGTAACGACCCTGAATTTTGAACAATTTAAATTGAAAATATTTAATTAATTTTAAATATTTGAATGATGATTTGACTTGAATTTCAAATTATCAGAATGAATTAGCGATTAAATTTTTGAATTTAATCTATTGAGAGTTGAATAAAATTTGAATCTTCAATTTTAAGCCGGTTAAAAATAATTTAAAGGCTTAGAAAATTCATATTGATAATACTGAAGATAATTGAAGCTTCAGAATTGATTTTAAAAGCAATCTGTTCAGTTTTGAGATTGTATCGTTTGAATTGAATTTAAGAATAGTCTTCCGAGGCACAGTCTCGGAATTTGACGAAACCAGTTTCATTGGGTCCGTAATATTGAATTATTACCGGATTTCAATTTTCGTATTTATCGGAATTGTTTTATGAACATACGGCGTATAAACGCGTATAAAATTAAATCGAATTCAAATTGAATTTCCGTAACAACCTGAATTTTTACCTAAAATTTTAGATTATTTTAAATTAATAATTGATTTAAATTTATTTAAATTGTGAATGTGCTCGAATTTTTCAAGTTTAATTTGAGGAATATATTTGAATTTAAATTTGAATCGGAATTTATAAATAATAAGGCAATTTGCTTTGAAATTTTAAAGTATAAACTCTTTGGATTTTAAAAATCAAATTTATCTTAATTAATTAAAATTAAAAACTTTACATTTTTGACATTGATATGATATATGCAAATTTAAAAGAATATAGATAATGATTAGAAAAATTGAATAAATATATCTACAAAATAAATAACATTTTTTTTTCAAAATAATAAAAATATAAAAACAAAACAAAATGGAGAAAAGAAAAAAAAAAATACCATGCTTTATACCATACCTCTAGTACTCCAGGCCATACTTCGGCCCATGCCCAAAGACACGATGTTACTTCTGCAAAACCTTTTACCCGTTTTCCCTTTATCATTTCTCATTCGTATAACCCTAAATCTAAATCGAGAAAAGAAAAAAAAATGGCGGCCGCTTCAATCTTTCGTTCCTTCGATCTGGAAAAAAATTGGGGCTTTCGATTTGCTCTGATCTTTGGGCTTTGCGAAGCGCCGTTCCTACTCGATCGCGTTGTTGGTTATTCGAGATTTTGCCTGGCTCGATTCGTCGATTTCGTGCTCTTCAAAATCAAAGGTGAGTGAATATTTACACTCACATCTAATTCATCCTACCGTCTGAATTGGTTCGAAGTCCTTGATTTTTTGTTTGTCTGAATTCCTTCACGTGATGATTGGGTTTCTGTGATTTCGTCCGCTGTTTTGTGTTTTCGGCCATTAGTAGTGGTTTTAATTTCTGCTGTCCATAGCTTGATGATTTTTGGGTTGTTCGACTTGGCCCTTCGACTTTGCTTCGGTATCGATTTCACTGTGACTTTGAACTTGTTATTTCGGGGTTGATCGCATTTCTGTAGTTGGTCTTGTTGCAGTTTGATTGTGTGAGTAACATCACTTAAAAATAATTTAAAAGTATGATTCTGATGCATATATGTATGTGAATATGTGTGTTTTTTTTACATGAATGCTCTGTGAATGACAACATTTAAGTGCAGGCTCATAAGCATATACATCTTCTGTTTGAGTTCCTCAATACAAATGTTTGATTTCAAATCAATTTCTCTGGATATAATTAATTGTTTTGAGCTTAGTGTTAAGCCAATATAGGTTGTTATTTTCTAAACCAAAGATAAAACATATATTTGAGTTAAAACACCTAGTTTATATCTCTGAAAAAAAAAAGAATCAAAGAAACTAATTGAAATTGTTTAAACCCAGGTTGACCTGAGTTTTCCAAAGCAAGTCCAAAATATAACTCCAAGTTCCCATTATATTGAAGTCACTATTTACTGATTAAGCAAGTCCAAATACAACAGACATGAGGGCCGATCAGTTGGTTGTAAAGTTGTCACTGATTTTGTGTCCACCCTGTTTTGTTTCATTGTCTTGTACCATTGATTCCACTTGCTGTCACACTAACCAGTGCATTTCCTTCATATGTTGTCTGTGCACCCTTTAATGTAGCACTCGAGTCTTGTTCAAGCCTTCATGTATTGTCCACTGATCATTTAGTATATATGACGTTCAATGTGTCTGGATTGAGACCTGAATCTGTTGTGCACTTCACTCTGTAGCCACTTGATCATAGTTTGACTGTGTTTTCCTGTGTGTTGGTCTTCATTTGCATTGTTACAATTATTGAGCATTAGAGTTGTAGTTGTGGTTGTTTAATTAGATGGAGAGGCTTTGCTTTGAGGTCTGCATACTTGAAGTGGTCACTGACCTGAGATTTTGTTGCATTGGTTATCTTCACCTGTTTTGTTAAGCCTGTCTCTGTTGTCACTCTGGTCTGGAGTAGCTCTGTTGCACTGCCTGTATTCATTGTTTTCGACCTGTCACTGTTGTGTTCATTGGTGGGTTGCATTGTTCCATGTATTTGTGTAGTCTGTCTGTTGCACTTTTCAGTTTCATCACTGTTTTACTTCCACACTGTTGCACTTGTATACTTCATATGCATACTGTTGATCTTTTGTAGCATTGAGTTGAGCCATGATTGCAGTGACTTGACCTTTGCAGTTTCGACGTACGGTAGTGGCGAGGCAGTGCACGCGTGCGTGCACTGCAGCCACCAAGAAATCGACAGTTTGAATTGATGTTTCTTTGCGTCGGATGCATTGATTTTTAGGCCGTATTGGCGAGGCCGTACACGCGTGCGTGTACGGCAGCCAATCGAGTCTTGATGGTTTTTAAAGTGACAACTTCAATTGTTTTAAATTGATTTAGTCGAGTTGATAAATTGTTTATTTATCTCTGTTGATGATTTAAATCTGTTGACCTAGTGTTTAACACTGTTTAGTGTTAAAATTTTCGTTATCCGGTTTCTTTGTTTAAAAAGTCGGATAGACGGGAATTATTGTGACTGTCGTCTATTTAAATTATTACTGCCTATATGCACTAATAAACTGGTTTGAATTAGACTGACCTGTGTATTATTTTCTTTTGAATATAATACTCGGGTCAGACCGAGTATTTTTACAGCTTGAAGATTTTCGAGCAGCGAAGTTAGAGAGAGAGTAAAGAACCATTTTTAGTTTCAGAAGAAAATTGTATTTTAAGATATTCCGCTGTATCTATATAAAATTGTATAAACTCTGATGTATAAAAAAAATATTTATAGTAATGTAATAAAGATTCATTTGTTTTAATTGATTGTTATTATCTGTGTTTCTGTGGCTGATTCTGTTTAAACCTTATAAACTAAATAACAATTCGTCTTTTTGAACGTTTCAAGTTGGTTTAATTACCGACTGGAGACGGTCAAAAGGGGGAATGTTACAGAACTCGAAAATGATACTGATGATGTTGCAGTCATCACCCTTATTATTTCCCAGCAACATTAGTGAATTCAGTGCTTTTATTCTTTCAAAATTTCCTTTATTTATAAATCACATTTATAAATCCTTTTCTCACATAATTTCACTATTTTACTTTACTTATGCAAGATTATTTCACAATTGTAAATCATATTAATTATAATTCCATACTTATGCAATTGTTGTTTTTATTTAGATTATTCAAACAACTTTTATTAACTCATATATTTTCTTACATTTTCAACAACCAAACAATTAATTTTATATACACTTTAACAATTTCTGAAGAATTATTTCCTTTATATGTAAAATAATACCAAGGTAAAATTATTCCATTTACCCAATTTAAAATGATACTATGTCGACTTGCCTCGTTTAAGTGTTTAGAAACCCCTATCGATAATATGGCGTCCCACATACCGACCAGAATTCATAAATAGCTCAACGGATAAGCAAACACAATATAAAACAATTTCATATTCACTAACAAATACACACTCGTATCTATTATTACACTCACACTCATCCTAGAGTACCGCTGACTCTATCTCTAATGGGTAATTCCCAACAGAACCATGGTTATCGCTTAACCATATGCTCTGATACCAAATGTAACGAATGAGATTTCAAATATTAAATTGTCGATTTAATTACCCAATTAAATCACTATATTCGAATTTTAATTTATTCGACTTATAAATCTTACTTGTTAATATTTAAAATTAATTAAATATCTGAATTTCAAATGTCAGAAATTCTGGGTCGTTACACCCCATCTACCCACTGAGTTGACAGAAGCAAATTGACTCAAATCTTGGATCGACGGAACTCGATCCCCGCCTTCTAAGAACCGTTGTTGCTCCGGCGATACCGGGAAGCCCCAAAATCAAAGTCGTGCATTTCGTAAGCTACGCACCGCCTCTTGGATTATGGAATCACATCAAAGAAAACACAATTACCTAAGCCGCGCATTTCTTCCTAGTTCGCAAAACTGCGACCAGGAAAGCCTCAATCCCACTATGCGCATTTTGTAAGTCGCAGACTACTACCTGGACTAGCAAAATTGCATCCAAAGACGAGGAACTCTCGTATTGCAAAAAATCACATACCACCCCCGAAGCTAAGAAAATATCACTCCATGGAGAAATACATGCATACGATAGCCTGAATGTCAGCATTGCGATGAACTCACTTAACAAAATCCCAAGTAATCGATGTTGCTCCGACATTGCAAACCACTTAAATATGTAAATAACTTGAGCGCGTAAATTACTTGCCGTGAGGCCGTTAAAATGCTTTGCAGGTATCTCAGGCAAGAAACTCCCAAAGATAGGAGTTGCAGTATAGACCTGACTGGGGGCACCCAGTCTCGTATCAAGTGTTCGGAATAAACTGCCCCATGAACCAAGGGGACGACACACCAACACTTAACCAAAGTAGCAAATACTTCACAGTTCTGTTACTCCAATCAAAGAATTTTAGCAATAGGGACTAAATAAAACAACGATGAATAAAAAGAGTGGCATAAGTGCATGAACATGAAACATAGATAAGTAGACAAGTGAAGTTGCGATCAAAATTTCAATAGTATTATTACTTATAATGTTTTTCATGTACAACAACAAACAGCAAGGGCCGTGCCCGCACAATATCAACCAAGAAAAGGAGAAAAGGAATACACAAATACCACTGTTACAACAACAAAAAGAAATGATAAGTGTAGACTCTGCATTTGTACAAAAAGCAAATAAAAAGCAAAAAAGCAAATTATAACTTCTTGTCACCGCTTCCCCCATTGCCTTTTCCGCCTTTGATCGACAACTTCTTAGGCTTATCTCATCCAGGGGAGATCTCGCTCTCCGAAACGGGGGCACCGTCGGACCCTCCTTTTCCTTTGTGCTTGCGGGATTTGTAAGAACTCTTTGACGACTTTTTCTGCTCTTCAACCTTCTCCTTCTTTACCAGTATCATTTGCTGATCGGCCTCTTATTTGTCTGGTTGGCTAGCTTGATCCGCCTGCTCCCATATATAAGTAGCTGCCGAGCCTTCCTTTTGAGATACGGAGGAGTTATCCAAACTATGCAACGCTGCAATTTGCTCGGAGTGCAAACCGGGCTATGAGCCAGATGTGGAGATGATGGTTGATGCAGTCAAAATGGCAGCGGATCTAGCATCATAACGAGGAGGTAACTTAGAAGGAAGGGTGGTTATCTCGACAATTTCATCAGGCGTAAACTGGAAGTCTTCAAGCATGGGAGAGATAAGGAAATTACCTGCTACGGGGGTCAGCTCGTGCGCCACAACTTCGAAGCCTTCGCCATTTCCCTCCTTTGATGGTTGCATAATTATGGGAGAAGTAGGAATGGTCCCCTCATCGGCACGAAGATGCGAAGATGGCTCACTAGGGTCTGAAGGAAAATGCTCGATTACAGCCTTAGCGGCAGCCACGACATCGATGGCTTTTCGTTCCCTCTCCGGTCTTAAGATTTCCTGGCCCTCTACTAAAGCTTGTCGGGATTCTTCATTCGGGTATGTCTGAACCAACTCCTCTTCGGTGTAACTGATACTAATATCTTAGAATCGGGATAGAATCTCCTCCAGACTATAGCAAGCATATGGGGGAACAACGAACCCATGTAATCGAGACTCCCTTAATGCGGTATGGAGTTAACATAAAAGCCCAAAATGGTAGCATCCAAGCTTTTCATATTCTTTGCGAAGGTATCTTGAAGCTCTAAAAAGCTGGCTTCCATGCTAGCCTTCTCCATCGCCAGCTGCTTTTTCTCAGCACCTAAAGTCGAAACTTGCTCGCGAAGAGAGGCAATTTCTTAAGCTTGTTCGACGATGGCTTTCTTCTGCGTTTCAACCATCAACTCGCTTACCCTCAACTTTTCTTTTAAGGCCGCCTCATCAACATGGCATTTTTTTATTTCATCTCTGAATATAAACACGGCTTGGTCGGTGGATTCTTTCAGCTCCTTAAATAAAGAAGCACTTTTGCTCTCTCTCTTGAGGGCATTAATCCTCTCTCTCTTCAGCCTCTCAATCTCAATGTCACTATCCACGAGCTGCTTCTCGTACTCATCCTTTTCAAACTCGAATGAGAGAATTTCTTGGTAGTTGTTTTTATTTGACAGTGGACAGCTACATGCTGGCTTGCTCTAAACCGCTCTGAATTGCTTGGAGATGGGGTGAATAGGATTCAGCACAAACCAACTTCAAATTAGGCTTGTCAAAAACAACCCCCCTTAAGAACAAGTTAGGGAAGGCACCTTGCAGATGCGGGAGATTAGCGAGGGGAATGTAAGGCGCATGCCTAGAAATTGGGAGAGAGGCGGTCATAGCAGCATGTGTAGATGAGGTTACGACACCGATAGAGATGAGGTTACGACACCGATAGCAGGAACGCTTATCCTAGTGGAAGCATGAAGCTGTGGAATGGGTTCTCGATCTTAGTCTCTTTTCGGTCTTCTTGACGGATCTTCCCGCTTAGTCGGACTTTTCCTTTTCTCATACCACTTCCTCGATCACGGCCTTGATCTTTCTCGGCTCGATAACCCTCTTCCGCTTCCCTATCCTTTCTCCTCTTCATCTCCTCATCGGTCACCCAGGAAGCATAGTACCTGGAAGAGTGTCTCTGCGAATGCTAAGACTAATCAAAATTACTATAGAAGCTATGAGACATGATTCCTACAACAAATGATAAAATGACTTTAGGAAAGAGACATTTAATGAGCTAAAACATCCTAGAAAATAATAATAATAATATAAAGTGTGTGAACTTAGTGAAGTGTGTGCTAAAGTTTAACGACCCTGATAGAATACACAAACCAAATCGATCACCGACTGATGTCAGGACATTGATTCCTATATGGATGATCCGAGTAAGCTGGGAAGGCAATTCCTCCAAAGTGAAGTCATCCATCAAGTCACCCATATTCACAAAATGTCACTCGTATCTCCCAAGTCAATATTGACACCTTCCAGCGGAGAGCTTGATTCAGGTTCTTCCTTGGGAGAAGCTCTTTCAATGGCCTCTTTCGAAGGAGGTGAGGAAGCATGTCTAGGGCTCAACTCCGAGGTCTTGTCGCCTAATTTGATGTCACCTCATCAGAATCCCAACCTATTTCTTCCTCGTTCAGAGGATGCTCCTTACTGATCTCTCCTTCCTCCCTCCCTTCAATCAACGGACCCTTGCTCTTCCTTTAAATAAATTCTTCTTCTTTCTCCTCAAGGATCGGTGGTATTTTAAGTGGATTGTCAACCCCGACTTGAATTTGAATCTCCTCGACGGTCTTCTCTGACCCATCAGATGGGTCACTTTCTTCTTCCTCATCATCATCATCATCTTCACTAGAGTCATTGGAAGAGGAAACATAACTGGTCTAGGCTCTGGAGCGGGAAGAGCGCTGACGAATCCAACAGACCTCCTAGGGTGTAAAAGCCCACATCGGCGGAGATTTTCATCTATGAGCAAGAACCTGATTGTGCACTCTTGAGCATCGATTGCTTTCAGGGCGCTAAGAACAGTTCCAAGTGCCAGAACTTTGTTAATCTTCGAAAGAACTGTAAGGAATATATGATCATTCAGAAGACTTGTAGTAATTAAAGGAATTTCCAAGCATGGTGAAAGAAACTTAACCCCTGTGGTACATAAACGGGTGAATCCCTCTGGACATTTAGCGAAAAAGAACTAGTTTTTGAATGAAGGAACTTTGCTGGGAAGATCCAGTACAAGTTTCTGGCTATGTTGCACCTCGATGTAAACGAGTGAATGGTTAGCCTCGCTCTTTTTGAATAATAGAAGATAATACAACTCAATGAAAATCAGGGCATGATTGAGCGTCCGCATGAACAGAACGTATAAGCACCTCAGCATGGCATATCCATTTGGAAGAATCTGGAATGGGACCAACCCTATGTTCTGAAGCGTTTTCATTAAGAAGTGGTTGAATGGGGGCACAAATCTATACAGACACATATACCAGTGGCAAGCCACATCTCCAGAAGGTGGCCTATGAGAAAATTCTCCTCTCGATGGTAGAAGTACATCATCCTCTGGGATACCATATTACGAGAAAATGCTTCGCAACATCAAGTGTGTAAGAATTGAAGGAGCTTTCTCTGGAGGATCAAGCAAGACTCTAAAGTTAGGAGGAGTGCAATCGACGATGGGGCCAACTGAAATCAAGCGACCATATTGACCTGAAGTTACGGAAGCGGCGGATCCAGCTTGGATCGACGATGACTCCGCTTCAAAAAGAGGTGAGTTTTCCCCAACTGATTTGCACCGAGAAGATTTGCCCATCATTCTATATAAGAATTCTTATGTTCGAAATGGTCAAGTATGCCTAACCTCTAACTATAGACTCTAACGTAGTTGATAATTGAAATTCGAAAGATAATTGACGTGTTCCAACCACCGATTGGATTCCAAGTATTAACTAGGGGTGCGTGTGATGCATGACCTAAGTGAGAATGGGTTCGATATCCTGAACACTGTGAACAAACCATTGCGTTTAGATAGCTCACTCACACTGGAAAGAGCGATCCATATTACCTGTTAATTTCTTTTCTTTTATACTTACCCATTATCGATCAACAATCGATAATGGATCCGTTGTCCAAAGCGACACGGAAAGCCCTTCCCATTCCAGGTACACCGATTGTGCAATGAGGGGACCAATCCAAAGTAATCAACTATAGATCGATGGGTCCGGATCGAGTAGAGAATTCTCAGCATAAGTCAATTTTAGTTCTCTAAAAAGTGAAAATAACATGAGCTGCATACAAGATTGCTATGCTAAGCTATTATCACCTCCCAAAAAAACCAAAATCACTCCGCAAGATGCTGTGCCGGGATCAACTATGTAGCTCGGTGCAAGTTATTTCTGAATCTGTGGATGAAGATGGAAAAACATGTCGAGCACCGGAGCAAAACCCTAGCTTCGTTCCGTGAAGATTTCAAGACTCGATTTACTATCTTCCTCTACAAAGTCACAATCGACTCGAGTTTTCCACTGTATCCATTGCCAACACAACTTAATCACCAATCGATAATCCAAAACTAGGGTATTGAATGATTTGGATTGGCAGTGCCCAAAAAATAGGTGTAATCTCGACGGCAGTGGCTCCACGAGGCGGCAGCAAGTGGAGTTGGTGGTATGATCGACGACGACGGCTCTTAAACGGACGGTGAGTTTGGGTCGGGAGGCAAAAGGCTCAAAAGGATCATATCGGCTGAAGGACTAAGGTTCGGGTCGAATGGAAATGAAGTAAAGTGAGGGGGGGTCGGCTCATATAAAAAGAAAGGTGAAAATATTATTAAGTACTTGGATCAGTACCGATCCAAATTTTCTCCCTCGAATGGTATCAAATTTTCCCTATTCGATCTACTCAATGTTCGTATTCATTCTAGAAATTATCAAGTTGAGATCACCTTGTATTTATGAACAATGGAGATTCACAATTAAGGACTAGGCAGTTAGCCGGTACGTCATAGATATATTTGCAAGATGGCCAGACACGACCAATGAAACTCCATAAGAAAGAAACCCAAAGATAAATATTTCCAAAGCACATCTTGTTTTTAACGAAAGCGTACTCTGGAAGGCAAATATTAACCAATTTTCATCCAGCAGAATTCAATAGGTGTTAGAACATTCGGATTAAAGAAGAACGAATCGAAACTTGATCGGAAGGCCTAAAAGTACAAGATAAAGGACACCAAGAAGTTTGGGCCATTTTTAGGCTAACATTTTGGATCGGTGCCGATCCGATCCAATTAAATTGGCGCCGGTCCAAAAATATTGCTTTATTGATCTCCGTTCCACTTGTCTTACACTCCTATGTCGCCGCTAAGCTTGTCTACCGAGTTTGATAGCATTCCAAGCATCTGAGTTGAAGAAGTGAAGATTTATCCAATTCAGATTACAGTTCAATCTAACCTACAGGTGAATTATCATCAAAACAAGTCAACAATCTACGAAACTACATGGAGAGCATCGTTTTAGACAAGAAATACAACCAAGTGATCAAAGCATAAAAAATGCTTAACCATTTGGATCGGACGGTACCGATCCAAATACTTTGCTCCAGTGACCTTCAATCCTTTTGGAATTCCTCTATGTGATGAATGCGGGCCTCTGACAAAGCAGTTTTGGTCCTAATGCTCTCTAGCTCTTACAAATACCATCTCATCTGCAATAGAAAAGGATTTGCTGGATCTCTGTTGAAAATCTGCCATTATTTCTTCACTCTTCTTCTCCCTCACAACTGCCATTAAAGGGCAACTGAGATCCTTCCAGTTGTCTCTAACAATGGTGGCTTAATCTAACCTAGGAAAGAAGAATCATGTTGTAATCCAAACTCCTTTGTAACAACAGTTGATCAATAAAAGCTATAAAATGAACGTAGGCTTCGTTAACAACCGAACCACTATAAAAATCTCTTATCTCATTACTTTTTCTACGATTTAATATTTCTTTTTCTATTTTATTTGTCTTGATAAACAGGGATGGTGCTTTCACTCTCAATCCAGGGTGTTGATCCACTTTTTAGGTTAACAGTATGTATATATGTATGTATGTATACGACAACATTTATGTATTCATACGGACCAACATGTTCGTTGCGGTGTAAATCCTATCACTTAGATACAGAAGTTTTAAATCATGTACACTGTATATGTGGCATGTGTACAAACACGTACATTAGTATATGATATGGATGTACACATTATATTATACATATATAAAATCAACATAAACCTTTATATAATAAAATAAAATAATGATTTTATTTAAAATTAGTTTAGACCAGATTTAATTAATTAGACTTTATAGGCCTATTAAAGTCCAAAATGATATTTATTTTTGAAATTTACTTAACACGCCACGTGTCGACCCACTTCCAACATATATAACCTAAGATGCTGTTGACTTTGACATATTTGTACCCTGAGTTCTTTTTTTTAAGCAAATGACATAATATATTTGTATTATGTATTGACAAAATCTAACGTTGTAGTCTCACTTTGCAGTTAGTTTTTTTCCACCGTGTTGATGAAAAATATCTTCAATAACATCGTTTAGTCAATATGTATCAGTTTGGATATAGATATATCAGTTGAGACTAGAGTACTTAACGCTCTCCAAATGTTGAGCAGTATATTACTCATGGTTCGTGGGGGTACCAAGCGGTTACGTACTGATAGTTATTCGATACCTATGAAATGACTCATTAGATAGTTTTCTATTGGTTAATATAGTTAAGATCAAATCAAAAATATCGATGTGATAATATTTCATAATTCTCTCGACTTGAGAATACTGTCAAGCTTCAATGTGGAAACTTTGCTTTGATTATAGTTAAATTATGGCACGCATCCATCGAAAGACTATAGTAGGGTCGAGTGGAAGTATTGGGAGTGAGACACTAATCAATAGAATATTCATCTTCTCAATTATACGAGATTAGTACCACGGTCAACTAAAGTCAGCTCAAAATCAAAGTCTCTGGCCATACAGTTCGGTTAATAATAATCGTTACTATCGAACAAATGACTTTATGTTCAGACTATAAAGTTGAATATGTACAATATTGGAAATTTGACCATTACCATATTCTACAAATCCTAATGTGATATTGTTTTGACGAAGTGAATCGATGTAAATAATTGTCATTACCAGGCACCGCTTAAAATAAAATTGGATTTTATCAAAGCCGTGTAAGTGATAAATTTGGCCATAATGTCACACCACTAGCTATGATGACATGTGAACGTTAATATTCGAATTGTTTGATATCAATCGCTGACCAAACTTACACCTAAGAGTCACATAACCAAAATGCTGAATACTCCGACTATTGCCTGACTTAATTGGTTATATCGTTATAAATTTATTAAATTAATTAATATTTATGAAATATTAATTATAAAATTTTATTTGATTTGTGTTGATCAGTACTAAAAATAGTGTGTGTATAAAAGTTGTATATGCACATATAAATAACCGATATCAATGTGCATTTAAATTAAATTTAAATACATATTAATTTGATCGGGCTTGAAACAAGATGCAAGCCTATATATGTGGATAACATAGCTGACCATAGGTGTTGAAAATGAGGGTGAATTTGATTCAAAAGTGTTTGAAATGACAGGAGTAAATAGTGGATCCGAATCAACTTTTAACTCCCTCTATCTCTCTGTTATTTAAACACACTTAACCTCTCTTTGGAGCTCTCTCTTTTGGCTTCTACTTGATCCTCCTTTGGTCGAAAAGTCAGTCCATCTACCTCCATTAATGGAAGCATTAGAACACAAGGTCAAATAAAATTCTAATAATGGTGTGTAGTGTTTTCAATCTAGTTGGTATCTCTTTAAGGATTTGAATTTAGATTCAAGCGAAGTCAACTGATTTAGCATTCAAGATTTAATCTCTAGGCAATAGTTTGGTAACACTTTTATTTATATAACACACACATTTGTCCATCATATGATTCATGTATAGTAGATTGTATATATTATCATGAATTCTTATATATGTATGTTATCCTTTTAAAACTATACATATATACATACATACATACTTACTTATACACACACACACGTCTATAGGTGTAGTGCAATGGAAATGGGTGTCTAGGTCTGGCTACAGACCCAGGTTTGCGCCCTGCCTTGCACACACTTCATGCAAAAAATAGTACTTGGGATTATATGTGCCATAAGTTCAAGCAGACATGCACAACTTAATTCCCCTCAGGAATTTATCGGTCCGCCAGGTTCTTTCAGAGTATATTCTAATATATATATATATATATATATATTTGCAACTCTATTGTTATTATAAAAAATAATTCATTTACACACACACCTATATGATCTCGGCCATGTATTAAAATTATCTTTAAAAAATCAAAATTTAAAACGATTTAAAAAGAATTTTAAAACAAAATCGATTTTATATTAAATGAAACAATTATGTATTATGTAAATTTGCAGTTTTAATTATAAACATACATTTTCATTTCTAAGAAAAAAAACATTTATATATACACACACACACACACTTTATTTGAATTATATATATATAAAATCTAATTTTAAATATAATACAATAAATCAAATTTTATGGATATGTTAAATGTGTATATATATATGTATATATCCATAAATTCTTATAAATTATAAAATATTTTTTATTAAAAGAATGTTATTTTCAACAATTTCTTCTTGGAAATTGTTTATTATTGAAAAAATGAATAATCCGAAAAGATTTAAACAAAAAAAAATCAAAATAAAAATATGGTCGAATAATATGTAGGTGTGTGTGTGTGTATATATATATAATTATTTATTATGTATTTGATTGCATAAAATTTCTTTATTAAGAATAAGTTTAAAATATTAATTTATACATATGTATATATATATACATATAAATATATATATATATATATATAATTTCTTTTTTGAAAACGATATATATTATATATATATTTATATATCGTTTTCAATTGTAAATTATTATTTTTTGAATATATATTTAGTATGTTTGAAATTTAAATTTGATTTTTAAATTTGAATTCAAAAATATCTTTATCTACATTTATAAACAGTATTTTATATTATATATGTATGTGGATAAACAATGCTTATATATATATATCTGCGCGCACGCGCGTGCGCACGCGCGTGTGGGTGTATGTATAAGACAACAAATATGTATACGGATGGACTAATATGTCCGTTGCGGTATAAATTCCAACACTTAAATATGTGTGTGTTAAACCATGCACATTGTTTATGTTGCATATGTATGAACACGTATATATGTATATGTTAAACATATATAAAACTTTATACACAGTTAATAAAATAAAATAATGATTTTATTTAAAATTAATTTAGACTAGATTTAAATAATTTAGACTTTATAGACCTAATAAGATCTAAAATGGTAATTTTTTTTGAAATTTACTCATTTAACTTAACGCCCAACATGTATAACCTAAGATGCTATTCACTTTGGCATATTTGTACCCAGAGTTCTTTTTATAAAGCAAATGACATAATATGTTTGTATCGTGTATTGACAAAATCTAATGTTGTAGTCTCGTTTTGCAGTTAGGTTTTTCTCTGGCTGTGATGTATTGACATTGCAGTACAGTGTACCGATATTGTAGAGCTTCCATATGCACAAATTATATTCAAGAAAAGTGTCACAGGTTCCTGTTTTTGATGTTGTTATAAGAAAAGTCCCCGTAGATAAGAATATGTAAATTTAGTCCCTGTTTTTTGGAAAATAGAAAATGCAATATGTTTTGCATTTTTCTGACAGAAAATGCAAGCTAACTTGCAACTTTTTGACTATGAATTTTTTTTTTGAAAATTTTAAAAAGCGCAAGTTAACTTGCGTTTTCTATTGGGAAAGCGCAAGCTAGTTTGCGCTTTTACTTTAAAATTTCTTGAAATTTTTGAAATTTTTGAAAATTTTAAAATTTTTGAAAAATGCAAGTTAACTTGATGGAAAGCGCAAGCTAGTTTGCGCTGTTTGATTTTGAAATTTTTAAAATTTTCGAAAATTTTAAAATGTTTGAAAAGCGCAAGTTAACTTGCACTTTTTATCATAAAAGCGCAAGCTAGTTTGCGCTTTTTGATTTTGAATTTTTTTTTAAAATTTTGAAATTTTAAAAAAAAATTAAATTTTTGAAAAGCGTAAGTTAACTTGCACTTTTTATAAGAAAAGCGCAAGATAGTTTGCACTTTCTGATTTAGATAAAAAAACAGGGACTTAGTTTACATACTCATTATCATAAGGACTTTTCTTACAACAACATCAAAAATAGAGAGACCTACAGTGCAAAGCCCCAATTATATTTTATATGATGAAATGATATTGCACTCTATTCTGTCGGTTTTATACTGAAAACGAAACAGTATATATTGCATTTACTTTTGTAGTCGTTTCAATGCCGGCATTTAAAGTGTCCTCATAGTGATGAATCTGTTGCTATCGAAGAATATGGTCCATTCTTTACAACATTTTAATAGTCTTATTTCCGTGGAGCATGACAGAAAGAAACAAATTTTGATCACCAATATATATACCTTTAAAATGAAACGTCATAAGGCATGTGCTATTTCGGATCGTTTCAAATAAAGTAATTTGTGTGCGGTGCAAGTTTTGGTTTGAACATACTTTTGACTGCTTTTTAATGTAGTTATTGTACTGTTAACTACCTTGGAAATCAAGAAAAGTTCCCAGACAGAAGTTGTATATAAACAGCACACAACATCATTGCTTCAACACTTAAGAGTTAATATAGTTTCATTGAGTTAGCACATAATAATATCACCATCTCTGTATCATTGATCTTCTGAGTTCCTCATATTAGAGTCAGTTCATTCGAGCTAATATGGATTCGTTAATGGATAGCGCAAATCGTAGTTGCTTTGAAACGATAGTATTGTGGTTTCTGAAACTCATTTCAGATGAAAAAGACAAGTCAACTTTTGTTGCCCTGACAACTACTGAAGCAGAAGCAAACATGGCCGCGGCAGCCAAGCATTTTTCCGAGCCACATAAAATTAGATTTGGTTGAGTCCACAGTCCAGTTTGCCTTTGTACTTGCAAGCAACAGAGCCTAATCGTCTTTGTATTACTATTAGCATATACCTCTTCTCTTGTAAGTTATTATACATATGTCGTTATGTAGATTCGTATTACGGATTTGTTCAATTTCCCACATTCATATTTGGGAACATGGTATCCCTGTATGTTCGATTGTTCTTTCCTGACACTTCAACTTGCTTTCACAACAGTTTTCAAGAACATAGCATGATGTCCTGGGCATCTTTCTATGTTGAGAGAGAAGGAGAAAAGAATTCAATAGAAAGTTTGTAAAGATCACTTTGGCTTCTCCTGCGTCCAAAAGACCATTCAGTCGCATTCAGTAACATTGATAAAATTTAATTAGTGTACTGTTGTTGTTATTCAGAAAATCTTTTCCGGTTGTATAACTCTTAGACCACCGTACCAAATCTACTTATATGCTTAAATTTTATAATACAAGTAAAAGTTGTTGTATCTACGATCAGGGTTGGTCCTATGAGTTGGATTGCCTAAGACGAGATTTATTTTGTTTCTCACTATTTTGTCAAGTATAAAGTTAAAAAAAACATAAACAAAAAATTAAAGTTATATTCACCATATCACTTGGTTCACATACAAAATTTATAGTTAAGACAAATTATTACATTATAATCTCCTATAATATCATTTTAATCAAAAAAAACTTCTTCTTGCATTCTTTGTAGCAAATTCTTCAATTATGTCTTCATAATTTAGCACATCCATCATTTTCGATAGAAATCGTAGCTAATCCATTTAATCTCTCTTATGACATGGTAGTCCGAAGATAAGTTTTGATTAACTTCAATTTTGAAAAACTCATTTCCGCCGAAGCAACCATGACCGGTATAGTCAACAAAATTCTATAAATTGGATCAAATTCGACAACAAATTGGATAAGTTGACAAAAAAATCCATTATTTTTTTCATAAATTCTTTCATTAGATCCACGAAATGGTAAATTATTTCGAGGTAAAGTCTTTACAACACCAATGATACGCACAAGCACTTGCTTCCAACGTTGTCTCTCTTTATCAATTTGAGATTCCATTCTTTTGTCAATAGTTTCTTTTTGTTTGAGCCCTCTATGCAAATCAACCCATTTGATAAGATTTGTGATGTGTATTGGATAGCTTTCATGATGTCTAAGTTTTGAAGAAATATTATGCCAATCATCTATCACTTCTTCTGCTACCTTAGATGTTTTTTAAGTGTGTTTGAATAACTTACAACAAAAACAAAAAACTTTATCGCATTCATTTGAATACACTAACCATTTTCGTTCATGCTCTTCTCCATGTGAATAACCACCAACATAGTGTTTGGAATAAAGTGTCTACCATTAGCTCTGTTTTTTGGAAACATGTCGTTTTCTTTTACGATTTTAATAGGTCCTCGTTGAACAAGCATAATTCTCTTCGTGTCGGTAATCTTTCTCCACAATCCCGAATCATAATTGACATCAACATCTTTTTCAAGATTAAGAACAACTTCATCATTAGCATATTCATGAATAACATCATTGTTATGATCATCCATGAAAATATCTTCGTTATGCTCCTCTTCATTCATAGCAATGTCATTGATATTTTCATCTTCATGTGCTACATCAATGAATTCAAGACCTTCATCTACCTCAACTTTTTTTATTAATATCATCTCCGCTATCACTTTCTCCAATTTTACTTGAAGTTGAAGGTTGAGAGTTTTGAGCTTTTGCTTGAAATAAATTGGAAATTGATCCGGCTAATGATTTAGCTAGTTTGTCTTTTCGTTGTTAAACCTTCTTGTTGTAAACTCCGGAATTTTGTTTTCGAAACCTTATACGATTTTTGTCATCCTCATTCTTCGTCATTATCCTCTATCTTTACTACTAATAAAGAGAATTCATTGAATAGATTTACTCAGTGTCTTTTTGAAATTCCAAATATACCCTTTTACATCTTATAGAGAAATAGTACTCAAATATGGGAATATAGCATGTTATTTTTTAAGTACAACTGTCAGTCCCCATGGAGAACTACAGTGTACGTTCACAAGATAAAGTATCCGAGTGTTTCATATTGTCCGTAATTTAGGTGGAAGTTAATAAGTCGAAGTCTCGCCGGATCCCGAGTTAGTATGAAGAAAATATTGCAGCCTGAACAAAAAAAATAGCGGCATCTGCACTAGGCGAAGTTCAAATATGGGGATGTGGTATCCTGTTATTTTCTAAGTACAACTGTCAGTGCCCATGGAGAACTACAGCATGCGTTCACAAGATGAACTATCCGAGTGTTCCATATTGTCCGTAATTTAGGTGGGAGTTAATTGGTCGAAGTCTCACCGAATTCTGAATTAGTATGAAGAAGTTATTGCAGTTTGAACAAAAAAATAGCGGCTTCCGCACTAGGCGGAGTTCAAATATGGGGATGTGGTAGCCTGTTATTTTCCAAGTAAACTGTCAGTCTCCTTGGAGAACTACAGTGTGTGTTCACAAGATGAAGTATTCGAGTGTACCATATTGTCTGTAATTTAGGTAGGAATTCATCGGTCGAAGTTTTTCCTGATTCCGAGTTAGTATGAAGAAGTTATTGCAGTCAGAACAAAAAAATAGCGGTTTCTGCCTAGGCGGCGTTCAAATGTGGGGATGCTACTATCAAATCTACTTCCACAGGTAGAAATAAAAATGCATGCACATTGTGGTTAAATGCAGGCCCACCTGGACGTGCATATGTACTCGTTTATAATAAGAGTGAAACGATAAAAAAATTGCATAATAAACATATTTAAAGATGCATAACTTTTATATCCAAAATTGTAATTATTCATCTTGCTCATCTAATAATTGTTCAAATTCAAAATCATAAATAAACATAGCATAAGTTATTAATTTATTGTTAAGTGAAAAAATATCAATTCTTCCAAAACTTGCTCCAGTTCTACTTTGGTCATGAAATTGTATTTCTTCCTTTAATTAGCTTAATGGAATTATGGACAATGATTGTCTGAAATTCTCCAATAGTAAAGCCAAATATTACATGTTGCAATTCGATTAAATTCACTGAATTTTAAACTGAAATAAGAAACTTACATATGCATACCTGGTATTAAAACTTTCATATATACTAACTAGAAAAATGACATCTTATACATGAATATAAAATAATATTATTTATACAAGCACAAAAGAAATAGAAATACACGAAGTGTAGAAGACCATCTCTTTTCAAATACTTTCTAGCTTTACTTAAAAAAAATATGTATATACTGAACTACTGAATAATATCATAGCAAAACTTCTTGCCTAATATTAATTGGGCTATGTACATTTATGCAGATAAATTTTCTTTTAAAAGGATGACATCTTAGTCAAATTATTCCACTTAACCCTAATTTAATAATTTGCCCCCAAATCGAACTCAAATCAAAAAATCACATGTGTAGTGCTGTTGTGCAGGGCGCCTTGCCTAATCAGGTACCTATAGTCGCTGCTCTTCTTCAGATTTCGTTCGTCGTGCAATTCTTTCTTCGTGCGCTTTCGTTTTTTTTCTTTCGCCGTTGCTTTTTTTTTCTGTCGCTGTTTTTTTTCTTCTATTGCCTGGGGGGTTGCTGTGTCGAGGGGGGTTGCCCTAGGCCTTTGTCTTGGTTGCCTTATGAGTGGGCCGGGCCTGTCTACGATCGCTATACGCACTCTCGTACGAAAATACAATAATGTTAATACAAATTTTACGGCTTATTATGATGATCCAAGTCTTATTCCGGACGAATACTAGGACGAATATTATAGTATGAGAATTGCATCAAGCATAACAACTGAAATGTTAACAATTCGAAATACCATAAAAGTTGAAATTGTTACAGTAGGGCTACAATGAAATACTATCAATTTATCTGTACTTACTAGTATTGTATAATTAATTTGTGTTTATTTTGATTTTATATTATTATTTCATTTTAATTAAATGCATATTACACAACAAAATAAATAATTAGTTAACTACAAATCAATTAAATTAAAAATCACATTTTAAACACTCAGTTCAAATATCCCGTTCGCATCGTCAAATGCATTTTTCGTCAAGTTTCATGTTCAAATAACCCGCTCAAATGTCCCGTTACTCCTCGTCAAGAAGCCACCCTAAGTCTTGTGTTTGTTGTATTGGCACCTATTGACTTCAGCTTTGTCCTTGAATTTTTGTTGATTTTGTTACGACTGATTAGATGAAGTTGGATACGTAAAGGTACTGCTTAATTTTCAATGGATATTTAGTTTACTATTGTTAATGTGATTTGAAGCAATTTATTGACATTTTGGGTAGTTATTTTTCTTTTCGTTTTTTGCGAGCCTCTGTTAGTATTTTCCTTGTATGCGATCCCCTGTTAATATTTCTGGAGATATCTGAAGGTTATTAATTTATTGACGGTTACAGTATAGAAAACTTGAGGCACGACATACACGAAGTTAGCACCTCTGGTAAGTGAACTGTTATATGAAACCAACTACACCAACGCAGTTTGGACTAGCGATCGTGTTATCTTATATTATAATCTCTCAATCAAAAATATAATCACAGTGCTATATTGTAAACAGCAGTGATATATATGTACGATTGTAAGTGGACAACATTTCAAGTTAACATGGGTGACATCCAATTTTTGTACTACTTCACAAGTGGCCCTTAATTATTACCAAAGGTGATACAGAGAACATTCGACATGCATCTGCAGAAAATCAGTACCATAAGTCTTGTTAGCTGAACCAAGTTTATTATCATTATTTATTAATTAAATGAAGTTTAATAAGATTATAAAACCATATTTATAACACTTAATTATATTTTAAAACAGTTCGATATACGAAGACGGACTGTTAGAATTTTAGGATTTCTAAAATTTCCTCCAAATAACACTCATTTTCTTTTTTTTTACTGCTAATATGATTTCTTCCATTACCTCCTTATAAGTGCATAAGTGCGTGTGTGTGCATGAATCCGCCATTGCGTACCTATAATAATTCAAACACTTAATTGTTTCTTTTGATCTAATAAGGCAAATAAGTTTCTTTTCAGTATACTATTATTAATATTTAGTTAAGGTTAATGAATAATTGTAACAAACATATTTTCGTTTTCAAAATAACATATTCGAATATGAGGCACACAAAATAAAACATAATTGGTGACAAAATTTTTTTGGATCATTGGATCACTAAAAGACACATACTATTTAGCGATGGCTAATTTCCGTCAACGGTCATCGTTAGCCGTTGCATGCCGATGGAAATAACCGTCGCTCACTTAGTCGTCGATCTAAGAAACAGTGATGGTCTTAGGAATGGCCTCATCGATAACTTTTTAACGGCTATTGACAACACAGCCGTCGCGAAACGTCATTAGCCAAAGGACACGTGTCGAGATTCTACATATCAGGAATTTTCCACTAGGTAATCGCTAGTCGTCGTTATCCTGCTACCAACAAGAAGTCACTAGCCGTTGCTAGCCTGGAAGTGTTGTTTTATAAAATAGTTGTTTTTTCATTCTTTAAACCACACATATATATTCATTCGTCGATCCAACTCATACAACACATATAAACCCAATTTCACAAGTACAAACATCATATACATCACATAATATCATGCATATCACAAAAAACCAAGCTTATATCATAGAAATCCATATTTGCATCACTATTCCTTCAAACGTCCATCAAACATCCACAACATACCTATTAATCATTCAATCAAACATCAAACATCCATAACCATCAAACATAATCCAAGTTTAAAGTACACAATCAATCAAACATCCATCAAAAAACACAATCATATCTATTAATCATCAGTTCCATCATTTTTCGACCTCTGGGAAGGAAATGTACCGTGCTCTACCATGTATGCCGCAATCCATTCATCTAGCAGCATAGTCAATCCTCCACTCTTCCGCCAATCGTTCCATTCTGCTATTTTATATCTCTGCTGTGTTATCTCCTCCTCAGCCTGTGATTTTCTATAATCAGCCTGAGAAGTCATTGTTTGTAAATTAGTTAATAACTAGCTACAATTTATACGTAATATTAAATAAAATTTATAAATTAGTTAATTAAGTAGTCAAACTCAATTGACATTACCTTTTGATTACCATAACCGTTGCGCCTGTTCCGCGTCGGCCTGTCGGTCACAGCATCAAAAATCATATTCTCCTCCCCAGCAGTCAACTCCTCCTGACCAGTCGCCTCCAGCACTCGAGCTCACTCCATTTCAAACTTTCCTTACGATTAGAAATAGAATTTTGCCAAAATAAATACTCAACTTAAAATTTATGTAATGTGAAATAAGAGAAAAAAAATTTAAAGCATGTTTACCATGATAGCTTGTGATTTGAGATCTGTCCAAGTAAATGGTATTGAGCCATCTTCAGCAGTGTGCTCAATGGCATGCGTGCGAGTGAAGACTTACAAAGATGTAGGGTCACGACCCTTCTCCTTTGCCTGAAATATGGTAATTGGATCATGGATGAATTTAAAATGCACATTAAAATATTGACAGATTTAAATATCATAAGAAAGACAGATTCCAGGCACAGAACTGCTGCCTTCATAGTACAAAAGGAATTTGAAAGAAAACGTGGCCAATCCCGAATCGCCATGAACTATACAAGATTGAATGATAATACCCATGAAGATGGATATTGTATTCCAAACAAAGATGTTCTAATCAACAAAATACAAGAAGCAAACTGGTTTTCTAAGTTTGACTTAAAATCAAGATTTTGGCAAGTCAAAATGCATCCAGAATCAATACCCTGGACTGCATTTACTTGTAGTGAAGGACATTATGAATGGCTCGTAATGCCATTTGGATTAAAAAACGCACCACAAATATTCCAGAGAAAAATGGATAATGTCTTCCAACATTGTACTAAATACATTTGCATTTATATAGATGACATACTTATTTTTTCCAAAACAAAACAAGAACATCTATCACACCTCTATAGTGTGTTAAAATTAATAGAAGCATATGGTTTGATAATCTCAAAAAAGAAAATAGAATTACTAAAGAACACTATAGAATTTCTTGGAGTCAAAATTGGTAAAGATACTATAGAACTACAACCACATATAACAAGAAAATTCTTGAATTTCCAGATAAATTAGAAAACCTAAAACAATTACAAGCTTTCTTAGGACTTGTTAATTATGCAAGACCTTACATAAAAGATCTTTCAAAATATACTGGGCCACTTTATAATAAAGCCAGCCCAAAAGGAAATAAAGACTTTAATTTTGAAGATATAAAACAAATTCAAAAAATAAAGGAAATAGCCCAAAACTTAAAACCCTTAAGTTTACCTTTACAAACAGAATATTTGATAACAGAAACTGATGGTTCTGCCCTAGGATGGGGAGGAATATTACTCAGTAAAAATAACAAGTATGAAAACAAAACCACAGGAAAAATATGTAGATACACCTCTAGTGTCTACAAAGAAAAAGGTTACATGACCTCCTTAGATTTTGAAATCCTAGCCATAATTTATGTGTTAGAATCTTTCAAACTCTCTATAATTTCTCAAAAAGAGATCACAATAAGAACTGACTGTGAATCCATTGTTAAATACACAGATAATAAAAAAGACAAAGGTATTTTAAATAATAGATGGTTAAAATTTAGACATGCCATTATAAATTGTGGAACCAACATATGTTGGGAACATATAAAAGGAAAATACAATTTCTTGCCTGATAAACTTTCTAGATTGTTAAGATGATATTATTCTTTCTTGTTCTAATTCTCATCTTGCAGATTACAATGACAAACATGGAGGAACTAAATCCTTCTATGCATCTAAAGACCTATACAAAGGCAAACAGATTCGTCATAAAAACAAAAGTTTCTGATGATGAACAACAAATTCTTGACAGCATATGGAACATGAAGACTCCTCGTGATTCTAACAAACAAAAATTGAGTATCTTGTATACTCTAGTACAAAAGTTTACAGAAAGCAAAAACAAAAAATTCCTTTGCTATGGCTTGTTTAAAAGTCCCGATGCTGGTATTTATACCACATGAGAACAAATGATCGTTAAGATCAAACACATAGAACAAAATCCCAGATATGAGAAACCTCTTTACAAAGACTATGCTACTTTTGAACCAGCCACTACAGAACTACAAAAAATGTTTGGGAATGATTATATCGTTTCTGACGAAATACAGAGTCTACAAAATATTTCCTTGGGAAAACAAATAAAACAGGAGATTCCTGAATCTTCTACAAATATAAGCCTTCGTCCACAAACATCTTTTGCTACAATCATCAAGACTGAACCTAGCAAATTTACAAATTTGTGAAAACCCTTACAAATACAAAAAAACCCAAACCTCTCAAAAAACTCGAGATTTACAAAACAAAATCATCCTACCAAGTCTTTCTAAACAACTTACTCGAGAACTATTTTTTATCCACCATCCAAATGAACTCTCTCCACACATTTTCAACAAAGCTGTGATTATAAACAAAGATTGTAGCATATGGGGGTATTCCATATAATCGCTGTAAGAAATTATTTAGGCTTTTATATATAACCATGTTAAACAAATCTTGTAATAGTAAATGATAAGGTCAACAAGGTTAAAAATAAAGAATGAATTGCAATACAACCATATACTAACAAATGCAAACTCCTGCTAATGTATCACTATACTAAATTTGAGTACCGAAAATATATGCAGCAACAAAACATGAGTATAAATTTAATATCTTGTAGATATACATATATTAGGATATTGGAATGTCTGGTTTAGTAAATTGATTACAAGCATGCATACATATATTTAGGTATATGTACTTAACTAAAAACCCATAAAAACTTATATGCATATGAAGTTACAACTCATTCAAAAGACGTGAAAATGCTTTAATTGAATTATAGCAATATAGAATATTACCTCTGTTTTGTAAAAATTAAACAGTGGAGCTAGCTAGAACCTTAATATGTTAGGTACACATGCTATATACAATAGTTAAATACAAATATGAGTATATATTAACACATATATTTGCTGAATGAACGCAAGTGGATAATCAAAACAAAACTCATGGTCAACCTACTGATGTGCCAGTAAAAATATGTGTAATCCAAGGTTCAGCAGCTTAAATGCATGAAACAAGGTACTCATAATCTACAAATGCACACAATAGAATTCACGCATGCACATAGCAAGCAATGATGGGTCGAACAGTGCTAGGTCAGTTTGACCAGAGATATTAAAACTGGGCATTCTTTGATAATTGACAAGGCATAATTATGATACCCAGGCAGAAAACAATACAAACGCGCGCAAAGAATGAGTTCCCATATGCTTTGTGAGAGGAATCTCACGCAAGCAGTCTCACAGCAAACAAAATGAAGGCAACGAATTCCCATAGTTTATTGCAAAGAATGAGTTCGCCTCAAACCTATCGGCTCCAGGTTACAGCTGGTCCCATACGTCTGGCCACGGCAATGATGAAGGCAGAGATCGCCTGTTTTAGGTGATTCGCCTCCTCTTGTTCGTTTGCCACTTGATTAATTATACCCAGTTTGTTTTATCTCATGAAGTATATAAGGAATTAGTTCGAGAGCAGTTTAAGCAATTGGTATGAATAAGAACATAGGTGCGTGAGTGATAATCACTCACCTGATGTTAGCGTTCCTTTCTTCCTTCTCAGCCTGCAAAAGAATGAACGTACAAAACTCACGCTCCTTGCAACGCAAGCCCGAATCTCTTTTTATGGGTGAACATTGATGTATAGAACAAAATATTTGAATTTCGTATTTATTTTGATTTATTTAATTTGTTTTTGAATTATTGGTGTGGAGATTGTTTTCCTTAGTTTTACTTCTAGAGAAAAGAAATTGAATTAGCAGAGGTAACCTACGTGAAGTAATAAGATGCGTCTCAGGTAAAATCGAGAAAAAGAAAGGTTTGGAAATCATTTAGGACTTAAATGATTTGGGCTTGGGCCTTGAAATTATAAAGGAAACAAACAAACATATATTTATATTTTTCTTTTTCTTTTAAAGATTAGATTCCATTCAATTTATATAAATAAAATTTCTAATTGAATTTACTTTTCCATTAAGTCAATAATAATATATAACAAACGCATCACTTATACAAATATTATACATACAATTGAGTTTATATATATATATATATATATATATATATATATATATAACTTATTTAAACTCAATTGTCTTACTTTTACAATTTTAGTCCTTTTATTAAGCAATTCCAAAAGCCAATTCTTCCAAAATCTCCAAATTCTTATTTATTTAATTAAATTACTATTATTAACTTAAGTTAATTACTACTTAAAAATCTGGGTTGTTACATACGTGGCAGGGAAGATCGATTAGACCCAATCGTTCACCATTGGGAATTGGGCCTCGAAATTTTTTGGGTGACATTGTCTATATCTGGAGATTCTGCCGGTGAATTTTTGGGAAGATATTCGGTCGTCTACCCCGATAAATACAGTGTTCATTTTTTATTTGAGGAGGATCTTTACAATGTTGTTTTCTTTGTACTCTATCATATTCATGGATTCTGATCTGATCCCTTTTGTACTCGGAAATTCAAGTGATTAATAAAACTATTTCATCAAAGTGGACGTAGGCATTCAACGCCGAACCACTATAAATCTATTTATCATTGTTTCTTACTTGTTTTCTGTTTGTTTCCTCTGTTTTAATTTTGATTTCTTCATTTATTTTTCTATATATGATCTATTGGGTGTTTGTTCCAACTTTTGGTGCAAATATTTTGGTATTTTCAATGAGAAATCAGTTCTTGGCTTGATTGGATCTCATCATCTACTTGTGGATTCCCATATTCGTGAGATAGATCCAGATTTTGCCGACAAGTTTCTATTTCTACTCAGATTTGAAGAAGATCTAAAAGGAAGCTATTAGCCATGGCCAGAGGAAAGTCTACTGCTTCCCGTGCTATTAAATGCAATGACGATGCTAGTGTTCAACAACTTGATAAAAATGTACAACCGGCGGCTGCCCGTCCCCAGAATCCAGCCGATTACGTTACAAAGAAAACTTTGAAGTCCTAGTGAAGGAACTAATGGATAGCCGTCAGCAGCTAACAAGCGAATCCATGCTAACCTCGACCTGATGAACCAGTTGCAAGATCAACATGGAAAAACAAGAAGGGAGCCTACTCCATATTCAGGATTAGTAAAATTCTCCTCGTCTAACGACTATCACAAAAACAGACGCTGTAAAATGGATGCATATGCAGCTGGAACATCTGGACAGAGTCAGACAATCGGCTATGGTCGATCGACACTGATTGGTACTGAACCCTAGGGGGATTGACATTGAACCCTCGAATCATAGGGGCAGCTAGAATGTAGGTGGAGGAGCTTACTCTGGAGGTGCCACGATCGATCAAGGAGCTGGAACTCAGGAAATGGATCAAGAGAAAGAGGAACCAAGGCAACGTGGCGCCACCCAGAGGCATGGGTCGAGTCACTCACGTTGAGAGATGACGATAGCACACGACTACCGCCTGACACTAACTCTCCAAACACCATACTTAACAGCTATGGCAAGACAACTGGTGAAAGAAAGTCAAGGCTTGATCAACAATGATTAAGGACTCTTTGGAAGTCTCACTCCATTCATTGATAACATTCTACATGTAGAATATCCATGAAGGTTCCATATGCCTACGATGCCTGCCTATGTAGGAAAAACCAACCCCATGCAGCATCTCTTAAAGTACGAATGGACAAGGACTCTGCCCAACCCACTAATGCAGTCAAGTGCAGGTGTTTTCTCATTTTTCTAGAAGATGTTACAACCATATGGTTCACCCGGCTACCACCACGGCTAATCTCTTCATTTGATGAGTTAGCAAAGAAGTTCTTAGAGCAGTTCTGCATGCACACAACTCGCTCCAAGAATGTAATGTCACTCTCCAACTTGGTCCAGGCATTAGGGGAGTCACTGAATGATTTTCTGGAAAGGTTTAGTACAGCTATTACAGAAGTCAACAATCCAAACGATGATGCGATATTCATGGCACTGGCTAGGGGAGTCGACATGGATTTTGAGTTGAGATTGGTTAGCGAGAAAGCCTCCTTCTACATTGGATCGTTTCTTTGCAAAGGCTGCTCAGTTTCTGAGGAAGAAGGAGGCAAAGCAAACTAGGTAGAGATATGTTGTAGACCCAAGCACCGAGGGAGTACAAAGTAATGTGGTAGTAAAGCAGTCCAGTGATAGTTCCATGAAAGTTCAAATCAATGTTCAGAAAAAAAAATGAATGAAAAAAAGAAAGGCGGTGATAGAAACCACATCCGAAGATGGGATTCCAGGAGCGGGAACCCGAGGATCATATCGTTTGATACATACACGCCGTTGAATACGTCGCTAGTGAATGCTTAAACTTGTAACACTATGTAGTAGAGGAAACCACCTTTGAAGGAACCGACGGAGAAGTAGAGACAGTCCGGAAAGTACAGTAGATTTCATGGAAGTTATGGACATACCACAGACGAATGTCGCCACCTCCAGGATGTTATTGAGAAGATAATTCAAGAAAGAAAGTGGAAGCAATTTGTTATAGCCCGTAGAATGGCGAGCAGAGGACATCTGACCCTAATCGAGGACAAGCTCGGCCTAGTATTAAGGAACCTCGACGGATGGTACGGAGATTAGTTATTAATACCATTGTTGGAGGACCACATATGGCCAACAAAAACTGGAATAAAATGGAGCGTTACGTGAACGCTATCAGACATGTTGACATTGGATATTGCTTGAACACGGAGGACGGCACTACAGCAAAGCAGCAGCAAACTATGACAGATGATATAGTATTTCGGAGTAGAGATGTGGACAAGGTAGAGGCCCCTACGATTAACCCAATAGAGATCTTGGCCGTGATTGGCCCCGCTTTGGTGAAGAAGATTGATTGATTATGGAAGTTCCATAAATATCATTTTCAATAAGGCATACGACCAGATGTTACTAGAAGCCAAAGACCTGAAACCATGCAAAGCCCGTATTCATGGCTTTAACGGTATTGCAACTGAACATGCCTATTATGTGGCTGAGTTGGGAGACGCTCAGAAAAAGGAGAAAGTAAAGGATGTGGAGAAGCCTCTCTCCATAAAAACTAATGAAACTTAGCAATCAGGGTCCGAGCCCTAGCTCAGGTAGCACGGTTGGTTTTATAAAGATATAGATCTGAGAGATGAAGAAGAAAAGCCCAAAGAAACCAAGGCTGCACCTGCTGAGCTAACGATCAACAACATGGTCAGCTACGATGACCCATCATGGATCCTGAAGGTTAGATCACATCTCAGTGCAATAATGATGAAGGAATTAGCTGGCTTTCTCCAAGTGAAACTTGATGTGTTTGCTTAGACCCATTCTGACATGTGTGGGATCTTGCCGACCATTGCGAGCTATGCATTGAATATCGACCCGAGGCATGTCTTGGTAAAACAAAAACGACGTAGCATGGATGTAGAGAGATCTGTTGCACTTAAAAAGGAGGTGGATGAACTAAAAAAATGGGTTTATCCGTGATGCCCTCTACCCGAAATGGTATCCAAACCAATTCTTATGAGAAAAGCTAATGGAAAGTGGTGGATATAGGTCGATTCTTAGACCTGAACAAGGCATGCCCGAAAGACAGCTTTCCACTTCCAAGGATCAACCAGCTGGTAGACTCAACCGCTGGACATGAACTGCTTTTATTCATGTACGTGTACTTTAAATATAATCAGATTCTGATGCACGTCCCAGACTAGGAACACACCAGCTTCATTACTGATCTGGGATTATACTACTATGTTGAGATGCCATTTGGACTAAAGAATGCTGGTGCTACTTACCAGAGACTGGTCAATCGGATGTTCAAAGAGCAGATCGGGTGATTAATGGAAGTATATGTGGATGATATGCTCGTGAAGTCATGGTGATCAATCAACCATGTCGATGATTTAGCCGAGATTTTCAGTGTTCTTCGAAAATATGGAATGAAACTTAAACCCTTGAAATGTTGTTTCAGTTTCACATCAGGAAAATTCTTGGGTTTCATCGTCAACTCTCATGGAATTGAAGCCAATCCCGAGAAGATTCAAGCGATTAGAGATATTCAAGTACTAAAGACAATTAAGCAGGTGCAGAGCTTAAATGAGAAGGTCGTTGCCCTAAGCTGTTTCATCTCCAGAACCACTAACAAGTGCATTCCTTTCTTTAATTTGATCAGGAGAGGAAAGAGAAATGTCAAATGAATGGAAGATTGTGTTGACTCATTCCAAGCTATAGTACATCACTTAGAGAGACCTCCCATCTTGTCCAAGCCACTAGATCATGAAGACTTGCATATCTATTTAGCAGTCTTGGTACATGCCATAAGTGTCGCACTGCTATGTGAAGAGGATCGGTTCCAGAGGCTAGTGTATTATGTTAGCAAGCGATTGACAGGTACTGAAAGAAACTATTCGAAGGTGGAGAAACTTGCATACTGGCTATTGATTGCATCAAGAAAGCTCCGCTCTTACTTTCTAGGCTCACCTTATCAATGTCTTCATCGACCGGCCATTACGACAAGTCATATAGTGACCTGAGATGTTTGGAAGGTTAATGCAATGGAACATCGAATTGAGCCAGTTCGTTATCACTTATCTCCCTCGATGATCCATCTAGGGACAAGCACTTGCAGGTGTCATATCTGAATTAACTGCACGAGATGACTCTTCGGAGAGCAGTGGAGAACTTATCATCCAGTGGAAGATGTACATGAATAGCTCCTTACCTCAACCGGGTCTAAGAGCTTCTAACTGATTTCAAGCATTACACCATTAAACACATCCCTAGAGAACAGAATAAGAAATCCCACTCACTGACCAAGCTGGACGGTTCTGGGGATGCATAACAAATGGGCTTGGTCCCTGTTGAAATACTCAGCGCTTCGAGCATTAACTATATGGAGATTGATTTGGTTTTAGAGGCAGAACTCGAGAAGAAGTCGTGTGTCTCCAATTAAAGACTATTTGTGAAGGGGAATCCTTTTCGAACGGAGGAATGAAAAACGATAGATCCTTTGTAAAGCATCATGGTACACCCTTCAAGAAGGAGTCATATACGTAAAGGGTTTTTCCATCCCCTTGCTTCTGTGTATCACTAACGATGAAATCAAGCGAGTATTAAGAGAAGTCCATGAAGGAGAATGTGGTGATCACACCGGGAGGCAAACCCAGACAAAGATGATACTCCGCTATGGTTGTTTCTGGCCAACTACCAATCGAGACGTAGCTGATTATGCTAGATGATGAAACAAGTGCCAAATGTTTGCAAAGATTCTGAGAGTACCGTAGATGGAAATCACTCAGATGGATAGTCCATGGCCATTTGCTACTTGGGGTATTGACATCATCGGCTCCTTATCGATTTCCAAAGGTGGTGCAAAGTACGCTATCGTTGTAGTCGATTACTTCATTAAATGGGCTAAAGCTGAGCCTTTGGCCACGATCACGGGGAAGAAAGTAATCAACTTTGTGGTTCGAAACATCATCTGTGGTTTTGATCTCTCCAAGCAATCATAACTGACAACGGGACCCAATTTGACGGTGCTTAATTCAAAGACTTCTGTCGTCGACATCATATCGAGAAAAGATTTGCGGCAGTTGCTCACCCTCAAGTTAGCGGATAGGTCAAAGCTGTCAACAAAATCATAAAGTTCATTCTGAAGATGCATTTCGAAAAGGCTAGAGGCAAATGGGTTGATGAACTTCCATCAACATTATGGGCATACAGAACCAACCATAAGTCTACAACTAGTCATTCTCCATTCGTCCTTGCTTACAGATCCAAAGCTGTGATTCCTCTAGAATATGAAGTCCCTTCTCATCAGGTGACTTACTATGACCCTAGAACTAACAAAGATCTCCTTTTGGAATCTCTAGACATGGTTGATAAGAAGCGCAAAGAAGCTGACTTGAGGGCAGCTACACATCGACACCAAGTCGCCCAGTACTAAAATGTTAATGTCTGACCTAGGACCTTTGAAATCGATGATCTTGTCATAAAATAGATCTTTCCTAGCCCCGCAAACATGGGTTTGAGATGAGGACCATATGTCAATCAGAAGCATGGAGATGGAACTTTCAAGCTAGCAACTGTTAATGACATCACACTTCCTAGATCATGGAATATAGTTCATTTACGATGGTATTTCACTTAATTTTGTTTCATGCAGTTGTATTTCATTTAAAGTTTGCTTTTGCAGTTGAATTCAAAGCCATGTAATAAGACAGACTTTATCTCTTCTTTTTCAGTCTACAATAAAATCCGAAGTTTGCTCCATATTTGTGAATGGTTTGCGCATAATATAATAGTTGTGATATAAAACCAACTTACATCCACATATGCCTAATATAAACCGACAAGTACCCAGAGTTTGGTGCCAACCAAGTACTTGGCTCTATAATCGAATTAAACAAAATGAACATGACTCGACAGTTCATCCAGTAACTCTCGCCTGGAATCCGATGGGCTGAGTATAAAACAGAGAATAGGTATGACTCGACCATCCGTTACCTAATGTCGTCTCCTGATTCAACGAGAAAAATGTAAAGTAAAAGTGGTTGCGATACGACCGACCACTCTTTAGATTTTGCCCTAGAATTGGGAGCAAGGGAATTAATCAAAGGAAATGTGATTCGACCATTTCCCTGAACAACTTCAGTCGCGAGAGTGTGGGCTACATTATAAACATCAAACGGGTGTCATTGATTGCCCATCGACTAACTTTAGTCCGCAAAGTGTGAATAAGAGTATAAACAAAATGAATGAGTGCGATTCAACCATTCATTCTCCAACTCTGGCTTGAACCCGACAAGAGGAGTATAAACTCATCATGGATGGGACCCGACCGTCCATGAACTAACTTCGCCAACCGAAGACTGGGGCTAGGAGTATAATCACTTAACCGCTGAACACGATAGGTAACACTGTGGCTTGCACCTAGTGTTTTATATGACTTAAGGCCATAACCGAAAGAAGGCCTTGAGATGGATTTGTTGGATCGATGCGCAAAGCAATGGGCGACCAAAAGACATTGCAACTTGAACGATGAGCGACGAATTACAAGTACATTAAATGGAAAATGTAATAGCTCAAAACTTAAACAAGTTTCATACAAAAGCTAAATAGAAAGGAAATAATTTTTATTCATATACTAAAACTTGGAAACTAAGTAAAAGTTTATTTCATAAACTAAAAACAAAAAACAGGGGCCATACCCGCACAATTGCGGCCAATAAAAAAACTAGCTACCTAGGTATGCACTACCCAAGCTGGTTCAATGGCTATTTCTCACATTTTTTAGGCTTCTTTGGAGTAGACTCTCCAGAGCTATCGCATCATCCTCTCCTTTTCGACCCTCTTTTACAAATGCCATCCTTAGGGGAAATGCTTTCAGGGAAAGAAGTAGAAGCAGTCTCGCATTAGGATACAGAAGGGTCGACCTTCTCAGGAGTGACATCGCCTTACATATAACTTGGAGTGGAGTAATATCCACTTCGGCAATCTCCTTCTTAGCTTACAAATCTAGCTTCTCCTTGTCACTGCGCTCCTTCATGCTAAGTTTACCAGTGTGTTCAGAGGCATGAGTCACTACGACATCCTCTATTTCATCCTAGCTCTATTGGTTATTAGTCTTTTCTTCATCCAGAGCCCCTATGACTTCAACATCTAGGCCAGGAGTCTTAATAGGTTGAACAGTAGGAGCCACCTGTATAGTGACGACCGCGGTGGATCCCATGATCAGCGCCTGCTGTCTTAGGGTAATATCATCATCGGGAGCATGGACAGATGCAGACGGACCTGCAATTTCATAAAGACCAATGGGTAAGCCCATGACTATCGAGTGTGAGATGTAAACCTTCTCGAAGGTCGAAGAAGTAAGAGATATGCCTTCACCAGATTAGCCTACAGCCATAGCTGGAGTGCCACCTTCAAAAGCGAAGACAACTTAAAAGATTTATGCATCCCTGGATGATCTGGATCATAGCCCACATCCTTTTCCGGGGAATGAGAAATTAAAGCACAGTTGCTTGAGCAGTAGAAGGGTCATGGGAAACAGATTTCGAGGCTTCACCGCCATCTTTTCCCTTTCCAGTGATTGCTGGATCGTTGAGTAAACTGAGCCGAGCAGCCCTGAGTTCGTCAGGTTCTTTATCACATAAGATTTTACGCACTAGCTGCTCTTCATCCACTTCAACACCATCGAGGGACTTCTTTTTCAGATCTAAAATATGGTCCCAGGCTTCGACGAGCGATTCGTGATACCCCTCTCCAATTAAGTGGAGGTTGCGATTCATGAGGATGCATGAATTGTATTATATCAATAGCGGATCCAACTCATCCTTTATCTCTATCCAACAAGCCTCCATCACCTCTTCCTTGAGGGCTTCTATCTGCACAAGTGGTCTGTCAGCCTCTATTTTAGTTTCGCGAGCCTCAACGATCTCCTTGCAGTATCTTTGAGACATCAGTTGAGCCTCAAGTTTCTCTTGCTTTTCCTTCTCAAGCTCCTCCTCAAGTTGTTTAATATGAAGGGCCAAGGCATGATTGTCTTTTTTAGCACATCCTTCTTCTTCATTAAGACATCTTTTTCAAAGGCTAAAGAAGCGAACAGCAGTGTCCAGTTCAGCTTGGTGCACTTTTATTAAATGCTTGACGGCTTCAGAAGACTCGCTAGCCTTTTTCTCAACATCGACCAGTTTCATACCCAACTGCTTGACCTCCTTATGCAAATGCTTAATGATTTCTTTATTGTGGATCACATCAAGTGATAAGAAATCGATCTTGTGTTTCGTTTCCATTGATAGCTAAAAAATTCTCTCAGCCACATGGAGAGTTGTATTATGCTGGACATAAACGTCATTAACGTAAGAGAGCAATGTATCCTTGGTCTTTGGTGGAATCGAATGCAAAGAGGGAACAAATTTGAACTCATAAAAACACAACTTAGGAAATGTGGCCTTGATCTCAGCCGTCTTCTTAGAATTAGTGGCATTAAGAGTAGTGGGGCTGAAAGGGCCACTGTCGTGCTTGCAAGATGAAGTATCAAGAACTTCTACGCTAGACTGGCATTCCGAAGACCAACGGACGTCGAAAGAACCCGAATGTTTCTCGGACATAGCAGCTGAAGTGGGAGCATGAGGCAGCGACTTGCTACTACTTTGTGCAGTGGGGTGTTGATTGGCACCCTTGTGGTGAGAAGAACGAGATTTTGATTTACGCTTGGACGATGAGTCCTTGGATTGGTGGCTTCGGTCTCGGTCTTCTCTTCCTTCATGACCTTCTCTATCTCGACAAGGGTTGGAACCTCGACTAGGCCCAAAATAAGATGGCTGGGAGTATGATGATCTCTTCAAGCAATCATAGTTGCAAGGGTGTCCCATTGAGCCTACAAACAAAACAGAAGTGTATAAGAATCACTGGAGTTAAAGGTAGACAAGTGTCGTCTGGTGAAGTGCATGTGAGTGTCCTACCGACGGACCAGTTACTCGATCTTTGCTAGCTAGAGTAATCTTTCCCATGCTAGTTGGAAGAATGTCAGTGTCGAATCAAATAGGAGATTAGGAGCGCCGGAGGCTTAAATTGGTGAAATCATAATTCCCAACATCATTTGGAATTGGGATGTCCGATGGCCCCTCAGATAAATTTCCTGGAGGCAGAGAGCTAGATTGATCTGTAGTAGCAGAGGTTGACTTAGATTTCTTGGAGACTTACCCTCTGTGAAGTTTATAAATGAGCCTCTTTCTTCTTCTCTTCTATGAGGTGGGAAGCTATGGATCTTAGGAGGGTCTAACCGCAGGTTGAGCTCACACTGTCACGACCAGGCTCATTAACATCTCCCATCACCTCATCTTCTTCGATGACATCACGAGCTCCCTCAACTAGAGGCATGGCAGGATTAACTTCATCACCTTCCTGTCCAATGGCGCCTCTTCTTTCTAAAACTTCCTCCTTGGTGTTTTTTGGCAGTCCCATGTTGTGGCCTTCTTCTAGCAAAACGAAGATAAAAAGGCGCTCATCGATAAGAAGAGATCCGATGTCCCTATCCATCACCGGTATATTTTTTTAGCGCTGAAACCGCCTCTGAGTACATGTAGCCAATGAGACATGGATGGATACCTGTAGTGTTCAATAAAAAACTACTTAGTTTAGAATACGACTTGAATGAAAGCACCTAGAGTTGAGTTTGAAGCAGCACTTACATCCTTCCAGCAACCGTCCTACAAAACCAGGCGCACAGTGCACATAGAACCATTCATTCTCAAAAGTGCTCAATTTGTTCCAAGCACCGGTTATGACCTGGCAATTAGTGACTGACTCGAGGAAAGTGTACGAGAGGCTTCCCTTTCGCCGTTAAGATTATAAATGAATATGATGTCTTCTGGAGTCTGCTCATGATATAAGAATTTAAAGAATATCATATACGTGTAGTGAAGAAACGCGTTGCTGTTCGGATGCAACTGAGCTGGTGCCAATCTCTAATAATGTAACATTTTCTGAATGAATGAATTGAAAGGCAGAACACATCTAGCCCCAGCACATAAACTTGTTGCATGTAGTATACCCCTCCCGGGGCAAGTGAGCCCTATCATTACGAGATGGGACTCACATATCCTTGTATGGAATCCCATGTTTAATGCACAGTCAGCAAAAAGAAGCCTCATCGATCCTTGAAGCCATTGAATCCCCGGTATCATTTAAAAATATGGCATCCTCTAAAATTTCATGTGCTGGCTTGATTTTTGCTTCTAAATTCGAAGAAATTACTGGCACCTGTCAAGAACTTTTAGATTTTTCAAGTTGATGGCCTGGAGAGTTTCGAGCGAATATTGTTGTGGAGCTAGACTCAGCGTCAGGATTGTCATATGAAGTATTTTGTTCAATGCCCATAGCAGCTAAATGCTCCGAGCATTTGGAACCCATAGCTATCAAACTTAGCAGATAGTCATTGTTGGATAAAATAAACCTTTTCCCTTTATGAAAAGTGTAAACTAGAGTAGTGTGGTGCAATGTTGTGAAGTGCATTGACAAGCAATTCAGAATTAAAAGCGATAGTAGTGACGAGATTCTGGGATTCGATCGGAATGCTGTCATTACTGACTGTCCCAATCGGCTTTCATGTTAATGGTTATGAATTTCATATGAGATAGGGGATCCATTGTCGACACATTAGAGTATGATATTCACACTTCGGTTCATTTGAGACTATATGTCATACTTATTCAAGTTCAACTCATATTCAAAAGTGTGTGACTTTGCGTTCCAATGATTCAAGTCATATATTTTCAAATTCAATGTCCAAACATTCAGGTTCTAAGTCATATGCATTTGTTCTGAAGTTCAAGTATTTGAGTTCGAGATCATATGCAAGTCTCTAGTTCAAGTTCAGGCTCTAGGAAAATGTCCATGTTCAAGTTCGAATTAATGTGACCTCATATGTAAGTGTTTAGGTTCGAGTTCAATAAACCAAAATCGCTTAAGTCCCCCTAGGCAATGGGATCCTGCCCAATCCCTTACTTAGGCGGTGCTGTGATTATGCACTTTCGAACTCTAATATCCCTATCACCAACTAAACCCCTTAATTCCATCATTCCACTTCCTTCCCACCTACCATATCCACAACCGATCCCTATGCTCACTCTATCTCATTTCTCCCTATATCATCATCCAACTGGATACCTCCATCGTCGATCGCCTGGACTTCACCAATCCATCTCATCTCCATTCCAATAAACCATCGATCCCTTTGCCCCCTATCCATAGCCACTTCTTCTCCTCTGTATCCACATTGATTGATATCCTTCTTATCGGTTCATTTCTTCTCCAAAACCAACAAGAGAACCCTAAGTTCACAATCCACCAACATGAATAATCCCAATCGACTCATCACATAACACTAATATAAATCATAGTAACCCACCTATATAAAGATGTGACTTGATCAATGAGGAAGAACACAAAGTTGAAAGGAATAGAGCAATCGGGTTTAGTTTGAGCTAGGGCAAGGTTAAGTAGAGTTAGATGCTTGGATGTGATTGAAGATGGTGGCGAGAGTTATAAAGGATAAGGAATGCTTGAATCTACAAGGGATTGGATGGATTGATGAATTTCTCGAGTTTGAGCTTGTTGATGGCAGGTTTGAAGAAAAAAAGGTGATCAGTTTGGTTGCAAATCAAGTGAATCAGGTGAAGTGGAATAAGCTAAGTTATTAACTTATATATGCAAAGGCAGGTCGACACCTTGAAACCCACAAGCCTGAAATCGGCTAAGTTCATATAAGTGAAGGGATCGGACCCGATCCCATGCCTAGGGTATTCGTGCCGATCCCTTGCCAATATTTTTTAAAAAACTTTTGCAATGCCATTGCACTTAAGCACCATGAATTTTTGCAATGACCCGTGAGCGTATGAGCGCGTTCGGGAGCCAACATCAAATGTGTACATGAACATGCATGTGTACATATCCAACATTCGATTTCTTGAATAGATAGGAATTGAATTATTACCTGGATTTCTCAGAAAAGAAGTCAATATAAATAGCCAAGGCCTACTAGCTCGATTGATTAGCTCAATGGAATCGAGCATAAACAAAGACTGGAGATTACACTCTAGATTATATTGACAATTATCGACCAAGCGTCATGATGAATGAGTATCTCTTTGGAAAGACAATTCAATGGAAGGACAATGACTGTTCAAGAAACTGAATAAAATCCTTCCCGGTGACTCTAACTTGCTTCGATTCAAAGCACGTCATGTTCAAAAGAATACAATGTTCATTGTTCGTTTGAAGGATCTTTACGATGTTGTTTTCTTTGCACTCCATTGTATTAACGGATTCTGATCTGATCCCTATTGTACTCAGAAATTCAAGTGATTAATTAAGCTATTTCATCAAAGTCGACATAGGCATTCAACGCCGAACCATTATAAATCTGTTTGTTATTGTTTTTTTTACTTGTTTTCTACATTTTCCTCTTTTTAATTTTGATTTCTTCATTTATTTCTCTACATATAATCTATTAGGTATTTGTGCCAACTTTTGGTGCCAACAATATGTAATGGAATATAGGATGGACTTGGGACTCAGTTGAATGAATATATGTAATAGAGTAGATTTCTTATTGCCTTTATAACAATAGTCACTATAGAAGCAATTTGATGTTGTTACACTTACTTACGTTCTACTTGCTTTTATGCTTATATACATTTGTGTATATGTTATTCCATGCTTCTTTGTGATGTGATATGAACTTGAGAATCATATGTTTTTATGTGATTTATTGGTGTTTAAATTTGAATGTATTATGGAATTGTTCATCCAACGATAGTGCTATAAATGTACTTTGAATCCCTCTCTTCTATCTCTCTTTTTAAATTCTGTAATTTGGATATTTTTGGATGAAATATTTTCTTTACTTATAGTACTATAAAAGATAGTAAGAAATAGACTTGAAAGCATTTTACTTATAAAAAAGGGTTTCAAAAGTTATGGTCAATAAAGTGATAGTCGCTATGGATGCACTTTGGAAAAATAAGTTTTTAGTAAAGTTTAAAATGCCATTACTTGGATATTTTTATGAAATCTTTTCAAAGGAGTTTTATAAAAGATATATATAAGTATTTTAAAAGAAGTTTGAAGTTTAAATATATTTTAAAGGAATTTATTTTTAATTTATAAAGCAAAGGTTTTCTTATTATATAAAAATTGTTTATTTTATTAATGTAGTAAAAGTTTTCAAATCAATTGTATGTAACTATTTTTAAAGTGATATTTTATAAAACCATTTCTGACTTATATATTATTTCAAAACCATTTCTAGTTTATATACAAATATTTTCAAAGACTATTATGGAAGAAGGGATAAGAAGTTACACTTTAAAATGAACATGTAGTTAAACATATTTACGGAATGTTAGTATTACTATGCTTAACACTAAAGGTCGAGCGAGATAGACTTCTCTATTTGTGAGAGTCAAGATTTATATTCGAATAAGGATGGAGCGATAGTTTTCTGACTTACTGACTTTCCTCTAGGCTGAGGAATAGTTAATTTAGAATATCGAAAACGTGTTAGGTGTACAAACCTTGATTTCCATAAGCATTCGTTTGAAATTCGATATACGATTAGTTGACTACCAAAATGGACCAAATTAACTAAAGAAGTAACAAAAAGCTTCACGGCTTCATAGCTTTGAGAATCCCAAGGAAGGAGCATTCGTGTGAAATGTCTCTAGCTTTTACTTAGTTTCTAAAGAAGCAGAACTAAGTTAATTGGGAATACATCGATCGGTTTTGGAGAGTTTGGAACTAATATGTGTTCTACTTACTGAATACCACTCCAAAACATGTATGCAAGTCAGTTTTGGAAGCGGTCATTGAAGCGAAGTGTTATAGAGTTGCATTATCTTATCCAAAGGTTAAGTCCGAGGGAGAGGTTAGCATTAACACTTCAGATAAATGCTATAGAGTTGCATTGTCATATCCTAAGGTTAAGTCTGAGGGAGAGGTCAGCGTTAGCATTTTTCAAACGGGTTGTTCTGCTCGAGTGATGAAGACTTGTGTAAAAGATGTCGTACATAGCCTTAACATCAGAAAAATGACCAAAGACGGAGTAGGATGCAAAATCCTGGAGTTTAGCTAACACATTGGAGGTATATCAATTCCACTATCTAGAGTATGCTTATAGATGTTGCTAGTGGGAGTTTGATACTTAGTTCATGTGTTAGGGCGTGGGCTGGTTGTGTTTACCTTATGGTATATTTTATCTAGTGATATACGATGCTCTGAAGGTGACTTCTGATTCTTGTCATGGAGATTGGTCTTAGTTTGCTTACGAGTTTTACTAGGGAGGTCTTCGTGGAAAATCCCTAAACGCACATACCTTAGCGATTTTAAATGTACTCTACTATGCTATAGTGTGATTAATGTAAGCATCACGACTAATTTCTTATTTAAATTACACTCCTTAAACATTATCTATAATATCACCTAATGTAAATATCAATTAAGTTGGATACTTTCGAGGGGAAAACCAATTTAGTGATTCGGTTGGCCTACGAAGTATTGCTATGTGTTTATACCCATTTTTGAGTTTCTCATACCAGACTTATGTCTGACCATGGTATTTCTTTTCCCAAAATTCCTCGTGTACTCTTTCGAGTAGATTGAGGAAAGAAAGTTTTAGTTGGATGCCCCAGGTTTATGGAGACGAGTTGGATGCTTCCACCTATCTATATATCTACCTCTTTTCACTTCCGTTCACTGGTATGTATGTATGTATTTAGCTTTGTAAGGACATGTAGTTATAGCTATCCAGACTAACAGTAGTACTTAGTCATTTTGTGACTCGGAGATTCATGTATGTTGGAGTAACTCTTTGCACTACACATTTGTGATATTATATATTATCATTCTGCATGTGAGATCTGATATTGTGTTCTTCTTTCTTGTTTCGTTTATTTTATTTTATTTTACGTTAACTTTCTGTCTTTTCCGCACTTGGGTGCTCGACACACGAATAACGTGGATTTATTTAGTGTCAACATTCAGGGTTAAAAAGGCTATTTTTACATTTGTAGTTGTGTGTTTTTGACTGTTGTACATAGGCACTAAGAAATTCTCTTCTATAAAAGACATCGCTCCGAACCAGGCAATCTAGAAACATAAATCAATAATCATGTCATTTACTGATATTTACACATTAATAACTAATTCTTTGATTTATTGAACATAACATATGTATGTTGCGTTTGGCTTAGAGGGTAGTATTTGGAGCTTGGTTACCAGCAAGCAACATGGAATCTTGGAGTATGAAACTATGAGTATGCCATTGTGTTGTAACTTATACAGCTGTGTCCTAGTGGTAATGTGTAATATTATTTTGAAGTATGATGTTATAAACTATGAATGTTGATTCTAATGTGCCCACTATGAATATTTGATATTTTAGAGTATGAATTATTGTAATTTGAAGTATGAACTTTTAGTGTGCTAATGTGTTAATTTTTTTTAGTTAAATTACAGCTATCTTACAAGAAAATGTCACTTTGATTTGATACTATTTTAGGTTTTAAAACTTAAAACGGTATATTTTTTGCTTCAGCTAACATATGCTTTGGTTGTTCATAACAATTGAAGCAAATGATCTTTTTGCTTTGGTTGCTTTACTCATTTTGCTTCGGTTCAACACCCAAAGCAAATGTTTTTTTTTTGCTTTGGTTCAACAACCGAAGCAACAGCCTTTGGTCTGTTGTGTCATCTTCATTTGCTTCGGTTATTGAACCGAAGCAACATGGACAACTGAAGAAAATGACCTATTTTGTAGTAGTGATTGTGGTTCTCGATGACATGAATCCACTAGTTGTTTTCATTCTTCTTCTAGACATATGGTTTGATCAGAAAATGTAATGAGATTTCAAAGAATGTAGATTGTTTGTTTCAATGCAAAAGTGAATGGAAGCTATACGACAATCCAGAAGCATGGTTGTGTAGAGGAGGTCGAGTAGGATCCCATGCTGGTCTCCAATTATCCCAAATCGAGGTGAGGCGGTGTAGATTAGAGGAAAACCACCAACAGTGGCGGAACAGGTTGAGGTGACTAGAGGGGTTCGCATTGGTCACTTCGGGTGCGGCACGGCGTGGGCGGGTCGGTGATGTGGTTAGATCAAGGTGGAGCGACCGAAGACGGTGTTGACAATCAAAAGTTCATGGCCATAGAGTGGATGAAAGGTTACTTGTGATTTTTCAGCTATTATAGCAACATGAGAAATAAGAAAAAGAAATTAGATAATTAAATAAATAAAATAATTAAATCACTAATTAAATAACGATAGTAAATAATTTATCTTTAGATGCTTGTATCTCTCGCATACAAACTTTATTTCACACGCGGTTCGCGACATCAGGATCATGGTGAGACAAGGAAATTATTTTATGCCGTTTGATGTGTTTGAGATGTTTTAGAAAAGTGTTTTATTGTGTTAGGTTCATTATATGGTTTTGCGCTTACAAGTTTGGGCCTGATCCTGTAGCTTTGTAAACGGTGGGGCGATAATGAGTTTTGGGCTTGATCCCAATAGCGTCGTGGACCGTTTGGCGAATGTCTAGCGTAAATATGGCCTCAATGGTCACATGCAATTTCTACGATAGTGTCGTGTATGGGATAAATTAGTTTAGAATTTAAGCTCGAGTGTCGTATATGGTAGGCGTCAGGTGCACGTTATTGAGGCTAGAGACGTTTAATGATGGCGAGTTGGGACTTTGAGCCCAATAGTGTTACGATTGGTGATACACAATTTTGGACTTTGAGCTCAGTATTGAAATATGATTTTGCAATATCGAGCTGAGACACGTAGATCTTTAGTAGTGACTCACATACGATTTGCTGATAGCAGACTGAGACACATTGATCTTTAGTAGCGAGTCGCATATGATTTGGCGGTAGCGGCCTGCGACACGAAACCTTCAGTAGTGAGTCACATACATTTTCAGCATGCGAGTTGGGGCTTTAGGTTAAACCTGATATGATTAGGCATATGATTGATTTTAGTGAGACTTTAGCATATGATGTCATTATAGTATTATATTATGTTTAGCCGACTTGTTCGACGCAAGTGACACTTGCTAAGGTATGGTTTCGAGCATAATTGTTATTTTACCAGCTTGTTAGTATTATACACTTATATGATATGTTTCACTCACCAGACATATGTCTGACCCCCTCTATCATCTTTCTCTTTTTAGTTATACTATAATAGGTCTCTAAAGAGGACCGGTGATGACTTGGAGGCGATGGAGAAATGCGTTCATTTATTAGCTATCTATTGTTGTATTTCATTTATTCCCAAACATTATAGTATGTCCATTACCAGTAGAGAGATGCTATAGTTGGATACATTTGATAATGTATTGTTTTTTTGTCAAGGATTGTGTTATTGAGTATTTTATTCCTTCCACTATGAGTCTCAGAAAGTGTAGAGTATTGTAGATAGCTCTGTGATTACTTTTATATTTTACCTCAAAACGATCGACCATCTATGAGGTATGCGCTGTACATGTCATTTTATGCATGAATTGGAGTGTCGTAGAGGATGAGTTGTTACATTTTGTATTAGAGCTTAGGTTAGATGATTCTGACTAAATTAGGGCATATGAGAGAGCGTATGTATAGTTTTTCAATTATTTATATTATGTTATATATATAATATTTATGCCACACCCTATATATTTTGACTCATAGTGGTATTTTTTGGCTTATCTCTTTTTGAAGTAAAAAACTACGAAGTGAATAAATGTTAAGATTTAAATAGTTTGGGGTTGAAGATAAATTCAACACATTTATTGTAATTTACTCTATGGAGACCTGCTAAAAGAAGTTTTTTATGCCAAGTAGCAGTAGAGTAATTTATAGGACTAACAATGGATAAGAAAAAGAGTAGTATCTTTAGGTCCATAAAACATAATGTGATGTTTATGAAGCGTAGTGAAGGTACTTAAGCATTTTTTTAGACTTTATGACCTAGTGCGACTTGTGTAAGTTATGATTTACTCCATTGAAAGTATTTAAATTCTTTGAAATGTTTTTCTAGGAAGTTAAGTAATAATAAGTAGTATTTGAGATTTCTAAAAAAAGTAGAAGTTAAAGTTTGTTCAACATATTAAATAATAACCCAATATTTTAAACTTTTAATTTTGAATTTTTTTGCGAAAGGCACATTGTTGCTATAAAAAACCACCCTTTGTAACACCTAAAAATTTTGTGCCTCACATCAAAGCCTGACTTTCGAATACCATAAAATATGGCTTATCAGGAAAAGAAAGAAAGAAGTAGAAACAAAAACACTATACTAAGGCAAAACGATATAATCTCACATCGAAATGATAACATATAATATACTGAATATACATGAACAATATATAAGAGACTACACCTATGGAAGTGACTGATAAATAAATATCCATACAGAAAGTCAGAATAAAATATCTGCTTGAATAAGTCTTATATAATAAGAATATTTATAATGTACTACTAAAATATCAAGTATATAAATATCTAAGTATTGTCTTTGCTTCCAAAGCTTCAACTGTGCCACTCTGGTAGGATATTCTCAAAATCACATGACTCCTAAACTACTCAATAGAGTACCGAAGAGTTGTTATGACATAAACAGACAGACAAAACCGGTGTGAGCGAAACTATCTTAAAATAGTGGATATCAAAACTATTTACGTATATAAAACAAGAAGCTACTAAGGTACAACCGGTCCTTTCCCCAAACATGGCTCAGGGATAACCCAGAGTGCCCACAAACAAACAAAGTAAACCCATCACAAAAGTAGGGAATCATAGCACAACCCGATCTTCTCTTGTAATCGACGAATCAGCACAACTAATATAATGTGACTGATATGCAACAGTATACCATGATAAGGTAACCCAATATACAAATGCAAAGACAATATAAATATCATAATACAAGTGTATCTTAGAATACATAACAATATTATCGACCAACTAATATAACACATAATATACCGATAAGTGATAAATAGAGAATATAATTTGGTACTCATAATTTCTGATGGGTGGCAGACACCAATCGATCAAGCGATCCCTATCTTCGATCGGTATTGAATTGTAGTATAGACATCAATCATAATCCGAGTCAGTACCGAATTGTACCATAGACCTCGAGCCGCATCCTGATTGATTGAGCTTGTATAGATTTCACCATGTCCCACATTGAGCATAGATGATATATAACCTACTTTGTATACCCGAAACCTAATCCGAAAAATAAATAGAGTCAGCACCGAATTGTATCATAAACCCCGAATCACATCAAGATTGGTCGAACTCGTGTAAATCGCACCGTCTCCCATATGGAGCATAAGTGATACATGTTCTACTCTATATACATGAGAACTTTGCAGATCTCACCATACCCTATATTGAGCATAAGTGATATATGATCCCATTGTAGATGATCATCATCACCTCCCCCTTAGTTATCATAGATTTCTTAACAAATTTGCGTAATATCTCAACAAAAGTTTACGATGGTCATCCCGTATAATACGCCATCGGGACCATGAAGAAACACCGATGTTATATAAATATATATCAAATATAATGTTATGTAATCATATACTTCTAAACAAATGAAGACGACCAATATCACGTCATCATTTATCTACACATATGATCAATACTGAAAGATCATGTATGACCACTAATGTAAGGAAAATATAATGCACCGTCATTAATATAAAACCGATACTAGGTATGGTCACTAATATAAGACCAATACTAGGCATGGTCACAAACATAAGACCGATATCATTAATCAAAACATATCTACCCAAGGTCAATGCCAAGGGGCATGGATTAACTCCGCTCAATCATACATGCACACCAAATGTGATCATGCAACTAACCACTACGTCGATACGATATCCGATCATTATTGATCGCACATGTATCGCTATACATTGCTAACGTGCATCCCGAATGAACACCATATTATATTCTCGTCGCCAGAGCATTACGCAAAAGCCCCTTGACGTCATCATCAAGCATTACCGAAGTCGTTTAGGTGAATACAGTTTTGATCCGAGAGTAAAATGCCTCGGATCTGGGCATTATTGCCTAGTTTTATCGCTAACCGGTGGACTGATCAGTGCCACTGGTCCACCAGTGCATGATTCGAATTGGGCAATAATACCTAGTTTGAAGAATGCTCCGACTTTGATTGGCGCACCATCGCTGCGCCGCCTCTTCCAGTGAATCACCTACTCTTCTCGCCGTGTTGTCTTCGTCACACGATCGAAGTTTGATCTCCTTTATGGGTATTCAGGTTAATTCCTTCAAGTGTTCGATTATAGCTATCGTGTCACCATGAATCCATCTTTGATCATTTAGCTACCGAATCGCAATGTGCACTCCTAACAACTTAACTAAATCCTACCACATCGCCCTACCTAATGCAAATGTGTACAAATGCACAATATACACATATATATATATACTAATTCACACACATTTACACATATACTTCTCAACTCACGTTTTGAGCTTCACTTAAGCGATTATCGACCATGTATTGCCTCATGCAACTTGCCACACTCGATACTCGCTATGGCTGCATGAGATTGCTCGTAACTTGTTTATATACACATACAAATATTCCCATACACAAATACAATATCCATATAAATAAACAACCACCATAAACAATTTTGAGTATAATACATGAACTATATCCATTCATTATTATATAACTTCAAATACACATATACGGATACAAACCCATGTACATATACATAAATGTTTACATTAGTTAATATTTCAATTATTACTTAAATCATAACTTACTTTTATTTACTAAATCTTTCCAATGAAAGTCAAATCTCTTTTTCTACTATTTTATAAAATCATTCTATTATTTTATAAAATACAAAACTAGCTTATAAATCATTTTAAGCCTTTGTAACATAGGATTTCTTCATTAAAATTAAGAATTTGTCTTATAATCATTTTATAAAATCTAACAACCACTTTATAAAATAATTCCTTCTTCATATTTTATAAAATACATGTACCCCATCTGCTCATAATAATAGCCTGAATGGAGAAATCTAAACAACTAGCGAGAGAAATAAATCAGAGTTCAAAAGACGGGTGGGGTAAGCAATTTATATAGTAGAAAATACAAGTGCGCTCTCTCAACGTATCTCCTTTTACCAGTTTTTTAATCCAAATTGGTCTACTTGGTCCTGAGTGCTAAACCTAAACTTTGATACTAAATGTAACAAACCATCCTTCGTAACACCCAAAAATCAGCGCCTCACATCAAAGCCAGACTTTATTATACCACAAAAGATAGCTTGTTGATAAAGGAAAGAATAAACAAGAAACATAACACTATACCAAGGCATAACGATATAATCTCACAGTGGAATGATAAAATATAGTATACCAAAAATACACGAATAGAATGGGATGAACAATATATAAGAGACTGCACTGGCAGAAGTAGCTGATAAATAAATATCAATACAAAAAGTCAAAATAAAATATCTGATATAATAAGTCTCATATACTAATAACATCTATTGTATGCTACTACAATATATAGTTTATAAAATCCAAGTATTATCTTCACCTCCAAGGGTTCAGCTGCACCACGTATATAGCGTATCCCCAAAAGCACTTGACTCCCAAACTACTTAATCAAGTACCCGAGAGTTGTCATGACATAAACAAACAAAGATAAAATGCGAATTAGACATAAAGCCCGATGTGAGGGAAACTGTCGCAAAATACAGTATATCAAAACTATATACATATATAAAACATGAAACAACTATTGTACAGCTGGTCCTCTCGACAAACGTAGCTCAGGGATAATCCGGACAGCCCATAAACAAGTCAAGTTGACCCATTACAAAAGTAGAGAATCATACCATAGCCTACTCTTCTCCCGTAATAAACCAATTATCATAACTAATATAATGCGACTGATACATAGCAGTATACCATGATAAGAAAACCCAATATACAAATCCAGAGACAATATAAATATCACAATACAAGTATATCCTAGAATACGCAACAGTATTATTGACCAACTAATATTACGCACACAATATACTTAAAAGTGATACACAGAGGATATAAATTAGTACTCATCATTGTAATATACAGACAATACAAAAATCATTTCTACTATTTTATAAAATCTCCTTCTATTTTATAAAATATATCTTTATTACTATTTTATAAAATCTCATTCTATTTTATAAAATATATCTTTCACTTATAAAATGTTTTCTTTATTTAAATAGTATTTACGAGTACTAATTAAGGTTCCTTAAGCCTATAATTACTTTAATAATAAGTGTAGAGCTCATAACTCGCTTAACTAGCTTACTAGCTTCGTTTTATAAAATATTCCATTATTTTATAAGATCATTTCTTCTCATAAATAATATTTATAAATACTAATTAAACTTCATTTGGCCTCTAGTCACTTTAGTAATAAGTGTAGAGCTCCTAACTCACTTAATTAGCTTACCAAATCGTTTAGGTCAATTCAAAGGGCTTATTTAACACTTTCAAAGGACATGTACATCGTTATATCACTTAATTAATCGCAAATCAAACCATAATATCACACATAATCATTCAATTAACCCCAAACTCATTTCATAGCTAACTAACTTTTCCAAATTAGTAATTAGGGTTTCTAATTAATAATGGGATGATATAATAATGTTTATAACATGAATACAAGCCTAAACCATAACATAACAATCTCTAAATAATTATATAATACTTCATAATCATATATAAACAAATTAATGAAGTATAATAAGTAAATTAATTAGGAGAATCATCCCACTCACCTCTTCTTCTCCAAACCAAGCTCAAAATCACCAAAACACATCTTTTTGCTCTCTTGAAATCTTAGATGGAGCTCCAAACACAACCTCAAGCTAATTCCTATTGGGGTTTTGCAAGGAATTGGATGAGAAGAATTATGTTTTTTTCATGAATTCGGGAATTTATTTGATTGGGGTTAGTGCTTGGAGATTAGGAGTAGATTAAGGGGTAATTAAGCAAAGATTAGAGAGGAAGAGGAAAAGAAACGTAGAATGAAAAGTGAATGGGAATAATGAAGGAGATTAGCTAACTTATAAGCTAGCTTATAGGACTTAGCCTAACATTAAATTTTCATTCCTTTCTAGAAATCACTATTCACTCCAAAACCTAATTGACTCCAAACATATCCAAGTTTATACTTGTTTTTCTCTGTTGGAAAAGTGGTCTCAACTACGGGTGTCTTGAGCCCAATTCATCCATTTCTAAAAAGTCGAGTTTAATATGCATTCTGTTAATTAACGATTAAATATTTAAATTAATCTTTTAAATATTTTATCGTTAAAATTGTGGGTTGTTACATTCTTCCCTTTTTAAAAGAATTTCTGTGATGACCCATTATTTTTAACATCTAAAATCAATTATAAACAACATTAAAATACACTTATAACTAATTTCAGATATTAAAAGCAGTAGACCGTGGGTATTTAAAAATTCTAAAATAATGAATAGAAAAGGGAAAGCCTCACAGGGGAATAAAACATCAATATAAATAAATATTAACTCGATTGTATAGTTACTTTACATCATCGTATAAATTTACATTTCAAATACACCAATTATTACCAACTTATAAACACTGTAATAATGGTATAAAAATAACATACCAAATTAGCTATCTGTTTTCCATTCCCTTATCTGCTCCTATCTGCTACTCAACACTTATATAAAAATATAAGATAAAAACAAAATGAAATGGTTTTAACTATGTTTTGTACTCCGCAAATTTCTATATAGCCCAGCCCAATTCAAGGCATCCTGTCACTTCTGCATAGAAATAGGTTGTCTACGTACCCCTTTTCAGAGATCAAGCCCATGTAGTTCGGTTTCCTGCTCTTCTCCTACATCCAAATACTTTTTAGTACATAACAACCATTACATCAACTCAATTATTGCAATCATTCAACCATCGCAACTAATGCAATTAAATACAATCAATGCAAGTACTGAAACCAATGCAATCAGTGGAATCCAATATAACCAATGCAATCAATAAAAGTAGAAAACAATTTCTCTATGCATCCATCACAACAAATCATCATATGGGGCAACAACAACAGTGGTACACTTAGCCATTAAACATCACATACATTTGATAATATTCAATTATTAAATAAGAAAATAATAACAACACAAATATACTTACATTCATACTTATCATCCATTATAGTAACACTTTACAATGTAAGTATAAATCATTAAATATATATTAAGCATCTCATAATAGTCTCAAAACATCAACCATCTAATGTGTACTAACCCAAACAACATTAGTAACACAAATACAAACACAATAGAACCACAGTCAACTACACACAACATAGTAATAATGGCAACACATCCATATACGATCTCATTGTAATAAAATAATATATGTGAGAAATAAAATCAACCATTAATCATATATTATACCCATTAAAAACATCATATTTACAAATCAATGTTTTCTTTTAAGTATAACATCATTTATATTATTGTTTACCGTAAACTCGCCTTTTATTCACTTTAAAAACAATAATAATTTCTCAAATTGATAATGTACTTCAAAATACTTTGTTGCAATCTCATTACTTCAAATATTACCAAATAATATATTTTATCAAAAAAGTAATTTCATCAAATTACCTTTCAAATCAACAGTATTATTATTTTATGCCAAAATAATAATATTCGTATTAAATCTCTTTAATATACTCCAAAATCATTTCATTTCCATTTATTTCAAAACAATGTAATTTTTACTAAAACTGTTTTATTATTATTTATCATATTCACTTCATTGAAAAATAGTAATGCACATTTCAAATTAAGTTCAAAATATATTCTCGGCTATTATTTATGGATTTCCCTAAAAATTTATAAATAATAACCTTATTAAATATCTCCAATTAATTTCATTTTATTTCAGTCAAACGATGTTATTTACAAACATTACACAGAAACTATAAACAATTAACTTAATTATTTATTTATCATATTTTCTCATTATTACATAATTTCACTTATTTTATTTTGATGAATAACAGCCATATTTTAAATCCACGATTAATTATGATTAAAAATCCAATAATACAACAATCAGCAACAAACAATCAACATATGGCTCAACATATGCAAAATATCAAAAATATCAAACAATTATCAATATATCACATCAAAGGTCAATAATTATAATTTCCATTAAGAGATATCTATTTTATAATTTAAATCCATTTAATTAAACTAAGTAAACCACAACAAAGCATTTTTTACACTCTCCAAAATTAGGAAAATAATTACCATATTATTAGACATTTCATCATAAATCCAATGGAAAAAACCGCATGTGAATCGGAGTTCGCATGTGGAAGATATTTACGTTATATGAAATATTATTAAAATAATAATTTGTCCTCTTTAAAAACATTATTTAATAATTCCATACCTTGCCTTGCATACATGCTTGAACCATGCTCATGAACCCAAAACCACTATCTTTGACCGTAAAATTTGCATCACCACTGCAGCAATCAGACCGCTGACCAACCCCACAGCATCTAGCATCGCCTTCTTTACCTAACACCGCCAGCACCACTGCCAATGTTGGCCAAAATTGGCCAGCCCCAATTCACCGCCGTTGTAACATCTCCCATTCTGAGGCCAAAAATAAGCGCTATTGATGCTACAGTCATTACTAGTATTATTCTCCGGTGACAAAATGAGATCAATTAATAGTACCATTAACATCAAAGCACTGGAATATGAAAAAATTTCAAAACACAAATTTCCTTAATTAATTTCCATATTTATTAAATAATCTCAAACGTTGCCTATATTTAGATATAATATAATTATTACAAAATACTACAAGCATACGAAGATCCCCCCTTGGTTGATCAAAATTTACTACTGGACAGATACAATTTCTGTCATTACAAACATATAGACAAAAGTCATAACAACACAGCGGATAAGTAAATAGATATATTCCTACACAGCTAACTCTGCCTCTTGCATGTCTTCGGAAGCTTTATTCACTAAACCTAAAAACTGAAAACCTTACTCTCAAACTACTCGAATGAGTACCCATGAGTTAAAGTGGAAAAACAAAAACTTCAGGTTAGACAAAAAGTCTGGTGTGAATAAGAATATGCCATCTCGATAATAGATATCCACTGAGACCACGTAGTTGAGTGGAATAGGTTTTCCCTTCATTAGATCCTCTAAAATCATGTCTTTTATAGATGAAGCATTTGTAACCACAATGATTAAACTAGACAATATAAACAATCATATGCATGTATGCAACCTGGGTAATCATGACCAATCTGTCAAAATAAATGGACTATCTATCCCAACATCATAGTTTTCTCAAGGTAACTACAAACCTATATGGTTGACTCTGGCCTGCCAGATATACCAAATTCTCTAACAAACCATTAGAATGAAATTGGATGGTCTGTCCGAAACTTACAATTCCTAGGGACACTCTGATCCTAATGGTTTTGCAGGCCAACCAATAACCTACCTAAACTTTATGTCTTCCTTTCGTCTGTAAAGCAGATATATGGATTGTAGGACCCTTCTATATAGAAATTATGTTAAAGCGTCTGATTTATAAAACACAAGTCCATAAGACCAAAATCATTTATATCACATATCATAAATGAATAAAGGTTGCCGACTATAAGCGGCATAGTTATGGGTTTGCACAGTATAAAATTTTAAAACATAGAAATATGGGAATGTTAACATCATGACCAGGTAGCATCATTGCCATAAATAATCAATGTAGAAAATAGCCTATAGCGGCATTATGGCCAAACACTATGGCATAAGTAAATAGCAGCAACATTCCATATAAACACAATGTCGAAAGTAATAATAGCGGCAATACAGCCATAGTATAGTCAGTGTTCAAAAGGTAAACTAGAGGCATGGACGACATGCGACATTGAAAACATAAGGAGTAGACGTTGAAAACTAGCAGAATTATTAATGCGACATAGATAAGCGGTGATATGCAGCGTTGATATGTGGCATATAGACATGCAGGATAGCCAACGTCGCAAGCATCAATGTCGACATCAGAGCTATACTTTCCACTTCAACCAATGTTGATTCATTGCATACCAACCGGGGTTAATGTCGTATGCATTATCATGGTTGGTGTCAAAAATCTTAGGTGTGACATAGATGGGTTGCGGCATCAATGAGGCAATGACAATTCCCATAATTATTACAAAAAGTGCAAATTTTCTGTATAAAGTAATTTCTTTTTACCAATTCCTATTCCTTGTCAAATTAATATTGGATAATAACTTTATTTACCAAAACCTTTTCATAAAACTGCTGCAGATCACATTTCACATTCTCAAAATAATTTGCAAACCATATACGTTGTACGAATATTTTAATATAATTATTAAGCTTTTCTGGCCTGATAAATTCATAAACACTTGGGAAAAATCCAAAAAAATCACAATAAATCAGAATTATCATAGTCTTTGACATATAAAAATTTTGGGACCAAAAACATTATTTAGTTATTTTTAATAATTAAAATTCAAAATGAACCATTTTCTTCACTTAAGAAATTCATAAATATTCATACTTAATTGGAAAATTGTGAAACTAAAAACCCACTTCTAAAATAGTATTTCTAAACATCATATAAAAATTTCTAAACATTTTTAGCTTGGTACCTAACACTTCCTGTTGACTCTTCCAGAATTCGGTAATGAATAAAGAATCCCTATCAATGACTATGTTACTAGGAATCGCATGCAGTCTAACTATATTTTTCATAAATAATTTGGCCAAAGCAGGTGCCGTCCTTGTCAACTTAACGGGAATGAAATGTTCATTGTTAGTTAGTCTATCATCTATAACCCAAATACTTCCATTTCCCTTATTTGACTTTTGCAATCTGCCAATGAAATCCATAGATATATAATTCCATTTCCAAGCCGGTATATCTAAAGGATGAAGCAATCCACTTGGCTTCTGATGCTCGGCTTTCACTTGCTGGTAGTTTAAGAATTTCTTTACCCATAAGCCTACATCTCTTTTCATTCCTTTTTAGAAGAAACTCCTCTTTTTATCCTGGTACATTTCAGTTCCTCTAGGATGAATAGTAAACTTCATCAAGGACACTTCCTAAGTACTTCTTTCCTTAGGTCATCAACATCTAGAACACACAACCATCCTTTCTTTATTAACCATCCATTTCGGTCAAGGCAAAAATCCTTTAAATCATCAATCTCAGTTCCACCATCCAATCTTCTAATCCGTTCAGCTACCCATGGATCATCTCTCATCTCTCTGCTTAGAAGCAATCCTCTTGATCAATACTGGTTGAACTTCTAAACAACATAACATTGCAGTATTCTGATTAGAACCAGCTGCCAATCTTAACTACACACTACAAGTAGTCAATGCTTCCAAATCTTTCCAATTCGATACCATTTCTCACATCACATTATGATGTTTTCTACTAAGTGAATCTGCGATTTTATTTCCTTTTCCTGGTGTGTACTCTATACCTAAATTATACGTTGCTATGAACTTCAACCATCTCGGTTGTCTCATATTCAACTCCTTTTGAGAGAATAAATATCTTAAAGACTTGTGATCCGTGAACAACTCGAATCTTTATCCTAAAAGATAGTGTTTCCATACTTTCAAAGTAAAGATTACTGCTGCCAACTCCAAATCATGAGTCGGATACCTAACTTCATGTGGTTTGAGTTGTCTAGAAGCAGCTCCTAATCCCGTTCCATACACATCTATATACACCACCAAATCTTGTTTCCCATCTGGAACAACTAATACATGTGGATTGGTTAATAAATGTTTCAGCATGAATTCCTCCCCATATTTATCGGTCCAAACATACTTCACATCCTTACTTATTAGTTTGGTAATCGGTGCTGCTATACGAGAGAAATCTTTTATGAATCTCCGATAATAGTCAGCTAATCCAAGAAAACTCTTTATCTCGGTCACCGTCTCGAGTCTCTTCCAATTATTGACAGCTTCTATCTTAGCTTGATCTACGGACAACCCTTTTTCTGAAATTACATGATCAAAGAACTTCACTTTTTTCTTTCAAAAATGACATTTCGAAAACTTCATTTTTAGTCGATGTTTTCTCAATGTCTCAAACACCACTCCAAGGTGAGTCTCATGGTCTTACACATTCCTAGAATATATCAGAATGTCATCTATAAATACTAACATGAACCTATCCAAATGCTCTTGGAAGATCTAATTCATCAAGTCCACAAAGAAAGAAAGTGCATTAGTCAATCTGAATGGCCTTACTATCCACTCGTGCGAACCATATCTTGTTCAAAACATCGTCGAAGGAATGCTATCCTCCGCAACTCTCAATTGATGGAACCCTGTTGCGATATCTAGTTAAAAAATACTTTGGCTTTAGCTCCACTCAACTGATCAAATAAATCATTAATTCTCGACTAAGGATATTTATTCATTATCGTTTTCTCATTAATTTATGTTAATCGATACATAATCTCAATGACCCTTTTGGTTTCTTTACGAACATCGCGGCTGCTCCTCAAGGAGAACTGCTTGGTCCTATAAAATTCTTTCCTTATAAGTCCACCAACTGCACTTCTAACTTCTTTATCTCAGTAAGTATCATTATGTTAGGAAGTCTACTTACGAGTTCAGCTCTAGTTACAAGATCTATTCGAAACTGAATAGCTCGTTTCGGCAGTAGTCCTATCACTAGTTTAAAGACATTTGCAAACTCTCTAATGAATTTTTTTAATCCAACTCATCTTCCTCCTTCACTACACCCAACAAAGCGTAAACATTAATATTCGAGTTCTTTATTGAGTATGTAATTTGGTCGCTACTACTAGGGTGTCTTAGTGATATTTCACTATCTTGAAAAATTATCCTAGCATTGTATTTACTTAACCAATCCATACCCAATATAATTCACAATCCCATAAAATTAAAAACATGCAAACTGTAGGTAAATATATGACCTAACAACTCAGACTCTAAATGGTCGCATCTTATCCCAAGAGTTGCATACCCTCCTATCGGATTCGCATCCCTTAATGAAGTAACAACGTATGACAGCTCTAAACTAAGCTTATCTACCAAACAATGAGAGATAAAAGAATGTGATGCACTAGTATCAAACAATACTCTAACAGGTATTCCATGAATCAAAAGTGTACCTCCCATCACAGACTTTCCTTTCTCCTTCGCCGTTGGTCTCGAGGCAGATGGTTCTAAAGCAAAAAAATTATTTTCTCAACCTTAGCTGGTTCTTTGCACTGATTCTTGTAATGCCCAATCTGGTCACCGTTGAAACACTTGATGCTCTTCCTTCCAATGGCCTTCATTCCATCCTCAGAACGACACTCATTGGAAAAATGCTCTTTCTTATCACATTTATAGCAAATAACGTCCGCTTTTCCCATGTTAGCAACTCTAATCTTCTGAGCTCCCTTCTTCTGAAAGAAATTTCTTTTCTAACTCTGCCCACTTTGAGTCTCTATTGTTTTGTTACCACTAAAGAAAGCAAGCATCTCTTCATTCCTCAAATCCATCTCCACTATTACGTCGCATGGATCCCTGAGATGCGGTAAAGTTGCCTTTGCAAGTCCTGGTCTTAATCCACGGATGAACTTTTCATTTCTCTTAATCACTGTGTCAACCGTAGCATACCCATACTAGGATAACTACTCAAATCTTGTTGCATACTCTAGCACTATCATATCTTCTTGCACTAACTCGGAAAACTTACTAAGCAAAGTTGACGTAGATGTTTCAAACATGAATCTCTTTTCGAACCACCATTTGAACTCAGCCCATGCTAAATTTTCCTCTGGCACTCCAACTATAACACTATTTCACCAGTATAACGCAGCTCCTTGTAATTTCCTGGATGCCAATATCCTTTTCTGCTCATTAGTTAGTCCTAAATAAGCAAAGATCCTTTCACAATGAAGCAGCCAATTTTCCACATTGATAGCATCCTAATTTCCAATGAATGGCTTTCCTCTGAATCTTGCATATTCCTGACTCAAAACAGCATAGTCATCGACAACTGGAACTTTAGGATTTGCTCCTCCAGCATTTCCACCAACTAACCCAATAGCAACTCCTGCTTGAATCACATTGACAAAGAACTAATACATACCTGCTATATCCACCGCCGGTGTTCCAGCACCCACATTAGAAGCTGTTTGTCGACCCGGATTAATCCTACTATTGGGCCCGACATTGCATTGGTTGTAGCGCTTCCTCCATCGGGATTCACTTTTCCATTTCCTGCTTCCATATCTTACTTTCCTTATATATGCATTCAAACCTTAGTAAGATACGGAAGAACGGTCTAAGGGAGATGGGAAGAATATCGATAAGATATATACGTATATATAACAAATACAAGTACGTTACTATAGCTTTATCCCATACCCCAATCTCATTATCTGATTCATTTAGTTATTTTTCAAAAACTCTTTTAAGCCCAAAATTCTTTCAATTTTACAAAAACCTTTGCTCGGATACCAAGTTGTAACATCGCCTATTCTTAGGCCCGAAAATAAGCGTTACTGATGCTGTAGTCATCAATAGTATTATTTTCCAATGACAAAAGAGATCAATTAATAGTATCATTAACATTATTTTAACATGTTTAAACAAAAATTTCAATATTTGTCAAATCATCATTTATTCATCTTCATATAGGTGCAAAATGGTCATTTTTTTGTATGATTTAATTTGAGAAAATTTACTTGGACATTTTTATATTTTATTTGTTGGAAATTAGATGGAAAAATATGAAGTGGCTTCATGAAAACATGCATGCACAAGAGAAGGCAAATGAAGATGGGAATAAATCAATTCATGCAACATGGAGGACCCCACCTACCCACTTACCTTGATCTATAATTAGGAGCTAATGCACATGTTAATGGAGATTTAAAGCTACATGCACATTTAATGGAAGATTAATTACATGCTAATGATAACATGGTGGCTACACTTCCTCAAGGGCAATTTGGGTAGTCCCCTAAAATATGCATTAGGGTTAGGCATGTATAAATACCCCTTATGTTTCATGTAATGAGCTCTTAGTACCACCTTGTAGTTAGTTTAGTGGTAGCCACAAGAATAAACAAAAAACTCTCATTCTCTTTTTAATGACTTCTTAACCTTTTTTCTTATGTAATTTTTTTATGCAATTTAATTTCATGCTCTTTTAATTATTGTTCTTACTTATGCACTTAGTGTACTTTTGTTTCATGCAAGTAGATTAGCTTTTATTTTATTTTAACTAGCTCTCTTCTTACTTTGCTTACATTTTCCTCTTGTTTATGTTTATGTTGCAATCTACATTTGTTGAAATGATAACAAATATGAGAAGCTAAACCCCTTCAATTTATGGGTAATAAAGCTCTCTTAATCATGTAGATTCAACATATTTGCAAATTTGTGATCTTTATTTGTGCTTTATGGAATTTTTGATTTGGTAAAATTTTGTTGTTTAAGCATTGAATTTGATAGCCTATGTTGTTGGCACCAAATAGGCTATGCTTAAACAAACATAATACAAATTACCTTTTCATCTACATATCATGTTGGTAATGAAGTGATTTTAGAATCAAAATTTGATGGTCTATATTACCAATCAATGGTAAATAGATCTTGCTTAGAATAGATTTTATTTTAACTTCATTATCGTTTTCATGAGAATTAACAAGTGGTTTAGTGGGTGTGTTATAGTTTGATGGTTTATGTTGGGCTAATTAATAGCACAAATAGGCCATACTTATGATAAACACATCAACTAAATTCACTAATGACCAAAAAAGAAAGATCATAATTTCATTATGTTAATTTTATATGATCATGAGGAGGAAATTGCCTCTAAATTACCTTCTACTCTCATATTTTTATTCACTTTCTTTTGCTAGTTTTTTTTTTACATTTTTTAACTTAAACAACTTCAAACTCTTGGTTAATTCGATTGAGTAGAATTTTAAAATCAATTCAATTCCCCATGGATCAACCCGTACTCGCCACATACTAAAATTGCATGTCATGCGCTCGTGGTTATTTTTTTAACACAATTATTAATGGCGGTTTTCTATCCGATAGAAAATTCCGCCGTCGATTCAACATGTTTTTGGCACCATTGTCGGGGAATTAGTTTGATTTTAATTTCTATTCTTCGAATTATTTGTTGTTTGATTTTTGTGTGTTTTCATTTTTTGTGTTGAGTTTCATTTTTTTTTTAAAAAAATTTATTGCGTGTTTATGTGATTTTTATTTGCATTTTGATTGTGTGCTTGTTGCTTTTCTCTTTTGCATTTGCATTTTTATTAAAAAAGTAAAATGTAGCACTTGCACAAACAATTCAGTTTCATTGTTTCCTATCATTCACAATTCTGTTTTACAATTTCAGTTTTACAATTTCACTGTTACATAACATTGCACACTTCTGTGCACCAACTAGATAACCCCTCCTCCCTGTGACAACTCTCTGCCATCATCACATACTCACAGCACATCTACCATCCCTCTGCTTAGTCCATGTCAATACACTCATCACCTCAAATTGCTACCATACCAATGCCAACCCTCTTTACTTCTGCACTGTTCTACATTTCAAACCATACTTCACACTTGCCTGAAACCATCATTCTCATATCTCATCACTGCCACCATCCCAAACCACATTACTGCCACAAAGTAACAAGCCACTTTCAATACACTGCTGCTTCTTTACTGTGCAAACAGTGCACATCCCCACCTTCCGACCATTTGAACTGCCACCGACCACCTACCTCTCTGACCACAACCAGTCAACTGCATCAACATACTTGCATACAGACATTGCTTCCTCCATTCTCCTCCATAAAACATTCACATGCATCGCAACTTGCCGGACTGACGACAAACATTCACTTCAGTTCACAACAAACATATTAACAACATCTCAACTGCTGAACTACTACATTCAAAATTCAGAACATACATTCCTCCTCCATTGCCTGTCTGCCATTACTTCCTCGCCTCTATCTCAACTCTGCAACATCAACTTACCATTCATTACCATTCACCATCAACCATATCACTACTTCACATATGCCTAACCACTGCCTCCACCATAACAGCTCCCCTTTGACAATAACATCCCCTGCAAAACCATATAACCTCAACCAAACATATTCACCAAACTACCACTTCTTCATCATATTCACCACAAACGTTACAAACTTCCTACATCAGCCACTGCCAACAAAACTACTGTCACAATTGCAACTACACAGTGCTTCACCAGCCCTACCACTATCGCACATTCACCATATCAAAGTGCCTTACAATCTCCAAATAATAATCACCACACAAGACTGCTACCATCGACTGCAAATAACAACTTCCTTCATCGACTGCAACAAACCATAGTACTTCATCTGCCTGCATTCCATTTTGCCACTTTCATCTGCACACCAAATCACTATTGCCACTGCAATCACCATCCACATACAACTACAACTAATATAAAAACTCGAACAACTATCATCTAAAATCGACCGCATCACCACTTTGAAATTCCCTTTTTCCAAATCGAGAACCATTGCCAAATCGAAATTCCTCCAACTCCACCGCAATTTGACTTCCCCATGCCTTCACAAATCCAAAATTCAAACTCCGAAATTCAATTTTGATTTCATTTTTTTCCTTCTGAAATTAGCCTCTTGGTTTTCTTCGATTTCGAATATTTTTTTAAAAAAAGAGAACGGGGAGGTGAATATTGGTTATAAACCAATTTAAGGGTGTTTGAACTATTTTGCATTTGGGCCGGGTGAAGATTCTTTTTTTTGTTACATTTTGTTTATTTTTGCATTTTCTTTTCTTTTTTTAGTTAATTTTTCTTATTATCCTTTCATCTCTTAAATTTTTTTCTTCTTTGTTTAGGGTTTTGTTTTCTTAAAAAAAGAATTTATTTTCATTTTCATTTGGTATTTATAAAAAAACAACATGTTGTTTTCAATTGTTTTAGTTTAATTTTTTTTTGTTTTAGTTTCTTCTTTAATATATATATATATATAAATATTAAAAAAAACTATTTATATCTTGTTTTTAATTTCAGGTTGTAGAAAATCAAAAAGGAGGAACAGCTTGCTAAAAAATTGTTGTGCTTGCTTGCTTATATAAAAAAAAATCGCCGCTTTAAAATAAAAATTGCTAATAATTCTGCAAGCTCTGGTATCGTGCTCTCATCCCTTGTTTTTATTTGCTTTGCATTGTTGGTTGCTTGGATTTTAAAAAAAAATCAAAAACAAAAACAAAATTTCACTCATAGTTGCATCGTAATTCACATTTATTTTCAACTTGCATTCATTTCATTTATTTTTTCTAAGTGCAACACCCAAATCCACATAAGGTGGGGGATTTCATCACCCCTTCCTTGGCACACACATTGCATTTCATCTTAGAATTTACTAATAATAACGATTAGACATTCTACTTATGGGAGTCACGAGCTAACCTAGGGCTTAATTGTATCTTGACAAGTTGTCTTCTTTGAATAATTTAATTTCTTGGTGTCTAAGCTATGGCAGAGCAATAACCAGTTATAAATATTATACTGATTGGTTCTCTAAAGGTACTTAAACCTTTGGTTGCATTGCTACGGTGATTCGTGATGCACCGATAATCATGCCCATTACCTGGCGGAGAACTATCTTGTTGGATTAAGACAAAGTGTGATTATACAATTTTAGGTTAGGAGCTACTTAGAATAGAAAATTTGTAATTAAGCCCTTGCATTCATTTAGTTGCATTAGTTCATGCATATTTTAAAAAATATTTCAAAATCCAAAACTTAAAAAATTGTACATTTTCCTTAACTTAGCTTTTTAAATCTTTTCCTTTGAAATTTTTTCTATCAAAATCAAAAATCTAAAAAAAAGCTTAAGTTAGTTTTTTTTTTAGAAAAGAACATATCCAAAAAAATTAATAACCTTTTCAAAAACAAAAAAAACAAAATCCAAAAAAAAATCAAAAATCTATTCTCCCTTTTGAAAAATAAATTCTCCTTGGTAAATACTTTTCCTTTAAAAAAACAAAAAAAAACATTCTTGAAAATGTCCGAATTTTCTTACACACCAAAATTTTACAATAGTTATGAAAATCTATATAATCCATAAAGTTTCACATCAAATTCTTATGGATATTTTAATGACAATTACTGTACAAACATTTGAATTTTGAATCATAAAGTTTTCAAAATGATGACCAACCCTCAAATCTTGAAAATAGTATTGAAATGATTTGGTCTTTACTTGAACGACAAAATCAAATGATAAATAATTTGAGTAATCTATGGAATAACTCAAGTCAAGGATTTCAAAATAATCAAAATTTGAATTCACTTCAAAATTCAAATGATTTCGGTTATAACTCATGTCAATACAACTTCAGACTCCAAAATGAATTTCAAAATGAAAATGAAAATGGAAACCATTGTTTGAATGATTTTGGCATTGAGAATAATTTCAATTATGGTGCAATGGAAAATTTTAGTTCTCAACAATTTCAAATGGAAAATTCTCAAATTAGTAATTATAAATTTGACTTTGTGAGCAATTGGATGAAATTCACAAAGATCACACAGATTTGTTGTTTGAAACATATATAAAACAACGTGAGCAATACAATCAAATCCTAATGTGTGACGAGTCAAATAATAATCCACCTTTTACCAAATTGACCATTTTTAAATAAAAACTTTTGAAATTGAAAACGACAATCTTAGTGAATTTGTTGAAATACGGTAATTGAGTTGGATTTCAATTCTTTTGAGAGTGTGGAACCAAATTTAAAATTCGGGCTTTATTTTTTCGATTTTGAAAATTTGAATGCAATAACTTTAGATTTTGAAATTGATACATGCAATGAAGGTTGTTGATAATCCAACAAAGGAAGACGAATTTAGTGAACACAAATTTTTTGGACTTTTCAAAGATGAGTTGTTGAATTCTGAAGGGTTAGATTTAAATCACCATTTTGATTTCAAAATCAATAATTTTGAAGAATTTGTCAATGACGAACTTGAATTTAAATTTGGTGAAAATAAACTTGAAATTCAACCAATTGTTCTATCTACCCCAAAAATCATCGAAAATAAGACGACTCATACGTATTTTTAATAAAACGACATTCGTATTTCCCAATCAACATTCAACTTTGAAATCTTTTATGGTTTGATTTTCTGTGCTTAAACTTTGTCTCTCATACTTTACGAGACAAATGAATTGGTCTTTGATAGACCGTTTCATTTACTCCTTAACGGTATATTTTGTAACATCGTTTAAATAATAATCGTTTCATTTTTATGTAAATATAGGTCATATTTTTATTTTTATCTTATTTTTCTCCTTTCAGTTGGGCTGACTGTGGGGACATAGTCAAAATTAAGTGTGGGGGGAGTATCATCTTCATTTTCGATTTTTCATAGTTTATTTTTTGCATTTTCTTTCCAAAACTCAAAAAAAAAAAACAAATCCCAAAACAAATTTTCTTTTTAGCATATTTACTTTTTAAGAAACACTATAGGATAAGTATATATTTTGGGTTATTAAATTACAATTTTTGAAAAGTTATCTGTCTCAACAAAAATAAAAATAAAGTTTGATTATAAGTAACGATGATTTAACTGCTATATATGAAGATTCATTGGTGATAATTATGAAGTACATCCCAATTGAAAATCTTTGTTTAAAAAAGTGGTGGATTTAAAGTAAAGGATATAACAATTTTGATCTTCTAAGTTAAATGGTGCTAAGATGATGTTGCAAAACTCTCTCTTCTAAAAATAAAAAATAAAAAAAAAACAAAAAATGGTTTCTATAAAAATAAGAAGCACCTAGAGTCATGTGCTCACACAAGTGTGTACACTAGCCATGCTCTGTACCCTTCTCACGTAAGCCCGAAAGGCAGTGCATGATCAATATATCTGGCCTCAGTTTATCTGGGTTGGGTGTATGTATATAAAAATTCATTTATTAATAATGCCTACAGTAGATAGGAGTACACACTTGTGTGTTCACTCTCCACGCTTTGTATTCCTCTCACGTAAGCCCGAAAGGCAGTGCATGGGTGGTATATTTGGCCTCAGTTTATCTGAGTTAGGCATATGTAAATATTGTTAATATCAATAAAATTTCCAAATAAAGAGAGAGTAAGCAATTGAAATCCAAGCACTATTTTTACTTATTTGATTTGACTTGTTATCCAAAAGAAATGAAAATACCACTTTGAAAAACTTTGATAATTAACTAAGGATCCATTTCATAGTTACACTATGTTATCAACCGAAACAACTAGCCAAACTAGAGTCTAATTGTGATGATAACTCAATTTTTGTTGGAAATTTTGATAAGTAAAAGGACTTAAATTTCTTGATAATGACCAGAATTTATATTTAACTTATTTGTGTCAATTTGAAAGTAAATTCTTCATTTGTAAATATTTACAAAAACTTGCATACATATCTTTGTAAATAATCTTGCAATTAGGAAATTTTCATGTTGCATTTGGATTCTGTGGGTAGTATCCGCTGAAAACCCTCACGAGACAGCACTCGTCCTAGTAGTGACACTTAGAGGTTTACCGGCTTGTTGCATATGCTCAATGCAATCGTGCTTCCTACGAAAGTGGATTTATCTTAGTTTTCTTTATTCGAGGACGAATAAAAAGATAAGTGTGGGGGTGTTTGATGTTCACGTACAAGTGCATATTTTTACTTTCATATTTAAATCTAATCTAATTAAATAAATGAGCATATAGGGTATTTTAATATGTTTAAACCAAAATTTCTATTATTTTCAAATCATCATTTATTCATCTTCATATAGGGGTAAAATGGTCATTTTTGTGTATGATTTAATTTGAGAAAATTTACTTGGACATTTTTATTTTTTATTTGTAGGAAATTGTATGGAAAAATATGAAGAGGCTTCATGAAAATATGCATGCACAAGAGAAGGTAAATGAAGATGGAAATAAATCAATTCATCCAACATGGAGGATCCAACCTACCCACTTATCTTGATCTACAATTATGAGCTAATGCACATGATAGTGGAGATTTAAAACTACATGCACATTTAATGGAAGATTAATTACATGCTAATGATAACTTGGTGTCCACACTTCCCCAATGGTAATGTGGGTAGTCCCCTAAAATATGTGTTAAGTTTTTAGGCATGTATAAATACCCCTTATGTTTCATGTAATGAGCTCTTAGCACCACCTTGTAGTTAGTTTAGTGGTAGCCATAAGAATAAACAAAAAACTCTCTTTCTCTTTTTAATGGCTTCTTAGCCTTTTCTCTTATGTAAATTTTTTATGCAATTTAATTTCATGCTCTTTTAATTATTGTTCTTACTTTATGCAGTTAGTGTAGTTTTGTTTCATGCAAGTAGATTAGCTTTTATTTTATTTTAATTAGCTCTCTTCTTACTCTGCTTACATTTTCCTCTTGTTTATGTTTATGTTGCAATATACATTTGTTGAAATGATAACAAATATGAGAAGCTAAACCCCTTCAATTTACGGGTAATGAAGCTCTCTTAATCATATAGATTCAACATATTTGCAAATTTCTAATCTCTTTTTGTGCTTCATGGAATTTTTGATTTGCTAAAATTTTGTTGTTTAAACTTTAAATTTGATAGCCTATGTTGTTGACACTAAATAAGCTATGCTTAAACAAACATACACACAAATTACCTCTTCATCTACATATGATGTTGGTAATGAAGTGATTTTAAAATCAAAATTTGATGGTCCATATCACAAATCAATAGTAAATAGATCATGCTTAGAATAGATTTTATTTTTAACTTCATTATCATTTTCATGAGAATTAACAAGTGGTTTAGTGGTTGTATTATAGTTTGATGGTTTATGTTGGGCTAATTAATAGCACAAATAGGCCATACTAATGATAAGCATATCAACTAAATTCACTAATGACCAAAAAAAGAGAGATCATAATTTCATTTTGTTAATTTATGTGATCATGAGAAGGAAATTGCCTCTAAATTTTCATCTACTCTCAAATTTTAATTCACTTTCCTTTGCTAGCTTTTTTTTACATTTTGTAGCTTAAACAACTTCAAACTCATGGTTAATTTGATTGAGTAGAATTTTAAAATCAATTTAATTCCCTACGGATCGACCCGTACTCGCCACGTACTAAAATTGTAAGCCGTAAACTTGCGGTTATTTTTTTTAACACAATTTTTAATGATGGTATTCCAATAGAAAATTCCGCCGACAATTTAACACATCACAACACAAGAATATGAAATTTTTTTGAAACACATATTTCATTAATTAATTTCCATATTCATTAAATGATCCCAAACGTTGCCCAAGTTTAGATAAAATACAATTTTTACAAAAAACTCCTAGAGCGACATATGAAGATGCCCCCTTGGTTGATCAGAGTTTACAACATGGTAAATACAATTTCTGCTATTACATACATACAGACAAAAGTCGTAACAACACAACTGATAAATAGATAGATGGATTCCTATATAGTTAGCTCTGCCTCCTACACATTTTCGGAAGCTTTATTTGCCAAACTTAAAACCTGGAAACCTTACTCTCGAACTACTCAAATGAATACCCAAGAGTTAAAGAGGAAAAATAAAAACTTCAGGTCAAACAAAAAGTCTGGTGTGAATAATAATATGCCACCTCAATAATAGATATCTAATGAGAACATGGCGCTGAGCAGAACCGGTTTTCCCCTCAGTAGTATCCTCTAAAATTACTTCTTTTATAAATCAAGCATCTATAACCACAATGGTTAAACCGACAATATAAACAATCATATGCATTTATACAACCTAGGTAATCATGACCAATCTGTCTAATAAATGGACTATCTGTCCCAACATCATAGTTTTCTTAGGGTAACTACAAACCTATGTGGCCGACTCAGGCTACCAGATAGATCAAATTCTCCAACAAACCATTAGAGGGAAGCTGGACAGTCTGTCCGAAACTTACTATTCCTAGGGTCACTCTGATCCTAATGGTTTTGCAGGCTAACCAATAACCTATCTCAAATTTGTATGTTCCTTTCTATGCGTAAACCTAGTTTTAGCCTTACCCTTGAGGAAGCCCTACACACTGGAATTGTGGACTAATATCAATTAGGGGCTAATAGCTAAAGTATAAGGCGCGAACCTACACCAGTCTCATCTGGTTATCTAATCTCTGAGTCAATTCATATTGTCACAATTTATCTAAAGATAATAAGAACTATAATCTCTTTAGTAGGCTAAATACCCTTCTTATTTCCTTGAAAACACAAGTCTTTATAATTGATTTAACCCTTGAAATCAAACTTTAAAACAAGGAAACTATAGCCCTTTATTTTATCTAAAATATTATGCCAATATATATGCTTTTACAAAAGAGCATCGATGAATTTTGAAGTCATTTAGAGGTTATCGCACCATAGTACCTTAGGCTATAAAGCCATATACAATAAAACCATTTATATTGATAAAGGTCGGCATTAGTATTGCCTATATGGATTGTCACACCCTTCTATATAGAAATCATGTTAAAGCATCCAATTTATAAATAACAAGGCCATAAGACGAAAATCATTTATATCACATATCATAAATGAATATAAATTGCTGACTATAAGCAGCATAGTTATGGGTTTGCATAGTATAAAACTTTAAAACTTAGAAATATGGGACTGTCAACATCATGACCAGGCGGCATCATCACCGTAAATAATCAATGTAGAAAATAGCCTATAGTGGCATTATGGCCAAATACTATAGCATAAGAAAATAGCGGCAACAATGCCGTATAAACACAATGTCGAAAGTAATAATAGCGGTGATGCAGCCATAATATAGTCAATGTTGAAAAGGTAAACTAGAGGCATAGACGACATGCGACACTGAAATCATAAGGGGTAGATGTAGGAAACCTATGGCATTATTAATGCCAACATAGATAAGCAGTGATATGCGACGTTGGTATGTGCATAGAGACATGTAGGATGGCCAACGTTGCAAGCATCAATGTCGTCATCACAGCTATACATCCCACTTCAAGCAACGTTGATTCATTGCATACCAGCCTGGGTTTTTGTCGTATGCGTCATCATTGGTGGGTGTCCAGAAGCTTAAGTGTGACATAAATGTCTTGCGGCATCAATAAAGCAATGACAATTCCTATAATTATTATAAAAACTGTAAATTTTCTATATAAAGTTATTTCTTATTACCAATTCCTATTCTTTGTCAAATTATTATTGGATAATAGCTTTCTTTACCAAAACCTTTTTAGAAAACTACTATAGATCACATTTCACATTCTCAAATAATTTGCAAACCATATACGTTGTATTAATATTTTAATATAATTATTAAGCTTCTAGCCTTATAAATTCATAATAATTCGTAAATACTTCGGAAAATCCCTAAAAATCACAATAAATTAGATTTATCATATTCTTTAACATATAAGAATTTCGAGACCAAAAACATTATTTAATTATTTTTAGTAATTAAAATTCAAATAAACAATTTTCTTCACTTAAGAAATTCATAAAATATTCATACTTAACTGGAAAATTGCTAAACTAAAAAACCCACTTCTAAAATAATATTTCTAAACATCATATAAAAATTTCTAGTTAAATAGATGTCATACACTAAGTTTTAACTCTTAAAACCTATTAAATACTTTCATAATATATCCAATAATTCATCACTCAAGCATATAATCAACCAATTTTTCAAAACATGGCATAACGACAATATTATATTCAGGATTGATCACAAAACTTATGTTTAAATCATTGCTTGAATGAATGTGAAAAATGAAAACTTATGTTTAATAAATTCATAAGGTATTTGTTGATTTAATAAAAAGAATAGGTAAATCAAAATAAAAGAATTTGTTTGAAATTTAAAATATATTGAACTAGGATTTTATTTACTATTGTAATTTAATGTTGAAATTAATTTAATATTTAAATTTTGGGTTTAACATGGAAAATTTAATTTAAAAGATTATTAATTCCTGTTTAATCAAGAATGATGATAAGAAACTTTTAATGTATAATTTAAAAGTGATTAAATCAGTTTAATAATAATTCGTTTTAATTAACGTGTAAAAATAAATATAATTTGATTTCGAAGCTAACTTCTATATACAATAGAATTAGGTTTTGAAATTAGTTTCATTGAGTTTAAAAATATTATATATATTGATATATAAGATGACATATTTTCATTTCGGGAACGAAACAGGCTTTTTGGCACTCTGTTATCGCTTTGGCCCAATCGATCTGTTACATCTATTCCTGTCCATCTTTGTCTACATATATACTGTTATGAAACCCTAGCAGCCTTCTGTTCTATTTCCTGTATGTACATTTTAGTTTTAATCTGCTCCTTCTCAATGGTCAATATCCTAAAACCTAATTCCTAATTTCAAATCTAATCCAAAAATTCAAACTGCTCAAATCCTATCATATTATATATTATTGCGAAGATCTCGGCGAATGGAATCTGTGTCTGCAATTCGTTTTTAGATTAGAGGCTCCTTTCCAGAAATTAGTGAATCATTCTTGGTCATTCATTCTAGGGTTTTGGTTTAACGGTGGATCGTTGATCATTCGAAGATCGAGAAGCTGCAGTGTAGAGGAGGCTTAATGGTGCAGATCCATATGGTTGGATCATCTCAGTGGCGCTCGATTTTGCCAGAAATTGCGATAGAAGGCAGTGGTGGAGGCGTTTTCTGGCGAAGGGGGGTCACACGTTGGGTCTACTAGGTGCGGCCACAGGAGGGCTACGCGGTGGTGGCTTCAGATATATGAACGACGGCTTGTAGGCGTGGTGTTGGTAGCTATGAGAATGGTGGCAATGGGTTATTTTTGGTTTATGTAAATGTTAGTTTGGATGATCAAGGTAATTGACAATTTTGCCCTTACTTTATTTTAATTTTAATTTAAATTTCAAACCTTCTAACTCGTAAACTTTTGCATACGAACTCTGATTGACACGTGGTTTCTTCTATTGGACTTGTATCGAAATTCCGGCAATATGAAACCGGTTTGGTTGAATTTGGAGAATGTTGAGATTTTGGCTTTTATTGGATTTTTAATGGGCATTAAATCAAAGGTGAGTGATTTAACCCACTCACAAATACGAAATTTTCTTATGTTAGTTAAATTGAAATCATGAAGTGATAAAAATTTATTGATTGTTGTTTGGTAATTTAAATTGTCATTTAAATTAATTTGAATTATATATTGAATTAAATTGACATTTAAATTAATATTGAATTTAATTGCTAGTTAAACACCGACAATTGATAATAGTAACTGTTGTAATATACTGGTTGATTTGGATTGTTGATTGCAATTGGACGCTTATTGATTGATATGTTGTATGTATGACTGTTATTTATTTTGATATATCCTTGTTATTACCCCATTTTTATTTAACATCCTATAAATTTTCATTTGAATTATTTCAAATAAACTAAGAAATGGGTTGAAATGATATATACCTATGTCATTTAATTTTGGGTTGAAATGATGTATATCCATCCATGTAATTAAAATTGAAATAAATGATCACTTGGCCATAGGGTAGAAAATTATATACGGACACCGAATTTGGTTAAATTAAATGGTTTATAAAATCTTGAATTGTTTTAAATGAGATCGTTTTAAAGAAAATAAAATTTTGATTTATATGAATTAAATTATTTTCTAATTCGAGATTTGAAATTGTAACTGTTTAGATGAAATTGTTTAAGGATTTAATTTGACATCTTAAAGTGGATATTGGAATATGATTTAAATTCACTGGAAGTGGATAATTGTGAAGACTTATATTTTAATTTAAAACTTTGAATTTAATTAAATTAAAATGGTTTAAATTGGTATTCCAAAATTTGGGATGTGAAAGGGTTTAAACTAAAATTGTTTTAAACGAGAATTTAAATTGAAACTTTCAGTCATTTGAATAGAATCGCGTAAATTGAATTTGAAGTAAAATTTGAAATTGTTTTGAATTGTGGCTGATTTAAATCAAAATTTGAAAATGAAGTTGACTTGAAATTGGAAGTCGAAAATGGAATTCGTTCTGATTTGGAATTTGAACCTTGTTGTGAAAGAAAGAAACGGTTTTAATATAAACTATTTTAATATATAAACTATTTTAATATATAAACTAATTTAATAACCAAATTATTTTATATATAAACTATTTTAATTATCCAACTATTTTCAATATGAAAACTATTTTATATTAAAAACTATTTCCAATCTTTAAAACTATTTTAATTATTCCAAACTACTTTTCAATATTAAAACCATTTTAATTATCCAAACTATTTTCAATATTCAAACTATTTTCATTATTCAAAACCATTTTCAATATTCAAACTGTTTTAAAGTGGGAATTATTTAGATTTAAATCATTGATTTAAATATGAATGTTTTGACATGAGGGTATAACTTTTTGAATTCGAAATGATTAGAAGTGAATCTGATATTTTGATATGAAATATGAGTTGTTCTTGAAATTTAAAAGAACCAACCGGTGTGAAAAATAACGTTTGGTTGTTAAAGAGACTGGGGCCGAATATTAGCATATTCTCTATCAACGCCGGAACCACTTTAACAACTGTATACGCGGTGGATGTTATCCAGAATGTAGAGGTTGAATTGGGGATGTTTACTGGATTAAAGAAAGGAATGATGATGGATGACCTCGACACTTGCGCCAATTTGAAATGACTAAAACAGGAGCTTATGTCTGGCCAAGGGGTTAGCTACCTATAGGGGCCTCACCCCTTTGTATTATATTGATTTTTGACTTGATCGGTGCACATTGATTTGATTTTGGGGTGATGGACTCGGTCGGCAGTCGTTGCTACGATGTGTTACGGCCAGCCAAAAAGGGTTTACTGGTAGAATCCTACCTTAGGCATTGCCTCACGTGCGTTGTCATACTTTTATCCTTATACGCGACCATTACGATTTTGTTTTAGTGTTATCCTATCACGGTGCCTCCCTGGCTACCGACGTTACTGGTGATGCTACTAAGGCAAACTGTAGGACAATGCTTAAAAATGTGTTAAGGGGGATCAATGTAAAGCCTTAACGCTATTTTAATACTTTACTTTACTGATTGTCACTACATTTATAGCGTATCTTACAATATATAGATAGTTTGACGGATCCTTAGGAGATGGAAAATCCTGTAACATCTCTTAAGTTATTGTACTCACGTTGTACACTTGATAGGAGATGTAAAATCCCATAAACATCTGTGAAGCTATTACACTCTTATTTACTTGTTATTGATTTAACCTACATAAGAACTTTTAGTTCTGACTCAAGTGTTTTGTCTTTTCATTACGCTCGGGTCAGCCCGAGTATTTTAGTGTTGAAGATACCATTCCTTGAAGATGAAGATGGAGTTTGCTAGACCGTATTACTATTATTATTCCGCTGCACTAGTTTGGTATGTTTGTTGATTGTACTATGATTATGTTGAGAAATTGTGTAATCTGATGTATATTGTAAAACAGTTTCATGAACTGTTTATTTGATTATTATATTTTATCATTCTGTTGCGAGATTCTGTTTCTTGTTTTCCTTTTTTTCTCTTATTTTCTTATTAAATCCCATTGATAATCTGCCCTTTCGAATGATTTGAGTTAGACATGTATGGTTTATTGTTGATTTAAACCGTCCAAAAAGGTGGGTCATCACAAATATGGTGTTTTTGTGATATTTTCCTATCTTGGCAAAATATCCCAGCATCATATTTGCTTAACCAGTCCATACCCAATATAATTTGAAAGCCCATAAAATCAAACACATGTAAATTGCAGGCAAATATATGACCTAACAACTCTAAATGGTCACATTTCATCACAAGAGTTGCATATCCACCTATCAGATTTGCAACCCTTAAGAAAGTAACAAGGTATAACGGCTCTAAACTAAGCTTATCTAGTAAACAATAAGAGATAAAAGAATGTGATGCACTAGTATGTAACAACATTCTGACAGATTTTCCATGAATCAAAAGTGTACCTCCCATCATAGACTTTCCTTTCTCCTTCGTTGTTGGTCTCGAGGCAGATGGTTCCAAAGAAAAAACTTTTCCTTTCTCAACCTTAGCTGGTTCTTTGCGTTGATTCTTATAATGCCCAATCTGGTCATAGTTGAAACACTTGATCTTCTTCTTTCCAATTGCCTTCATTCCATCCCTGGAACGACACTCATTGGCAAAAATTTCTTTCTTATCACATTTATAGCAAATAACATCCACTTTTCCTTTCTTGGCAGCTCCATTCTTTTGAGCTCCCTTCCTCTGAAAGAACTTCCTTTTGCGACTCTGCCCACCCTGAGTCTCTACTACATCGTTACCGCCAAAGCAAGCAAGCATCACTTTATTCCTCAAAGCCATCTCCACTACTACGTCACATGGATCCCTGAGATGCGGCAAGGTTGCCCTCGCAAGTTTTGGTCTTAATCCACAGATGAACTTTTCGTTTCTCTTAATCACTGTGTCAACTGCAGCATACCCATACCTGGATAACTACCCAAATCTTGTTGCATAATGTAGCACTGTCATATCTCCTTGCACCAACTCAAAAAAATTCCTAAGCAAAGTTGAATTGGATGTTTTAGACATGAATCTCTCCTCGAACCTCCTTTTGAACTCATCCCATGTTAAAGTTTCCTCTGGCACTCCAACTGTAACACTATTTCACCAGTATAATGCAACTCCTTGTAACTGCCTGGATGTCAATCTCCTTTTTTGCTCATCATTTAGTCCTAAATAAACAATAATCCTTTCATAACGAAGCAACCAATTTTCCACATCAATAGAATCCTCAGTTCCAATTAATGGCTTTCCTCCGAGTCTTACATAAACTTGACTCAAAACAGCATAGTTATTGACAAACGGAACTTCAGGATTTTCTCCTCCCATTTCCACCAACTAACCCAGCAACAACTCCTACTTGAATCATATTGACAAAGAACTAATTCATAGCTCCCATATCCACCAGCGGTGTTCCAACGCCCACATTAGCAACTGTTTGTCGACCTGAATTCCTCCTAGTATTAGGCTTGACATTTCCATCGATTGTGGTGCTTCCTCCATCAAGATTCACTTCTCTGTTTCCTGCTTACATATCTTACTTTCCTTAAATCTGCATTCGAGCCTTAGTAAGATATGGAAGAATGGTCTAGAAAAGATGGGAAGAATAGCGATAAGATATATACTTATATATAGCAAATACAAGTATGTTACTATAGCGTTATCCCATACCCCAATCTCATTCTCTGATTCATTTGGATTTTGTTTTCATAAACTCTTTTAAACCCAAAATTCTTTTAGTTTTACATAAACTTTTGCTCTAATAGCAAGAAGTAACATCGCCCATTCTGAGTCCCGAAAATAAGCATTACTAATGCTGCAGTCATCAATAGTATTATTCTCCAATGACAAAATGAGATCAATTAATAGTATCGTTAACATCAAAGGATAGGAATATGAATATTTTTTAAAAACATAGATTACATTAATTAATTTTTATATTCATTACATAATCCCATACATTGCCCAGGTTTAGATAAAATATGATTATTACAAAATACTCCAAGAGCGACATATGAAGATGTCCCCTTGGTTGATTAGAGTTTACAACATGACAGATACAATTTCTGCCATTACATACATACAGACAAAATTCATAACAATATAGCTGATAAATAAATAATAGATTCCAATATGGTCAGCTCTGCCTCCTACATGTCTTCGAAAGCTTTATTTGCCAAATCTAAAACATGGAAACCTTACTCTCGAACTACTCAAATGAATACCCAAGAGTTAAAGGGGAAGAACAAAAACTATGAATCAAACAAAAATTCTGGTGTGAATAATAATATACCATCTTGATAATAAATATCTAATGAGACCACGCCGCTGAGCGAAACGAGTTTTCCCTTCATTCGTATCCTCTAAAATTACGTCTTTTATAAATCAAGCATCTATAACCACAATGGTTAAACTAGACAATATAAACAATCATATGAATGTATGCAACCTGGGTAATCATGAACAATCTGTCTAAATAAATGGACTATCTATCCCAATATCATAGTTTTCTTAGGTTAACTACAAACCTATGTGGCTAACTTGGGCCTACCAGACATTTCAAACTCCAACAAACCGTTAGAAGGAAACTGGACGGTCTATCAGAAACTTACTATTCCTAGGGTCACTCTGATCCTAATGGTTTTGCAGGCCAACCAGTAACATATCTCACATTTATGTGTTCCTTTCTATGCGTAAACCTCCTTTTAGTCTTATACTTGACGAAGCCGTATGCACTGGAATTATGGACTAATATCAAGTAGGGGCTAACAGCTGAAGTATAAGACGTGACTCTACACCAGTTCCATCTGGTTTTCTAATCTCTGAGTCAATTCATCCTATCACAATTTATCTAAAGGTAATAAGAATTATAATCTCTTTAGTGAAATCCTAGGCTAAATACCCTTCCTATTTCCCAAAAACCGTAAGTCTTTATAATTGATTTAACCCTTGAAATCAAATTTAAAACAAGGAAACTATAGCCCTTTATTTTATCTAAAATATTGTGCCAATATATATTTACATGCTTTTATAAAAGAGCATTGATGAATGTTGAAGTCATTTAGAGGTTATCGCACCTCAAAACCACAGGCTATGAAGCCATATACAATAAAACCATTTATATTGATAAAGTGTGGCCTTAGTATTGCCAATATGGATTGTATCACCATTCTATATCAAAATCGTGTTAAAGCATCTGATCTATAAAACACAAGGCCATAAGACCAAAACCATTTATGTTGCATATCATAAATGAATATAGGTTACCGACTATAAGCGGCATAGTTATGGGTTTGCATAGTATAAAACTTTTGAACTTAGAAATATGGGGATGTCAAAATAATGACCAGGCGGAATCATTGCCATAAATAATCAATGTCGAAAATAGCCTATAACGGCATTATAGCCAAACAATGCGACATAAGAAAGTAGTGGCAACATTGTCGTATAAACCCAATGTTGAAATTATAATAGTGGCACTACAACTACAATACAATCAATGTTGAAAAGGTAAACTAGTGGTAGAGATGACATGCGGCATTGAAACCAAAAGGAATTATGTTGAAAACTAACGACATCATTAATGCCGACATAGATAAGCAGTGATATGTGGCATTGATATGCGGCACAGAGACATGCGAGATAGCCAACATCACAAGCATCAATGTCGACATTAGAGCTATAGTTCCCACTTCAACCAGTGTTGAGTCATTGCATACCAACCTAGGTTGATATGGTATGCATCACCACTGGTTGACGTCGAAAATCTTAAGTGCGACATAGATGGGTTACAGCATCAATGAGACAATAACAATTCCCATAATTATTATAAAAACTGTAAATTTTCTATATAAAGTAATTTCTTTTTACCGACTCCTATACTTTGTCAAATTGTTATTGGATATTAACTTTCTTTACCAAAACCTTTTTAGGAAGCTGCTATAGATCACATTTCACATTCTCAAAATAATTTGCAAACTTATACTTTAATATTTTAATATAATTATTATGCTTTTCTAGCCTAATAAATTCTTAATAAATCGTAGACACTTGGGAAAATTCTCAAAAATCATAATTCTCTGGCGTAGAAAGAACGGGTCTCGGAGAGATGTACTGCTGAGGCTCGATCTAAATACGATTTGTCTTATTCTTTAACATATAAAACTTTTGAGACCAAAAACATTATTTAATTATTTTCAATAATTAAAATTAGAAAAAAAACCATTTTCTTCACTTATGAAATTCATAAAATATTCATACTTACTGAAAATTTATGAAATTAAAACCCCACTTCCAAAATAATGTTTCTAATATTGTATCAAAATTTCTAGTCAAATAGATGTCATAAACTAGGTTTTCACTCTTAGAACCTATTAAATAATCTCAAGATAAATCAAATAATTCATCACTTAAGCATATAAGCAACGAATCATTCAAAACACAACATAATAACAACATAACATTCCAGTTTGATCACAAAACCGAAATGAACATGCAAATATTAGGATGGATAACTATTATTTACCTTGACTTGATAATGTGACTTGAGATTTGAGTGTTGTTTTGATTTCCTTAAGCTTTCTCTTTGATTTTCAAGTTTTTATTCTCTAGGTTTCCCTTAAAAATGGCCGACTCTTCTTTATTTTCATTTGTATGAATGATAGTGCGGGAGGAAATGAGAATGGGTAGGCACATGTTAAGGAAATGTTGCCTTTTCCTATTTTGCCCTTCTCATAAATCCTCCTTCTTATTAATGTTCTAACCAATCTTATTAGTTCATTAATTAAGGCTCGACCAATTAGATTATCAAATCTCATTCTTCTTATCCCCTTGCATTATTTTATTTTATTTATCTAACTAAATGTCTTAAATAATGTTAATCAAAATTAGAGGTGCTACAACCACCATCTTTAAACGCAAAATTCGACCGCATCGAAAATCTATTCTTAAAATTGAGACCACTGTTAGATTCACTGTGACGATATGTGACGCCCCACCTCTATACTCACACAAGCCAAGGACACCACGAGGTAATGCCGTCGACTAGTACAAAGAATAAGGCTATTGAGGAGCGACCATCTGTGTAATTGATTTAAGCGAGAACCGATATGTCAGATAGTTTATCATGCATTTCATTTCAAGAGGAAATCCGACATATCCAATCCAAACTCAAATCTACTACACAGTGGCTATGAGGCCTTCGGAAACAAATATAGAAATAAGCATAACACAAATCAGTCGTAGATATTCACATCACTAAGGCGGAAACAGATATGAATATAACACATAGAAGTGTACATCAAAGTAGTGGTCATGCAAGATCCACTACATCACAAAAGAATAGGTACAAGTGCTAGACAAAAGAATATGTATACATCAAGGAGTCTCTATCTCGAATGAATAAAAGCATAAACTACTAATCTAAAGTAGTTAGCCAAAAATCAGATGATGGTCCTTGATAAGAAGTCAAGTAGAAGCACCTGAAATACCTCAGTCTGACCCGAGTATTATTTAAGAAGAAAAATAATAAACGGATCAGTCTAGCTATAAATATCATATACAATGAGATAGGATAAGAGATATGAAAAAAACGTATGATAACAATAATGCCGTAATGTGACAAGTATACATCAGATAACAACAAAAATCATACAATATCTCAAATATTCTCAAACACTAAAAAGAATGTCATATTCTTTAAATTATTCACCAAAACACAAATATTGATAGAGTTTATCAATGCATATCATCAAAATTGGTGAAACACAAATTCTAGAAATCAACAACCAGAAATCCAGAAAACACAAAGGGGGAGGCGTATCACAAACGGGAGCTTGAAAACTTACCAACACGTGTGTCACAAACGGAACACTATTCCATGGTCGCTAACCATCAAGTTTGAGCCGAAGCTCCACATACGGCCCGAAGACCATGGGTCGCTACCCCCACTAATTTGAACCGAAGCTCTACAAATGGGGTTTAGTCCCCCACACAAACAAAGAGACATCGCACATCGCTAGTCTAAACCACGAAATGATCATCAATGATCGATAAGTGTAAATTACACTAAGCTAGTAAATAAATGAGTTTAGCTTCATGTCTCATAACCACTAGCTTAACTTAAATATTTATGAACAAATTGTAGATTTCCACTCGAAAATTGTCACGAGATTTCAATCGAACAAGTCCAAGAATTAACCGATGAAGTAAACGCAAGCATTTCATACCACTTGTTTTGCTAAGTCATTTAATTGGATTTCTCATACGAATGAGGTAAAGGTTTGTATATACTAATAGATTGGAAAACAGTTTTAAAAGCGAGCTTTATATTTAAAATAGTGTCGAAATTGTTTTAATGAAAGAGTTTTAGTATTTACTACTAATATAGAAACCTTTGTATTTTAAAGTGACAAATCACAAAAATGATTGTAAAAACAATCAATCACCAAAAATTCACATACGACAATGTGAATTAAATCCATAAAAATTGATATCAAATCCATCAAATGGATATTCCCAAAAATCCAAAGAAAGAAGTCATCAAAGTCGATAATAAGTGATAACAACTAACCAGATCAACAAAAATCGATAAAAATTGGAAATTCAATCAAAAACAGCCAAAATAGGCAAAATTGGTAGTTCCAAACGTCTGGGGGTTCATCCAGATATCTGGATTTGGGTTCTGGAAATATTCCAGAAACCTTTTAGACGTCTGAACTCTAACAAGACGTTTGAAAACTAACCAGACGTTTGGTAGGTTTGGACCAGACGTCTGGTCCAAGTCTCTGCCATTTTTTCCTTTTCTGCCGTATATTTTTTTGTCTGTTGCCCTAACCAGACGTCTAGACCTTCCAACCAGACGTCTGGTTGCCTTTTCTAGGCAACAATTTGCCTAGGCCAATGATGGCCAAAATAATTCGGAAGCGATCGAACGAGCGACGGAGGCTAGGGATTTATGCCAAGAGACAACCCAGCCCTATAGGCTCTTCGATACACCCCAAATAACACGTCCAAATATCTAAGATAGGATCTTTAAAGATTTTGACTTCAAAACACCAAAATTTGGGAAATTCACCAAATCAATTCAAATCAAAAGCAAATGAACATGAATAAATGTTAGAAATTCATACCTAACAACAATGAAAGTTATAGACATAGATGTGAGTTCAAAAACTCACCTTTAAACCCAAAAACAACGAATGAGAAGCTCAAAAACAAAGGAAAGATCAACTACTCTTCAACTTCAACTCTAGAAGCTCCAATCTAAGATCATAAGCAAATATTTCCTAAGTTAGGTTATAGGAAATTTCTAAAATTGGAGAGAGATTGAGATGGAGAAGAAGAAGAGGATGCTTACCTAAGCTTCTCTTTGATTTTGGAGCTTGGACCTTGAATTTCCTAGTAAACTAGGGTTTAGGAATTTTAATTTCTCATATTTTCCCCCATTTTCCTTTAGCTTGAAAGTGTTAGGAAAATAGAATGAATGAATGAATGAATGAATGAATGAAGAGGAGTGGAGTGAGAGTTAAGGTATTAGATGAGTTGGTGGGCTGAAACCCAAACCCAAAGCCCAATAGAAAAATAGCAAAATTCTACTCAACTCCAAACATATCGATGTTTATACTCAAAAAGGTTGTAAATGCCATTTTGGACTCAATGGAAGTAGTCTCGAGTCCCAATTCGACTGTTTACAGAAAGTCACGTTTTGGACTTTTAAATTCAACTAACGATGCTATATTTAAATAAATCGTTTAACTATATTATCGTAAAAATATGCGGGTTGTTACAGACTCCCCTCCTTAAAGAAATTGCGTCCTCGCAATACTTAAGAAGAAAATAAAAAGTAACAACCATACTAAGGCATAACAACACAATAATAAATTTTGAATGAGAAGTTCACCTTAATGAGCAAGAGATAGTAAGTCCGGATGTGTTCGCTCGATGAATTCTCTGGATTCTCAAGAGCAATCCTTAGGATTTGAGGACCATTGAACTTTCACAAGCGGACATCATTATTCTGGAGGTGTTTAACCTCCGTAGTAATGATACGAATAGGATGTTGCTCATAAGTCAAATGTGGTGAAACTTCAATTTCTTCTATAACACCGGGCTCAAGAATAGAATCGGAATCCCTAAGGCATTTCCGTAGTTGAGAAATGTGGAATACGTCATGAATAACAGAAAATTGAGTCGGTAATAAAAAGGCGATAAGCCACGGAAACAATACGTTCGGTGATGGGAAATGGACCAATATATCGATGTGCTAATTTCCCCAAACGACTGAAACGCACAACACCCTTCATAGGTGAAACACGAATGAACACCAAATCTCCCACAGAAAATTCTAATTTCCTTCTTCGGTTATCGGCATAGGATTTTTATCTACTTTAAGCTTCCTTCATCCTATGACGAATAAGGTCAATCTTTTCTGTGGAATCACGAATAAAATCTGGACCTAAAACCAGCTTTTCACCGTCTTCAAGCCAACACGAAGGAGATCGGCATGGCCTTCTATAGAGTGCCTCAAAAGGTGCCATACCAATACTAGATTGGAAGCTATTATTATAGGAAAAATCAACAAGAGAAATATGATCTTCCCAACTTCCACCAAAATCAAGAAAACATGCACGAAGAAGATCTTCAAGAGTTTGATTCACACGCTCGGTTTGTCCATCGGACTGAGGATGATAAGCGGTGCTAAAATTAAGCTTTGTTCCCAAAGCTTTTTGAAGACCTATCCAAAATCCACTAGTAAATAATGGATCACGATCACTAACAATAGAAGTTGGAACTCCATGCAATTTACTTTGACATAGAGTTTTGCCAAAAGAGGTATGGTCCGATTGGACCGAACGGGAATAAAATGGGCAGATTTTGTAAGTCTATCGACAATCACCCATAAACTGTCATGACCCGAAGGAGAACTGGGAAGACCATCAATAAAGTCCATGGAGACTTGATCCCACTTCCAAACGGGAATGTCCAAAGGTTGCAATAACCCACCGGGCCTTTGATGCTCGGCCTTTACAAGTTGTAAAGTCATGCAACGCTTAATAAAGTTAGCAATATCAGATTTCATTGCATCCCAATAATAAAGTCGCTTCATATCCGCGTACATTTTACTACTATCGGGATGAATGGTAAATTTAGAACGATGAGAATCTTCTAAAATGTCTTTTCGAAGATCGCTAATATTTGGCACAATAAGTCTATCGAATTTTTGAATACCTCCACGAGCATCGATTTCAAAGTCTTTCAAACCATCAATCTCAATTTTATCTCTGCAACTTTGGCTAAGAAGAGCCAATTCAGGATCATGATTTTGACCTTCAAGAATGTGGTCTAAAAGAGAAGGATGAGCCTCAAGGCTAGATAAAACAAGAGATGAACATGAATCAAATTCACGATCTCGAATCTCACAAGTGGACAAAGTCTCGAGATCATTCCATTCGGATATCATCATTGAAACAACAACTTGTTGCTTACGACTAATGGCATTAACAACACGATTTCCCTTTCTGGGAGTATAAAGAATATCAAGATCATAAGATGCAAGGAATTCGAGCCAACGTTGTTGACGCAAATTAAGTTCCTTTGGAGAAAATAAGTACTTCAAAGATTTATGATGGGTGTAGAGAACAAATTCTCTCCCAAAAGATAATGACGCCAAATTCTAAGGGCAAAAACAATGGCCCTTAATTTAGTCTTGGCTGGCTTTAATTGCCTAGAAGCATAAGCGATAACACGTTCCCTTTACATGAGAACGGCTCCCAAACCAACACGACTAGCATCGGTATAAATAGTGAAGTCTTGGTTCCCTTCGGGAATCACAAGAATAGAAGCATCGAAAAGGAGTTCTTTTAAATGATCCTCTTTCCCGAAAAGATAAGACATTCAAAATTATAATGAACTTTATGTAATCATCTTTTTAGAAAAAATTACTTTTTACAAGTCAATTTATTGTGTCTGACTGTCTCATCATAGAGTTTAGGGGATTCCTATCGATAACGTTGGTCAAGCGCATCTACCAGAATTCTTAAAGCACTCAATGGGCAAAATAACACAAAATAATCTTATATATGATAAACATGTCTCTTAAAAATTTTACAAATATTCTTTGCTCGTTTTAAGAACAAAATCCAATTATACTTATAAATATCTTATTAAAAAGATTTGCAAATTTTAAATTGTTGTTTTCATCCATAATCAATGAATACAAGGATGGACTCATCGAGATATTCATAGAATACTCAATTCATAAGATGGATGAAATAAGTTGGAGGTTTCATCAAACCGAATGACATAACGAGCCATTCATCAGATCTGTAACGAGTACGAAATGATATCAAAGGAATGTTATCCTTTGCAATACGAAGCTGATGAAAACCGGTGGTAAGGTCGAGCTGAAAAGACCTTAGCACCACTCAATTGATCGCTTAGGTGGTAATCCTAAGACAGGCTCAAAGATATCGGGAAATTCACGAACTACTTGAATGAGGGAAATAACATCTTCCTCACCATGTGGGTTTAAAGAATAAAATGATGCCACCGAATTGAAATCGAAATCATTAAGAACAATAGAACTCTGCTTAACAGATTGAGGATGTCGAAGATGGATAGTCCACTCGGGATATAGGATGTGGGCTTCAAAATGATTAAGCTAATCCTTTCCCAAAAATCAATTCCGAAGCCTAAGTAGCACATAACATGCAAACCGGATCGGAAAACACAATTACATAAAATAATCTCGACATCTTTACAAAGTAAACCGAGTGTTGTGGATCCACCAACCGGATTCGCAATTCTCAGTGAAGTCATTAAGCCCATAATATTTAAAGACAAAGCATCAACAAGTTCTTTTGATATAAAAGAGTGAGATGCACCCGTATCAAAAAGAACTCGAATAGGAAGTTCACGAAATAAAATAATGCCATCAAGGACTGAATGAAAAATACCTTGACCAAGAGAAGGGTTACTAGGGGCTTGCACAACATTCAGCTTTCCCTCTCTCCTACTTTGAAGTATGGGACATGAAGATAAAAGATGACCCAAACTTTTGCAATAGCGACAGGTAAGGGGTTTCGGACACCTATTTGCATAGTGGTCCGTAGAACCACAATTGTAGCATTGTCCACGACTAAAGGTAGGAGTCTTTGCTACCGAAGTTGCCTGCTTCCCTTTCTTGATGGGATTAGGACTTTTGAACTTAATATGCCTCTTCTTGTTGTTATTGAGGCTCTTTTTGGAACCTCAAACATCACTATCACTTCCTTTATCGGCCTCTTCAAGTCGAAGAGCGATATTAACAAGCTAATCAAAAGAAACTTCTAGTTTCAGAAGTAAAGGCTTTTTAAGATTCTTTTTCAACCCATAAATAAACCTCTGATTTTTCTTCAATGGGGTATTAATATATTTGACCTCGTATTTAGAGAGAGATTCAAAAGATGCGACATAGTCTGTCACAGAAGATTCACCTTGAACAAGGTCAATAAAGCGTCGAGCTAAAGTTACTTTTTCAGCTTCCGGCACAAATTTCAACTCGAACCTTTCCCGTTATTGCTCCCAAGTAAGATCCACTTCGATAATTTCCAAAACCAAAAGCTCATACCAATCTAATGCTCTTTCTTGGAGCATGCTAGAAGCCACTTGGACTCGATGAAGATCAATAAGATTCATGCGAGAAAAGATGTGGTCGCACGATCTAAGCCAAGCTTGGACTTCTATAATGCTTTTGGAACCCTTGAATGGCCTTCCACCCAAATTGGTATAATCACTGCACAAACGTGCAAACCTAGATTTAGGATGAGTAGGCTCTGGAATAGGTCCGACAGCTTGGGCATTCTTTACAAGATCCAGAACCTGTTGGGCAAACATAAATATTCCATCCTGAGGAGTAGCACTGGATTGACCGGCGCTGGAACGACCAGGTCTAACCATTTCTATTCTTTAAGAAAGAAAGAAAGAAGAGGAAAAAGGTTATTCTCAAAATGAATATCAAACAAAATTGATTGATAAAACAAGGCATCATAAAAGAAAATAGGATAGAATGGGTCTTAAGACTCGAATTAAATCCTAAGGCACGACTCCTAAGAAAGACTTAGGACAATGATCTTTGCTAGATTATTCTACATTGTTCCGAAGTTTGGCTCTAATACCAAGCTGTGACACCCCACCTCTATACTCACACTAGCCAAGGACACTACGAGGTAATGCCGTCGACTAATACGAAGAATAAGGCTGTTGAGGAGCGACCATCTGTGTAATTGATTTAAGCGAGAACCGATATGTCAGATAGTATATCAGGTATTTCATTTCGAGAGAAAATCCGACATATCCAATCCAAACTCAAATCTACTACACAGTGGCTATGAGGCCTTCGGAAACAAATATAGAAATAAGCATAACACAAATCAGTCATAGATATTCACATCACTAAGGCGGAAACAGATATGAATATAACACATAGAAGTGTACATCAAAGTAGTGGTCATGCAAGATCCACTACATCACAAAAGAATAGGTACAAGTGCTAGACAAAAGAATATGTATACATCAAGAAGTCTCTATCTCGAATGTATAAAAGCAAAAACTACTAATCTAAAGTAGTTAGCCAAAAATCAAATGATGGTCCCTAATAAGAAGTCAGGTAGAAGCACCTGAAATACCTCGGTCTGACCTGAGTATTATTTAAGAAGAAAAATAATAAACAGATCAGTCTAGCTATAAATATCATATACAATGAGATAGGATAAGAGATATGACAAAAACATATGATAACAATAATGCCATACTGTGACAAGTATACATCAGATAACAACAAAAATTATACAATATCTCAAATATTCTCAAACACTAAAAATAATGTCATATTCTTTAAATTATTCACCAAAACACAAATATTGATAGAGTTTATCAATGCATATCATCAAAATTGGTGAAACACAAATTCTAGAAATCAACAACCAGAAATCCAGAAAACACAAAGGGGGAGGCCTTTCACAAACGGGAGCTTGAAAACTTACCAACACGTGTGTCACAAACGGAACGTTATTCCATGGTCGCTAACCATCAAGTTTGAACCGAAGCTCCACAAACAGCCCGAAGACTATGGGTCGCTACCCCACCAATTTGAACCGAAGCTCCACAAATGGGGTTTAGTCCCCCACACAAACAAAGAGACATCGCACGTCGCTAGTCTAAATCACGAAATGATCATCAATGATCGATAAGTGTAAATTACACTAAGCTAGTAAATAAATGAGTTTAGCTTCATGTCCCATAACCACTAGCTTAACTTAAATATTTACGAACAAATTGTAGATTTCCACTCGAAAATTGTCACGAGATTTCAATCGAACAAGTTCAAGAATTAACCGACGAAGTAAACGTAAGCGTTTCATACCACTTGTTTTGCTAAGTCGTTTAATTGGATTTCTCATACGAATGTGGTAAAGGTTTGTATATACTAATAGATTGGAAAACAGTTTTAAAAGCGAGCTTTATATTTAAAATAGTGTCAAAATCATTTTAATGAAAGTGTTTTATTATTTACTACTAGTATAGAAACCTTTGTATTTTAAAGTGACAAATCACAAAAATGATTGTAAAAACAATCAATCATCAAAAATTCACATACGACAATGTGAATTAAATCCATAAAAATTGATATCAAATCCATCAAGTGGATATTCCCAAAAATCCAAAAAAAGAAGTCATCAAAGTCGATAATAAGTGATGACAACTAACCGGATCAACAAAAATCGATAAAAATTGGAAATCCAATCAAAAACAGCCAAAATTGGCAAAATTGGTAGTTCCAGAGGTCTGGGGGTTCATCTAGACGTTTGGATTTGGGTTCTGGAAATATTCCAGAAACCTTCTAGACGTCTGAACTCTAACCAAACGTCTGAAAACTTTCCAGACGTCTGAAAACTTTCCAGACGTCTGGTAAGATCATAAGCAAATATTTCCTAAGTTGGGTTATAGGAAATTTCTGAAATTGGAGAGAGAAATAGATGGAGAAGAAGAAGAGGATGCTTACCTAAGCTTCTCTTGGATTTTGGAGCTTGGACCTTGAATTTCCTAGTAAACTAGGGTTTAGGAATTTTAATTTCCCATCTTTTCCCCCATTTTCCTTTAGCTTGAAAGTGTTAGAAAAATAGAATGAATGAAGAGGAGTTGAGTGAGAGTTAGGGTATTAGATGAGTTGGTGGGCTGAAACCCAAACCCAAAGCCCAATAGAAAAATAGCAAAATTCTACTCAACTCCAAACATATCGATGTTTATACTCAAAAAGGTTGTAAATGCCATTTTGGACTCAATGGAAGTAGTCTCGAGTCCCAATTCGACTGTTTACAGAAAGTCACGTTTTGGACTTTTAAATTCAACTAACGATGCTATATTTAAATAAATCGTTTAAATATATTATCGTAAAAATATGCGGGTTGTTACACGATACCTTCAAATTTCAACTTGCATCACTAACCAATTCGTCCCTAATCAAAAAAGCCTCTTTTTGGCCTAGGGTTCCACCTATTTGCACCTTTGAACGTAATTTTCCATTTACCTAAGCATCATTTTCAAAAACAAACACTTGTCGTAGACTCCCTTTGTCGAGAGCTTCTCAACGATATATAATTCGATAGAGTTCGGGCAATTTAAATTTTAATCACTTCTTTATTAATTTGCTAATCAACATTAGAAGGGAGTTAGAGTAGTTTTCGGATTAGAGAACAAAACTAAAGATAAAGGTGACGACAAGGTTTCATAATCTTATTTGTATAGTTATTAGGCTGGGTTATGGGCTGTCCACCCAGTTCGACCCGAACCAGCTACGTACGCTGTTTAAACACTATAACGTCTCTATTTCGCAAACTGTAACTTCAAGTATATAAAAATTATATATTGAATTGGTTATCTCGAAAAGACCTTCTCAATGGTTATAAACACGACCACTAGTCTACCCTTTTATCAAAAATTAACTTTTAATTGCTTTAGTTTTAAAAGCGTAAAATTTTAGGGTCGTTACAATTTCGTCTTCCAAATTCCTATAAGCATGAGAAAGTAACAAGACTGACCAAAATTTCAGAATCTAAACCTCGAAATATTTCAACAGTACCTACCTTATGCTGCTATTGTTACGGAAACTCCCAAATTAAAGCACACCTCACATCTAGGAAATACACGATAACCTACATTATCCTACATTTCCCAAAAAACATACCTCTTTTTATGAAAACTTCTCACTATTTAAATGCAAATCTAAACAAGCGAGCATTTAAATTGCTATGCTTCGGCTCTCATGTACCTAACTTTACTATACAAAGAGGATTATGCACCAATTTTATAGCAATACATAATTAAAACATATATAACTTAACCTAGCAACCGATATAAACACAATCGTATATAATTAAAAATTGGAGAGTATGCTCAAATAAGTTGGTATCTAAGAATACCATAGACTCTGTGTCTCATCAAAAGGCAATCAACTCATATAGACACACTTCGACCCCTAAAATGGCCATGGATGACATGTGATTTATACTAAATAGCTATTGCTAGCAACGTCTCCGAACATGCTATAACAGGTTACTATAACTAGCATACAAGCTACCAGATACACAAATCAAGCAACAACAATAAACAAAAACAAATCAAAAAGCAACACAAGCAACAACACAAAATCAACAAGCAATAACAAGCAATGACAAACAATAGCAAACAACAACAATCAACAACAAACGGTAACATGTGACAACAAGCAACAATGATTGATAAAAATTAATTAATAATCAACCAAAAAGCAACAAAATCAACATACAACAACAATCAATCATCAAGCACTAATAAGCAGCAACAAGAAATAACAAACATCAACAGACAATACAAGCAAAAATAACTAGAACGCCAAATGAGTCTATACCAAAATGCACGGTAACTAATAATGGTTGAAGCATGCCTGTCAAATTGTAAACTCCTGGAGCCTGTTTGACTTCCAAAATATACAAATTTTTAAATGGTGCAACTCCTTTCATGAATACAATCCATGAAAGATCATTACACCTCCTACTTCAAAATTGAAAACTTATATGATATGCTGGATCACAATTCTAAAAACTCTCGAATAAATCTATCGATCTAAGTCTCACGTTTTCTTTTCCTTCCAAACAGAACTTATTCTTCAAAGGAGAAAATTTTACTGATTAAATCATTATTGAATGACAATCTACAAATGCTTGGGCTTGCTCGGGTTCAAACTCACCTAAACCACATAATGTTGATAAGGATAATATTCTAAGTGCACTACAATGCTTGCTTAGGCAAGCATCATCATGTCACTTAGAAGATCATAAAATTTCCACAAAACTAGTTGAGAAATTCTTTCCAGAACCTAAGCTATCCTCAATGACTATACTATAAATAATTTTGCATGGATAAAGATCATCCAAAATAAATCTAATACCCAATCCAATCCTTTGTTTGTTCATGATATTTCTTTGTTAACTAAAGGTCCATCACTTGACTCTTCTCATGCAAACTTTGATCTGGTTTCGACTACTGAAATTTCCTTTTACGACTAAGGCCACAGTTCAAAAATCTCTCAGTCACTTCAAGAATCCGACTTAAGTGCTTGCGCTTAAGAATCGAGTGAAAAACCCTTGCCTAATTGGTGCAAATCACCTAGTAACCCTATGCTCGAATTAGTGATTAGGAATTGGCACATGAATGGACCGGTCTCTAAAAAAATACCATTTTGGCAAATGGGATTACTCCCAACACCTAAGGTTTATAAACATAAGGAAAAACAATTCACACAGGAATGAATCCATGAAAAGTGTTAATAAGTCACCCGCTCAGTCTTTGCTCACTACTAGGAAACCACCGGATTCTACTTGGATGCAAATCCAAGTCATACTTCATCGATCGACTCCACTCAACTCAAAAGCTTAGGCATCGAATCTGAATGGCAGTACTCTCGATCGCTACACCACTCTCAATACCTACCCTATCTACACGTGTACCCCATCTACTTATGTGAATAGCCTGAATAAAGATACCTTAGCAACTAGCGATAGAAATAAATTAGATTTCAAATGATAAGTGGTGTAAGAAATATTATATAGTAGAAAATAAAAGTATGCTCTCTTAACGTATCTCCTTTTACCATTCTGTTTAACTCAAACTGGTCTACTTGGTCCTGAGTGTTGAACCTAAGCTCTGATACCAAATGTAACAAACCGCCCTTTATAATACCTAAAAATCAGCGCCTCACATCAAAGCCTGACTTTCAAATACCACAAAAGACGGTTTGTCAAAAAAAGAAAGAAAAGGAAACAAAACACTATACCAATGCATAATGATATAATCCCATAGCGGGATAATAATATATAATATATTAAATATACATGAATAGAATGGGATGAACAATATATAGGAGACTGCACTGGCAGAAGTAACTAATAAATAAATATCAATACAAAAAGTCAGAATAAAAATATTTGATAAAATATGTCTCATATACTAATAACATCTGCCATATAACCACTACAGTATCAAGTATATAAATATCCAAGTATTGTCTTCGCCTCCAAAGCTTCAGGTGCGCCACTCTGATAGCATATCCCCAAAAGCACATAACTCCCAAACTACTCAATCAAGTACCCAAGAGTTGTCATTACATAAACAGACAAAGACAAAATGTGGGTCAAACATAAAGCCTGGTATGAGGGGAACTATCTCAAAATACCATATATCAAACTATATACATAAATAAAACAAGAAGTTACTGAGATACAGTCTGTCCTATCTATAAACGTAGCTTAGGGATATACCGAACAGCCCAAAAACATGTAAAGTAAACCCATCACAAAAGGTAGAGTATCATACCATAACCCGCTCTTCTCATGTCATCAACGAAAGAGCAGAACTAATATAATGTGACTGATATGTAACCATATACCAAGATAAGGTAACCCACTATAGAAATGTATGGACGAATATAAATATCACAATACAAGTATAACCTAAAATACATAACGATATCATCGACCAACTAATATAACACACAATATAATAAACATAGTAAATTGGTACTCATCATTGCTGATGGCTGGAGTCCGCTACGGACAATAATCGATTTAATTATCTCAATCTAGGATCTAAAAAATTATCGGTACCGAATTGTACTATAGACATCAATCGTAATCTAATGATACCTATTGAGAGTCCAGAATAAATAAAGTTAGTATCGAATTGTACCATAGACCTTGAGCTATGTCCTGATCGATCAAACTCGTGTATATTTCACCATGTCCCAAATCGAGCATAGTTGATATATGACCTACTATATTTGATATATGACCTACTCTATATACCTAAAACCTAGTCAAAAAATAAATAGAGTCGGCACCGAATTGTACCATAGACCCTGAGTCACATCCAGATTGGTCAAACTCTGGTAGATCTCATTGTGTCCCACATCAAGCATAGGTAATATATAATCTAGACCTTTGTGGATCTAGCCATACCCCTAAGCATAAGTGATATATGATCAATAGTTGATGATCACCATCGCCTCCACTTAGTCATCATTGATTTCTCAACAAATTTGCATAATGTCTCAACAAAAGAATACGATGGTCATCTCGTATAATACGCTATCGGGCGCATAAAGGAACAACGATGTCGTATAGATATATATCAAATATAACGTCATGTAATCATATGCACCTATAACAAATGAAGATGTGACGACTGGGGATTTTCCACCCTCGAAAATCGACACTAATACGTTCACTGTATAGAATACTGAGCAATCGAGTGCCGAAAATACCAGAGCATTAAGGTTTAAGAAGAAAAAGATAGAAGAAGAAACCAAAATAATAACACAGAATCTCACAATCGCAGCGGAACAAAATTTAATATACAATAAAAGATTTTTATACAAAAGAATCTGTATCAGTTAATATACATATAAATTATCAGAGTACAACTATCAACATAGAAATCTGGACAGTTATATTAACATGTCGTCAAAATGCTGAATATACAGCCTACAATACACAGCGGAATATAATCAAGTATATGTAATACGTCTTTGTCATCCAACCCATCTCCTAAACTCCAAAGCATTCTAACCTGAATCTGTAATACTCGGTTTAACCCGAGCATTACAATAAAGTAACACCCGAGTTAGGCTGGAAACCAGCATGAGTAAACACACTTAATTTTTTTTTTGGCAAGGCCAGCCGGTTTTATAGTGGACCGTCCACTTTTTATTACGAAAGTAATAAAAATTGAAGTACAGGAGTGAGGTAAAAGCACCTTAACTACTAAGAAAAATGGAAAATACAGCACAGGTACGTGACAGCAATGTCACAGTAACTAAAGTAAACACACTTAATTTGAAATACTTAAGTTATCAAAATCCTGTGAAACAAGGGAATCTCGTAAGACCGCGTCACACCTGAAAACAACGGGTTTTTATCTTACGATAACAAAACATTTTTATAGAAAATCCGTTGATATTATAATAGTGTCTAAGTAAAATACTTATTTAAATAGTCAAATTAGTTAAATTAATTAAATTCCTGCATATTAGACTCTAAAAGCCAAATCGTAGAGGTTTGCAGTGGTTATTCGAGTCGAAGTGGTTTCGGATAACGCTGATATCCGATCCCGGTCTCTTCGAATCTAAATGATAAGTTTTAAAAGTCCAAGTTGTTTAAATAACAATTTCACAATCAAGGTGTTAATTTTTTACATATGGAAATTCATTCCATATGTTTACTTTATCATGACCAGTCCATCGAGATTTACTTGCTTGAACACATTACATCATTCAAAATCGGAATAGTGACCAGTACGAGTCGGTTTAGTTTCAATAAAATGCATCAACATTTTATTCTATCTATTTCAACTTATTAGGCTACTTAATGACACAGACAATGGATAATTGAAAATAATATCTAAGAAAAATAAGCCAAAGCATAGATCGTTAACTAATTTAACGATTAATAATTATTATTAAACAATTCACAAATCAGAATTTAATTAACTTTAATTAAACTGAATCCACTTATATTTTTAATCCAAATTACTTAACAAATTAAAGGAATTATAAAAACGATTTACTATTAGTTAATTAAAATTGAACAATTCATTTAATAACTAATTTATTAATCAACATAAAATTAAGTCAAATAAGGTTTTAATTATTAATTCACTTAAATTATTATAAAATAATTAAATTTATATTACAGAAAATTAACAAAATTAATTAGATTAAAATATCAGGTGACAGGATTATAATAAAAAAAATTCCATATCGATTTGATTTAAAAATGAAAGAGAAATAAGTTTTATAGTTAAAAGTTTTATTAAATATAAACATTAGGTAAATTACTTTTCTTTTTAAAACATTTGCCAGTCAACATCAGCCTATGGGGACAAAACCAGGCCCATTCCTTTTCTTCGCTTCACATTTCTTCTTGTTTTTTTTTCTTTAAAAATGAAGCACGCCACGTTCCTTTTCTTCCCTTCACTTTGTGTGGTCTCCAAGTAATCTTTAATGATTGATTAGTTCTCGCCAATATGTGCTTTTCTTTTAATTGTGATCCATTTGCATATGGATAAGTGGACTCTTCCATGAAGAGTTAATTCTTTCTTTTCTTCTTTCTTTAGCTTCCAAAACATGTGCATGGATAAATCCATGATGCTTCTTCCAATTTGCACTCAATTTCCTATAAAATAAAATTAAAAGCTGCAATTTTTTTTAAAAATTAAAGCATATACACAAAATTACTGTTTTGCCTAAATGTAGAGGAGTGAATGATGATATGAAAACACTTTTATATATTGGTCAAAACATGTAAAAAAACTCTAATATGTCCTTTATTTTAATAGAAAAAGATTAAGTATGAAAGAAAATATATATTTTTTTACGTGTACATCATCGACTTTTGCTAGTTGGAGAGAGCAAAAAAATCAAGTGCAAATGTGAGAGTTAGAAATGTTTAAACAGGAGAGAATCTAAGGTGTAGTAAGATCAAGATCCCCCTTTCTCTCTTATATATTCTTCCCTTTTGAATTCAAAATTCCACCTCAATACACTATCATATGGACAGCCTTACTACTCCCTATATGGCCGCCTATAATAGCCCCACATATGGGCCTCCAATCCACTTCAAGACGATCAATAAAGAGCACATTTAGATCCAATTAAACGCATATCGATATCGTATATCGATTAGTGAATTTATAATTATTACATACACACTTTTTAATATTGATCAAAACATATCAAATAATACTTAACAGTTAATATTTCATAAATATTAATTAATTTAATTAATTTATGCCAATTATTATTTAACTACATTAGGCGGGAACATGAGTATTCAATGTTTCAATTGTGTGACTCTTATATGTAAATTTGGTTAGCAATTAATATCAAACAATTTGAATATTAACGTTTACACATGGCTGAGCAGGTGGTGTAACATTATGGCTAAATTTATCGCTTACATGACATCGGTAAAATTCAATCTAATTTTATCAAGTGTTACCCGGTAGTGATAATTATTTACACCAATTCTCTTCGTCAAAACTATATCACATTAGGACTTCTAGAATTTGGTAATGGTCAAAATTCCAATATCGTCCATATACAATGTTATAGTTCAAACACAAAGTCCTTTTTTCAATAGTAATAATTATTATTAACCGAACTACTGTAAACAGATATTTGACTATGACTTGACTTCAGTTGACTGTGGTACTAACCTGATATAACTGAGGAGACGAATCCTTCCTTAAATAGTGTTTCACTTCCAATACTTCCACTCGATCCAACTATAGTCGTTCGATGGATGCGCATGCCATGATTTAACTATAATCAAAACGAAGATTCCATATTGAAGATCAATAATATACTCAAGTTAGGAGAACTATGTAAATTTGTCACATCGATATTTTCTGTTTGACTTTAGCTAAATTAACCAATAGTAAACTATCGATTAAGTCATTCCATAGTTATCCAATAACTATCAATACGTAACCCCTTGGTACCCCCAGCAGTCATGAGTAATACATTGCCCAACATTTGGAGAGCTCTAGTCTCAATGGATGCATCGGCATCCAGTCTTGGTACATCTTAACTTGGAATATTTAAAATTATGTGTTTACTATATTGTGATAAAGACACATGATTACAACTATTTGTAATTACTATCACGAACACACCATTTATGAATTTTCTATTAAATATACTTAAACTAAATAATTAATTAATTATAACATATATTGACAAGTATGTAATAGAAAGGAAATACCTTTTATTATGAACAAGAATTGATTACAGAGTTAATAATTTACAATAAATTATAGAATTACCCCTGGGGCATACCCCTAACTCTATCGATACATACATACGTTCATACATACATGTTATCCCGCCTTTTGGCAAGGCCCTGACACCAAGAACTTAACTGGAAACCAAGGACAGTCCGTCCCGAAGATCGGTTATACACAGGTTCACTATGCATACTGGCAGATTTTTTCCGAGTCCAAATCGAGCTACAATTGACAAGGCACGACAAGCAAAGCTATAAAAGCTAACGTTCCAAATTTCAAGTCAATCCGAGTTCGTATGCTCAAGATATGATCGATGCAACTCAAGTAATCAACTTGTTCGTATCCATCAAGCAATCAGAAAAAACCTCCTTCGTATCGACCTTGTTCGAATCCATCAGATGCGCATGACTTCGTATCCATCAAGGGAGCACAAGTTCATATCGATCTAGAGCAGCGTTCTTCATATCCATCCATCCTCATACTGCTTCGCATCCATCACCTCCAGCTTGTTCGTATCGATCAACCAACGTCCACTTTGTATCAATCGAAGCCATACAAAACCGCTACTTCGTATCGATCCATTAACACACACTACACTCGTATCGATCAGCCAGTAATCAGTGTGAACAGTACAAGATGGACCGGTGCGAAATGCACTTATGTTGATCGATACAAAATAGAGCAGCGGCGATCGATACGAACAAGGCAACAAATAATGAATATGAACAGGGCTAGGCTGGGTCGATACGAACAAGGGACATCCATAAGAAAGACTCGGTCGCTCGGCATAAAATGTGGATCGATCCTAAAAGCAAGCACCATGTCATCAGACATCACGTGCATAACCATCGATACGAAGCTATCGATACGAACAACATCGATACGAATTCAACAGCCTTCGAAAAATCCAAACTTGCATCGATCATAACTCAAAATCTACAAGTCCAAATGCCACCAAATTTTCACAGGAGCTTGCGTACATCCTCAAGAATGTTCATGATCGATCTCGACTCGATTGGACGAAATATTGATCGATACGAAATTCGTTCGTATCGATCACGAATCGAGTGCAAACGGCATGGGATCAATCGTGTGGGCCCACCCACGTGAGAGAAGAGGTCTTCCGAGATCCGAGCAAGATATTTGTAGCCTACGCCCATAAATAGCAGCCTAGAACCTACTTAAAAGGGACCTTTTGGCTCTTCTACGTCCAGACTCTGCCGAAATCACTGTTGTACTCGAATCCTACTGTTGTAACACGCTGTAACCAGCAAGCAAAAATCAATAAAGTCAATCATTTCATAGTGGACGTAGGCCATACGCCGAACCACTCTAAATACGTGTGTTTCTATGTGTTTTTCTTGCTTATTATTGGTGTGTTTGTTAGATTTTCCTCTTTTTTCATTTATATTCTTCATTTTATCTCTTCAAACACATACGAAGAGTGTTGTGCCCAATTTTGGTACAAACACTTTGGTGCTTTCACTGAGAAAACCCAGTTTTTCTCCTGCTCGTTGGATCTACTATCGATATCGGATTGCATAAATCTAAGAAGAAGATCCGGATTTCAAGTTTAAAGTTCTTCCATCCTATTCAGATTTGCATCAAGTTTAGGAAAGAGCTTCGCTATCCATCATGGTTAACACTGGGACTACCTCAACTGTCGCAAATCCAGAAGGACGGGACAGACAGAACCCCGTACAACTACCTCCTGCCGATCAGAATGCTGTCGAACCATCAGACCCGCAAGGCCCTGTCACCAGGGAAGAATTTCAATTGCTAATGCAAGGGCTTACTCAAAGCCGCCAACAACTTACTCAGCAACTGCGAGCCAACGCAGAACTGACCAATCAACTAAACCGTCAAAGAAGAAGGAGATCCAAAAGGGATCAGGCTTCCTATTCATCCACCGAAAGTTCAGCCTCTTCTGACTTTAATCATAGATCCACGCGCTCATGACTGGACAGAAGTTACACACAAGCCGTTGGGCATCAACACACATTGAATCTTGGGCAACCGAGAGTTGGCCCGTCAACCAGCCATCAGACTGGACCCTCCTCCCGAGGAGGTGCTTCCCCATATCACATTACCGACAACCGCACTACCACTGATATTGAATTGGGAGTTGATGCTCGAAACTGAACGGATCCGACCCATCGCCAACGCAACCATACTCCTGAGCCTTATGTCCCTGAAGACATAAAACCAAGGAGGCGAGACATGGACCGTCGACCGCGACCGGCCCCTCCTCGCATTGTGGAACCCAACCATACCTTGGCCCAGCATGCTCAAAATGTTCAGATGCCGTACATCCCGATGATGATCCGTCAAATGATCCGTGAAAGTCAGGTCTTACTAACGATGACTAGGGAATCTCCAAGAGTCATACCCCTTTCATTGATGATATACTCTATGCTGAACCACCTCGGCGATTCAGGATGTCGACTCTACCTGTTTATGAACGGAGCTCTGATCCTAATTAGCATATCTTAAAGTATGAATGGTTGATGAACGCTGCACGAGCCGATGATGCTGTCAAGTGCCGAAGCTTCCCGATTTCCCTAGGGGGCATAGCAACTATGTGGTTTTCCCATTTACCACCTCGATCTATCTTGTTTTTGACCAGTTGGCAAAAAAGTTTATTGAGCAGTTCCGCATGCATGTCGCAAGGCCGAAAGATGTTAATACTTTGTCTAATGTCACTCAAGCTCCTGGAGAGACACTCAGACGTTATCTAGAGAGATTTCATGCTGCATGCGCTGAGATTAGTAATCCCAACGATAACTCAATTCTGATGGCACTAACTAAGGGGATCGATCTCAAGTCCAAGTTCGGCAACTGATTGGCCGGAAAACCTCCTGCGTCATTGGACCGTTTCTATCCCAAGGCAGCCCAATTCTTGAGAAGGGAGGATGCGAAACAGTCTAGGAAGAAGGATGACGCTGGACCTAGTTTGGAGGGAATCCAGAGCAATGTTGCTGTTAAACAAACCGGGGAGAGTTCCAGAAAGGTACAATTGAATATACAGAACAAACATAATCAACAGAAAGGCAATGGAAATCAAAACAGGAAACGGGATCAGAATCGAGGGCCACGACGTAGGGCTCCTATGTTTGATAATTATACCCCTTTGAATACGTCATTGGAGAATGTGTACTTACAAACTTGCAATACTGTTCAGTATAAGAAACCTGCTACAAAGCAGTCATCGGAAAAACAAATTCAGACAGGAAAGTTTTGCAGATTTCATGATAGCTATGGCCATAACACGAATGAGTGCCATCATTTGCAAGATATTATTGAGAAGTTGATACATGAAAGAAAGTTGGAACAGTTTGTGCGGGCGCCGCAGTCCAGAGGTGTGGGCTCATCAAATCAGAACCATATACCAGATCAGGCAAGACAGGAGGAACCCGCTCGTACTGGCGGGAGGTTGGTGATAAATACTGTTAGTGTTGGTCCATATCCAACAGATCGTAGCTGAAGGGAAATGGAGTCGTATGCCAGCTCTATCAGGCATGCGGGCTTTGAATGTTGTAGTAATTTGGAAGATGGGGCACCGGCCAAACAACAGAAAACGATGGCTGACGACATTATGTTTCGAGACCGGGATGCCAACAGAGTCGAAGACCCAACCATTGATCCACTCGTCATTTCAACTCAAATAGGTCCTGCTTGGATAAAGAGGATCCTATTGGATAGTGGAAGTTCAGTAAATATATTGTTTAAGTGAGCTTATGATCAGATGAAAATTTAAGCAAAAGATTTGAGGCCTTGTCAGTACCACATCCATAGCTTCAATGGAAGTGCGACTATACCCACTGGGATGGTGGAACTACCAGTGGAATTGGGAATTGCAGAACGCCGGAGAGTCTAGATATTACAGTTTGTTGTATTGGATATAGACTCGCCATACAATGCTTTCTTGGGCCGACTGGTCCTAGCTGAGTTCAGGGTTGCCATTACCCTTTGGTGTCTGACTTTAAAATTCCCTACCGATAATGGAGTCGGAGTTGTTCAGGGAGACCAGGCTGCTGGACAAGCCTGTTATGTTGCTGAACTACGGGAGGTGCAGCAAAAAGAAAAAGGAAAAGGCATAGAGGAATCTCTCTGCGTCTGCTTTGCTGAGAATTGACAATTGACGCCTGAGCCTAGCCCGGGCACCCCAACCAATTCCCAAGGGATCTTGACTCGAGAGATACTGAAAGTGAAGATGAAAGTAAAGACGGTTAAGCTTCCCCGGCCGAACTAACGATCGATGTTCCGATCGACGATAATGACGATTCTAAAATGATAAAGATTGGATCTTAGCTAAGCCAACAAATGCAAGAGGAATTGGTTGAATTTCTCCAGGAAAACCTCGACGTGTTTGCCTGGACGTGCTCTAACATGTGTGGGATCTCCCAGACATCACGAGCCACACATTGAATATTGACCCATGGCATGTCCCGGTCAAGCAAAAAAGGCGTGGTATGGATCCAGAGAGATCTGCCGCCCTTAAGGAAGAGGTAGAAAAGCTCAAATCGAAAGGGTTTATTCGAGATGCATTATACGTAGAATGGGTGTCCAATCCTGTACTCGTCCGAAAGCCAAATGGGAAATGGAGAACATGTGTTGACTACTCAGACTTGAATAAAGCTTGCCCTAAAGACAGTTTTCCACTTCCCCGAATCGATCAGCTCGTAGACTCAATGGCTGGACATGAACTCTTATCCTTCATGGATGCGTATTCTAGCTACAACCAGATACCCATGCACTTACCTGACCAGGAGCATACCAGCTTTATAACCGATCTGGGACTTTACAGCTACAAAGTTATGCCTTTTGGACTCAAGAATGCTGGAGCAACTTATCATCAGTTAGTTAATCGAATGTTTGCTAACCAGATCGAAAAAACCATAGAGGTATATGTGGATGACATGCTCGTGAAGTCGCGATTCTCCACTGATCATATCAAAGACCTGGAGTCAATGTTTAATATCCTTCGAGGATATAGAATGAAGCTTAACCCGTTGAAATGTCACTTTGGGGTCGCATCCGGAAAATTCCTTGGGTTTATTGTCAATGCTCGAGGGATCGAAGCTAGTCCTGAGAAGATCTGGGCAATTAGAAATCTTGAGACTCCAAGAACTATAAATCAAGTCCAAAGCCTCAACGGGAAAGTAGCCGCACTGAGCAGGTTCATCTCAAAATCCACTGACAAATGCATTCCCTTCTTCGATCTGATCAGAAAAGGGAAACGGAACTTTGAATGGACTACGGAATGTGAGGGCGCATTCCGAGCACTGGTTCAACATCTCTCTAAGCCACCCATTCTGTCAAAGCCTATTGATCACGAGAGGTTGTACATCTACTTGGCGGTGTTAGAGAACGCTATCAGTGCTGCCCTAGTTCGGGAAGAAGATCGGATACAACAGCCAGTATATTACATTAGCAAGCGACTGACCGGGGCAGAGAGAAATTATCCAAAGCTGGAAAAGTTGGCTTATTGTCTTGTTATTGCCTCGAGGAAGCTCCGTCCATATTTTCAGGCTCATCCTATCATTGTCTACACCGACCAGCCATTACGACAGGTCCTTACACAGCCTAAGACGTCTGGAAGGTTGCTTATGTGGAATATCGAGCTAAGTCAGTTTGACATTACTTACACTCCAAGGCGAGCCATTCAAGGACAAGTCCTAGCAGATTTCATAGCTGTATTCACTATCCCGGAGGAATTGCCCGAAACCAGTGAGTCTCCTAAATATATCTGGAAGCTGCATACTGATGGCGCATCAAATGACCATTGCTCAGATGCAGGGGTTGTACTTGAAACTCCTGAAGGTCGATCTATATGCTATGCTTTAAATTTTGATTTTCGTGCGACCAACAACGAAGCCAAATATGAAGCCCTGATTGCCGGATTGAGGTTTGCCAGAGATTTAAGAATCATTGCTGTGGAGAATTATTGTGATTCACAGTTAGTCATATGTCAAGTTCGAGGGGAGTACCAGGCCAAAGACCGAAGGCTGGCTGCTTACCTAGCTCAGGTCCAGGAGATATTGAATTAGTTCGATTATTATGCCATTTATTGTATACACCGAGAGTGCAATTAGAAAGCCGACTCATTAGCAAAGTTAGCTAGTACAGGTGAGGCACAGAAAATGGGAATCGTTCCCGTGGAAACGTTATCTTCCCCAAGCATCGATCAAAGGGAGACAGATTGGGTATTTGAGGTCATTCCCGATAAGGAGTCATGGATGACTCCGTTCATAAACTATCTCGAGCATGGGACCCTGCTAGAGCACAGGAATGAAAAGAGAAAAGTTCTTCGAAATACTTCGCGGTTCACCATCCAGAATGGAGTCATGTATAGAAAAGGGTACTATGTTCCTTTACTTCGGTGTATCGCTCACGATGAGATCAAATGAGTATTGCATGATGTACACGAAGGAGAATGTGGCGATCACACCGGGGGGCAAGCTCTTGCCAAGAAAGTGCTCCGATATGGATACTATTGGCCGACTGTAATTCGCGATGCATCGGATTACGCCAGAAAATGTGATAGATGTCAGAAGCACATTTGAATTCCAAGAGCCCCGCCTACCGAAATAACTCAGATGGTCAGTCCATGGCCATTTGCAGTATGGGGCATAGACATTATTGGCTCTCTACCTCTAGCCAAAGGTGGTGCGAAGTACGCCATCGTCGCAGTTGATTACTTTACCAAGTGGGCGGAACCTAAACCCTTGCTACAATCATGACAAAGAAAGTGATCAACTTTGTAGTGCCCAACATTATCTGCCGATTTGGTCTCCCGCATACCATCGTCATAGACAACGGAGCTCAATTCGACAGTGTTGAATTTAAGAATTTCTGTCAAAGGTTCCACATCCAGAAGAAGTTCTCCATAGTTGCACACCCTCAAGTGAATGGACAGGTTGAAGCTGTTAATAAAGTTATAAAGTCTATTCTGAATAAACGACTGGAAAAGGCCGGGGGCAAATGGGTCGATGAACTTCCTATGGCTTTATGGGCTTATCGAACAACCCACAAATCTGCAACCGGCCACACTCCTTTCTCTCTTTCCTACGGTTCAGAAGCTGTTATTCCAGTTGAGATGGAAGTACCTTCTCATCGTGTGACATATTATAATTCGAAGACAAATGCTATATTACTTGCCGAATCTCTGGATTTATTGGATGAGAAGCGTGAAAAGGCTGATTTGAGGGCAGCTGCGTACCGAAGTCAAGTCGCCCGGTTATACAATGCCAAGGTCTGACCCCGCACCTTTGAACTCGACGATCTCATCCTCAAGAGAATTTACCCGGTCCTTTCACATATGAAGCCAACCTGGGAAGGGCCGTATGTCATTGAACGAAAGCTCGGAGATGGCACATTCAAATTATCGACCGTTGACGGTCTCCTTCTGCCAAGAGCCTGGAACAGCGAAAGTTTACGCCGTTACTATACATAATAGGCTCTGTTTATTTATTCAGTCTATTTTTCATTTGCAATTTGTTTATGCATTTCGAAATTTGAATTTGTAATAAGGCAACTGACTTTGCCATATTTTCTTATTTCAGCAATAAAATGCAATCTCTTCGAGCCAGAGCTATGATTTATTTAAAATGCGTCATATGACCATCACTATGCACAGAGAGCTAAGTTCTACCGTATAGTGGGATTTATTCAAATTGGGAGTGATTGTGATATGACCGGTCACTCACTAAGTGAAACCCGAGCTCGGGGACAAGTCATCACACTGAAGCCAAAAAAGGATTGATACAAGACAATCCTCTAACTAACTCCAGATTCCCAGAGTGCGAACTAGAGTATAAACCTGTAAATGCGGTTTCGAAAAGGGTGGATCCATCCACCTAACGACTTCGCCTGTATTCAAACCAAGTTCGAGGAGGATGGACCCATCCATCTAACGACCTCACTTGTTAACTCAGGGTGGATGTGAGATGACCATCCATGATCCTAATAGATTCGTCGTTCCCGGAGTGCGAACGAAATCCTAAAGCCTAAACAGATGTGACTGACCATCTGTCGGCCAACTCCAGACTCCCGGAGTGCGAGCTGGAGTATAAACATAAATGCCAAATGGGTGTAATTGACCACCCATCAACTAACTCCGGATTCCCAAAGTGCGAATCGGAGTATAAACATTAAATAACTCCAGATTCTTAGAATATGAACTGGAGTATAAACATCGAATAACTCTAAATCCCCAGAGTGCGGATTAGAGTATAAACGCAAGCCGGGTTGACTGACCACCCACGAATCAATCTAAGTCCCCAGAGTGCGGACGAAGTTCTGAATATCAGACGGGTGTGACTAACCGCCCATAAAATAACTTAAGTCCTTAGAGCACGGACGTATCTTAAAACCTTGTGCGGGTGTGACAGACCACCGATCTACAAGTGCAATCCCTAGAGTGTGGATGCGATCGCCAATAGACGAGCAAATGTGATTCGACCACCTGAACTCATCTTGTTTCAATTCTGCTTCAGCGGAGTTTAGCTCGATATATTAAAGGCAATCAACGATTGTTAACCAATCTTTTCAATTTCTCCCGGGAACTGGGGGCAGATCTTAAGTGCCAGCCACTGATTGGGACAGTGCAATATCGGAATTCGAATTAGCACTCGATCACGACCCGAAATCGTGACTCCGAAACTTAGCAACTAAACCCGGGTCCGATTTAAAGAATAAAACTACATAAGTGTATTGAATGAAAGTTCGAACGTTGAAGCACTTTAACAAATGAACACAAATTGAGCTGAAGACAAAATGGAGTTTTATTTCAATTATTCTTTGGAAGAAAAGGGGTAAGTACAAAACTATACCAAAAGTCCTACTAGCAGGGGCCGAACCCGCATCTATACACGGCCTACAAAAAGAAAGCAAAAGTAGATTCCTATCTATCTACCAAAAATGACCCGAAGAGACGTATCTATTCTTTCTTTTTTCTCGCCTTCTTCTTCGGCATTGACCCGCTGGATTCGCCACTTGTTTTCCTCTTCGAACCCTTGCCTTTTGGCGGCTCATCTCCAGTTGGGGGCATTATGTTAACTTCCTCCTCCGAACTCAAGTGAATAGGAATGCTTCCCAAAGGCGGAGTCAAAGGGATAGGATCAATGTTAGCAGGCGGAGGAGGCACACTTGTATCAACGACCGTTCCTCCCGGGGAGATCATCCGCAAAGGGGCTGGACCAGGTCCCACCATTCCACCTCCAAAGCCACTGCCCCGCACAGCTGCTTTCATCTCGATGTTAATTTCAGCCAGTATCTCCTCTTCGTGAATTGTTTGAGCCTCACCTAGGACGTTAGCAGTTGGGCCCGAAAAGCTGGTCACTGGTGCGCCTCCACCCATGACAAACGGTAGATCAGCAAAGGGGTCACTGTGATGACCAAGAAGTTCCTCCATCATCTGTTCATCAAAAGTAAGTGTGCTCCCTTGTACTCCATCCGTAGGTGCAGTAGCCGTTGTCGTGGTCGCTTCTGTTATGATAGCCTCATGCTCGTGATGCAAATCTTGGGTTGTAGGAGACATGGAAGATATAACTCCTATCATAATAGAGATAGAAATAAAGTTATTAGTGATTGCTTCAAATAATGCTTCCCACACTGAATGAGCACAAGAGATGTTCAGAGTACCTTCCCTAAAATGACTTGCACGCGGAACTGGGGCAGCTTCAGTGACGTGCTCGTGAAGTGGAGATAATCGTGGTTGATCAGGATTATAAGCAGGAACGGACTAAGGATCAACCACGGATGTAGATTCAGGCTGAGTTGGCACAAAAATTTCAGAACCTTCATCATGGTGCTCAACACCAGAACCCTCTCCAGCTTCCGAATGCTGAGTGCTAAGTTTCTCCTTTTCATATGTGATTGTGATATCATTGAGAACCTTTCTTTAATCTTCACTCAACACCCGGTTCTCAAGCTCGAACCCATCGACTGATTCCGCTTGTCGTTCAGTTTTTTCATCTTCTACCAATCGGCCCCAAGCGTTATACAAATGAGAGAGATAGCTATCGAGCCAGGTCAGGTTTCGGTGTTTCAAGACGTTAGCATAATATGTGATGAGAAGATCTTCGATGTCATTCTCTAACCTGGCCTTCTCCGCTTTCACTTCATCCACAATCCTAGCCTCGGCCTCCTGAATCTTAAGTGTTGTCGCGTCCCTTTAACCTTGAAGCGCCACAGCTTGTTTGCACGCCTCCTGGGCTGCTTTGTTTGCATCGTCTTTTTCTTTGATGATTTCGAAGAATTTGGCTTTAAGCTCGTTAAGCTCCTTTAGCGCCGCATCCCTTTCGGCCATAACAGTTGTGTTTCGATGGCCCATCTCCTCAACTAAAACAAAATGCGTCTGTCGCATCCTTTCCATGGACTGATTTGCCTCATCGGCTTTCTTAGTGGCCTCTATTTCCGACTTCCTGGAAGATTCGGCCTCATTGTTAAGCACTTGTATTATACGGTCCTTTTGAGAGATATCGATTTCTAACTTCTCGATTACTTTTGCCCGCTCAAAAGCCACCACTGAGGCTTTATCCGCAGTCTTCATCCACTCCCTATATTGGTTGTAAACATTATGGATATAATCATGCATAGTTTGTTCCGCCTCGATTGAGATTCTCTTTAAGTGTGGAGGGAAAATGAAACTGTCAAAACAAATGTTTGGGAAGCCTTTTTTCAGCTGGGCGATTTTGATTGCTCCTTCCCCAGTGGGCTCGGTAATGGCTTGTTCAATGACAATAGGAGTTTCAGCCTCGGTTCTACGGCGCTGTAAATCCGACTTGGGAGCTTGAGAAGACGGTTTTTGGCGTGGAGGCTCAAAGGTTGTTTCTCGTGACCGGAGGTTGGTTTTGGAGCCTGAGGAGGTGGAGAGCATGATCAGGAGCGATATCTATATTCTCTATCTCTGTCCCTCTCCCTCTCATAATGTTCTTGACTAGAATAACCGCGATCGCGGTCTCTATCAGCTTCCCTCCTATGGGACTCATAGTATGAACTGGATGACTGACATGCGGAGCGAAGGCTTCCTAACATAGATTCTTGCCTAGTCATCGTACCTGTAAAGTAGAAAGAAAAGCAGAATCATAATTTCCAAAAATGAATAACTTATGATTGGAAATCGTGTAGTGCCGTGAAGTGTATGCATGTGTTAAACCCCCCGACCAATCGGATATGTCAACCACACCTGTAGGAAGTGACTCGCTTAAATCTAAAACATTTTGAAGCCCTTACAATCCGGTGTCGTGTTGAAGAGACACATAGTCTGAAATTGGAATGTCAGCGAGCCCTTCGAAAGGATTATCTATTTGCGAGGGAGGAGCCTTCGAAACTCTAACACCGGAGGTTGGCAGAGACACGACTACAGATTTCCATCTCGAAGACTTATGACGCTTATGTGCTACTTCCTTACCTTTTCTCCTTCCCTCTAAAACCTGAAAGCTATCAGGAGGCCTAGCTACGGGCTCGTCATCAGTGGGCGTATTTTCTTCATCGCTCTCCTCAGTAATTACGATTCCGGGCGCTCAATGTTTAGCCCGTCTCACCGGGGCTGCCCTAAGCGATCCCTCCAGTCTTATGCTTTGCTTTCGATCGATTAGTCCGACAATCCTCAAGTTTCTATCCATGAGCACCGAATCCATGTCTCTCATCTCACCTGGCACTTCCTGATGAATCCGTACTATTTCTTTAAAATGGGCACCTTCGGGTCAAGGAATTGCGGATGTAAAGGAAAGGAGATATTAGTCCAAGGTTAGTTATGACTATCTCGTTAACTACTGAAAAAATTGCAGCACTTACGTCTGACTAACCATCAAATAGCAAACCTTGGAGGACATCGGACGTAGAACCACTCCATCTTAAAGTAGCTGAGCCTGGTCCAGGTTCCCGCCACCACTTGGCAGTTCCTAACTGCCTCTAGAAACGTGAACGAAGGATTGTCTCCCCGACTCTTGACATTAAACAAGTATCCGACGTCTTCCGGAGTCGGGGGTCGAAAGAGATGTTCCATGAAGACGATGAATAGACTATTCAATAGTGCATATCCATTTGGATGTAATTGCGACGGAGTGATTCTGAAGAAAGCTAACACTTCTTGAATATACTAGCAGAGGATTTTGCATCGATACGAAACGATCTTCGACTGACCGATACGAAGCGCTGTTCCATAATCGATACAAATCGTTGTTTCCCATTATCGATACGAACTGTTCTCTTGGTGATCGATACAGATGCGTCCTTCGTATCCCTCTACAATTCTTCTCCAAACAACACAAATTCCATTACATCTTCCTTCAACCATGCTCCGACCTGATTCAGGCAACAACATCACCAGAATCGGCCACGATTATGAATGGATTGGTGTTGGATCTCGAATCTCATCATTTAGGTGTGGATTTATGGGTTGATTACCTAATTTAAGCTAATAGTTCAAAGGATTAATGGATTTAATGGCTCGAGAAAGAAGGCAAGTTCTTTTCCTCTGATCGATACGGAGGTAGTATGTGGGAATGAAAACAAGTGAAAATTTGGCTAAGTCCAAAATGCATTTATATGGACTCGAACTCAGGGGAAAGAGACGATTTGTCTCCCAGTAAAATGAACTGGTCGAAACGGTCAGAGCCAGAATGATACAAAAGAGCCTTCTTCGTATCCATCTACGGTCGATCAGGGACAAAGCTTTTTGTATCCATTAATCCATCGATACAAAAGACACAGCAAAGGCCTATTAGAGCCATTTGAATCCATTAATACAAACTGACAATTTCACGTCCATCACTTTGGAGACCATAGGAGTTCGCATCCATCGATACGAAGAAATTTCGAAGGACCAACTATTTCGTATCGATAGCCATTGATACAAAATGCCTATCCCAACTTATCGAATCGATCTAGGAGAGGATCAATACGAAGGGATACTCTAAAACGACCATCAAGCATCGTTACAACTCGAATTTCACATCAATCCAGGAGAGGATCGATACAGAATTCGATAAGAGAAAACTGACAACGACTCATGAGCATGCGAATGTTAACGGGAGTCAGGTTGACATATATACATGTATGACGGACTAACATCCAAATTTTTAAAAATTCACAGGAATTGAATGCTCATCTGGTGACAATTACAACAACAAACAATAGTTTTCATCCAACGCTTAGTTACAACAGTGCATAGTACAACAATTAGCAGTCAACAATTCAGTATTTATATTACTAGAAATCAATTGAAGGTTATATCTTTTGACGAAAAGACAACAACCATTCAGCGAATCGGAAAGAACTTTGTCAGAATAGAGATCGTAGATTTTCAAAGCACGTCGTGTTCTAACAAGACGTACTTTGGGGGGCAAATGTTATCCCGCCTTTTGGCAAGGCCGTGACACCAAGAATTTAACTGGAAACCAAGGACAGTCCGTCCCGAAGATCGGTTATACACAGGTTTACTATGCATACTGGCGAATTTTTTTCGAGTCCGGATCGAGCTACAATTGACAAGGCACGACAAGCAAAGCTATGAAAGCCATCGTTCCAAATTTCAAGTCAGTCTGAGTTCGTATCCTCAAGATATGATCGATGCAACTCAAGATCACCTTGTTCGTATCCATCAAGCAATCAGAAAAAACCTCTTTCGTATCGATCTTGTTCGAATCCATCAGATGCGCATGGCTTCTTATCGATCAGAGGAGCACAAGTTCGTATCGATCCAGAGCAGCGTTCTACGTATCCATCCATCCTCATACTGCTTCGCATCCATCACCTCCAACTTGTTCGTATCGATCAACCAACGTCCACTTCGTATCCATCGAGACCATACAAAACCGCTACTTCGTATCGATCCATTAACACACACTGCACTCGTATCGATCAGCCAGTAATCGGTGCGAATAGTACAAGACGGACCGGTGCGAAATGCACTTATGTTGATAGATACGAAATAGAGCAGCGACGATCGATACGAACAGGGCAGCAAATAATGGATACGAACAGGGCTAGGCTGGGTCAATACGAACGAGGCACATCCATAAGATAGACTCGATCACTCGGCATAAAATATGGATTGATCCTAAAAGCAAGCACCATGTCATCAGACATCACGTGCATAACCATCGATAGCTATCGATACGAACAACATCGATACGAATTCAACAGCCTTCGAAAAATCCAAACTTGCATCGATCATAACTAAAAATCTACAAGTCCAAATGCTACCAAATTTTCACAGGAGCTTGCGTACATCCTCAAGAATGATCATGATCGATCTCGACTCGATTGGACGAAATATTGATCGATACAAAATTTGTTCGTATCGATCACGGATTGAGTGCAAACGGCATGCGATCGATCGTGTGGGCCCACCCACGTGAGAGAAGAGGTCTTCCGAGATCCAAGCAAGATATTAGCATCCTGCCTATAAATAGCAGCCTAGAACCTACTGAAAATGGACCTTGTGGTTTTTCTACATCCAGACTCTGCCAAAATCATTGTTGTACTCGAATCCTACTGTTGTAACACGTTGTAAACAGCAAGCAAAACTCAATAAAGTCAATCATTTCATAGTGGACGTAGGCCATACACCGAACCACTCTAAATACGTGTGTTTCTGTGTGTTTTTCTTGCTTATTATTGGTGTGTTTGTTAGATTTTCCTCTTTTTTCATTTATATTCTTCATTTTATCTCTTCAAACACATCCGAAGAGTGTTATGCCCAATTTTGGTACAAACAATACATATATAGAGAGAATATTAACAAATGGTACTAGTTGTTCTAAATTATAATTAGTGGCATTTGTTGAGAAAAGAAAAATGTATTTTAAAAGGAAAGAGATTTTGCATATATGTAAGGATAAGGGGATATAAATAAAGAAATGATTTTCCTTAAACCTAGACTTCACCTATAAATATAAAGCCAAGCATCACTCCTTCCATTCTAACCCTAGCCGCCGCCTCTATTATTTAATGTGTGTTATTTTCTTCTTCCTCCTCCTCAAAATTTCTACCTAAACACCATTTTCCTAAATCTCTTCTTTAATTTCTAAATTAAAAACAAAACAAATCAATTAAAGAGAGAGAGAGAAGAAAACTAAAAAATCAAGTGGTAGAGAATCCAAATTGAAATCAATAGGAAACAATATGACAGGCAAAGAGGGTGAAGCGCTAATTCGAATTTGATTTAAAAAGAGAAATCTCTTCAAAAAGCATTTCCTCGCGAGTGGATTGATTACGGTGTGTTATGATGTAAACAAGTAGTTAAATTTCCATTATATATCTACCTAAATTAAAAAATGATTTTTGAATTTGAATTCAAAACTTCAATAGAGAATTTATTTGGAATTGATATTTTCAGTTGAGAATCTATATGGATAGAGTGGTGGAAAAACCCTAGGCGATAATTTAATAATATAACCATTGAACCATAGGGTGAGCGTAAATTAGTGAATTCACCTCTACTTCTATATACCTGATTCTATATGATACTTATGTGTTAATTTTGATAAATAAAAAGTAGTTGAATACACACTTTGAAATTACCTTGAATTAATTCCGTTAACCTTAAAATATACATAGATTATTGACTGGAACAAACAAGGGTAGTTTATTGAAATGTCAAATACAATCCTTGTGATAAACTAGCTGAAGTTATGGAAAAAAAAATAGAAATTGTACCCAAAACACTATTAAAAATAAATCCTTCCATCCCTAATTGAATCTGCAAAGAATATGAATAAAACAAGAAAGCTAGCAAACCCAGTAACATTAATTCAGACGTCTGAATTGATGACCAAACATTTGGATTTTATAAAATATGAAACAAAAAGGTCAAATCTGACATGATTCAGACATCTTGATTTATATTCAGATGTCTGGAATATAAATCAAATGATAGAATTAAGAGTCAGATGTTTGAATAGCTGAAGTAAGTCTAGGTCAAACCTGGACCTGGTGCAAGCCAAGTAAGACGGATCGAGGAAACCTACTGTGACGCCTGCTTACATCGCTAGCACCCGATATACATATATAGTGTGCTGTAGCGATGCCTGGTCGATGCAGGATGATCATCAGTAAGTGAATAAACAACACATCATAGAATCTATTGTATATCTCACAGCTCATCAAATAAAATATAATAGTAAACACCTTAGATATAAAACAGGTGAAACAGTGCGTAACTGAATGAATCATGACATTAGAGTATATAGATTCATACAGTAAACAGCATAAGTAATAGAGTTATACATCAAATAATAATAACACATAAATTGTCTCTAAATAGTAAGCCACTAGCAAGCACCATAGTGCTATGCAGCGGAATAGCAAATGAGTAAATATAATAATATGAGAGAATAGCCTCCTGTTCACTACATGTGCAGCTCCACGTGCTCACCGGACCTGATATTTCTAATCTACTCATTTTAGGGTATCCAGAGTAATAGGAAGCAAAGCATAATACCCCAGGTCAGGCAATAGTCTGGTGTGAGCGGTAGAAATCTCAAATATTTTAAAGTTAATACTAGGACAAATGGTATGGAAAATAATACCTGACATGTCCCTGCATCCACAGAGTTAGCACATACAAAAGATAACTGCTACTCTATGATAGTCATGATGGGTGTACTATACATCAAAGCACGAAGTGTGTCTAGATATATATGTCAATCATATCGACATTAGATGATGTCCCTAACGTGATAAACAATCAAAGCAGCCATAGCATCCATCATCCCTCCTCACATTCACTCACTCAGTGCATTGAATACGTGATAAATCGGACGACCCATTGATGTGTAGGTAAATATGCATATTTTTACTTTCATATTTAATCAAATTTAATTAAATAAATGAGCATATAGGGTATTTTAACATGTTTAAACCAAAATTCAAATTATTTTCAGATCATCATTTATTCATCTTCATATATGGGCAAAATGGTCGTTTTGTGCATATATTAATTTGAGAAAATTTACTTGGACATTTTTATGTTATTTTATATGAATTTGGGTTCAAATGGAAGAGGTATTCATGGAAATATGCATGCACAAGAGTTAGAAAACAAATGAAGATGGAAACAAATCATTTCATGCAACACGGAGGACCCCACTTACCCACTTACCATGATGTACAATTAGGAGTTAATGCACATGTTAATGGAGATTAAAGTTACATGCACATGTAATGGTGTATTATGCTCATGTTAACGACAATTTGGAGGCCACACTTCCTCAAGGGTATTTTGGGTAGTCCCCAAAAATATGCATTAAGGTTTTAGGCTTGTATAAATATCTCTTATGTTTCATGCAATAAGCTATTAGCCTTCTCATTAGATAGTTTAGTTTTAGGCTCAAAAATAAATAAAAACTCTCTTTTCTTTTTAATGGCTTCTTAGCCTTCTTTCATGTAATTTTCTTATATTCAATTTAATTCAAGCTATTTTATTTATTGTTCTTGTCTTTTACATTTGTAGCTTAGTTTTATTTTTATGCAAGTAGTTAGTTCATTTTTATTTTAATTAGCTTGCATTTTCCTCTTGTTTTTGTTTCATGTTGAACTCTACATTAGTTGAAAAGATAACAAATATGAGAGGCTAAACCCTTTCAATTTAGGGGTAATGAAGCTCTCTTAATCATGTAGATTCAACATTTTGCAAATTTTTGATCTCTTTTGGTGCTTAATGACAATGTTTGAATGGGTAAATTTTTTGTTGTTTTAGCTTTGAATTTGATAGTCTATGTTGTTGACACCAAATAGGCTATGCTTAAACAAACACAAACACAAATTACCTCTTCATCTACCTATGATTATGGCAATGAAGTGGATTTTAAAATCAAAATTTGATGGTCTATATTACTAATCAATAGTAAATAGATAATGCTTAGAATAGATTTTATTTTCAAGTTCATTAACATTTTCATGAGAGTTAACAAGTGGTTTAGTGGTTGTGTTATAGTTTGATGGTTTATGTTGGGCTAATTAATAGCACAAATAGGCCATGTTTATGATAAACACATCAACTAAACTCACTAATGACCAAAAGAGAGTTCATAATTTCATTTTGTTGATTTATGTGACCATGAGAAGGAAATTGCCTCTAAATTGCCTTCTACTCTCATATTTTTATTCACTTGCTTGCAGTTAATTTTCACATTTTCTCTAGCTTAAACAAATTTTCAAACTCTTTGTTAATTTGATTAAGTAGAAACTTTAAAATCATTTTCAATTCCCTGCGGATCGACCCATACTCGCTACGTACTAGAATTGTAAGCCGTGCGCTTGCGGTTATTTTTAATTAAAATTTTATTGGTTATTTCCTAATTCGATGGAAAATTAGTCGATTCGACAAGTTTTTGGCGCCATTACTGGGGAATTAATTTGATTATTTTCTATTCTTAGAATTATTTTCGTTTGATTTTATTATGTGTTAATTTGCATTTTAAAAAAAAGTTGTGTATGTTAGTTGTGTGATTTGATTTGTGTGCTTATTGTTTTTTGTTTTGCATTTTCATATTTTAATATATATACACACACAAGTTCATTTCAAAAAAAGAAGAAAAAAATTCTATTTCACTTCGCATTACATTTACAATTTTCTTGTTACAACTTTCTTTTACGTATACAATTAAATTTACTGCTTACAGTCTTGCCTTGTTCATACATTCAACTCACAATCTTGCATATAAATTTGCCTACCTCTGGCCATTCTATCACCATAACCACAGTACATCCCCACCTCCATACAAACCATCAGTACCAAACTCCTCCATAACACTGCATATCTCCATCTATAACATTGCACATTGCTGCTAACCACCCTGCTCCAGTAACCCACCTCCTTGTTGCACAACACATTTCCCACTTCAAAACCCTGCACATACCCTTCCATACAACAGTTCAACCACTACATCACAGTCAACACCACAACAACAAACCGTGCCAGCAACAATTCTAACTATCACTACCAAACCCTCTTCATCTACCATCCATATTGCTGCCAAACCCCTTCATAACTCCATCTCTGTCAGAAATCAACCTCAAACCAATCATTCATCAACTGACTGCAGAATGCACACCACTATATCCATCACTATCCCTAACACATCACTCCACCATCAACTTCTAGTTACTGCTTCATCACTGCCTATATCCACTGTCACTACAACAACGATCAAATATCATCACTTCTGCTCCTTACCGTTACATTCAGCTCCTTACTACTAAATATCAAATATCACACTATCAACTATCACCACTCCAGTCACCTGCACATATACTGACTGCCACCATCCCTAACAACCAAACCCCCCTCATATCACATTGCCTGCACTACTAAACATCTGCCATCAGCTTCATCTCACTTGCTACCACTACAGCCTCATCAATACATCAAATACTGTCAATACAACCTCACAAAACACCACCTCATCAAACTGCAGCAGTTCACCTCTACAATTCAACCACCTGCATACAAATTTGTCTCCACTCTGCAGCATAACATCTCAAACTACCATAACATCTCAAACCACCATAACATCAACCACCTCACCAAAACTTCGCTGCCATAACCCCTGACCATTCCCTACCCACAACAACTCCTCCACATACTGTGCACTGTTGCCTGCATACAACCCTGCATAACACCTAACCCCCTCATACAACATCTCATCAACCACCCCATACTCCACTGTCAGCATCAAACAAATCCACCACAAAACTTCTCACAAAAACTCACTAAACACTACCTTGCATACCCACACCAATTATCATCAACAATCTCTGTTGCCAAATGTTGTGCCTTCCACTGTCACCAATACACATTAAACTACCACCCATTGCTACTTCAAATATCAACATACCCAAACATACCAAAACTATATCAACAACCTTCACTACTGTTCATATACCCCTGCCATCTGCTCTGATTGGCATTTCAGTGTGCACTATCATTTTCAACCTACACACAAACTTCAACCATAACCTACCCTGCTATCCTGACCACCTGTCAATTCACCATCTTCCCCCTACTTCTGACACGATGTTATCCCTAAACTGCTCCATACTCCCCCTGTAGCCAAACATCAAACTGTGGTACCACAAAATCTTCTTATAACTCCAGCCATCAAACCACTACACAGCCACACCTATGCATCAACAATCGCCTGTGCCTCTCCCTGTTGCATCATCTTTCCACAAGCCATCTATAAACCACCACAACCTCCATTGCTTCAACATCAACCTGCAAATTCAAACTAACTTTCCACTCACCACCTCCAAACTCTTAACAGACTACTTCACAGACTTCATCCCCTGCTGTCAAGCATCACCCTCCAACCCAATCAGCCACACCCACAACCAGAGCAATAAAGCAACCCCCTTACCACCTGGACGAACCTCCTACATCCGCGAGCATCCCAAATCCACAACCGAACTTTTCTGACACCATCTCCTACAAACACCCCTTGGCCTTGTTTCGACCATCACCCAACCAATACAACATTGAAACCATCACCGCACTTCCCTCGAATCCGCGACCGTCTCCCCTCAATCACCAATCGCGACAACCCAGCACCCTCGAACGGCAGTGAATTTGAATTTCATAATTGATTTTGAATAAAGAATCGAAGCTCAATTTGATAAAGGGGAGAAGTTAATTCGTATAAATAAACTTAAAATGTCGTAGTTCCTGGTATTGGGCAGGGCTAGTTTTGAGTTTGTATTTCATTTTTTCCTTTTTTCTTCCTTTTATTTACTTAATTTGTCTAAGCATTTAGTTTTTTTACTTCTCTATAAAAGAAAAAAACAGGTTTCAATTTGTTTTATTTTCAATTTGTTTTGTTTTCGTTTATGTTGTTTTCACTTGTTTTGTTTTGATTTAATTTCTTCTTTAATATATATATATATATAAACTATATATATCTTGTCTTTAGTTTCAAGTTGCAAAAGCAAAAAGTTATAAGGAATTGCTTGTCAAATAATTGCTCAACCATGCTTGCTTGCTTAAAAAATTCACTGTTTTTAAAATAATTTGCTAATAATTCTACATGCATTGGTGTCGTGCTTTCATCTCTTGTTTTTTATTTGCTTTGCATTATTAGTTGCTTGCATTTTATAAAAAAATTCAAAAAAAAATTCATTTGCAGTTGCATCGTTAAATCATGTTTAATTTCAGTTGCATTCATCTCATTTTATTTTTATTTTCTAAGGGCAATACTCAAATCTACATAAGGTGAGGGATTTCATCACCCCTTCCTTGGCCCACAAATTGCATATCATCTTAAAATTTCGACTAATAACAACGGTTAGACATCTTAAAGGTGCCACGAGCTCACCTAGGGCTTAATTGTATATCGACAAGTTGTCCTCTTTCGGCAATTCAATTTCTTGGTGTTTAGGCTAGGCATAACAATAACCATTTATAAATATTATGGTGATTTATAAATATTATAGTGGTTGTTTCTCTGAAAGTACTTAAACCTTCGGTCGCATTGCTATGGTGATTTGTGGTGCATCAATAAATCATATATGTTACCTGACTGAGAACTATCTTGCTAGATTAAGACAAAGTGTGATTCTAGAATTTTGGCTTAGGAGCTATTAAGGACAGCAAATTTGTAATTCAGACCTTTGCATCCATTTAGTTGCATTAGTTCATGTATATTTAAAAAAAAGAAAAAAATTCAAAAGCCAAAACTAAAAAAATTGTAAATATTTCTTAACTTAGTTTTAAAGTCCTTTGAAAATTTTCAATCAAAACCAAAAAAAATCCAAAAAAAGTTTTGAGTTAGTTTTTTTAGAAAAAAATAATAATGATATAATCTTTTCAAAAAAAATATATATTGAAAATCCAAAAAAATAAAATTTTATTTTTTAAAGATAAATTATCTTTGGTAAATACTTTTCCTTTAAAAAAAACAAAAGAAAGAAAAAATATTCTTGAAAATGTCTGAATTTCCCTACTCGCAAGAATTTTACAATAGTTGTGAAAATAAATATAATCCATATAATTTCACACAAAATTCTTATGGATATTTTAATAACAACTGTTTTATAAACAATTTGAACTTTAAACCACAAAATTTTCAAAATGATAACCAACCCTCAACTCTGGAAAATAGTATTGAAACGATTTGGTATTTACTTGAACAACAAAATCAAATGATAAATAGAGTAACTTGTGCAATAACTCAAGTCAAAATTTTCAAGATAATCAAAATTTTAATTCACTTCAAAATTCAAATGATTTCGATTATAACCCATGCCAATTCATTTTCGAACTCCAAAATGAATTTCAAAATCAAAACGAAAATGGAAACAATTGTTTAAATAATTTTGGCAATGGGAATAGTTTCAATGATGGTGAAATTTTTTGTTCTTAACAATTTCAAATTGAAAATGCTTTAGTTAATAATTATAAATTGGATTTTGTTGAGCAAATGGATGAAATTCACAAAGATCACATGGTTTTTTTGTTTGAAACATATATGAAACAACATGAAAAACAAAATCAAATCCCAACCGGTGACGAGTCAAATAATAATCCACCTTTCACCAAATTTGACGATTTTCAAATGATAACTTTTGAAATTGAAAACAACAGTCTTAATGAAGTTGTTGGAAATGTGGTAATTGAGTCGGATTTCAATTCTTTTGAAAGTGTGGAACTAAATTTAAAATTCAATCTTTCTTTTTCTGATTTTAAAAAATTGAATACAACAACTTTGGAGGTTGAACCATATATATGCAATGAAGTTGCGAATAATTCAACAAAGGAAGACGAATTTAATGAACACAAATCCTCTGGACTTTTCGAAAATGAGTTGTTGAATTCTGAAGGGGAAGATTTTGAAATCAATAATTTTGAAGAAGTTTTAAATAATAAGTTTGAATTTCAATCTGGTGAAAATTAACTTAAATTTCAACCAATTGTTCTATCAACCTCAAAAGTCATCGAAAATAAAACAACTCATTCCATTTTTAACAAAACGACATTCATTTTTCCAAATCAACATTCAACTTTGAAATCTTTTATGGTTTGGTTTTCTGTGCTTTAGCTGTGTCTCTCATACTTGATGAGACAAATGAATTGGTCTTTGTAAGACTGTTTCATTTACTCTTTAACGGTATATTTCCTTATGTCGTGTAAATAACAATCCTTTCATTTTCATGTAAATACAGGTCATATTTTTCATGTAAATAATAATCCTTTCACTTGGGTTGACTATGGGGACATAGTCAAAATCAAGTGTGGGGGAGTCTCATCTTCATTTTTGACTTTCAAGATTTGTTTATTTTTTTTCATTTTCTTTTCAAAACTCAAAAAAAATTAAAAACAAAAAAATATTAAAATAAATTTTCTTTTTTTGATTTATTTTTAAAGAAACACTATAGGATAAGTATATGATTTTGGTTATTAAATTGAAATTTTTGAAAATTTATTTGTCTTAGCAAAAATAAAAATGAAGTTTGATTACAAGTAATGTTGGTTTAACTAGTATATAGGAATATTCGTAGGTGTTAATTATGAAGTATATCCCAATTGAAAATCTTTGTTTAAAAGAGGTAGTGGATTTAAGGAAAATGATATAATTGTTTTTTATCTTCTAAGTTATATGGTGCTAAGATGATTTGCAAAACTCTCTCTTCAAAACACAAAAAAAACAAACAAACAAACAAAAGAAAAAAAATACTTGTGTATATGTACATATTTTAAAAACACCTAGAGTCATGTGTTCACATGCAAGTGTGTACACTCGCCACGCTCTGTACCCTTCTCACGTAAACCCGAAAGGCAGTGCATGATCGGTATATCTGGTCTCAGTTTATCTGAGTTAAGCGTATGTATATAAAAATTATTTCATTAATAATGCATACAGTCGATAGGTGTACATACTTGTGTGTACACTCGACGTGCTCTGTATTCCCCTCACATAAGCCCACAAGGCAGTGCAGAGGTCATATATTTGGCCTTAGTTTTCTGAGTTAGGCATATGTACATATTGTTAATATCAATAAAATTTTCAAATAAGAGAGAGTAAGCAATTGAAATCCAAGCACTATTTTCACTTATGTGATTTGACTTGTTATTCAAAAGAAATGAAAATACCACTTTGTAAACTTTGATAATCAACTAAGGATTTATTTCATAGTTACACTATGTTATCAACCGAAACTAGCCAAACTTAAGTCTAATTGTGATGATAACTTAATTTTTATTGGAATTTTAACAAGTAAAAGGTCTTAAATTTCTTGATAATGACCAGAACTTATATTTAACTTATTCATGTCAATTTAAAAGTAAATTCTTCATTTTTAAATATTTTCAAAAATTTGCATTCATATGTAAATAAATCTTGCATCTAGGAATCTTTCATATTGCATTTGGATTTTGTGGGTAGTATCCACTGAAAATCCTCACGAGACAAAAATCATCTTACTAGGGACACCTAGAGGTTTAACGGCTCAATGTAATTGTGTTTCCTACGAAAATGGATTTATCTTAGTTTTAGTTTATTCGAGGATGAATAAAAAGATAATGTGGGTGTATTTGATATGCACGTAAATATGCATATTTTTACTTCCATATTTAATATAATTAATTAAATAAATAGGCATATAGGGTATTTTAATATGTTTAAACCAAAATTCAAATTATTTTCAAATCATCATTTATTCATCTTCATATAGGGGCAAAATGGACATTTTTGTGTATATATTATTTTGAGAAAATTTACTTGGACATTTTTATGTTATTTTATATGAATTTGGGTTCAAATGGAAGAGGTGTTCATGGAAATGTGCATGCACAGGAGTTAGAAAAAAAATAAAGATGGAAATAAATCATTTCATGCAACATGGAGGAACCCACCTACCCACTTACCATGATATACAATTAGGAGCTAATGCACATGTTAATGGAGATTAAAGTTACATGCACATGTAATGGTGGATTATGCTCATGCTAATGGCAACTTGGAGGCCACACTTCCTCGAGGGTATTTTGGGTAGTCCCCAAAAATATGCATTAGGGTTTTAGGCTTGTATAAATACCCCTTATGTTTCATGTAATAAGCTCTTAGCCTCTTCAGTAGATAGTTTAGTTTTAGGCTCAAAAATAAATAAAAACTCTCTTTTCTTTTTAATGGCTTCTTAGCCTTCTTTAATGTAATTTTCTTATATGCATCTTTAATTCATGCTATTTTATTCATTGTTCTTTTCTTTTATGTTAGTAGCTTAGTTTTATTTTTATGCAAGTAGTTAGTTCATTTTTATTTTAATTAGCTTGCATTTTCCTCTTGTTTTTATTTCATGTTGAACTCTACATTTGTTGAAATGATAAAAAAATATGGAAGGCTAAACCCCTTCAATTTAGGTGTAACGAAGCTCTCTTAATCATGTAGATTCAACATTTAGCTAATTTTTTTTATCTCTTTTGGTGCTTAATGACAATTTTGAATGGGTAAATTTTTTGTTGTTTTGACTTTGAATTTGATAGCCTATGTTGTTAACACCAAATAGACTATGCTTAAACAAACACAAACACAAATTACCTCTTCATCTATATATGATTATGGTAATGAAGTTGATTTTAAAATCAATATTTGATGGTCTATATTACTAATCAATAGTAAATAGATTTTATTTTCAAGTTCATTAACATTTTCATGAGAGTTAACAAGTGATTTAGTGGTTGTGTTATAGTTTGATGGTTTATGTTGGGCTAATTAATAGCACAAATAGGCCATGCTTATGATAAACACATCAACTAAACTCACTAATGACCAAAAGAGAGATCATAATTTCATTTTGTTAATTTATGTGACCATGAGAAAGAAGTTGCCTCTAAATTGCCTTATACTCTTATATTTTTATTCACTTGCTTGTAGTTAGTTTTCACATTTTTTCTAGCTTAAACCAATTTTCAAACTCTTTGGTTAATTTGATTGAGTAGAAATTTTAAAATAATTTTCAATTCCCTATGATTGACCAGTACTCGCCACATACTAGAATTGTACGCCGTGCGCTTGCAGTTATTTTTAATTAAAATTTTATCGGCTATTTTCTAATTCAATGGAAAATTAGTCGATTCAACACCCATCATGGTTAAGGACTACTCAATGTGCTGGTTCCTTAGTGCTCGAATCCATGCCACTCAGTAGGCTGGGATACAGAATGTCGGTCATGGCTGATCCAGGGTAAAAGTTTGCCTGTCGTGGAGATCAGATCACCTTCATGGAGATCTAATTGTCGGTCATGTGAGATCAGAGCCCGTCATAACTCAAATAGGTACCATATATTACCCCTGCTTTAAGAGTACTCTCTAAACCTTTGAATACCATTGATCCCTTTGCACATGTTATCAATAGCAGAGCCCATCTTGGAACTGTGTCCACGATTCTCGGCATGAAGTCAATGCGGTTAAGAACTACTCTAGATAACCTTCATCAGTCGTAGAATATCATCGTGTCCCATATCCTTCCTATGATAATCCCCCTCAAAATGACTCACTGTCTACTACTCTGCATCTCAAAGTATAGCAATCCATTATTGAAGCCATCACTTCCCCTCATGTCGTCATCATCGTTGAACCATGCGCCATCATCGTCGACAATCGCCATCGATCCATCTTCAAGCGACCGTAACTCGAGCATATTAACTCCAGTCGACTTGAAACTTAAAAGGTAGCCTTATGAGGCCTTCCTTATCACTTCATATCGATCTCTCCAAGTTTAGGGCAAAATTCATGGATCATCACCGATCCAACACTTTACATCTTTGAACGATCACAACTTGAGTGTATGAACTCCAATCGACTTGAAACTTGGAATGTAGGCTTATGGGGCCTTCCTTGTCACCCCATATCAATCTCGTTAAGTTTGAGAAAAAACTCATGGATCATCATCAATCCATGACCGTGGATCCATGACCATGGATCATTACCGATCCACGACCACCAAACTATCCCTACTAATTCATCTCCACCGAATCCACACTTCACCTACAAGCTCCAACACACTTCTCCATGCTCCAAAACGATTTGTGAGTCAAATGGAATAACCCCATGGATTAGTACTGATTCATGGGGACGAAGCTACACTTAGCCAAAATCGTGTGATTTTGGCTCCACTTCCTTGCCTCCATGTTCCCTTGCCTCGATCCATGGTTTGCATTCTGATTCCATATTCCAAGCTACTCCTCCGATCCATGCTTTGATTCCCACTGATCCATGCTTTGATCCCCACTGATCCACGCTTTGGATCTCTACCGATTGTACTAACTTCAAATGACTTGAAACTTGGTCGCACTACACCAAAAAAGCCATTTCACCACGGCTTTGGGCCGTGGCTAAATGATTTTGCCACGGCATTGGGCCATGGCAAAATAGGTAGTGGCAAAAAATTTGCCACGACCTAGAGCCGTGGCTAAATGAAGAATAAATAACGTAGAAACAAAACGGGTAATAGTTGACATCAATTCATTATACAACTGCAAGTGCTTGATTACAAACTTATGACTTTCAATTGATAATACAACTTCAACATGAAAGAAATAGAGTAGCATACAAGTAAACAAATCAAAGAAAGAAATACAGCAGCATACAAGTAAACAAATCAAAGAAATAGAGTAGCATATATACACAACTTCTATTGATATTACAAATTAGTTCATAGTAAAACAAGTAAACAACATTTACTACACATTGCAAACACTAAAAAACAGCAGAGAAAGAAATTATCCCTGAATTCACCAAGCATACAACAGTTCATGAATAATGCATAGCTAAATACAAAAAGCATCTTCGATCAACATGACTGATCGGTGGCCATGAAATTGTTGTCAACCTGAACATCAATAACTTAACAATAATGATATTCTTATGTTGCTTTTTGCTCTTCTTGTACACTAATTGTGATATACTAAGTTGATAACTGAGAAACAAGGGTTAAAACTGAAATGAGCATACATACTGATTGTAGAAAGAAGAAAGAAATCAGTTTTAGTTAAATGGTACCTCTTGTTGTCCACCTTCTATATCTTGTTGTCCACCTGAAAAATTGCTTGATGACTTAATTGATTTGAAGCCAAGTGGTACTTCTTCCCCTAGAATGTCTGGTTCTCAGGGGCAAGGAATGTCCGGTAGCAAAAAATAGAACCAGGGGTATACCTTTTTTTTTTCTTTTTAAAGATTTTATGACAATTGAACTTCTAATTGGCATTCTAGACTAGTTGTGGTTTTGGATATAAAAATTTCGTGGTGCTTTTATTGCTTTATTAATTTTACCTTGAAACTTGTTTGTACATAAAGTTTCTGCACCTTGGTTGCTTGTAAAATAAAGGTATGTATTTCTGATGCTAATAATAGGTGGACAGTTTTGGTTTGTAAAAACTAGAATTCAGTATTGTTTATTCATGCATTTTGGTATAGAATGTTCATATGATATGTTGATGTTATGTACGTTAATCTACTTATGTCAACCTATGAGCACTTTGCTTAAAGAATGCTCAAATCAATTTTGGTTTGTATCTGTAGGAATTATATGTTGTTTTACATTCACGTATGAATACCAACATTTGACATATCAACTCTTTTATTATTCAAGGATGAGATTTCTTTTAGTACAAAAGTGCATGCACACAGATCAATAATTAAACTTGTTAGTTGTAGGTCAAAGCGTAGATTTTAGAAAAATAGTCTGTTGAATACTAAAATAATATATAAATATGGGGAGTAAACCTTGGTTTCAAAATTTCTGTTACTAGTACCTCTTGAATTCCAGTCAAACTCTATAAATATTAGAAATGGCATACAAACTCTATAAATAGTACAATTTTATTTAAACAATGTCAGTATTTTGAGAAACAAAAATATAAAACTGAAAAGAAAAATCACATCTTGACATGTAGATCCATGTCTGTTGTACGTGATCAACATGGATTAGCAATTAAACTAGGATTTTTCGGTTATTATGATTGCCTTAGTTATTTTATGTTTTTTAGAATTTGATTTGTGCTGAAAGAATCCAAGTTAGATGAAAATTATTAGATAATTCCATATTGACATTATTTTAAATTATGTGATATTCTCTGGTTCTAATTTCCCATTTTCTGGTTCAAAGTACACTGCTTTGTTAGAGATAAATTATACTCGTAATAACCCCTTACCCATAGTTGATTTTCTTTTCATGTTTTCTTTTCAAATATATTTGAATTATGTTTTTACTTCATCTTGGTATATTATTTACATGGTGTTCGACTTTCAATGCCTCGCCATTATGTATAGAAACTTAACTTCAAGTCATAATAATGAAGAATCTTTTTATGTCTTTCTTACATTTCTAAAATAAAATAAACTACCAAACTAATAATTGCAATAATAGCAATTATATAAACAAACTTAACTTTAAGAGATGATAGAAAAGATATCCAAATATCATTTCTGTCTTGCTTTTTCTGAAATAAAAGAAACTATCAAGCACCATAATTATGATAATGAAAATATTGTTGTAACTGATTATGCACAAGTTTGTAGTAATAATTATGGTAGTAGAAAATCCCCTTAATCATAGTAACAATAATTATGTTACTTACAAAATTTAGCATGTTTATAATTCATGACTTGCTAAATGTACTCTATTTTCTTCCTTTTCAAGCTTTCGGAATTTTATTAGTGTTCTAACATACTCATGATTTTATTATCGTATAGAACACTTGCTGATTTATTTCAACTAATTGTGTTATTTTATAATAAAATATTGGATATAGGATTTGAGATCTGATAGATTTATGAATCATACATCTAATAGAGGTTCACATATTTTACATGTTATACTAGGCTGTTTTATGACATTTACATGAATTCTACTATAATGTAAACTAAAATGAATAAGAAAACATCATAATCTCAAAAAGATATAGCTCCTTATTATAGGCTAAGATATCATTATACGTTTTATAAAATTTTGATTACCCAAACTTGACATTCATTTTCTTAATGCGTCTATGATTAACTAATTTTATTTTTTAATGCATGATTTACATTTGGTCTTAAATTTTTTATTTATATTCAATCTTCGGAATTTTTTTTTTGAAAAGTATGAAATTACTACTCCACAAAATTTAAGTTTAAAATTTATTTTCAGTAGATTGTATTACCTTTTTTATTTGCATAATTAAGAACAGTTTAGAGGGATTTGATCTTAATGTAGTGGAACAAAGTAGCGGCCTACTGATAATTATCTAGAAAACAGCTCAAATTGGTAAGTAATTATGAAGAAACATTTTTAATTGTTTTAAAGAGGGAATTAGGCACAAGGACAAACTTTGAAAAAAAAAATTGGCTGAAGGACACAAAGTTTCATTTTTGGGCTGAAGGACAAACTTTGAAAGAAAATTAGGCTAAAGGACAATGCTAAATATAATTAGCATTTTGTACAGTGCAAACATTGTACAAAATGCTAATTATAACTATCATTATATCCAGTTTTACATTGTACAAAATGCTAGTTGTATTTAGCATTATCCTTCAGCCTAATTATCTTTCAAAGTTTGTCCTTCAGCCTAAAAATGAAACTTGTTGTCCTTCAGTCAAATTTTTATGAAAATTTTTCCTTGTGCCTATTTTCCACTGTTTTAAATGTATATCAAAGTTATTGCAAAAAAAACCAAAAATTTATGCTTTGTTTGGTGTTTTATTCTCCAATATCTATAATTTATTCGTCTTTCCATAAGCATTTGCATTTAAAATTAAGTTTTTATCGTTTATCATAGACAATATTAAGTGGATAAAAATTTATTTGTATCAGTAGTGGATACTTTTAAAGGAAAGGAGAGCTTGTTATACAATTTACTGGCTTGTTGGGACGTTGCTTGTCGAAAATTAATTACCCAAGATTAAAAATGGTGAGTAATCATTTAGAAAAACTTGTTTTATTTGTTTTGAATGTAATTCTAAAATCATTATGAGCAAGTAACCAAAATTTTAGTGTTTTATGCTTAATTATGCCATTAAATATTAAGTTTCCATGAGTATTTTATATTTGAAATTAATTTTCAATCTTTTGTCATAAACGGTTTTAAGTAAAAATTAATTTGTATTCATAGTGAATACTTTGATCATTATGTGATATTTTGGTATTTATATCGCTTGCATGAACAAAATGAGAGCTCACTCCAAACAAAATGAGAGCTCACTTCAAACAAAACAAGTGCTCACTCCAAAATGAAAATTTACCGTTCTCTTAAATCATTCAGTTTATAGTTTATAGTTTATTGTAAAGCATTTTGTAGCATCCGAGTCAAGTTATCAAAGTGGTGTGAAAATGTCCTGAAGAACGCATCATACTGGATGCACCAAGTAAAATCAAGGCTAACCACTTCCATATATTCGATCGTTTTCTTATTCTTAACACGATTAAAATTTCATTGATTAAATGTGTAGATTGACCAGCAGATTATAGTGATTGTTACTGGATATGCATTAACATTATGGACATCTATGGTTCAGTTTGTGGCAATGACTTGATTTGGAAACAAAAATTTCAACTTTCCTAATTCAAAGAACGAAATACAAAATTTTAAAATTTTGTATTTTATTGTATCAACTTAAAAATTAAAAATTTTAATTTCAAAATCTCCACTTTTAAAATTTTAAAAGCATGAATTTTAAAAAATTCAAGTTTTCAGAATTTCAAATTGAAAACTCAAAATTTCGAAGTCCAAAAGCTAAAATTATAAAGTTTTCAAATTCAATATGTTTTTCTCTTTTGAGGAATGATCGATGATTGAACTTTTTACTTTTTAAAATTTTGATTTTTCAATTAAAAAACAATAAAAAATCAATTCTAAATATGAATTTTCAAATTCTATTTTTGTCATTTAAAAATTCAAACTATCATCTCAAAATTCGATTCTTGTATTTTCAAATTCAAGTTTCAACTTTAAATTTGATTTCACGTTTCGCAATTTAAAATCCAATTCTTCAAATTTGATTTTTCAAATTGAAAATTCAATATGAATTTTCAAGATTAACTTTCAAATTCAAAATTTTAAAAAGGAATAATAACCTATTATCATTCGATTAACCAAAATTAATAAAAAATTACAATAGATATTTTTGACAAATTATGCAACCGAACGGTCAGTTTTTCCACCGTTGTACGGTTCAACAAGTAATTGTCTCATGATACGCTCTTGCAGCTATGAGGATAATTGACTAAGGCTCCTACTTTCTAGTAATTTCCATAGATTGACTAAGACTCCTACTTTCTCTCGCCGCTATGAGGATAATTGTTTCAAGATATTTAACATGATATATGGAAGCCATAATTTAGCATTTCGAATATTGAAATTATATAGGTTATTTCATATTAACAGCTATGTCACACTAACCTTTTGAACGCGAACTTTCTTTTCTGATTTTAGTTTTGATACAGTCCGAGCAAGACCTTCAAGCGTACAAGTACTAATATTCGTGGATTGCTTCGCATTTGCCTCATGCAAACTCGGATGCACTTCATTCACTATCTTTTGGAAATCCATACCAAGAACACCACATAGCAAGTGAACTTCATTGATATATTGCAAAACCTTTTGGAGTCTGTTAGAATATAAACATAATATATTTATCAGATACAGCAATTTGGTAGCTAATTTGCAGATAAAGAGTTAATCTGGTACACAGCATAGACATAAAATTTGAGCACAGTTCACAAATTCCTTAGAAGTTTACTTTAGTAAAATTTTGTAAGTTGACATTAGTACAAGGTAATGTTTAATAATTCTTAATGTAATATTTAAAATTTTTATGTATGACTAAGCAACAAAGATAAGCAAAGATTATAAATCAACGAGCTCTGAAATCCGAATGCACAAGTACTATAACTTAAAAGACAAATGTATGGTTATTTCATATTTGTGCTTACTTTACAAATACTAGAGCTGTGTGGCAAATGTGTAAAGATATGACAGAGACTGGCTATTTTGATAATAATAAAAAGAAAATCTCCAGAACTGGAGCATAATAAATGCTTTCTGTTAGGAGTATTATGGTGTTGATCTTTTATGCATGCATACGTACATAAATACATACATACATAGATGTGTATGTAGAAACACGCTTGCATGGACCACGTTCAAAGTAGAAACAAATATATGGACGCATGGACCAGTTACAGGTATTTACATCAACCAACAAATTATCTAATATTACTTCATAAAATTCCCTAACCAATTACTGTTAATCATTTTTTACCATCAATCGTTGTTCATTAATAGTGTAGTGATTGGGTATTTTATTGACTAGGCATTTTACCTCATAACTACCACAATAAGACACTGTATCAGGCAAAAATGTTAACTTGTTTTCATTGTTATAGTGATTGGTTAATACGCTGTTCAACAAGTACTATTTTTATACAATTCAGTAATTTGACATTTGTACATTTGTAAGGATCATTCCCAAAGTAGGAACAAAATATAAATAGCTTGGACAAGTCACAGGTACTTGCACCAACTAACAAATTGTGCTAATTTTATTTCATGGAGTTCCCTCACCAACTACCCCTAATCATTCTTTATCATTAATTATTGTTCATCATCATGATAATGATTTGGTATTTTACTAATTGGGCATGTATCTCATAAATACAACAATAAGATACTATATTTAGGCAAAAATGTTGACTTACTTTGATTGTTATAATGATTGGTTTGTACGCTATTCGGCGAGTAGTATTTTTATATTTGATATGCTTCAAATATATACTATTACGAGAATACTACCTCTGTCTTCTGTAGATTCTAAAGCTGAGCATGGTGTTCGCTAAGCTTCTTTAATGATAAGTCTTCTTAAAAATCAACAAATTCATTGGTAGCATCATTTTTACTGTAAAGTTCACCAATCACAGAAGTAAACTTGTGAATACGAGATTTAATATCAGCAAATTGTTGTATCCTTTCTTCTTTCTTTATTTGTAATTTTCCCAGAAGTATTATGATAGAAGCAAGTTGTTCATTTAACGGTATTTCTCGTTTATCCTGCATTCCTAAAATTTGTGAGCAAGCCTATACTACAAATGGTACACTGATTACTTTCTTATACAAATAAGTAAGGGAAATTCATAAACTTATTTTAAAGTACTATATATAGTTCAAAAAGTCAAAAAATTTGTAGATGTATAAAAGACCGGAAGTGTCTATTCGTTGAAATAACATTCTATCAAAAAACATGTATCTGTTATAAGTGTGGCCATAATACTATCACGTTTCATGTCTAATGTTTAATGTCATGGGCTGTGCAATTTAGTCCATTAATTATTCTAGGACAAATAACTCCCAATGCTAAATCAAAGAACCAAATTTATATAGCGTAATGCCAAAGGCATCGTGTTTTATATTAGAGGCACTACGTTTAGCGGTTAACCGCCGAACATTTCTTTTTCCTTTTTTTGCACTACGGTCGACGACCACGGTGCCTCTAAGCAAGAAGCGTAGTACCCTTAGCACTACACTTTATATATCATGGATTGAGGTAGTCAGCTTCCATCAACGATGTCGAGTGTTCGAACCATGCTGGCTACATTAAGCATGTAATTTACCCAGAGTATGTGCTGGGAGTATGATGCATATTTCCTCATAGTTAACAAGCAATATCTTGACTCTCTAGGTCTCCAAAAAAAGGAAATGAAATAGTAAATGGGTGAAAATCACTAAACATTTCAATGAGCGTATTATATGGATATGAGAATCAATTTTGCATCCTCCCAGTACAAAATTGTTTTATCACATTAGTTAACTAAAAAAACCCGTCTTAGCCCTTACATATTAATATATTGCACTAATACGTTATTTCAGTTTTGTAAGATCAATTTTTCAGCACATCATATTTTTTAACGGCCATAAATATATAATCATAATAAAACATAACTAATTAGATCAATGATCAATTATCACTAATCTAACATTCAATAAGCATCAATCATCACTAATTAGATTGCATTTAGATCTATGATTTAATAAAACTAATGATAAATAAATCTCAGTATACAACTTAACTATAAAATAAATCATCAAAGATAAAGCAGATATAATACAAATTTCAAAGATAGGAGAAAATCAGATCTATAAAAAGAGCAAATATAAAATAATCGTCTAATCAAAGGATCTATAAGATTACACCATGTAATCAGTGGTGATAAATGGATCGCTAACGGCAACAAGTTCAACATCTTCGCTCTTAGAATAACTCTAGCAAACAATCGTCTGATTCTTCCGAACCCTATAAAACTAATCCCAGAATAAGCACACGGCTCTTCGAAACAACAGTAAGATAATATGATGTAGAAAAAAGAAATTAAACTATATTACCGTTGATTCCAACCTTGATCTTGGCTGAAAATAGAAAAATAATACAAAAATAAAATCAGATCAATAAGAAATAAAAGAACTGATAGTGAGAAAACAGAAGAGAAAACAAATGGATCTTAAATTTACCCATTGAGATTTATAAGGATTGTGTGAAACAACAAATTGAAATGGAAAATATTTGAGAGAAGACGAATGTTAATGAGTTATGGCGCGGGATCGAAATTGTTAGGGCGGGGATCGAAAATAACGAATAAGGTAAAGAGGCGTTGTTTTTTGAGAAAGATGTTAGGTTGTATACTGTAAGGTGGGGAGTTAAAAAATTAGGATAATTTTGCAACGGTCTGAAGCCATTGCAAAATTACCACAGCCCGTAACCTTGGCAATTTATTTTAGAATGGTCCAAAACCGTGGTAAAATTGCCACAGCTCAAAACCGTGGCAAATTTTCCGCATTGGGGCGTGGAAAAATGGACAGCAATGTGTAGTGTCGGTAATCTATAGAGACTATCATTGTCGCCTCCTATATTTGCATCCTGATCTAAGCAATTTTAGTTCATGGATCATCATCGATCCAACACTTGAACTCTCTACCGATCCATACCTTGAATACTTGTGTCTTGACAAATTACAATTGATTTAAAATTTGGTGTGCAACCTTATGAGGCCTTCCATCCTGCCAGATATCGATCGCACATCGGACCACTCTGAATTTCTAAATCATCGACGATCCAAGAACTAATCCTAAGTCTACATTACCAATCGATCGATGTTTTTAACCATTCAAACATTAGACAAGCATTCATACATCATACAGGAACCAGAACATCAGCCAAACATCCAAATATATCTATTTCAAAGAAATCTAAATCTAAGGTTAAGGATCCATATGAATGCGTTTTTGTAAATCAAGTCTAAAATGTCTAAATTTCATATATATGGTCAATTATAGTCTAAAACATTTTTAGAGATTTTTATATAATTTTTAAAACATCGTTTAGGATGTATAATTACCTAATTAGCAAGTGAGAGATTTAATCACTCACCTTAATCCAAAGAAAAACCTAAATCCTAAATAAATAGTAGAATGAATGAAATCTAAGGCTCCTCCAACAGCAAATCTCTAATCCAAGTGCTAATCACAATAATCTCCTCTTAGTGGCTAATTGAACTAGGTTTAAGAGTTGCTTTTGGTCAATGGAGTTTAATGGAGGTTTCTAACTATTTTTGGATGTTGTGAAATGAAGGGAATGAGGTCCTATCAACCTCCACTTACCCCAAACCTGAAATGGGTTATGGGACTCAAAAATAATGATCCTGATTACCCATTTAAGCTACTCAAAATCAAATAAAACTTCAAATAGCCATAACTCTCAAATGGGTTTTGGAAGTTGTTCTGTTATGATCACTCTACAGAATGAGAAACTATCATTCAGATCTGATGAAAATGGTTTTAGACCCTAACTCGGCTTCTATCCAAAGTTACACTCCATACAAGATTTATAGGGTCAATACGGTCAAAGAAAAATTCAATGAAATTTCTAAAAAAATGACCCTAGTAGTAATTTCCCGAAGTTATAGAATCATACAACCACATATGAAAATAATATTAATATTCTATGATCCTCCGATACGTAGAATACGGGTTATTACATTCTTCTCTCCTTTAGGAATTTCAACCCTATAGTTCCATAATCAAGTCAATAGGGTCATCATGCATGCCTAACAATCATATACAAGCATATGCAACCATCACACATCAAACACGCATACACAACAACAAATAAAAAAGAAAACTTTTAAGCCTACCCTAGCATGCAAGATACTATGTCATGGTACATTTCATGATATCATAAGTAAAAGTAAAAGCAATAAATAAGAAAACTCACCAAGTGAAGAGCTCAGGGTATGCTGTCCTCATACTCTCCTCGGTTTCCCAAGTGCAATCATGTAATGACCCTAATTTTTAGTAACATTGTTTAGGATATTTAATTGGGTAAATAAAATAAAATAATGTAATGATTAGGGGATTAAGATTGGGATAAATTTAGGGGTAGCCATGCCTTATTAATGAATAAACTAAAATGAATTAGAATGAAATAGATAAGGGAAGTTAGATAAGGGGCAAAATAGGGAAAAGACACATTCTAATACCCTAAACCCTTAAGCCGTGTTCACTTCACACATTCACCATCAAAATTAAAAATAGAGGACGGCCACAATTAAGAAAGAACAAGAGGAAGATAAGCTAAAGGAAGAAGCAAATCAACTTAATTTATTCTCAAATCCCTAATCTAAAAGCTAAAGGTGAATAATGACTACATCTCATGTTTTCTAATTGTTTTCGGTTTTAGGTTAAACCCGAATTATTTAGTAAGGTTTTGCCATGTTTTGATAGAAATACATATATATGCTTGTTGATGATTAATGATATTTCATATTGATTTTATGATATGTTTTAATGTGAAAACCCTATTAAATGACATCCAAATGCCTAGTGATTTTAGATTTAGAACAAAAATATATTTTAGAGATGGATTTCAATTTTTATAATTTTCTGAATTAATGTGGAATTTATATTAATTTTCTAGTGAGGAAAATGAGTATTTAGGTTTAAAATAATTTACGGCTAAATAACATATGTTTTGGGTCTGAAATTTATATATATTAGAAAACATATTAAAAATGATTTATAGGAATTTTTGTAGAATTTTCCTAAGTGTTTTAATGAATATATAAAATTATTTAAGATATGGGACTTAAATGTTCTATATATTTATAAAAGGAGAAGGGGTATTTTGTAAATAAATTAAATTTGTTATTTTTGAAATTTCGACAGTACTTTTAGAAAAGAAATTAGCAACCAATAATACTTTGACAAACAAGGCAAGTTAGTTGAAAAAAATTACTTTAAAAGGTTTAAAATCAGCTTAAACGTGCTTTTTACACGTTTTACCACTTTCAGCAACTATGTTTTGACCCGGTATCCCGCCTTCATCACCATCGAAACCAATGCACATGGCATCAAAGGCTTGGTGCGCAGCGAATTGGACTAGGCGAAAGGTATGCAGTAGGAACAGGGGTTTCGAAGGGGTTGAAGTTTTACTTTGCTTTTAAATGAAAACACACCTGCTTTGCTTTTGCTCTTGACTTGGTTGGCTCCGACTTGGTCAAATTATTTTAAAGGAAAGGTTTCGAAAGAGGTTGCGCCTTTTGTTTTAATAAATGCTTTCGAGGGATCCGAAACCCCTAGCTGCCGCATCTTACCTTTCGAAGCAACGCCTTCGAAAGGGTTTCTTTGTTTTAAAACCCAAGTCGCTTCTCCAATGCTTTCGAATGGTTGGTTTCAACACCATCACTTATATACATAGGAAATTGTTTTCGAAAGAGTGCTTTCGACTTAGATGTTTTACGGCCCTTTGTTCTGCTAAAGATAAAACAAAATTGGTTTTGAAAAGAATGATTTTCATTGGTTTCGAAAAGTTATTCCACATGTTTAACTTGAACCCAAATGCTTTCGAAAGGTTTGTTATAGGAAATGATTTGAATGCTTTCGAAAGGTTTTAAATGAAGGTTTCGAAGGGGTGGTTCCCCAATGTTTTCGAAAGGTTTAAGCAGAAGGTTTCCAAAGGTTTCGAAAGATATGTTTATAGTGTTTTGATTAGCGGATGTCTAAGGTTTTAAATCTTTTAAAAGAAAGGTTTTTCAATGTTTTGAAAGGTTTATTAAGATTGGTTTCAAAAGAGTATGTTTTGACCTTCAGCCTAAGGTTTTACTTGTACCGAAAGGGGTACTTTCAATGGATTCAAAAGAGGTACTTTCAAAGTTTTAAATGTTCTCATCCACATAAAGTGGTCTCAAAGTATTATTCACACCAGGCTTATTGTCTGACTCGAAGTTTATGTTTTTCCCCTTAAACTCTCGGGTGCTCAAAATTGATTTGAGCGGGCTAAGGGTTGAGGATTTCCAGGTTTTAGTAGGAGGAGGAATAAAGCTTCCGAAGACGAGCAGGAGGCTGATGTTAGCTATATTTAGGAGTTGTTTTGTTTATATTCCACTGTGTTGTATTAAGTCTATTATGACTATTTAGTACCCTTGTCATCCAAGGGGGACATATTCGTATGTCCCTTATGGCGTATTTTGTAATATTTATATTTGATCTGAACCTGGGAAACGATTGGGATTATGTAATCTGGATATGAAACATGTTTTATGAAATGTAATAAAAAATGTTGTTTTTGAAATCTGTGATTTTTTTCATATTCATGTGCTTCTGATATTATGGATACCATTAACATTAACGTATTTGGTCACCGGAAGTTAATACTATGGGTAACTGCAGCATCTGTAGCGCTTAGTTTCGGGCCTCCAAATAGGGGATGTTACAACTTGGTATTAGAGCATAGGTTTTTGAAGAAAAAAAAATTAGAGTAAGATTGGGGTATGGGATAATGCTATAGTAACGTACTTGTATTTGATATATATAAGTATACGCTAAATCTCTATTCTCCTCTCCCTCTTAGGTTATTATTCTGTATCTCATGAGGCATGAATAAAGATATGGATGCTAGAAGTGGAAGAGTTAACCTTGGGGAAAGCACCACAATAAATGGAAATGCTAGACCAAATACCAGGAGAAACCCAGGTCAGGCACAAGTAGGAAATGTGGGTGCTGGAGTTTCGCAAGTTGACATGGAGCTATGTATTAGTTCTTTGTCAACATGAGGCAGGCGGGTGTTGTTGCTGGAGTGGTTGGAGGAAATTTTAGAGTAGAGAATCAGGAAGCTCCGGTGGTCAATAATTGTGCTATTCCGAGTAGTGATTACGCACGGTTGGGAGGAAAGCCATTCATCGGAACTGAAGATGCTATTGAAGTAGAAAACTGGTTGCTGCATTGTGAGAGAATCTTTGCAGATTTTGGGCTCAATGACGAGCAGAAGAGAAGGCTCGCTTTGACACAGCTTCAAGGAGCAACTTTGTACTGGTGGAATAATTGGACGGTTGGAGTTAATAAGGAGACTATGACATGTGCTGAGTTCAAAAGGAGATTTGAGGTGAGGTTTATGTCGGAGATTGCTAACACAATACCAGAATTGACATTTCATAACGGTTATAACCATTGTAAATCAAATTCCCAACGGTTATAGGTAATAGGTACGTGATAAATTTTGGAACACATTTTCCATCGATTATAACCGTTGGGAATTTTCCTATTCCCAATAGATATAACCGTTGGAAATAAAGAAATTCCCAACGGTTATAACCGTTGGAATTAAGTACTTTTCCAACAGTTGTAACCATTGGGAATAAGGAAATTCTCAACGGTTATTACTGTTGGAAATTCCTTATACGCATAGGTAAATACCAAAATTACCAACACTTATAACTATTGTCAAATTGATATAGCTGCAGCATATCCCATTCAGGATATTATAGTTCACATATTATTTTATTCAACTATACAAATTCAAATTTATAGCAATAAAAAACATGTATCATCAAATTGTAAAAAAAATCAAACATACAAATTAGTTCATATCAAATTCTACAAAGTTCATTGTGACAACTTCAAATTTCACTACTACAAAATATTTTGAAGCTTACAAACAACGAATGCGACACTCCGGCCAAACTACAAAACCACCATCAACTTACTCAGACAATGTATAATGACCATTTTGAGGCGCATCAAAAAGTGTCTCGTCTAGATCGAGAACATCCTTAGCAACCTTGGTAGTAGACCAAAGAGGGTAGTTTCTCATACTATATGCACAATGAAACTTTTGCTACAGCCACAAATCTTGATATCAGGAGGTATACATGCGGTGTTTCATACATGTACATGCACAATGGAACTTTTTCTATGGGTACAGATCTCGATATCAGAAGGTATACATGTTAAATTCTTGATTTCCTTGTACAATAAGATTAATGCTGGAACCTATGCAAGAGACTTTAGCGTTTGTATATTTTGACTGACGTGCTGCACCTGAAAGTGCATACGGCCATTCATAAATACAGCTGTGAAATTTTGTATCCGTATGCAACAAATAGTGTATGATAAAAGAACTACTCTAGAAGAGCATACCATAATATATTCTAGTATAATTTGTGTCTGCCCAAAGGATGAGTACAGAATTTTTTCATCTCTCTTCAACTGCAAAAACATTTTTTATACCTACAAAGACAAAGATAACAAGTCAAAATCTAGCTCATAAGATAATATGTTCGTGTATCACAAATGGAGTTTTTTACATGTGCGATTATGCATATGTTACAAATATGCATAGTGTTGGATTACCATGGTTCAAAAACGTAGCATGTGTATAACTAGCTTAAATTCAATATGACTATAACTTATCGCAAGCAAAAGATTATTCACATCAGGTTACTAGCACTGGTTATATTAAACTAAACATCACTTAGGTTGTACTGAACTCGTCACATGGGTTGTACGAAACTTATAAAATACACTAAAAAATTGCAGGTAAGATCTGCTTAACTTCCACATAATAATTATCCATTTTATAACCTTTCATTGGGTTGAATCTGTTATGTTACAAACATCATAGGATGTAGAGTAACCCTTGAAATCAATGTATATTTTGGACTCATTATAAAGTTAACCTTAAATGTATATAAGTAATAAGTTGGATACTAATCAATGCCAATCAAAATCAATTACTCACTATAAAACTTCATATATACTAAGAATCCGGACTTCCATAAAAGAAAAAACTGCCATATTTATAGTTATTCATTGTAAAAGTTGGAAACAATTAAACCAAATAAACAATTTCTATCCAATTTATAAAAAGAAAACACAATATTAAATAGCTGATGGTAGAGAACAAAGGAAAATAGATCTATAAAAGGGAATACAAATAGAGTAACTAAGCGGTCCAACCTTTGGCCAAGAATCCCAAATTCAAAACAAAATTATACAACTCATTCATTCTATTATTACTATTTTGTTCACTTATTTAATATTGAAATCCAATATGTTTTTATGTTCATAAGATAAAAAAAGTCACAACGAATCATCATTTCAATGATCAGTACATTAACCAAATCAGAACTACTGTACAACCTAATGCATTGCCAATGATAATACAAAACATTGTTTAGACACTTCTCCCATGTAGTTAAAAAGAGAGAAATATATTAAAAAAGGTACAAGCTTTAAAAATTATAGGACTCCGGGGAAAATATACTGCTTATAGTTTTGACTAAACAAAACTATGTTTTTATGTGGTGTATATGTTATTACGACTACACCCAAGACCACTCGAATACAATCGCAACGCGCAACGCGGAAAAGCCAAATCGTGCTAGATAGTGCAAAACAACCAAACACTCGAAGAATTCAATAAAACCAAATCCGAACACGATCACAACACCAATACAAGCAATATATGAATGCAATAACAATAAGTAAATCACACACGATTTTATAGTGGTTCCACTAATGTTGTGTTAGTGTACATCCACTTGAGAGAGCTTTTATTATATCACCACTATAGAACGAGTACAAGAGATTGTTTACAATGATCTATTCAATAAGAATCAATGTTTGTGGAGATTAGAATTGAAGAAATAGTGTTTTGCCTAAAACCCTAATTAATGGAGGACTAAACCCTAGATTAGATTGCTTGAATGAATTTCCTCTCTTCTCAGAACTGAAGAGAGAATATATACTAATAGAGAAAACCTTAGCGAAAGACCACTTTGCCCTTCACAAATCACAAAACAGCTCAGAAAATCCGGCCCAGGAAAAAACAGGTTTATACCGCCTCAGACGTCTGACCTCTGGCCTCAGACGTCTGAGCCAGGTTCAATCTGGCTGAAACAGACAGCACCAGACGTCTGGCCAGAGGGGTCAGACGTCTGCAGGAGGTTTCGGGAGACAGCCTGAACCTCGTTAGACGTCTGGCCCTCTCAGCCAGACATCTAACCTCAAACAGCAAAAACAGCATTGCTTCTTTCCTCCTATCTTCTTCCTCCGGACTCCGATTTGCGAACCGTTTTCTCCGACACGAAGCTACATCCATCCTCTTCAATTCTCCATCATATAGTGTCACAAAATTTAACACTCCACCTTGACACTATATCCATCTCCAACACCAATGGTACCATACCATCAACAACCGATAGCTCCAACTACCAACACTTCTACCTTCAACCAAACGTGAATGTTTCCCCAACGGGTTCCGGCAAAGCCACCCCCCATTGCATTCCATCAACGAGTTCAGGCACAAAGCCCCCACCCGCCAACGAAATGTTGAAAACATTCAAACACCGTCTCACCAAAGACAAGAGCACTAGGAGTGTACACTAGCACTACACCAAGAAGATAGAATGACAATCTCATACCAATACTCTTCCACATCTACAACCAAGCTACTCTCTCACCCGTGCCACCTAGTGGCACCTAGCACTTCTCCAAGCGAATCAAGTCCGAGCAATGCTCGAACTTCCCAACCGGCAATGCCTTAGCGAACATATCCGCCGCGTTCTCCTTTGTGTGCACCTTCCGAAGACATACTTGCTTATCCTCATCCATGGCTACCAAGAATGACTCCCTCACTTCTATATGCTTAGTGCGTGAGCTAAACGCCAAATTCTCCGCCAAGTGAATAGCACTTTGGCTATCACATTGAACATCAATGCTATCGTGTTCAATACCCAAGTCACACAACAATCGCTTCAAATAGAGTGCTTCCTTAGCCGCCTCCACCGCGGCTATCAACTCCGCCTCCGTAGTGGATAAAGCTACTATGGTTTGCAATCTCGATCTCCAACTTATGGCCGTACCACCTAGTGTGAAGACATATCCGGAAGTTGATTTTCTCCTATCTCTATCACCGGCGTAGTCCGAATCACAATAACCAACTAAGTTGCAACTCCTTTTCCCACTACCGCCAAAAACAAGACCATGAGATGACGTACCCCTAAGGTATCTCAATATAAGCTTCACGGCTTCCCAATGCGATTTTCCCGGATTAGACATAAAACGACTAACCACCCCGACGGCATTTGCAATATCGGGTCTTGTACACACCATATCATACATCAAACTACCAACCGCACTTGCATATGGCACCTTTGCCATATAAGCCTTGTCTTTCTCCAAGATAGGTGAATCCTTACTCGAAAGCTTCATGTGCAAAGGTAATGGTGTATTTGACACCTTTGCATTCTCCATGCTAAACCGGCAAAGCACCTTCTTTATGTACTCCTTTTGAGTCAATTTCAACTCAAAACGCTTTCGGTCCCTTTCTATCTCCATGCCCAATATCCTCTTTGCTTCTCCAAGGTCTTTCATTTCGAATTCCGACTTTAATTGCAATTTCAACTTGTTGATTTCATTCTTGTCCTTCGAAGCAATGAGCATGTCGTCCACATACAAGAGCAAGTACACCCAACAATCATTTCCCAACTTCTTGAAATAAACACAAGCATCTTTGATGCTCCTATCAAAGCCACTTTCAAGCATAAATGATCAAATCTCTTGTACCATTGCCTAGGTGATTGCTTCAACCCATATAGCGATTTCTTCAGCTTGCACACCATTTTTGACTTACCATTTACAACAAACCCTTGCGGTTGCTCCATGTAAATGTCTTCATCCAAGTCACCATGCAAGAAGGCGGTCTTCACATCAAGTTGCTCCAACTCCAAGTTGTGAATAGCAACTATGGCAAGTAATATCCGGATAGAAGTATGGCGCACAACCGGTGCGAATATCTCATCATACTCCTTTCCTTTCCTTTGTGCAAACCCCTTAGCCACTAGCCTAGCTTTGTATCTTCCATCGTCCTTCACCTTGTATATCCATTTGCACCCTATAGTACGGTTTCCTTTAGGAAGTGGAACCAAACTCCAAGTTTGATTCTTCATCAATGATTGCATCTCTTCCTCCATGGCACAAATCCACTTCGAGCTATCACTCGAATTCATGACGTCTTCAAGGTCCATAGGCTCATCTTGGACTACATTGAGAGCATAGTCCAACCTATCACAAAAGCTAAGATAGTTCCAATCACCATATCTTTCGGGTGGCCTTATAGCACGACGACCAACCCGAGTAGCAATATTATCACCCAAACCCCTTTCGGCTCCACCTTGAACCGAATCTTCTCTAGGTTCGTGTACATCACCAACACTACTAGAGGCACCTTGTGGACTATGTGATGTATCATCAACCGCTTTCTCCTCACAAGCATCTTCAACTAATCTACTCTCTCTACTACTTGGACAAAATATGGTAATAACTTCCTTCCCCTTCGATTCCTCACGAACCAAGACCGGAATATCCGATGAGCTTTCATTCTCCTTGAACATAGCCGACTCATCAAAAGTAACATGACGAGAGTTGATTACCTTCTTCGTTTCTGGATTCCAAATCCGATAGCCTTTCACTCCATCCGTATAGCCAAGCAAAACCCCTTTGAAAGCTCTAGGTTCAAGCTTATCATTTCCCGGATCATGCACATAAACCGGACTTCCAAAGACACGAAGATAGCTCAAGTCAATACTCTTTCCCTTCCATACTTCCTCTGGGATTTTATTGTCAATAGCCGAGCACGGAATTCGATTAATGATATGCACCGCGGTTGACAAAGCTTCGGCCCAAAATCCCTTAGACAAACCCGATGTCAATCTCAAGCATCGAGCTTTCTCTAGTAGAGTACGATTCATCCTCTCCGCAACACCATTTGATTGCGGATCTCCCGGTATAGTAAAATGTCTCCGAATGCCATGATGCTTGCAATACTCCAAGAATTCTCCGGAAACATATTCTCCGCCATTGTCGGACCTAAGAACCTTCAAAGACTTACCACTCTCATTCTCAACAAGAGCCTTCCATACTTTGAACTTAGCAAATGCCTCCGACTTAGCCTTCATTACATACACCCAAACTTTACGAGAAAAATCATCAATAAAAGAAATATAATACCTTGCTCCACCTAAAGAAGCTACCGGTGCCGGTCCCCAAACATCTGTATGCACATACTCAAGAACGCTTCTTGAATCATGTTTTCCTTCACCGAATGAAACCTTTGTTTGCTTCCCCATGACACACTCTTCGCAAAACTCTAGTTTGTTGAAACTCTGACCACCAATCATCTCCCTTTTCCGAAGAATATCCAAACTCCTCTCTGAGACATGTCCTAACCTCAAATGCCATAATCTAGTTGCATCTAAGTCGCGAGAACTATCAACCCCAATGCTAGCTTCACCTTCTATGGTCACACCTTGAAGCAAATATATACCATGAGCCCTAGCACCTTTCATAACCACAAGCGCCCCCTTCGAAACCCTCAAGCCATCTCTCTCAATAGTGATCTTGCACCCCAAAGAATCTAATTGCCCCAAAGAGATAAGAGACTTCCTAAGTCCCGGAACATAGCGCACATCAGTGAGAGTACGAAATACTCCGTCAAACATCCTAATTTGCACGGAACCAATGCCCTTCGACTTACAAATAGCACCATTTCCCATAACAATCGAATTTCCCTCTCTAGCTTCGAAAGAAGAAAAACAATTCCTATTCGGCGTCATATGATAAGACGCCCCCGAATCGAGAACCCATTCGCTACCCGAAACATTTGATGCTACCGCCGTCAATACATCCATGTCTCCCTCACCAACACCTCTCTCCACCGCGACCGATGAAGATGCTACTTCCTTCTTGGCCTTCTCCTTGTCCGGACACTCATTCTTCCAATGATCGGGCTTCTTACAAATATAGCACTTGCCTTTCTTTTCCTTCGACTTTCCTCTCCAACCGGGATTCCTAGATTTGGAACGCCCCCGATTCTCCTTCTTCGCATATCTCTCCTTCTCCACAAACAAACCTTGACCATTTCCGGCACTACTACCACCAACACTTAACTCCTTCATTTGATCTCTCAACTCCTCACTAAGAAGACCCGTCTTGACATCATCTAACGTCAAAGTATCCCGGCTATAGATCAAGCTATTTGAGAAACCCGTATAACGGTCCGGCAGCGAACATAACAATATCATCGCCTTTTGCTCTTCCTCAATCTTCAAATCTACCGCCTTCATCTTCACTAGCAAATCATCAAACACATTCAAGTGTGCCTTAAGCGAACTCCCCTCTTTCATCTTATACGTGAAAAACGTTCGCAACAAGATCAAACGATTAGTTAGAGACTTCTTCATATACAACTCCTCTAACTTGTCCCAAATGCCCTTAGCGGTCGTCTCACCACTAATTTCGGAGATCACATTCTCTCCCATAGCAAGTTGAAGTGTAGTAAATGCCCACTCTTCCATTTCCTCTCTCTCAACATCCGAGATGTCCGCCAGCAACAAATGTGTATCAAACACTACCCTATGAACACGATTTCTTCTTAAAACCGCTTTCATCTTCCATTGCCATTTATCAAAATCATTATCATCATTCCACTTGTCGATAACCAATTGCGATCCCGACGCCACATACGACCCACGTACATACGGCGCTATACTACTTGGACCAACCATTGAATTTTCAGAGTTATCCGTTTCCGGCATTTCAACAACCACCTAGCAACACCAAAGCTCGGATACCAAATGTTATTATGACTACACCCAAGACCACTCGAATACAATCGCAACGCGCAACGTGGAAAAGCCAAATCGTGCTAGATAGTGCAAAACAACCAAACACTCGAAGAATTCAATAAAACCAAATCCGAACACGATCACAACACCAATACAAGCAATATATGAATGCAATAACAATAAGTAAATCACACACGATTTTATAGTGGTTCCACTAACGTTGTGTTAGTGTACATCCACTTGAGAGAGCTTTTATTATATTACCACTATAGAAAGAGTACAAGAGATTATTTACAATGATCTATTCAATAAGAATCAATGTTTGTGGAGATTAGAATTGAAGAAATAGTGTTTTGCCTAAAACCCTAATTAATGGAGGACTAAACCCTAGATTAGATTGCTTGAATGAATTGCCTCTCTTCTCAGAACTGAAGAGAGAATATATACTAATAGAGAAAACCTTGGCGAAAGACCACTTTGCCCTTCAAAAATCACAAAACAGCTCAGAAAATCCAGCCCAGGAAAAAATAGGTTTATACCGCCTCAGACGTCTGACCTCTGGCCTCAGACGTCTGAGCCAGGTTCAATCTGGCTGAAACAGACAGCACCAGACGTCTGGCCAGAGGGGTCAGACGTCTGCAGGAGGTTTCGGGAGACAACCTGAACCTCGTCAGACGTCTGGCCCTCTCAGCCAGACATCTGACCTCAAACAGCAAAAACAGCATTGCTTCTTTCCTCCTATCTTCTTCCTTCGGACTCCGATTTGCGAACCGTTTTCTTCGACACGAAGCTACATCCATCCTCTTCAATTCTCCATCATATAGTGTCACAAAATTTAACAGTATATATATTGGAATGAATAGATATACATATGTGCCACTAGCACTTTTGTCATCTCGCATTCTAGATTCTAAAATGGAAATTTTCATGAATATGTAAACTAATCTCCCAAGATAGTTTACTCATTTCTTCTTGTCCGTCAGCAATTAAAACTTTCTCACTGTCTAAATACATAAATTTCCCGCTGTCTAAAAATTGATTCACATAATTAGTATGAAGTGCATAACATGCTACTTTAAATATCCATCCAGCTCATATTCTTCAGGATGAACCTTTTGATGATTTTTTTATCAAGCTTGGTGAACAAAATTATAATCAGGAAATTATTAATAAAGGGCAAATAATTATAATAATTACAAGATAAGGAACTAATTTAATATTTTGAATCATCAAATTACAGATTTTATGTTTCTGATTAATATATTTACTTACCTATTATTCATATGTTATAACTACCATAATATTCAACTTCTAATAGTTCATATATGAAGAAATGAGTAAATGCCTTGCCAAGTAACATGGAGGAGAATTCATATCATATATCACTGAATCATTGACCTGATATACATGCGTAATGCATGTGAACTCACAGAAACAAATACATCTTGCAAATCATAATGAGATTAATCATTTTGAATGGGTTGGCTTGACTTTATTCTCAAATATATAGTAGAAACATGATTTTGGTTAATAATTTTTTTTCATTAATTGTACATGGATTCAACCACATGATATCTAATTGTGCTTCATGTGGTACAAAATTTCCTTAAGTTACACTACCAAAAAACATTAAACTAAAGACTGAAAAGTCCAGTCTTTAGTTAAACAATTCAGTCACTAAGTAAGTTTTAAAGACTGATCAAAGACTGAAATCTTAGTCTTTGATTCTCAAGTCCCAAAAGTAATTTGAAACTAACATGTCAGTCTTAAAATTTAAAGACTGAAAGTTCAGTTTCAAATACCTTTAAAGACTGAACGATTGAAACTGAAATGTGGTATGCAATCGGTCTCAAATTCTGCAAAATAATTTCATTTTTAATATTGAATAATGTAGAATTTTGAAGAAATACATTTAATTGCATTTATATGTTATTATAATTCAAACTTAGACATATATGTATACGTGGACATGCATATCTAGGTATAAAAGCAAACATATATAAATATACAAGTAAATATCGAAAAGTGCGTATACTACTTGTAAAAAAAATGATCCATTCAATTCATATGCAAAGTGATAGACAATCCAGTATTGACTATACTGTACAATCTTTTCTTTAAAATCAACAAACTCCCCCTCTCTCTTCTTCCCATGTAATCACAATACAATCCATTCTTTGAAAACATCAAATCTGCATTACAAATTATTGCATTTCCTCTGTAGCCTAAGCTAATAATTGAAACACAAAAAGTAAAATGAACACCTCAAATTGACATCAAATCCAGTAATCCTAATATATCCTTCTCATAAACGCAACCTAACATAAAATATATTTTCAATTAACACCTCCTTTCTCCGCACTGTCCAAAGCTGCGGCCATCTTCGGAAAATTTTGATTTGCTTATATTATTGCTCAAATTGAAACCATGGTTAGATGCTCGGACCTTGTTAGGAATTAGAAACGTCAAAAGAAATGGAAATAAAAATTGGGGAAACTATGGTTGGAATTGAATTAGAAGGAGTTGTGAATATTTGTGAAGGGTAGAGAGAGGGATCAAGTAGATATGGAGAAGGTACGACCAAGACGTGAGGGAGTATGTGAAATGGAGGTCAGATATGGGGAAGGAAGGCGGAAGAGAAATTGCTGTACCTATTGCGCGTGAGGAAGGTAATTTAATGTGAGAAACAGTGAATGTGTAGTGGGCCTAAAGTGATGGAAACGTGGCTTTGGTTTTACAAAATATTTGCTGATATAAAGTCTATTTTTGTGTAGACTAATGGATTATTTAAAGCTGAAATAAATGTTACTAAACAAAAGTGGATTTCTAATCAATTTTAAATGACGCGGATCTCCATGTATGTTCTTTGGATCCGTAATGAAATGCGATCGTGACCATTAGATGTTTGCCTAATGTGAATATAAATTTAAGATAAAAGTAAAGACTGAAATATAAGTATCTAAGCAGTCTTAATGAATTTAAACTGAGTAAAGACTGAATTTCGGTCTTTAATTTCTAAAATTAAAGACTGAATATTTTGGTCATTAATCGGTTATTGATTAAAGACAGAAAAATGCCGGTCTCTAAATGACAGTCTTTACTCGTACGTTTTTTTAGTGTTAATTTTTAATGTGGAAGGCTAGTGGGTGATAATTTTGTCAAATTTAAGTAAAGTGAAGGTACAATAATTAATATGGGAAAATTTATGTGAAATAAACTATCACTTCACTTCTTGTGGAAAATGTCTCCATAACCTTTGGCCTATGTTAATAACAAGACTTGCAAATCTTCCATCTGAAAATTACACGTACCAAAGATGTATGCAAATATATCGTATACAACAGGTTAACTATGACACAATAATAGGAAAAAACTATGGACACTCCTTTGCATTTTCAGTGTATAGCTAAAAAATTTAAGAACTCACCTCTTATAAAAACAGTCAGCCAAAGTACAACATTACATGCATTTTATGAGTAAACCAAAAACACGAGACGTCACATTTGGTGTAATATGTGAGGCTTTCTTAGTGGATTAAGTTTATTTCCTTTTATTATAAAAATTGGTTCTTTTGTTTATTATTTAGAAATTAACATTTTCAGTCATAATTAATTCTTTCCTTCAATGGGCGGTTAGGCAAGTTAAAAAGATTAGTATTAATGATGCATTGTTTATAGAAACCACCTAGTTGAGGATTGATTACAGCTAACATTTTTTTTGTTTTTCTCCTTTAAAGTAGCAATGCATGCAATATTCATTATATGATAGTTTTAGGTTTTCCCATTAAGATGAAGACGAAATCTAAATTAAGAAATAAAAAATTACTAAATTACCTGCAATGTAGATGTTTTGCCACTGCTTTTAAAATAACAGTATTACTTGCAAATCAAAAATAGTTTAAAAGAAAAGCATTAAATAAATAACGAATAAATCATAAATAAAGAAATGGAAGCAGGCAAGAAATAGGCTTCAAATTCTACCATTTTCAGAAAAGTGAGAAGTTTCAAAGTCCAATTTTAGGTTGGCTCCCAAAAAAAGTGAAATAAATGAGGGATGATGCAATATAATAAGATTGTTAAAATATAATTAAGGGAAACAAATAGCTTTTGAATAATTAATTCCACTAAGGTTTCTAATTTGACAGTGCACTAAATTAAAAAAAAAAGCATGTTTGGGAGTTGACTCTTTTTTTGATAAAGAAGAGCTGAGGTGATGTCAGTAAGAATCCACAGTTTAGTAGTTAACATCATTTTGTAGCCGGACTGATCAATCCAAATATAAAATAAGTAGTTGATTGAATTAGTAATGCATGTAGTATGTATACGTTATCGAAAATAATATATACCATGAAACAACAACCATTTGCTTTATCATACTCCATTTGAAAGATAAGCTAATTGCTAGTCACCTAGTCTACGTTATCCCTATAATAAGAAAAATAAATAATAATTCTCTTTCCAGTACAGCATTTAAGCTTTTACGAAGTTATGGATAAGCAAATACAAAACATTTTTTCTCTAGTAAAGTCAAAAACTATAATTATAAAGTATGCATTAAACATATTAATCAGTAATTGTAAAGTAAAAATGTTCTTTAGACAATAATATTTTAAACAACCGTAAAAGCATATAAAAAATAATGAACGTTTATTAACATACTCTAACTTGTGGCAGCTAAGACTGCACCTGCTACTTCAGAATTGGCAAATGAAAAATAGCGAGTTGTGTTGCCACTTCCTTGTCAAAACAGAGCAATGTACTATCATAGCAACAAAGATATGATAAGGAACAACCCAGGGATCATATTTCTATAAAAGCATCACATATATAAGAATACGCACAATAAAAAATATCTTAAGTATGCATTAAAGGTAAACATTTGAAAATTCTTAAAACTTTAGGTGACATGGGGACGACAAAGGCTTATACTAAAGCGTCAATGTGCAATCGTCAAATAATTATACTACAAATAATTTTATTTAGAATTTGAAGAAATTGACAAGTGAGTAAACCAATATAAATGTAAAAGCCATATAATACGAAGGAAAAAACGACAATCTTCTTAATTCTCATGGTTGAATGCCTGGGACCACAATCATTCATTCATTGATATTAAGATAATACTACAAATAACTTAATTCGGAATTTGAAAAGATTAACAAGTGAGTAAAGTAATAATAAATGTAAAAGTCATGCAACATGAAGGCAAAAACAATGGCCTTCTTAATTCTGGTTGAATACTTGGGACGACAATCATTCATCGATATTAAGATATTTCATAAATTTATAACATATAATCTCTTATAATGATCTTCTTAATTCTCATTGTTGTCTTCATTTACCTGAAACTTTGATTCTCTTATTTGTGAAATATATTAATGAACAACTCCAATATATTATTAGGTGCATGATATTATACTATGTCCAAGTAGATTCCTCGGCATGAAATATGGCAGACCAAATAATAAGCTTATAACATGATAAATTACAATAGATTTCTCCTAACAATTCTTTCAAAACTTTCACCCAGGGAAAATAAAATATTACTTGAGTGAAAAACATATTATAGTAGCTAAGTGATATTAAAGAGTTTTCCTTAATAGTAAAACAATGAATAAACTGTAAGTTTGTGAGGGACTCCTGACTTTTCAAGGTTTAACCAAGTAGATGGTTACCAATTTTTGTGCGTGTAAAAGTGATAATTGCATATGATAGAAAATATAAGATATTAAAATATAGGGGGAATTAATTTAAAGGACAAAGATTTGTATATTTTTTTCCTTAAGGACACAACCTCAATATTTTTACCACAAGGACAAACATAATTCTTCACAAGGACAAACATTTTTCAAAATTATTCATAAGGACAAAAAAAACTGCTACCAAGCTAAAAACTGATACCTAAAAACTGCTACCGGTAACTACAAACTGATACCTAAAAACTGATACCTAAAGAAAGTTGTCCTTCAGGATAAAATATTAAAGGTCTGTCCTTGAGGCAAAAATGCTGAGAAATTTTGTCCTTGACAATAATTTCCTGTAAGATATATTACTAGCTAAAAGCAAAAAAATGAAATAGGAACTATGGCTACTTTTATGAGTATATCAACTTAACGAAGACCTTTTTCTTAATATATTTAAATAATGAATCATCTATGAAAAAGTGTCAACAAAATAATAGCCACCATTTAATTATATTCAAATTTGGCAAGATTGAAAGGTGATTAAATGGTCTTTTAATTACATGAAGTAAATATAACCAGAAAAATAACATTCACCGTTTAATTGCATGGACACATTCAACTTTTAGTAACAACATTTTAAGCACAAAACAAAGACACCGATACCATTTTTACACCAAAATTTAATACACTACTGTAACCAATGAATTTGTATCAAATTTACCAAAAATCATAAATTCGAATTATACTACAACCAACACATAGGCTGGAATCCAAAAATGTTACTAATTTCAACATGAAAATATAATTAACTAAAAACTAAATCAAAATCAAACTTTAAACTGAAATTAACTTGAATTGAATATCTAACATTGATTTTAATTCGAGAAGGAGAAAAAGAAATACCTGAATACTTAGCATTTTTCCTCTATAGCTATCCCATGTTTAACAATTTCCCTCTACAAGCATCCAAATTAAACATTGAATGTACGATTACCATTTTAAAAAAATATAATTATAGACAAAAAATGATTATAATCGCTTAAAATTAAAGGTTTAATTTCGTACCTTTGTATCCGATCGACTGGCGAGTTAGAATACAAGCTATAGTCTTCCTTTGTCTTCATCAAATTAAACGGGAAATTATACTACTTCTGTAACGATCCCGAATTTTAAATTATTTTAAATTAATAATTAAATTAAATTTTGATTTAAATTAGTGAAGTTGTTTGAATTTTTCAAGTTTAATATGAAGCTTACTAAAGAAAATATCTACAAAACAAATTGAATTTAAAAATGGAAAAAAAATATATATAACATGATAATCTAATCACATCAGCTGTTTTCCTCTCCTTTGATCACGCCATAACTCACGCCCAAAATCACGCATAAAATCATGATTTTCCTCTGCAAAACCACGACCTCGTCCTTCTTTCATTTTCATTCGTTCGAAAAAACCCTGAAACAAAACGAAAGAAAAAAATAAATGGCGGCCTAGAAATCGTTCGTTCCTCTTCGAAAAAAAAATTAGGGTTTCGATTTCCACCTCGTTTGATTTGAGTTCGTCTCCGCTTCGACAAGCAACTGTCGGTCTTCGATTCGTGCTGGGGGAAAACAAGGTGAGTGATTTCTTCACTCACATCTATCAATCTCTGTATTTACGTTCGTATATATATATATATATATATATATATGTTTGTTTGAAGTGATTAACTGATTTGCATTGGCCATTCTATTTTGTTCGAATGTTGTTGTTTTCTCTGATTTTTAATTTCACGCGATTTTTGTTTGATGATCGATGTTTCATAATTTCTGGGTTTGTTTGGATTTTTGCTGATGTTAATTAAATTCGTTCTCGTTCTTATATCATCGGCTTTGATTTCGATTTGGAGGCGATGTTAATCGAGTTCGTATAAAATCCTTTGAATTCACTTATTGATTTATCTGGGCCACTTCCAGTTGTTTTGAGGTTGATACTTTCTGATATGTGTATATTTGAATTTCCTTACTCAGCCTGTTTCGATTTTTATGGATCGGCCTTGGCACTGACTTGTTTAATGTCGGACTCGATACTTTTGTTGATGATATTTAAACTGTTATACATCTGTACCCCTGTCACTTGTTGACTTCGGTCACTTGATATTTTCGACTTGGTCATCTGTGAATTTGGCACTTCTGTTCATCCGTGGGATATTTACTTATACCCACTGTTGCATGGCTTCGATTTTTCTTTTGGAAACCCCTGCTTGATCTTGTGATGTCGATCTTGTTCGACTTTTACCATACTTTTCACTGCCTCCGGTAGCACTATCGGCCTTGTTCATTTGGGTCTATATTTTTGTAACCTTAGCTGTTCATGTTGTATACAAATTTTGATTGTATCATGTTGCAACAGTTTCGAGTCAGTTGCCTTTTGAAGTTTGCATCTGTGGGATTCATTGTTTTATATGTTGGAGACTTCGATTATGCTTTGTCCTGTAATGTGCTTTCAATCTGATAGCACTGTTCAGTTTTACAATTGCCTTTCCTATATATGTTTCCACCAGAGTTCTCATGTATTGTTTCTTGCATATATATATACACAAGTATATGCATTTACATCGCTGTTTATTATTCTACAACACACTTGTAGTTCATGTGTTCACATTGATGTACATGCATTTGTCACGGTTTAATCACCATGATTCTGCCGTGTCTTGTTCACCTGGTTATATTGAGTCAGGTTCCATTTATGTCTTCATGTATGCATGCTGCCTGGTCGACAGTTATAAAAATTTGGTATGTCTGCATCCATATATGCATTCATCCTTGCACTGACCAGTTTTATAGTTGCATATATGTTGTAAAAAAATTTGTGAATTTGGGTGGTGATTCAAGTCCATTGCTTTCACTGCCCACTGCTAGTACATGCATTTACTACACCTCTTCTTCATACAACACACTTGTAGTTGAAGAAATCTTAGAGTTTGATCATTTATTACGGCTGTCTTGACTATTTGAGACAGTTTGCATACCTGGTTCATGTAGTACTGAACATATGTAGGTTGCGTTCATGAGGATTCATTGATGATGCCAGTCTTTAATTTTTAAATAAGCTGTTGTTAAATTTCATACATACGAGATTATGCATCCATGTTGTCCAGGCTTGATCTTGTTGGTTCACTTTGGCATACTGTCTTGTTGTTTCTAGCTTCAAATATAGTTGTTGTGTGTTGCCATGGTGGTTCTGTTTATTCCATGTTGTTTTTGTACAGGCCGTGCCTTATATTGGATTGTATATCCAGGTTTTGTATTGAGATATTTGATGTTGTTGATTCAGTGACTTGTCTTTTGCATTTTGTTGTAGTTTGATTTGGGCCTGTTAAATTGCAGTCTACATTACTGATAGTGGATTTGCACTTGAATTTCTAGCCTGTTACACTATTAGTTTTATTTGCAGTTGCGTTGAGTCGAGATAGCACTGACTTGACCTCTGCCGTTTCTATTTGTTGTGATATGTAGTAGCCTAAATTGCTGGTGAATACGCTTCATTCTGAAGTTGCACTGGATAGGGGTCCACTGTCTTGACTTGTACTTGACTCACTGGTTCGAGTCACTTGTGCATGTCACTATTCATTTCTAGTGCACCTGAGTTTCATTTTGATTTAAGTTGGAGCTTTGTGCTTTTGATTTATTGAACTTTTGGAGTATTTCATTTCGGTATTGGCGAGGCAGTGCACGCGTGCGTGTACTGCAGCCAATCAGAATTGATGTTTTAAAGTGATATTTCAATTGTTTGAATTGATTTTGTTTGATTTGATTTTGTTTGATTTGATGATTTTGTTGTTTTCTAAATTATCATCATTGATAATCTGTTTATTTATTTCAATTGATGATTTGAATCTACTGATTTGTTGTTTAACACTGTTAAGTGTTATAATTAACATCATCCGATTTCTTTGTTAAAAGGGTCGGATAGACGAGAATTATTGTGACTGTCGTCTATTTGATTTATTATTGCCTCTATGCACTAATAACTGAGTTTGAATTAGACTAACCTATGTATTATTTTTTTTAAATGTAATACTCGGGTCAGACCGAGTATTTTACAGCTTGAAGATTTTCGAGCAGCGAAGTTAGAGAGAGGGGGTAAAACGCTCACTTTAGTTTTCAGGAAATTTTGTATTTTAAGATATTCCGCTGTATAAATTTAATACATTGTATAAACTCTGATATTGTAAAAAGGAAAGAAATAAAATTCATTTGTTTTTGAACTATTATTATTATTCTGTGTTTCTGTGGCTGATTCTGTTTAAATTACATAAACTAAATAACAATCCGTCATTTTGAACGTTTCAAGTTGGTTTAATTACCGACTAGGGACGGTCAGAAGGGCGGGATGTTACAAAGTGGTATCAGAGCTTTGGTTTACACAAAGCTTAGTTTATGGTGTTTAATATGAATAGTTACTAGAATCACTTTAAAGGAAGCGTTTTTTAAATTTAAAGAAGTATAAAATTGTTTTTGAAAATAAAAAAGTATTTTGAAAATTCAAATCCTTTTCGGAAATACCCCTCTCTAAATGTAGGTTTGCGATAGTTTCTCTTCAGTAAGGTCTTCTTAGATTTGAGTTCCGATCATTCGAAAACCCACCATTGAATTGCTGAGATTTATGAAAAATAAATTATAAGTTAAGTGAATTAATGAATTGGTTTAAATCAAATATTTTGAATATCTCCAAAGTAATAATTGGGAAATAAAATGACATGTCAATTTAGTTATAGCCAAGGGATTATTGAACTATAATTTGAGAAATTGATTCTGAATTCTTTTGAAAATTGACATTTATAAATTAAAAGTATTGGAATTATAAAACGAGTTTTTATAAGTTTTAAAAATGAAATATTAATGGAATTCGTAAGTGAATGAAATTTATAAATTTATAAATTGTGAAGTTATAAAATAAATGAAATTGTAGAATAAAAGATTTATAAGAAATTAACTTATAAATTGAATTTTTGCCTTTAAATGGAATATTGATCGAATTTGTTAATAAAGGAGATTTATAAATCAAAGTTGTTATGAAATATAAAGGTGAATTTATAAACGTTGTTTTATAAATCCGAAACCAATTGAATTTGATAAAATTAAACATAGAAGATAATAAAGGAGATATATTCGTGATTTTGGACAGCGAATTATCCTTTAAGTTAAATGTTGTAATAATAAGAGTTTGGTTGGGAATTTTATCCACGATTTTGGACAGTGGATAATCTTTGAAATAAAATGTGTAGGAAATATTGAAATTTGGTTAGTGAAGTATATTCACGATTTTGGACAGTGAATATATTATTGAATAAAATGGACATGTTTTGGGAAAGCGATATTTTAAAACGAAGATTAATTGTTTTAAAGATGTTTTAAAAGGCATTAAATATCGAAACCATAGATTTCAACATTCATTGTTGAAATAGACGTTTTTGAATAAAAGGAAATAGTGGACTATAACACTATTGTTATAGTAAATGATTTCCGAAAGGAAATGTTTTGTGTAGTATTGGGATTTATACATCTATCTAAATTTCGAATCCCTATACTAGTAATTTTGAGTTGTCGTAACAATGTTTTACATAACATTCGTTTTAACTCAAATAAATGTGTGAAAGAGAATGATTTCCTTAAAAGATGAAATATATACTTAATTTTGATTTAAGTATATCGAATATTTTCAAATGTTGAAAATAAATTAGATTTGTGAATTGCTTATTTTTAAATAAGTATGGAAATGTTTTTCCAATATGAAATGAAATGTTGTGAATATATCACGTGAGTGATAAATGATTTGAAATTCATTTTCAAAGTCGAAGTTGAAATGTTAAATGAGAAATTTGAACAATTAGTTCAATTTGAATTTTTTCAAAGATTGAATCGTTGAGTTAAATTGAGTTTAACTTCGACACCAAAGAAAATACAAGTTGAGTTTTGAATTTCAGATGATCGGTTTGGATTATATGTCTAACATTGTGAATTGATGACATAGCAATTGATCACTATTAAATATATATCTGTTGGTGGCGGAGAATTTATTCTCTTAGCTTAACACCCTTCTCTGAGACGTACAAGCTCAGAGGTTATATATCGATAGACATCAATTCTGTGTTGAGAATTGACAAAGTAACGTGAAATCCAAATCGAATGTGAAGTCGATAATAAATGGAATTATGAATATGAATTGGGTTTGAGATAACCTTAAATTTCCAAATCGACTTAGAGGAAAATTTTGAAATCCTCTATTTGTTATGGATATAGGATATGTAGGTTTTCGGAACTTATATATATGAATGCGGTAAATTCGAAAACCATCAGTTTGGAAAGTCATTGTTATGGAAATCTTATGTAAGTTTACATAGATATGATATGTACGAAATGTGAAATGAAGTACTATATGTATATGACATTATGTTTTCTAAACTGAGGATATGGAAAAGTACCTTCCATTTAAATTTGTGAAGGTGTTGGAACTTGTTATGAGTGTCCATTTGAAATTCGTAGCTACGTAGAATTTCCATTAGTCGGAGTGACTATTTGAATTGGAATCCCTCGGGATGGATCATGTCGATGGGATCATATTGATTGATTAGCGTAATTTGAGGGGCGTGATGCCTACAGTTACAAGCGATTCCACTGGGATAGTGACGCAACCGCCGGGTAAACTGCAATCTAGATGCCAAGCGAAATTTGAGGGGCGAGATGCCTACGGTTACAAGCGATTCTACTGGGATAGTAGCGTAACCGCCGGGTGAACTGCGATCTATGGCGACAACCATGGCGAATTTTAAGAAATGTGAAATCTACAGATTACAAGCGATTCTACTGGGATAGTAGCGTAACCGCCGGGTAACTGTGATCCATGGGAGAACGTGCTTTCCATATCCATTTTTAAAAGAATTTTTAAGTATTTTCACTGGGAGTTGAAACAAGTATATTTAGTACTTGGAGATTTTTAGTCCTGCGCCTGGCCAGCGTATGCCTAATGTCTGTAAGAACGACGATAGACTTGTTAAATTTCGAGTTAGCAAGTATTTTCAAACGGTAAATAGCAAATCAATAGTCTGAAATTAAAATTTCATAATTCCTACCTAATAAACTAAAGAAGAGGATCTTTGAAATGTCTTGAAAAGTCCACAGTTTTGGAAGAGATATAATATGCAAATCTCTAACATGAAGAATTTTAAGTTTAAATCTGAGTTTTGTAAATCGAAATTTTTTGGTAAAAGACTTTTGCGTTTTGATTATAGAAATAAATGAACAAAGGAGATAATGAACAAAGCTAGTGAGATAAAACAAATGGAATGAATCCTATGTTTATCTATTTTTAATAAGTTTCGAGCTTGGTAAAAAAAAATTGTGAAGGGTATAAATATTGGTGAAATTTTAACAACCTTTCCTTTTCGAGGACGAAAAGTTTTAAGGAGGGAAGATTGTAACGATCCCGAATTTTAAATTATTTTAAATTAATAATTAAATTAAATTTTGATTTAAATTAGTGAAGTTGTTTGAATTTTTCAAGTTTAATATGAAGCTTACTAAAGAAAATATATATCTACAAAACAAATTGAATTTAAAAATGGAAAAAAAAAATATATATATAACATGATAATCTAATCACATCAGCTGTTTTCCTCTACTTTGATCACGCCATAACTCACGCCCAAAATCACGCCTAAAATCATGATTTTCCTCTGCAAAACCACAACCTCGTCCTTCTTTCATTTTCATTCGTTCGAAAAAACCCTGAAACAAAACGAAAGAAAAAAATAAATGGCGGCCTAGAAATCGTTCGTTCCTCTTCGAAAAAAAAAATTAGGGTTTCAATTTCCACCTCGTTTGATTTGAGTTCGTCTCCGCTTCGACAAGCAACTGTCGGTCTTCGATTCGTGCTGGGGGAAAACAAGGTGAGTGATTTTTTCACTCACATCTATCAATCTCTGTATTTACGTTCGTATATATATATATATATATATGTTTGTTTGAAGTGATTAACTGATTTGCATTGGCCATTCTATTTTGTTCGAATGTTGTTGTTTTCTCTGATTTTTAATTTCACGCGATTTTTGTTTGATGATCGATGTTTCATAATTTCTGGGTTTGTTTGGATTTTTGCTGATGTTAATTAAATTCGTTCTCGTTCTTGTACCATCGGCTTTGATTTCGATTTGGAGGCGATGTTAATCGAGTTCGTATAAAATCCTTTGAATTCACTTATTGATTTATCTGGGCCACTTCCAGTTGTTTTGAGGTTGATACTTTCTGATTTGTGTATATTTGAATTTCCATACTCAGCCTGTTTCGATTTTTATGGATCGGCCTTGGCACTGACTTGTTTAATGTCAGTCTCGATACTTTTGTTGATGATATTTAAACTGTTATACATCTGTACCCCTGTCACTTGTTGACTTCGGTCACTTGATATTTTCGACTTGGTCATCTGTGAATTTGGCACTTCTGTTCATCCGTGGGATATTTACTTATACCCACTGTTGCATGGCTTCGATTTTTCTTTTGGAAACCCCTGCTTGATCTTGTGATGTCGATCTTGTTCGACTTTTACCATACTTTTCACTGCCTCCGGTAGCACTGTCGGCCTTGTTCATTTGGGTCTATATTTTTGTAACCTTAGCTGTTCATGTTGTATACAAATTTTGATTGTATCATGTTGCAACAGTTTCGAGTCAGTTGCCTTTTGAAGTTTGCATCTGTGGGATTCATTGTTTTATATGTTGGAGACTTCGATTATGCTTTGTCCTGTAATGTGCTTTCAATCTGATAGCACTGTTCAGTTTTACAATTGCCTTTCCTATATATGTTTCCACCAGAGTTCTCATGTATTGTTTCTTGCATATATATATATATATACAAGTATATGCATTTACATCGCTGTTTATTATTCTACAACACACTTGTAGTTCATGTGTTCACATTGATGTACATGCATTTGTCACGGTTTAATCACCATGATTCTGCCGTGTCTTGTTCACCTGGTTATATTGAGTCAGGTTCCATTTATGTCTTCATGTATGCATGCTGCCTGGTCGACACTTATAAAAATTTGGTATGTCTGCATCCATATATGCATTCATCCTTGCACTGACCAGTTTTATAGTTGCATATATGTTGTGAAAAAAATTGTGCATTTGGGTGGTGATTCAAGTCCATTACTTTCACTGCCCACTGCTAGTACATGCATTTACTACACTTCTTCTTCTTCATACAACACACTTGTAGTTGAAGAAATCTTAGAGTTTGATCATTTATTATGGCTGTCTTGACCATTTGAGACAGTTTGCATACCTGGTTCATGTAGTACTGAACATATGTAGGTTGCGTTCATGAGGATTCATTGATGATGCCAATCTTTAATTTTTAAATAAGCTGTTGTTAAATTTCATACATACGAGATTATGCATCCATGTTGTCCAGGCTTGATCTTGTTGGTTCACTTTGGCATACTGTCTTGTTGTTTCTAGCTTCAAATATAGTTGTTGTGTGTTGCCATGGTGGTTCTGTTTATTCCATGTTGTTTTTGTACAGGCCGTGCCTTATATTGGATTGTATATCCAGGTTTTGTATTGAGATATTTGATGTTGTTGATTCAGTGACTTGTCTTTTGCATTTTGTTGTAGTTTGATTTGGGCCTGTTAAATTGCAGTCTACATTACTGATAGTGGATTTGCACTTGAATTTCTAGCCTGTTACACTATTAGTTTTATTTGCAGTTGCGTTGAGTCGAGATAGCACTGACTTGACCTCTGCCATTTCTATTTGTTGTGATATGTAGTAGCCTAAATTGCTGGTGCATACGCTTCATTCTGAAGTTGCACTGGATAGGGGTCCACTGTCTTGACTTGTACTTGACTCACTGGTTCGAGTCACTTGTGCATGTCACTATTCATTTCTAGTGCACCTGAGTTTCATTTTGATTTAAGTTGGAGCTTTGTGCTTTTGATTTATTGAACTTTTGGGGTATTTCATTTCGGTATTGGCGAGGCAGTGCACGCGTGCGTGTACTGCAGCCAATCAGAATTGATGTTTTAAAGTGATATTTCAATTGTTTGAATTGATTTTGTTTGATTTGATGATTTTATTGTTTTCTAAATTATCATCATTGATAATCTGTTTATTTATTTCAGTTGATGATTTGAATCTACTGATTTGTTGTTTAACACTGTTAAGTGTTATAATTAACGTCATCCGATTTCTTTGTTGAAAGGGTCGGATAGACGAGAATTATTGTGACTGTCGTCTATTTGATTATTATTACCTCTATGCACTAATAACTGAGTTTGAATTAGACTGACCTGTGTATTATTATTTTTTGAATGTAATACTCGGGTCAGACCGAGTATTTTACAGCTTGAAGATTTTCGAGCGGCGAAGTTAGAGAGAGGGGGTAAAACGCTCACTTTAGTTTTTAGGAAATTTTGTATTTTAAGATATTCTGCTGTATAAATTTAATACATTGTATAAACTCTGATATTGTAAAAAGGAAAGAAATAAAATTCATTTGTTTTTGAACTATTATTATTATTCTGTGTTTCTGTGGCTGATTCTGTTTAAATTACATAAACTAAATAACAATCCGTCATTTTGAACGTTTCAAGTTGGTTTAATTACCGACTAAGGACGGTCAGAAGGGCGGGATGTTACAGCTTCACTAATTTGATCTAATTAGTTGCGAACGAATTATACAAAATGATGGGGACAGAGCAAGGTAGAGAGGCAACAACCCTGAAATGGATGAGGAAATAATACTGAAGATTAAATAATATGGAAGCGGTGCATGGCTAAGGGGTGATAAGCCTAGAATGGAAGAGGAAATATTACTGAAGAGAAAATAATACGGTGGCGGGGAAAGGTGGAGATGTGACAACCCTAGAATGGAAGTGGGAATAATACTGAAATGATGAAACGTAAGGCATGACAAATGTGATAAGTAAGAATAAAGGATAAAATTACAATCCTATCCATGCTACTTTTAACTATTTACGAAGTTACCGGATTTGGTAATGGTAATAACAGTGACAAGTGTTTGCAATGGAAATATCCATGAGTAATTTATAATGATAATAACCGTTACTAATTGAACGGAAAAAAGTGTTATAAAATGGCTTGTTTGGTGTAGTGTAAGTCTGCACTACTTAGAAAGTTTGCCGAATTAGAGCAGGGAGACATGACTGTGCTTGAGTATGCGAGGAGGTTTGAGGAACTAGCAAGATATGGTTGTGCTACGGTTGATACCAACATAAAGAGAAATGAGAAGTTCATAAGGGCGTTGAAGCCTGAGCTTGCTAGGGCAGTGTTACCACATATCAAGGATCCATGTGATGTTGTAGTAGAGATTGCTTTGAGGAACGAAGAGATGCTTGCTTTTCTGGAGAGAAACAAGGCAAAGGAAGTCTAGGTGGGGCAGAGTCAGAACAAGAAGTTCTTCCATAAGAAAGGAGCTCAGAAAGGTGGAGCTGCTAAGAAAGGAAAGGTAGAAGTTGTCTGTTACAAGTGTGACAATAGGGGACACTATGCCCATGAGTGTCATACGGGTAAAGGAAATAAATCCGCGGAGAAGAAAGAGGTGAGGTTTTTCAACTGCGATCAAATTGGTTATTTCAAGAACCAGTGCAAAGAGCCTGCTAAGGATGGGAAGGGCAAAGTATTTGCATTGGAGCCAGCTACCTCGAGGCCAACAGTAAATGAAAACGGAAAAGCTGTGTTGGGAGGTACGTACGCTTCAGATTCATGGTATATCAATTAGCGTTCTGTTTGATACCCGTGCATCGCATTATTTTATATCTTGTTGTTTGGTAGATAATCGTACCTAGAACCCTCATATTTAGTTATTTCCTTAAGGGTTGCAAATATGATAGGAGGGTATGCGACACTTGGGATAAAGTGTGACCACCTAGAGTTTGAATTGTTAGGTCATACCTTTGTTTGCAGTTTGCATGTGTTTGACTTTGTAGGGTTAGGAATTATTTTGGGTATGGATTGGTTAATTAAATACAATTCCATGGTATGAAAATATCACCTAGGCACCCTGATTGTAGTGATCGGATTGTATATATCGAAGAAAACCCTAGTTGTGAGATGAATGTTTTGTTGGGTGTTGTGGAGGTAGAAGATGAGTTAGATCGAGTTTTCATGGTCAGAGAATTCGCAGATGTTTGAACCTATAGTAGGATTGCCACCGAAATGAGCTATTAACTTTTCGATAGATTTAGTACCTGGAGCAGAACCAGTGAGTAGACCACCAAGCAGGATGACACCTACCGAGATGAGGGAGCTGCAGTTGGTGGATTTGGAAGACTAGAATTTTATTAGACCTAGTAGTTCGAACCTTAGGGAGCAGCCGTAGTGTTTGTTAAGAAGCAGATGGATCATTAAGGTTATGTATCGATTATCATAAGGTGAATTAGAAGACGATAAAGAATCGATATCCGTTGCCTAGAATTGACGATTTGTTAGACCAGTTGAGTGGAGCCAAGGTATTTTCTCAATTGGATTTAGCAACAGGTTTTCATTAGCTTAGAGTAGTAGAGGATAGTATTCCTTTGATGGTGTTTAGAACTAGATATGGATCGTACGAATGGTTAGTGATGCCGTTCGGACTAACTAATGCGCCAGCATTCTTTGTAGATTTGATGAACTGAATTTTTCGAGAGCACTTAGATAGGTTCGTATTGGTGTTCATAGATGATATTTTGATATACTCTAAAGATGAAAGGGAGCATGAAGTTCATCTTAGAGTTGTGCTCGAGACATTAAGGCAGCATCAGTTAAAGGCGAAATTTTCGAAGTGTCAATTCTGGAAGAAGGAAGTGAAGTTTTTTGGTCATGTAGTCTTGGAAAAAGGGTTGTCTGTAGACCCAACTAAGATTGATGCAGTGAATAATTGGAAGAGACCGGAGACAGTGACTGAGATAAAGAGTTTTCTTGGATTGGCTAGATATTATAGGAGGTTCATTAAGGATTTTTCGTGAATAGCAGCACCGATGATCAAGCTAACGTGAAAGGACGTGATGTTTGTTTGGACCGATAAGTGTGAGGAAGCATTCCAAAGCTTGAAACACTTATTGACTCATGCACCTGCACTAGTTGTTCCAGAAGGGAATCAGAATTTAGTAGTATATATGGATGCGTATGGAACTGGATTAGGAGCTGTGTTAATGCAGAGAGGTAAAGTGATTGCCTATGCTTCTCGACAGCTTAGACCGCAGGTTAGATATCCAACGCATGATTTGGGATTAGCTGCGGTGATATTTGCTTTGAAGGTGTGGAGACATTACCTTTTAGGAGAGGGGTTTGAGCTTTATACGATCATAAGTCCTTGAAGTATTTATTCTCTCAGAAGGAGCTGAACATGAGACAGCAGAGATGGTTGAAATTTATAGCTGCTTATGACTTTGATATTGAGTACACACCGGGAAAAGGTAATAATGTTATAGACGCACTTAGCAAAAAACATCAGAATGTAGTATTGGCAATGATAGCTGGGTGTAAAGATTTGGAAGCATTGACGACATGCAGAGTGGAAAGATTTGGAAGCATAGAGGCTGGATCTAGTGGAGAATCTATTGTGTTGTCATGTTTAGAAGTTCAACCGGTTATGACCGAAAGGATTGCTTCTAAGTAAGGAGAGGATCCAGTGTTAGTTGAATGGATCAAGAAGTTAAGGGATGGAACAAAGAACGATGACTTGAAGGATTTTAGTCTTGACCAGAATAGATGGTTGAGAAAGAAAAGGAGATTGTTTGTTCCGAATGTGGAAGACATTAGGAAGGAAGTTCTTAAAGAATGCCATTGTTCGAAGTTTACCATTCATCCGGGAGGAACTAAGATGTATCGGGACATGAAGAGAAGTTTCTTATGGGAAGGCATGAAGAGGGATGTAGGCTTATGATTGAAGTAGTGTTTGAACTGTTAATAGGTAAAAGCCGAACAACAGAAACCAAGTGGGTTACTTCAGCCTTTAGATATTCCAGTTGGAAGTGGGATTCTATTTCTATGGATTTTATAGATGGGTTGTCGAGATCTAATAAAGAAAATGAAAGTATATGGGTCATAGTGGATAGATTGACAAAGAGTGACCATTTCATTCCAGTTAAGTCAACTAGGACGACACCTATTTTGGCTAGGTTATTTATGAAGAATGTAGTTAGACTTCATGGAATTCTTAGTAGCATAGTAAGTGATAGAGATTCCTTGTTCACTAGTGAGTTCTGGAATAGTCTACAGGAGATTTTAGGAACCAAGCTCAAGATGAGTACAGCTTACCTTCCATAGACTGATGGGCAAACTAAAAGAGTTAACAAAGTCTTGGCAGATTTGTTACGAGCTTGTGTGCTAGATTTTGAATGATCATGGGAAGACCATCTACACTTAGTTGAGTTTTTGTATAACAATAGTTATTAGACTAGTACAGGGATGACACCGTTTGAAGCTTTGTATGAAAGGCCATGCAAATCTCCAGTTTGTTGGTTAGAAACCGGTGATAGGTTGGTTCTTGGTCCAAATATAGTTAGAGAAGCTGCAGAGAAGATTGAGTTAATTTGGGATAGGATGAAGGATGCTCAGTTTAGGCAGAAGAGTTATGTAGAAAGAAGACGGAAAGACTTAGAGTTCTATGTTGGAGATCATTTTTTTATTAAGGTATCACGATGAAAGATGTTATCTGATTTTGGAAATCAGGAAAGTTGGCGCCGAGATTCATAGGGACCATTTCCTATTATAGAGAGGATCACGAAACTCGCATATAGAGTAGAGTTATCGAACAGTTTGGTAGGAGTCCACGATGTATTTCATATTTCCCATTTAAGGAAGTGTGTTAGATCTCTGAAGACTACTATAGCACCAAATGTGTTAGAGGACTTAGAGTAGAGCTGAATTTGACTATAGTTAGAAAGCCAATTCGTATAGTCGTGAGAGATGAGAAGAGGCAAAGGAACAAGACAGTGGAGCGATAATGAGAGAGACTGTACTTGGGAGACTGGGAGCAGGATTAGAGATGCTTATCCTGATTTGTTTGATGGTATGTTTTACCTTTTAGATTGATTTGTTGAGTACCTTATCGTAATTTGAAGGACGAAATTCTTTAAGGAGGGGAGTCTGTAACGACCCTAATTTTTAGTAACATTATTTAGGATATTTAATTGGGTAAATTAAATTAAATAATGTAATGATAAGGGGATTGAGATTTGTGTAAACTAAGAGGTATCCGTGCCTTGTTAATGAATAAATTAAAATAGATTAGAATGAAATAGATAAGGTAAGTTAGATAAGGGGCAAAATAGGGAAAAGACACATTCTAATATCCTAAACCCTTAAGTCGTGTTCACTTTATACTTTCATCATCAAAATTAAAAATATAGGCCAACCACCATTAAGAAAGAACAAGAGGAAGATAAGCTAAAGGAAGAAGCAAATTAACTTAATTCATTCTCAAATCTCAAACCCTTAATCTCAAAGCTAAAGGTGAATAATGACTACATCTCATGTTTTCTAATTATTTACAGTTTTAGGTTAAATCCGAATTATTTTGCAAGGTTTTGCCATGTTTTGATTTTTAGAAATAAATATATATGCTTGTTGATGATTTATGATATTTCATATGGATTTTATGATATTTTTTAATGTGAAAACCCTATTAAATGAGATCCAAATGCTTAGTGATATTAGATTTAGATCAAAAATGATATTTTAGAGATGGGTTTCAATTTTCATAATTTTCTGAATTAATGTGGAATTTATATTAATTTTCTAGTGAGGAAAATGGATATTTGGGTTTAAAATTATTTGCGGCTAAATAATATATGTTTTGGGTTTGAAATTTATATATGTTAGAAAACATACTAAAAATGATTTATATGAATAGAATATTCCTAAGTGTTTTATTGAATATATAAAATTATTTAGGGTATGAGAATTAAATGTTTTATATATTTATAAAAGGAGGAGGGGTATTTTGTAAATAAATTACTTTGTTATTTTTGAAATTTCGGCAGTACTTTTAGAAAAGAAAATTAGCAACTAATAATACTTTGACAAACAAGGTAGGTTAGTTGAAAAAAATTACTTTAAAAGGTTAAAAATCAGCTTAAACTTGCTTTTTACATGTTTCACCACTTTCGGCACCTATATTTCGACCCGGTACTCCCGCCTTCATCACCATCGAAACCAATGGGCATGGCATCAAAGGCTCGGCGCGCAGCGAATTGGACTAGTTGAAAGGTATGCGGTCTGTTTGCGCCAAAAATGGTCGCAAACACCCAATCGTAGATGAAAGCACCAATTCACAGTCACATATCACAAATAGAATATATGAAGAGGATATAAATATGAAGAACAACAAAAATAAAAAAAGCATTAAAAAGTTGAGATTTATAGTGGTTCGGCTGACTCTGGCCTACGCCCACTCCGGAAACTCCCTTTTTATTGTCAGAGAATTGATTACAATTACAATCCAGAATTTTTGAAACCAAAAATGGCAGAGTCACTTTTACAGCCTTAGTAGAAGAAGTTAAGGAAGAACAGAATGAGAATCCCTCTTCTAAAGCTCTGCCTACTATATTTATAGGCAAAATCCTGGTTATTGGGCTTCCTGAGTGATACGGGCCCACGAAAACCATAGTCGGACCTATACCCTTCACCATGACCAATCCCAAGTAGTATATATGCCGACCTAAAAGTGTCTCGAGGATGACCCGAAGCAGATCCATCACTGACCCGAAGCAAGTTTGCATGTGACCCGAAGTAAAATGTTGCCGACCTAAGAATCCTATGCCAACCCCAATTTTTGATAGCGGACCTGAAGAAACTTACACCCTAACCCGAAGTAGCCGACCTCTCCAAATGCCGACCCCTTCTAACTACATGCCAACCCAGAGCTAAAAGAGTGCCGACCAGGAGTTTTAAGCATGCTGACCCAAAGTACTTCAAATATGCCAACACCATCTCCACGTTTTATGCCGATCCGAAGATGGGACATTGCCGACCTGAAGTCACCACCGACCCCATGAAAACATGCCGATTCCAAGTGACCCGAGGCATTCCCTTGCCTAACTCGAAGTGACCTAGGTGAAAACCAGAAGTAAACCTAAGGATGTCTCGAAGCAAACTCCAAGCAACCCGAAAATAACTCGACTTTTGTCGAAACTCATATCCCAAGTATCCCGCGCTTTTTGTCCATCGACTATGCCGAATCCCGACCTCATAATCATGTTTATCATCTATGATTGATCGTCTATCCATCCAGTGGAATTGAACCTATAGTATTCCAGCCTCGACAACCGCGCAATCGATTGGGTTAAATCCGCCCGTATGTTGCCTTGCCAAAAGGCGGGTTAACACTTTGCCCCCCAAAACATACCTTACGATAGGAAGGTGAGTTTTATATTGTCATAAGTCCAAAATTCGAAGTCCATAATCCATTGTTTGCCATATCATCCAACCTTGAATACAGTCCGTTGCCAAACCAATTCCTTGATCTTTCCGGGTCATTAACAAAATCCATGACTGTTCTAAGTCAATATCCAATTCTGAATTCATTCCAAATCCATTAATTGAATCTGGTCTCTCCAGATCGTTTTATCCAAGTTCGGGACCTCTCCGGGTCCTGTAATCGAAATCCAGGACCTCTCCAGATCCAAATCCAAAGCTAGGACCCCGCCGGGTCCATATCTAAATCCGTAGACCTCGCCGGGTCATTTTATCCTATTCCGGCTTCGACTTTTCGGTCGAGAGCTTATTCATGGTTTTTCTTCTCCGGCCTTGACTCTCCGATCAAGGACTTAATCCGTGGGGTACCTTTCTACGGCCTGGACTCTCCGGTCGAGGACTTATATTCTCCGGCCTCGACTCTCCGGTCGAGGACTTTGTATTCCCCGGCCTCGACTCTCTGGTCGACGAATTTTTATTCTCCGTCCTGGACTCTCTGGTCGAGGACTTTTAATTCTCCGTCCTCGAACCACCAGTCAAGGACTTTTATTCTTCGGCCTCGACTCTTCGGTCGGGGACTTTTTATTCTCCGGCCTCGACACTCCGATCGGGGACTTTTTATTCCTCGGCCTCGACTCTCCGGTCGAGGACTTTATATTCTCCGGCCTCGACTCTCCGGTCGAGGACTTTTATTATTCGGCCTCGATTCTTCAGTCGAGGACTTTTTATTCTTCGGCATCGACTCTTCAGTCGAGGACTTATTCCACGTTCGAGTCCATTCTGTTGCTCTCCACGAAGGGACTCGTAACTTGCGGTTACTGCCCCGTCTCTCCGATGGGGACCGTAATCACGTGGCCTGTATTATTTATTACATTAATCCAAATCCAATCATCACAAAGTTTAGTTGATAAAATAAATGTCTGTACAACCAAGGAAACTAAATAGCCACGGTACCAAGAAAGAAACTAGAGTTCGCAGAAAACAGAAAAAACAAGATTTCATAAACCCGAGCATTAAGGTATATCATCATCTCAGATCATGGCTATGGATCGTCCTTGATCCCATACCTGTGTAAGTGACTTAGCCGCCTTACTTCGTGGTTTATAACTTTTTCCATGCCATAAATCCAATCAGCTGATAATAAGCTGACGACGATGCCTAGATCCAGTGCCATCTTCATCTGCGGTGGGCGGTGGCTGCTACTGTTCCACTGCCATAGCTCGATTCCTTATGCATTATTGCAAATGACCATTCCTCACATGCACCTCAACGATATCCTTCAAATGCCTGCAGTCATTCATGTTGTTCCCATCTAGCTCATAGAATAGGCAATGCTTTCCCGATGCCCTGTCGTATTCGGAGGGTTCCCTTTTTGCCGGCCTTCGATACTGGAGGCATCCTCAAGTATCCAAATAAATCATCTCCAAAGTTTCAGTTAAATCCGTGTAAGAAGAAAATTTTGATTCCCTCCGTTGCCTTTTCGATGTGTAACCGCTGTCATTCGTTTTCCTTTTGCTTATATCGTCCTTGTTTGAATCCTTCCTAGGTGGACCCCCACTTTTACCGCATAAACTTCAGCCTCTCTCCCTTCTCTTTCAGCCTTCATATCACTACGCCATAAATGGCCTACTGCAACACAAAAAAAATGTTGGCTCAGGCCCGAAAAATGTTGCCATAGGTCTATGGCAACACTTTTAGGGTGATGCAATTTTTGCCGTTGCCTTAGACCTCAAAGGCAACATTTTGACTATCTAAGGCAACATAAGTAATATTGTTGCAATAGAACCCTATTTGGGTCTATGGCAACACCCATAGGTATCTGTAGCAACATTCCAAAATGTTGCTATAGATATGAAGTTTTTGAATTTGTGGGGCCCACAATGTAGAGCATATTTGATTTTTTAATTAAAATAAATATTTATTTAATAAAATGCTATTGCACAGAATTTGATATTTAAACAGTAATTTATTTAAATAAATATTTTATTTCAACATTTGAAATAGTACAAATTCCTGACTCCACTATTTTACAATTCAATGATATATAACACTGATATTCACATTTACAGATATTCCTCACTACATCACTCAGTTCACTCATTACATATGCACTTTCAATTTATACAGACACCGACACTGACAAATATATGCCGAGCCGAAGGCGAGCCGAGTGCCGAGCCGAAGGCGAGCCGAGAAGCGGGTCCGGGCGCAGCGCCGGCGGGGGTCCGGGGCACCGCAGTCCCGGCGGGGATCGACCGATTCATCCGATTTCGGAAGGTCGAGCCTTCTTTGAAACGACGTAAAATGATGCACAAATGAATCAGCATGCACAAGTCCTATATGCACTGCTCCCTTGACTATAACTATGCCGAATAAAGGCAGCAAAATATAACGAACAGCTAGAACTCCAAATATGAGCGATAAGCAAAGGTTTGATCCCCTTAAACCTGAAAATCATATTATTAAAAACATAATTTTTATCACATCATTTTCTATAAAAAAGAAACATTGCTTGACTAATAAAAACTTCACCTTTGATAGGGTTTCCTCCCATTATCAGAGTGGTAGCAGGAATTGCTCCATCACTGCATTGAATAATTTGGAAAATAATCAACACCAGCTAAGTAGAAAATGCCTTAATAATGAAGCAGAGTCTTGAATTACACGAACAAGAGCACCTTCACCAATCAATGTGTTTCTGATTTGAGCACTGCCTTCATACATCACCATTCAACACTTCCTTCATCCCACCTGAAACTACCCAAACCCTCAAACCACCTCACAGCATTCACGACACCTACATTCACGGTCTACCACCACAACAGCCTTCACTCTGTCTACATCGACCATCTTCTCAGCAATCCCGACCACCAATTCAAAAAAAACAAAAAAAACACAAAAAATCCAAACGACCTGAACCAGACTCCATTAGCGACTTCATTCAAACCACAAATCATCAAGCCACAAATCGCCGATTGCATTCGCGACCAGACCCAATTCACGATCTCCAAATCTGAAACCACCTTCGTGCCCCCTCTAATTCCAGAAACTCTTAAACCGCAACCTCAAATTCTTCGAACCCTAAACCTTAAATCACCTAAGTCGCCTGAATCAAACAATTTTATTTTGATTGAGAATTTTGTCTGGGTGCGAACAAGTTTGGATTGAGTGTTTTTTATTTCGATTTGAGAAATACACGTTCTTTTTGCGATTTGAGAAATTGGGCGGCAGAAGAAGAGGGTGTTGAAAGAGGAGAGGGCTACAGATTCCATGATTTGAACGGTGATGTTTGTGATTCAAATCGATGAACACAGTGCGAGTAATCAATTTAGGATTTTCGAAATTCCATTGAAGTATTCTATTTGCTTTTTGATTTGAGAAATGAAAACCGAAAGGGATCTAATGGAGTTCAGGCGGGAAAACGAAAATTTGGGGAAAATTGTAGCGGCGATCCATTTTTACAATCAGATTAAATATAGACCGTTGGATCGTTTTCACGCGGATTACTAATTTTATTAATTTTTTAATTTGAATACATCTATAGCAACACTTTATAAAAATGTTGCATCGTGTTACACTTGTTTAGCTAGAGCAACACATTTTTATGGCTAAGGTAACACCAAAAATACAACGTTGCAGTAGGACCAAAATTTTATATCTATCGCAACATTTTAGCTGGCAACACCTTGCAAAAATGTTGCAGAAGGTCATTTATGGCGTAGTGTATCTTCCTGCCGTAGAAACCTTTTTTCTTCATGGTAAAACTCCCCGAGATCCATCGGTGGATCCCGCTCCAACGATATCTTGAAATCCGAGTTGTCCGCAATCCCTAAGACTACTACCATCAAAACCATCGACGGGTCGGGACGATCTACCAAAGCCACTGCCACATTGAATCTGGTTAAGATATCCCTAAGTGATTCTCCCTTCCACTGTTTCATCGATGTTAAAGTCATCACATTCTTGGGTCCCACGATGTGGACCCGAAATTGCGTCATAAACCTCTTAATCAACTCCGTCCAAGTGCCGATAGTGCCGCTTTCTAGTTGTCTGAACCATAATGCTGCTATATCCGTCAAATACAAAGGGAAGCATTGCACCATGACCTCCTCTAATGCTCCCAGTACTTCCATGTGCCTCGTGTACCTTGTCAAGTGAACAACAGGATCCGTTCTCCCATCATACATTTCCAGCGTTGGTAGTTTGAAATCCGGTGGATTCCTAGCTTGCCTAATTGTAGGATCGAAAGGGTTCCTACTCATGTCCTCCAACTCTATACACTAGTCCTCCTCTCATAGCCCGTCTAATCATGTCCGCTAACCTGTCGTTATCATCAAGTGGTAGCCTCTGTCTGCTGTCTCCAACCTGCCCCTCGAGATCGCGAGGGAATCCTGAAATCTGCTCTTCTGGATGAGCATTCACTTCCCTATTAATGCCAAATTGTATAGCACCATCTGGTATTCTTCCTAGAACTGAGCCAACATGATTCGAGGGCATGCTCCCTAGTTCAGGGACCGTTCCCGATGGTTCCGATCTGTCCCGCATCCTGTTTGCTTCATTTCCTCGGTCCTGATTTTGGAGTAACTCTGTTCTTGCTGCTCCAGCTTTGTGATCCTCATTTCCAACATTCCCTGCAACTCCATTCCCTTGACTTTGAACTCCAGCTTATCCAGCCTGTTGGAGTAGGTTCTGTATTATATCCTCTTGCCTTTTCAGCATCGCTTTCATCTCGTCTCTAGTAATTTAAATTGAGGCCTGATTAGCTCCTGAGGAAGTCTCCTAACTTCCTTCATGCTGGCTCCTCTTTATTCTCTATCTCCTTGTTGATTGCTTAGCCATTTCTTCCCAGAATCCGAGTTCCTAAGCTTTCAAACGCAAGATCCATGCTTCAAAATCCCTGGGTGCTAGCTTTCTAAGTGAAAGCACCAAAATGTTTGCGCCAAAAATAGTCACAAACACCCAATCAGAGATGAAAGCACCAATTCGCAGTCACAGATCACTGATAGAATATATGAAGACAATATAAATATGAAGAACAACAAAAATTAGAAAGAAAGCAGTAAAAAGATGGGATTTATAGTGGTTTGGCTGACTCTGGCCTACGTCCACTCCAGAAATTTCCTTTTTTATTGTGAGAGAATAGATTACCGTTACAGTCCATAATTTTAGAAACCAATAATGGCAGAGTCGCTTTTACAGCCTTTGTAGAAGAAGTTGAGGAAGAATAGAATGTGAATCCCTCTTATGAAGCCCCGCTTGTTGTATTTATAGGCAAAATCCTGGTTACTGGGCTTCCTGAGTGATACGGGCCCACCAAAACCATAGCTGGACCCATACCCTTCACCATGACCGATCCCAAGTAGTATATATGCCGACCTGAAAGTGTCTCGAGGATGACCCGAAGCAGATCCATCACTGACCCGAAACAAGTTTGCATGTGACCTGAAGTAAAATGTTGTCGACCTGAGAATCCTATGCTGCCCGCAATTTTCCACAACCGACCCGAAGAAACTTACACCCTGACCCAAAGTAGCCGACCTCTTCAAATGCCGACCCTTCTAAATACATGCCGCTCCCAGATTACATGCCGATCCCAGATTACATGCCGACCCGGAGCTAAAGGAGTGCCGACTCGGAGTTTTAAGCATGCCGACCCAAAGTACATTAAAATGCTGACCCCACCTCCAAGTTTTTATGCCGACCCGATATTATCAATGCCGACCCGAAGATAGGACATTGCCTACCCGAAGTCACCACCGACCCCATGAAAACATGCTGATCCCAAGTGACCCGAAGCATTCTCTTGCCTAACTCGAAGTGACCTAGGTGAAAACCCGAAGTAAACCAAGGACGACTCGAAGCAAACTCTAAGCAACCCGAAAATAACTCGACTTTTTTCGAAACTCATATCCCAAGTACCCCGTGCTTTTTGTCCATCGACTATGCCAAATCCCAGCCTCATAATCATTTTTATCATCTGTGATTGATCATCTATCCATCCAGTGGAATTGAACCCATAGTATTCCAGCCTTGACAACTGTGCAATCGATTGGGTTAAATCTGCATGTATGTTGCCTTGCCAAAAGACAGGTTAACATAGTCGAAACAGGAGTTTCGAAAGGGTGGAAGTTTTACATTGCTTTTAAATGAAAACGTGCTTGCTTTGCTTTTGCTCTCGACTTGGTTAGCTTCCGACCGAGTCAAATTGTTTTAAAGGAAAGGTTTCGAAAGAGGTTGTGCCTTTTGTTTTAAGTATATGCTATCGAGGGGGTCGAAACCCCTATCTGCCGTATCTTACCTTTCGAAGCAATGCCTTTGAAAGGGTTTCTTTGTTTTAAAACCCAAGCCTCTTCTCCAATGCTTTCAAAGAGTTGGTTTTGACACCATCACTTCTTTACTTAGGAAATTGTTTTCGAAAGAGTGCTTTCAACTTAGATGTTTTACGGCCCTTTGTTCTGTTGAAAGTAAAGCCTAACAGGTTTCAAAAAGAAAGGTTTTAATTGGTTTCAAAAGGTTATTCCACATGTTTAACTTGAACCCAAATGCTTTCGAAATTTTTGTTTATAGGAAATGATTTGAATGCTTTTGAAAGGTTTTAAATGAAGGTTTTGAAGGGGTGGTTCCCCAATGTTTTCGAAAGGTTTAAGCGGAAGGTTTCCAAAGGTTTCGAAAGATATGTTTATAGTGTTTTGATAAGCGGTCACATCCCGAAATTTTCGACTTTCGAAAATTCAACATCGATACTCACTTTATCGACTGCCGAGAAATCGAACGCCGGAAACTCCAATAGTGAGGGTTTTAGAAAGAAGAAAAAGTAAGAAGAAGAAGAAAGCAGAAGAAGGGAAGAAGAAGGACAACAGAACAACATCAGATACAGAAACAATATCAGAAATCTTACACATCGCAGCGGAACAATATATATAATAAATAAACACTAGTCTTTTAAAACAAAGAACTATATCAGTTTATTCATACATCAATCAGAGTCAATATACAACAATGGACCGTTATATAAACCTGTCCTCATACAGAATACACAGCGGAATAAATAATATCAGATACAAATACTACGTCTCGTCATCCAGCTTATCTCCAAAGCTCCAGAATATCCAGATAACCTAATAATCTAACTCTAGACTGCCCGTGTGGAAATTGGCGGGCACCCAGAGTTTAGAAGGGAAACAATAAACTCCGAGTCAGTCATGGTGACTGGTGTGAGATCGTAAAACAGTTATACTTTAAAAATAAACAACAGGATAATTTTAAAGTCAATTCGAAATGCTTTTGGAAAATGAAACTACCATAAGACCTCCCACCACACACACAATGCAAACGCAGAATTGGAGGAGATTTCTTCTTATGATAGTCAAAGATGCTTACTACGCAAAAATCAAATTCTTTTTTGATATTATTATTAGTGCATAGTGTAGAAAACATTTCGAAAGTATAATATTAATCTTAGCCAACATACGACCAGTATCGTATGCCTACTATAGCTACCATCCAAACAGTGGGGCGCCACCATAAGTGAATGGCAGGTTCTACAACTAATACCGTACAAGGCTCGTATTGTTTCTTTGGATTTCCAACAAATGGTCAGGCTAAGGAACTTCCTTTTCCACGATGGGTACGTCCCTGGAATAGACGACCCGAGAACCTAACCGGATCTCTGCCAACACAAGGCCGGGTTACCTCTGCAAAAATAGGTAACTACTGACACGCGTATGCCATCCCCCGATCGTCACCGATCTTCCCGAGGATCCCCGATTCGCAACAAACCACATAGATAATAATAATGCAGTAACCACAGAGGTTAAGTATCTGGGCTCCATACCATGATACCACCTTTATCCAGAAGGAATGACATACACTAAGGGGCGCTACTCCCTAGAACCTTGCCGCATTCTTCCTGTTTCGACCATTTCCGGGGTGTGAGGCTCGACGAAGTCTCGTCCACAAAGCTACGCTTTCTCAAAAAGCCCTGCTTCGGGTCAAACAAAAATGATCAACCTATGATCACAAAGATATAAGATCAAACAAATGATCATATCGCAAATGATCAAACACTGATCATATCGCAAATGATCAAACACTGATCATTTCACAGCAACACTCAGTATGCCACGTTACCAAATTGGGATATATCGCTGATAAATTTCAACTACATAACCTCTGAGCTCGTACGTCTCAGAGAAGGGTGTTAAGCTAAGAGAATAAATTCTCCGCCACCAACAGAAATGTATTTGAAAGAAATCAGCTTTATATCTCAAATTGTAACGTCAGACACACAATCCATACAAGTCTGTTCTGGGATCGAACAGAACTGAAGGCACTTCTCACGAAGCCCTTGCACATCCGGATAATTTTCAATCACGTCAGGACTTCCCGTCACTAAGGGTGATAAAACCTCTAAATCGAAGATCAGTCGATGTAGAGTAACTCGACGGTAATCCTTCCGTTTTCAAAAATATCCGGTCTTCAACACCGGTCTTCAAATGCGATTCATAACGACGTATCACATATTCGGAATGGGTTATACGACCCCATGGTCCTTTCCTGGCTAACCCGAATAGTGAGCGTTTATTCAAAAATAAGTGTGGCATTCAAATTCATCCAATTCACAACAAATACCATTCAAGGTAATTATTGATAGTCGGTTATTTAACTATCAATAAAGATGCGCAACATCATCAGATTCCAAATAATTTTCCAAATTATTTCATCTTCCAAAAATATCTTTACTAGATATATAATTTCCACACTTAACCGTTTTGAAAACAATTTCAAATCAATTTCCACCTTTCATTTTATCTTTGAAGATAAAATCTCAAAACGGTTCATTTCATATTGGAAAAGTATTTCCATACTTATTAAATAATAAGTAATTCACAAATCTATTTATTTTCAACATTTGAAAATATTCAATATACTTAAATCAAATTAAGTATATATTTCATTCTTTAAGGAAATCTATTTTCTATAACAACATCAATTTGAGTCAAAACGAATGTTATGTAAAACATCGTTACGACGACTCAAAAATCACTAGTATAGGGATTCGAAATTTAGATAGATATATATAAATCCCAATACTATACCAAATATTTCCTTTCGGAAATCATTTACTATAACAACAGTGTTATAGTCCACCATTTCCTTATTTCTCGAAAACGCCTATTTCAACAAGAACTGTTGAAATCTATGCTTTCGATTTATAATACATTTTAAATCTCATTTCTTTATAATGTATTAACTTCATTTTTAAATATCATTTCTTCAAAAATAAATCCATTCTTACTTAACAACATATTCACTGTCCAAAATCGTGAATATAATTCCTTTAATAACCTTCTATATTTAATTTATCACATTCAATCTATTTCGAATTTATAAACACGTTTATAAATTCTATTCCTCTTTTAATAACAACTTCGACTTATAATTTCCTTTTATTTACTTCCATATTCAACTCATCAAAACAAGTGATTTCGGATTTATAAACAACTTTTATAATTCCAATTCTATTTATTAAAACTTCAATACCAAATCAATTTCAATATTGATTTCTAAATTTATTTTCAACTTTAAATAAAATTTCCATACGGATTTCTCAAAGTTCTTCTCCAAATACTAAATCAATTACAGATTGATTTCTAATTTTATTTATCCCTACTAAAATAAATTCTTATTTTCCTTCAAATCTTTCAATGTCCTGTTTTTAAATGGATTCTTTAAATTGAAGTCATTTTACATTGACTTCTCAAATCATTTCAATTTACCAAGTAAATTTCCAGTCGGATTTCCAACTTATCTTCTTTTAATAAATTCCTTTTTAAGAAAATAAATTTCAATCGTTTCTTTCAATCTATTTAAAAATCCAGATTCTTAAATTAATTCTTCAATTTATAATCACTATTTTACGAGATCCATTTATTTAACATTTTCACTTGATTCTGGAATTAATTCGATAAGATTATAAAAATTACTTTTTATACTTTAAAATTTTCTTTCTTCAAAATTTATTCAATTTCAAAGATTGATTCACTTAGACATTTCTACTTTGATTTCAAAAATTCAATTTCGTTTATTTTTGGAATCCAATGATGTCAAAACATCCATTCAGCTAAATTTTAGCTTCAAACAATTTCCAGACATCAATATGATTAATAACATTAATATAATCATTCACAGATTCATATCACAGTATAAATAAATTCAATCAATGTGAGGGGTCCAGTTGGATCCCTCCAACCTGTTTCCCTGCATCCAAAGACGTTAGCACAATACCAATTCCGCTCCAGTACGGAATTATCGCGGTATATAGGTTTTTATAAATCCGCTTACTAACGACGCAATAGGGTCTCATCCGCTATACGAGGCGGGAAATCATCAATCCAATATATACATATGCCAATATGTATATATTGCTATATATATAGATATATCCTATCATATCTACTATCACATCCAACAGTCAATCAATCAATCAATAACTGTAAAATAAATTTTCCTTCGAGTGAGAAAATCTCACCTTAGCTTTTATTTGCAATCCCATTTCCATTTTTGATCATTTCTTCACGGTTTAACCTTGTATAACAATTTATACAATATATCAATATTCGAATTAAATCGAACACTTAAATTATTGTTCTATTTATTTACTTAACCAATTTCTCCTTTGAACTGTCTATACACTAAAAAAAAAAATTCTATATATATTAAAAAAAATCTATTTTATATAAATGCTTATATTTTTCCAAAATCTATAATAATTTCTGTTTTACACATATATATTTAAAACGTGTGGGTACTTATATATTTATTTTTCTGGATTTCCTATATATATATATAAATATAAATATGTGTGTAAAAATTTGCTTTCTTTTCCTGTAAATAACAACAATAATCTTCTTTATTGTATATATGTATATAAATCCACTGTTTTTATAAACTGACTGTTATATATATTTTTCCTTAGCCTATATACATACATATTTAAATCTTTAAATTGGAAAGAATAAATTGTTTTCTATATCTCACTGTAAATATGCTTTTCATTCTCTGTATGTGTATATATATATATACACATGTTATTGAATTTAAATTGGAAAAATAACCATGACTTGTACCTCATCGTCTACAGGAGAAAACCCCACGTCGAACGATGCCGATGCTTCCTCCTCGCAAGCTCGAGCCCAGTTCGAGAAATCGCGAACCACCACCATTTCTGCAATCCCTCCTCGCCATCGAATCGAAGCCCTAAACCCACACAATCGCGAGCACTACTTCATCGTTCGCCCCCATCACTGCCGAGCTCCACTCGAGCCAATTCGCCATCGCCCTCCAATTGAACTCGCCTGCATTGCCTATCGCGAACGTCGCGACATCACAGACCGCCGCCACTACCCCTAACTGTCGACATCCCCCAGAACGACGCGCGCGCCTCTCCTTTAATCGCGAAGCCACCCCAGGCTCGAGTCACGCGAACAATTCCAGACGAAACCCCCCCCCCAAACTGTTGCCGCGATCTCGAAACCACCTCGACTTCGATTTTAGTTATTTCGAATTCTTCCCAGGCCGGTTGCCATTTTCGTGATTTCGTGAAGGAATTAGGGAAGGAGATGAGCTCGTTTGTTTTAAATTGAAATGAAAATGAGTGCTTTGAAATATTGAGGAAGAAGTTCGACCCTGTTGTTTTCGAACGAAAGAAAGTTTGAACGAGAGAAAAAGGCTTCGGCCATTTTTATATTTTTTTTTCGTTCGATCTGGAACTGATTGATAGAGGGAAGAACAAGAAATTTAAAAAGAGAGGGGATGGGTTTCACGATAATGTCGTGGTCTTCAGCGTGAACAAAGGGGCGTGTTTTATGGAAGAGAAAGGGATGATGTTGACATAATTTTAAATTTAAATTTAAATCGAATCTCATTTTATTTTAACGCGTTTTATTTCCGTGTGCTCACATATCAACTCAAAAAATTACGAAAATTGAAATCCGGCAATAATACAACATTCCGGACCCAATGGAACTGGTTTCGTCGAATTCCGAGACTGTTTGAAAATTGACTATTTTATAAATATCGGTTCGAGTGATTATTTTCAAAACTGAACAAAACAGTTCGAAATTAAATTCTGAAGCTTTAATCATCTTCAGTATTATCAATACGAATTTTAAAAGCTTTCGAAATATTTTTCTTCGACTTAAAATCAAAGATTTAAATTTTTATTCAACTCTCAATCGATTAAATTTCACAATTTAATCGTCAGTTTCAAAGTTATATCCGGGATTCGAATTAAATTACCGTTCAAATATTTAAAATAAATTAAATATTCTCAATTTAATTCGTTCAAAATTCCGGGTCGTTACAGACTTCCCTCCTTAAAAGAATTTCGTCCTCGAAATTACAAGTTAGGAAAAAAAATGTCCTTAACTCGTCTACTATTTTTCATAATCCAATAGTTTTATCAATTTATCAAAACAAATCTTCCTACTAAAGATTCGTTATTATTCCAACTAGTTTTCAACTTCAAGTACCGATTTCAAACACATTGTTTAACTTCTCAATTCAAATTCGAGTTTAAATTCAAATTTTAAACTTTCAAAATTTCTCAAAAATGTTCTAACGCCCTAAATTTCCGAAAAATTTCGCCAGCGTCTCCTTTGCGCGGCTAATACGGCACTACTACAAAACGTCCCTACGGACTCTCAGATTTCAAAAAGAAAAAGAAAAAGCCAAGCGGCTAGAGAGAAATCATCAAAAACTCATATTATAATTCAAATGCGTACCTTTTCGAGCAAATTCGAATTATCTTCGAAATCAAAATTTCAATTCCTTTTATAACACCTGTATTTCTACTAGCCATAATATCTAGTTGCAGCATTCAAATCATTTTGCAAATTGTCTTACAAAATTTTCAATATAAACTACTCATATCATTTTTACTTCACTGTTGAAGTTATACATATTCATATCCATTCAATTTCACATTTCAAATTTCATTTGAATTCAATTCACAATTACAATTCAATTTGAATTCTATTTTACTTCTGAATATTGAATTTATCAGTTATCTTTCATTCATAACCGCACTATTTTAAATTAGTTTCAGTTACTAATTCATTTCAATTCTAATTCATTTATTCACATTCGTTTTCAACATTCAGTTCTAATCTTATTCACGTACAATTGTGAATTCCCTTCATTGAAAATTTATTTATTCTTACTTGAATTCATCTTTAAATTCGAACCATCCCTTTTATTTAGTTCACAATTCAAGGTTTAATTTCACTAATTTAACTTTCAATTTCGCTTTCATTAAATCACAATTGATTCATTTGTACTTACATTTATTTAACTTCATCTTTAAGTTAAATTTATTCTACCAAAATTTAACCGTATAAGTTATCCATCTCATAATATTTCGTAAATATTTTAATATAGCATTCCAGAGTCTTTTTAACATTTCAAAAATCATTTTTGAAAACAATTCAAATTATCCTTTGAATTTTTCTAAAACAAAATCCAAATTTTCAAAACAACTTCCTTTTAAAACAATTGGCAGCAATTCCTCTTTTGGAAACCCGAAAATGAACACCAACGATGCCGCGGTCATCATCGAAGTTATTTTCCAGCGACCGAAAAGAGTTTAGAGCTTTTCATCTCTCTAAAATATTTTTCAAAACCTTCGAAATTCATTTTCAACTCCAAAAATGATTTAACTTTCCAAATTTCCAAAATTTTCAAGTTCCTTTCAAAACATTTCCAAAAACTTCTCTGGAATTCCGTTTTAAATTACAATTCACATTCATAATTTACATTCTTAAATTTCATTTATATGTGAATTAATTTCTTAACTTTGGAGTTACGATTTTTAATTTCTTATTCAATTTCAATGATAATAGATTAATATTATCACTTCTAACAACCATGCAACCATATACTATAGTAATTCATAGAAAACATTTCTTTTCTATACAAAATAGTTTTGGGTAAAATTATTTCATTTACCCGTTTTAAAATCAATACTGTGTCGGTTTATCTTGTTTAAGAGTTTAGAAACCCCTATCGACTACAGTTAGCTAGACTGCACCGACCAGAATCCATAAACAATCAACCGATAAGTCAACACAATACAAAACAATTTTATATTCAAATAACAAATACGCGCTCATATCTATTATTACACTCAACTCATTCTAGAGTACTACTGACTCTATCTCTAATGAGTAACACCCAACAGAGCAGGGTTGTCGCTTAACCATATGCTCTGATACCACTTTGTCACATCCCGAAATTTTCGACTTTCGAAAATTCAACATCGATACTCACTTTATCGACTGCCGAGAAATCGAACGCCGGAAACTCCAATAGTGAGGGTTTTAGAAAGAAGAAAAAGTAAGAAGAAGAAGAAAGCAGAAGAAGGGAAGAAGAAGGACAACAGAACAACATCAGATACAGAAACAATATCAGAAATCTTACACATCGCAGCGGAACAATATATATAATAAATAAACACTAGTCTTTTAAAACAAAGAACTATATCAGTTTATTCATACATCAATCAGAGTCAATATACAACAATGGACCGTTATATAAACCTGTCCTCATACAGAATACACAGCGGAATAAATAATATCAGATACAAATACTACGTCTCGTCATCCAGCTTATCTCCAAAGCTCCAGAATATCCAGATAACCTAATAATCTAACTCTAGACTGCCCGTGTGGAAATTGGTGGGCACCCAGAGTTTAGAAGGGAAACAATAAACTCCGAGTCAGTCATGGTGACTGGTGTGAGATCGTAAAACAGTTATACTTTAAAAATAAACAACAGGATAATTTTAAAGTCAATTCGAAATGCTTTTGGAAAATGAAACTACCATAAGACCTCCCACCACACACACAATGCAAACGCAGAATTGGAGGAGATTTCTTCTTATGATAGTCAAAGATGCTTACTACGCAAAAATCAAATTCTTTTTTGATATTATTATTAGTGCATAGTGTAGAAAACATTTCGAAAGTATAATATTAATCTTAGCCAACATACGACCAGTATCGTATGCCTACTATAGCTACCATCCAAACAGTGGGGCGCCACCATAAGTGAATGGCAGGTTCTACAACTAATACCGTACAAGGCTCGTATTGTTTCTTTGGATTTCCAACAAATGGTCAGGCTAAGGAACTTCCTTTTCCACGATGGGTACGTCCCTGGAATAGACGACCCGAGAACCTAACCGGATCTCTGCCAACACAAGGCCGGGTTACCTCTGCAAAAATAGGTAACTACTGACACGCGTATGCCATCCCCCGATCGTCACCGATCTTCCCGAGGATCCCCGATTCGCAACAAACCACATAGATAATAATAATGCAGTAACCACAGAGGTTAAGTATCTGGGCTCCATACCATGATACCACCTTTATCCAGAAGGAATGACATACACTAAGGGGCGCTACTCCCTAGAACCTTGCCGCATTCTTCCTGTTTCGACCATTTCCGGGGTGTGAGGCTCAACGAAGTCTCGTCCACAAAGCTACGCTTTCTCAAAAAGCCCTGCTTCGGGTCAAACAAAAATGATCAACCTATGATCACAAAGATATAAGATCAAACAAATGATCATATCGCAAATGATCAAACACTGATCATATCGCAAATGATCAAACACTGATCATTTCACAGCAACACTCAGTATGCCACGTTACCAAATTGGGATATATCGTTGATAAATTTCAACTACATAACCTCTGAGCTCGTACGTCTCAGAGAAGGGTGTTAAGCTAAGAGAATAAATTCTCCGCCACCAACAGAAATGTATTTGAAAGAAATCAGCTTTATATCTCAAATTGTAACGTCAGACACACAATCCATACAAGTCTGTTCTGGGATCGAACAGAACCGAAGGCACTTCTCACGAAGCCCTTGCACATCCGGATAATTTTCAATCACGTCAGGACTTCCCGTCACTAAGGGTGATAAAACCTCTAAATCGAAGATCAGTCGATGTAGAGTAACTCGACGGTAATCCTTCCGTTTTCAAAAATATCCGGTCTTCAACACCGGTCTTCAAATGCGATTCATAACGACGTATCACATATTCGGAATGGGTTATACGACCCCATGGTCCTTTCCCGGCTAACCCGAATAGTGAGCGTTTATTCAAAAATAAGTGTGGCATTCAAATTCATCCAATTCACAACAAATACCATTCAAGGTAATTATTGATAGTCGGTTATTTAACTATCAATAAAGATGCGCAACATCATCAGATTCCAAATAATTTTCCAAATTATTTCATCTTCCAAAAATATCTTTACTAGATATATAATTTCCACACTTAACCGTTTTGAAAACAATTTCAAATCAATTTCCACCTTTCATTTTATCTTTGAAGATAAAATCTCAAAACGGTTCATTTCATATTGGAAAAGTATTTCCATACTTATTAAATAATAAGTAATTCACAAATCTATTTATTTTCAACATTTGAAAATATTCAATATACTTAAATCAAATTAAGTATATATTTCATTCTTTAAGGAAATCTATTTTCTATAACAACATCAATTTGAGTCAAAACGAATGTTACGTAAAACATCGTTACGACGACTCAAAAATCACTAGTATAGGGATTCGAAATTTAGATAGATATATATAAATCCCAATACTATACCAAATATTTCCTTTCGGAAATCATTTACTATAACAACAGTGTTATAGTCCACCATTTCCTTATTTCTCGAAAACGCCTATTTCAACAAGAACTGTTGAAATCTATGCTTTCGATTTATAATACATTTTAAATCTCATTTCTTTAAAATGTATTAACTTCATTTTTAAATATCATTTCTTCAAAAATAAATCCATTCTTACTTAACAACATATTCACTGTCCAAAATCGTGAATATAATTCCTTTAATAACCTTCTATATTTAATTTATCACATTCAATCTATTTCGAATTTATAAACACGTTTATAAATTCTATTCCTCTTTTAATAACAACTTCGACTTATAATTTCCTTTTATTTACTTCCATATTCAACTCATCAAAACAAGTGATTTCGGATTTATAAACAACTTTTATAATTCCAATTCTATTTATTAAAACTTCAATACCAAATCAATTTCAATATTGATTTCTAAATTTATTTTCAACTTTAAATAAAATTTCCATACGGATTTCTCAAAGTTCTTCTCCAAATACTAAATCAATTACAGATTGATTTCTAATTTTATTTATCCCTACTAAAATAAATTCTTATTTTCCTTCAAATCTTTCAATGTCCTGTTTTTAAATGGATTCTTTAAATTGAAGTCATTTTACATTGACTTCTCAAATCATTTCAATTTACCAAGTAAATTTCCAGTCGGATTTCCAACTTATCTTCTTTTAATAAATTCCTTTTTAAGAAAATAAATTTCAATCGTTTCTTTCAATCTATTTAAAAATCCAGATTCTTAAATTAATTCTTCAATTTATAATCACTATTTTACGAGATCCATTTATTTAACATTTTCACTTGATTCTGGAATTAATTCGATAAGATTATAAAAATTACTTTTTATACTTTAAAATTTTCTTTCTTCAAAATTTATTCAATTTCAAAGATTGATTCACTTAGACATTTCTACTTTGATTTCAAAAATTCAATTTCGTTTATTTTTGGAATCCAATGATGTCAAAACATCCATTCAGCTAAATTTTAGCTTCAAACAATTTCCAGACATCAATATGATTAATAACATTAATATAATCATTCACAGATTCATATCACAGTATAAATAAATTCAATCAATGTGAGGGGTCCAGTTGGATCCCTCCAACCTGTTTCCCTGCATCCAAAGACGTTAGCACAATACCAATTCCGCTCCAGTACGGAATTATCGCGGTATATAGGTTTTTATAAATCCGCTTACTAACGGCGCAATAGGGTCTCATCCGCTATACGAGGCGGGAAATCATCAATCCAATATATACATATGCCAATATGTATATATTGCTATATATATAGATATATCCTATCATATCTACTATCACATCCAACAGTCAATCAATCAATCAATAACTGTAAAATAAATTTTCCTTCGAGTGAGAAAATCTCACCTTAGCTTTTATTTGCAATCCCATTTCCATTTTTGATCATTTCTTCACGGTTTAACCTTGTATAACAATTTATACAATATATCAATATTCGAATTAAATCGAACACTTAAATTATTGTTCTATTTATTTACTTAACCAATTTCTCCTTTGAACTGTCTATACACTAAAAAAAAAATTCTATATATATTAAAAAAAAAAATCTATTTTATATAAATGCTTATATTTTTCCAAAATCTATAATAATTTCTGTTTTACACATATATATTTAAAACGTGTGGGTACTTATATATTTATTTTTCTGGATTTCCTATATATATATAAATATAAATATGTGTGTAAAAATTTGCTTTCTTTTCCTGTAAATAACAACAATAATCTTCTTTATTGTATATATGTATATAAATCCACTGTTTTTATAAACTGACTGTTATATATATTTTTCCTTAGCCTATATACATACATATTTAAATCTTTAAATTGGAAAGAATAAATTGTTTTCTATATCTCACTGTAAATATGCTTTTCATTCTCTGTATGTGTATATATATATATACACATGTTATTGAATTTAAATTGGAAAAATAACCATGACTTGTACCTCATCGTCTACAGGAGAAAACCCCACGTCGAACGATGCCGATGCTTCCTCCTCGCAAGCTCGAGCCCAGTTCGAGAAATCGCGAACCACCACCATTTCTGCAATCCCTCCTCGCCATCGAATCGAAGCCCTAAACCCACACAATCGCGAGCACTACTTCATCGTTCGCCTCCATCACTGCCGAGCTCCACTCGAGCCAATTCGCCATCGCCCTCCAATTGAACTCGCCTGCATTGCCTATCGCGAACGTCGCGACATCACAGACCGCCGCCACTACCCCTAACTGTCGACATCCCCCAGAACGACGCGCGCGCCTCTCCTTTAATCGCGAAGCCACCCCAGGCTCGAGTCACGCGAACAATTCCAAACGAAACCCCCCCCCCCCAAACTGTTGCCGCGATCTCGAAACCACCTCGACTTCGATTTTAGTTATTTCGAATTCTTCCCAGGCCGGTTGCCATTTTCGTGATTTCGTGAAGGAATTAGGGAAGGAGATGAGCTCGTTTGTTTTAAATTGAAATGAAAATGAGTGCTTTGAAATATTGAGGAAGAAGTTCGACCCTGTTGTTTTCGAACGAAAGAAAGTTTGAACGAGAGAAAAAGGCTTCGGCCATTTTTATATTTTTTTTTCGTTCGATCTGGAACTGATTGATAGAGGGAAGAACAAGAAATTTAAAAAGAGAGGGGATGGGTTTCACGATAATGTCGTGGTCTTCAGCGTGAACAAAGGGGCGTGTTTTATGGAAGAGAAAGGGATGATGTTGACATAATTTTAAATTTAAATTTAAATCGAATCTCATTTTATTTTAACGCGTTTTATTTCCGTGTGCTCACATATCAACTCAGAAAATTACGAAAATTGAAATCCGGCAATAATACAACATTCCGGACCCAATGGAACTGGTTTCGTCGAATTCCGAGACTGTTTGAAAATTGACTATTTTATAAATATCGGTTCGAGTGATTATTTTCAAAACTGAACAAAACAGTTCGAAATTAAATTCTGAAGCTTTAATCATCTTCAGTATTATCAATACGAATTTTAAAAGCTTTCGAAATATTTTTCTTCGACTTAAAATCGAAGATTTAAATTTTTATTCAACTCTCAATCGATTAAATTTCACAATTTAATCGTCAGTTTCAAAGTTATATCCGGGATTCGAATTAAATTACCGTTCAAATATTTAAAATAAATTAAATATTCTCAATTTAATTCGTTCAAAATTCCGGGTCGTTACATAAGCGGATGTCTAAGGTTTTAAAGCTTTTGAACGAAAGGTTTTTCAATGTTTTGAAAAGTTTGTTAAGATTGGTTTCGAAATAGTATGTTTTGGCCTTCGGCCTAAGGTTTTACTTGTATCGAAAGGGGTACTTTCAATGGATTCGAAAGGGGTACTTTCAAAGGTTTAAATGTTCTCATCAACAAGGTTTTGTGTAAAGTATATATAACATGGCAAGGTGATTTGAGTAAAACAAAGAGTATATTTTCCTTGTTTAAAGAGTGATTTAAAGGTTTGAATCAAATTGAGAGAAAAGGTTTTCGAGGAAAATTTATGGGTAGTAAACCCTTAGTAAAATGACTCAAATATTAGAATACTAGATGAGACTGGTATAGGGTCATGCCCTATACATTTTCTATTAGCCCTAGCTAATTTAGTCCAAAATTCTAGTGCGTAGGGCTTAGTCACAGGTAAGACTAAAATGATGTTACACATTGAAAGGAATATATGTGTACAGAGATAGGTTATAGGTGAGCCCGCAAAACCATTAGGATCCGTTGACCCTGGAGAATTAAGATAGTGACAGACCGTACAGAAGAGGAGTATATAACAGAAGTTAGATTATTTGTTTATTTTGTCTGGTAGACCCGAGTCGGCCAAAGGTTAGCGGTTAACCAAAGAAAACTACATTGCTTGGATAGATAGTCCATTTGTGTAACATCCCAAAAATTTTAATTTTAATTTGGCAACTTATTTAAACTTTTGGAATTCAATTTGAAAATAATTTGAAAAGTTTCAAAACAAATAAAATATGTGTTAATCTATATGAATAGAACTTCAATTTCTTTTGATTGAAATAATAAATGTTTCAAATCAGAAACAAAATAAAATAAAAATAGAAATAAATATATATGTTAAAATTTTATGGTTATGGTAACATAAGAATAAATACATATCAATAATTATAACCATTTTAACTCAAGCATAAAGTATAAAACAAAAAAATTAGGCAAATGTATGTATATGAATTAAGTATGCAAGAAGATAACAAAACAAAAATATATGCAAAGTTATCTATGTACAAACACTTCAAGGAATAAACGAAACAACAAAGGAAACAAGAAAAAAAATTATGTATACACGAGTTGTACTTGTAAAATTAAAAAATAAATAAAAATTTGATGTGTAAACATAAGAAGGGACCAAGGCATTTAATGCCATTACCTCTAGTAACATCAAGCAAGATATCAGCTGAATCAAAGCATGGTGCAGTCAACAAAAAAAAAAGAAATATAAAATGCTGAGCAAAGAAATCTTGTACCTACATATACCTCAGCCTGTACACACTCTTGTATATTTACACCATACTGCCTTCAGTTCGTTCAAACCAAATTTAGCAAAGCCAGAAAAGAAAAGGAAGAATTAAAACATCACTTTGTTTTACAGACCTAAGCTAATCATTCCAGATCAAAACAGGAAGAAAGAAGTCAAATTGCAGTCTATTTCCAACTTTCTGTATTTAAAAGCTCTTCTCTATTTTTATAAACCGAAGGTAATATCTTTTAAAAATTTGAGTTACAGTTGTTAAATAATCAAGTAAAAACATTAGAGCTTAAGCAAGTTCATACAAATTTGTTGCAGTTAACAAATTTAAAATCTAGCTAAGAAGAAAAAAGAAAAGGCAGTCCAAATTTTTGATTTTCAGATAGGAAACTGTCTCTGCTAAAATTTTACAGGTGAGTAAACATAAAAAAAAACTTTAAGTTGATTTAAAAACAGTTCAAGATTTTGATGATCTGGTTGTATATGTTTCAGTTTGCATATGATTTGTGATACTCTGTGCTTCCCTGTAATTGATATATAGTACATATGTGTATTCAAACTCAGATTAGTTTCATCAAAACATTGTAAATCAGTAAGTTTCCAACTAAAAATTTACGTTTAAACTAAAATTTTAGATTTGTAAAGCTGATTTAACCATGTTGCAAAATATAATCTCTGTAATCTTGTATTACAGGCTTCAAGGGATAATTTGAAAGAAAAATAATTGTCGTAAAATATTAATTCAAGAATCTATGTTGAATCCATACTGCAAATCATGATTTTTAAAACAAAGATGAATACTTCTAGTTTAGAATTCTCAGAGCAGTTTGAACTTGAATAAAAATTTCATTTTGACAAATTACAGATGATTGATCCAATAATTATTGTTGAAGTTTTGTTTGAAGCTAATATAAACATCATGGATCTCAAGAAAATTATCAGATAAATTTTCCAATTCATAAATTAAGGGAATGAAATCAATTTAGGGTTTTATTAGCAGTTTTGTTCAGGTCTGTAAACGTAACCAATTCGTCGCCTACACGGGTTCGAGCTTCATGAGATTCAAGAGGGAGGAAGCTTATCGTGTCGTGGTGGTGTGGATGGGATTCGAGCTTCTCTGGTGGTCGGTGTGTCGATCGCGAGGCATTTTTGCTGAAGGTCGTGTTTGCAGTTTTCTATGGAACTGCTAATTTTCGATTTCGAACTTTTGATGTCGAATGGGGTTTGGTTTTCGTACCTACACGTGAATTGGGATTTGTTTGCGATATTGGGGTTCGCCGGAGATGGATCGCACCGCCGTACACGTGCACGGTGGCGTATGGTGTCAGCGACCTCGAGTGATGATCGTCTCGAGTTATCACTCGAGAAAATAGGGGATTGTCGCGAGTGGAACCTGGTGTGTAAATGGGTTTATGTAACTGCAGTTTTAACTTAAAAAAAAGGGGGCGAGAGGAAGAAGTATACGAGAGGAGGAGAGAGAGACTCGGGGAGAGGAGGAGAGAGAGACTCGAGATTGACTCGAGTAACATCTGGGTTTTGCTCGGGTTACTTTAAAAAATGGGTTTAGCCCAAATAAAAATTCGAGTTTTAATGTTAAGTAAATTTTAGTGTTTATGAAGCAACTTATATTGACTATGTTGAGTTAAAGGCTTATTACAAATTTTAAATTAACTAAGTGGATGCCTAATAATCTAATTAATGCTTTAACTGAATAATTAATGCAAGATAAACGTTAAAGTCAATTAACATTAAAGTTTTTGTAATAGAAATAAATTGATTTTCGAAAAGCTTAAAGAAGATTTTTAATGTTAATTTAGATGAATAATTATTATTAATAAATTGTTTTAGAAAGAAATCAAGACTGATCAAATTAATGATTGTAATTAACTAAGTGAAGAATGAATTAAAATTTGTAATTTAAAATTGATTAATAAACAATTAAGTGTCTGAATTAATTTGTAATTAAGAATTTGTTAATTAGATAAATTAAGTTAATTAATTATAATTGGCAGTTAATTAAAATAATTAAATTAAGAAACAATTAATCAAGTTATTTAAGATTAAAATTAATTTATCCAAATTAATCATTGATTTTAAAATAATTAATAAAAATAATTATGTGGTTAATTTATTAAATCACATTCACTCTGATTTGGTAAATAATTAACTATTGCTATGTACTAGATTGATATTTCTGTTGTGATACTGTGATTGCTTTGTGACTTGTGATTTGTCCCTATATGTATGTGATACCTTTTTGCCCTTAAAACAGTATTTAAACCTCGATGCGATAGAGAGTCGGATTTCAGTTTGTTATCCGAAACCCACATCGAACCCTGAATATAAATCTTTGTGATTGATATATATCCACGTGTTTAAATTTATCGATCACTATTCGATTTAGCCGGGAGAGGGCCTTTGTGTTGTATAGCCTATTTCGAATAGTGATATGTCGTAATGGATCGCATTTGAAGACCGGTGTTGAAGACCGGGTTTTTACGAAAACGATAGGACGACCTATCGATTGTCTCTGCACTGAGTTGCTCCGGTATAGAGATTCCCTAAGTGATGGGAAGTCCGATCGGGATTGTGAATACCCGGATTGCAAGGACTTCTTCGGAAGTGCCTTCGGTTCTGTTCGATCCCGGAACAGACTTGTATGGTTGTATGTCTGACACTACACTTTGAGATATTAAGCTGATTTCTTTCAAATACATTCCTGTTAGTGGCGGAGAATTTATTCTCTTAGCTTAACACCCTTCTCTGAGACGTACGAGCTCAGAGGCTATGTAGTTGAAGGTTATCAGTGGTATACTCCCAAATTTGGTAGTGTGGCATGCTGAGTGCTGCTGTGTGTTGCTGATCATTTGTTGATCAAAGCATGGCTTTCGTGTAAAGCGTAGCTTTGTGGACGAGACCTCATCGAACCTCACAAACCGGAAATGGTCGAAACAGGAAAGATGCGGCAAGGTTATGAGGGTCGCTCCCTTTAGGGTATGTCATCTCCTTCTGGAAAAAGGTGGTATCAGGTATGGAGCCCTGATGCTTAACCTATGTGGTTGCTCCAATCTCATTTACTGTGTGATTGTTGCTTTGTGATCGAGGGCCCTTGGATAAAGGTCCCAAAGGACCGGGGGGTGGCATACTCGAGTAGTAGTTACCTAGTGACAGAGGTAACCCGGCCTTGTGTTGGCAGAGAGCCGGGTAGGTTCTCAGGACATCCATCCAGAGGCGTACCCATGTGGCAGTAGGAAGTTCCTTAGCCTGACCATTTGTTGGAAATCCAGAGAAACAATACGAGCCCTGTACGGTTTTAGGTATAACCTTCCATGCAGCATGGCGGTAACCTGTCACAAAACATGGTAGCTATAGTAGGCATACGATGAAATGTGGTATGCTGGCTAAGATTAATATTATACTTTCGAAATGGCTTTCTACACTATGCAGTAGTAATAATATCAAGAATTTTTCTCGTATTAAGCATGTTTGACTATCATAAGAAGAAATCTCCTCCAATTCTGCGTTTGCATTGTGTGTGTGGCGGGAGGTCTTATGGTAGTTTCATTTTTCAAAAGCATATCGGATTCTTTTGAACTGTTTTATTTAAAGCAACTACCTTTGTTTACTCATACCAGTCCCATGACTGACCCGGAGTTTATTGTTTCTTTTCTAAACTCTGGGTGCCCATTATTTCCACACGGGTAGCCTAGTAGCAGGTTTCCGTATTCTGGGGTTAGCGGTATTTTGGGGACTTTTACCTTGAAGATATTTTGGAAGCTTTTTGGATCACCAGGTGCTTAGTTATGGATATTCACTATCGTCTTCATCCCTTTGAAGACTTTTGCTTGTGATCACTGTTGTACTATTATGATGTTTTATTTGGAGTTGTGGCATATGTATTATGATACGCTGATGTAGTATTGGATATTATGGTGATGTTGTATCTATGATGTAATGTATGATATTCAGTTTATTTCCGCTGTTTATATTCATCTGATGTTGTTATAAGCTCCGCCGAACTCAAGTTTTATGTTTGAATATTTGACAATCAAATACAAGTGAGGTATTTGAATGTTGATTTTCGAATGCCGGATTTCAGGATCATGACAATTTGTTACCTGATTTATATGCTTTTATGGTATTGATATTATTGTTTTAACCAATTTTGGTTGCAAGATTAAGATTTGCAAAAGATATGTTTTAAAAGGATATTAGTGAGGGGAAACTCATTCCACAAAGCGGCGTTGTCTCACTTAATATCAAATACCGAGATGTATAGTATTATTCACACCAGACTTATTGTCCGACTCGAAGTTTATGTTTTTCCCCTTAAACTCTCTGGTCGCACGCATTTTATTGAATCATTTAATTCTCCTCCCTCTTCGCTCGAAGTGCAAAATTGTGTGTTTTATATAGAAATTAAGTTGAAGAAAACGATTTTTAGGAACGTTTTGAAATCGCTTTAGAAATTGCCTTTTGAAATTTCAAAGGCAATTTCTAAAGCGATTTCGAAACGTTCCTAAAACTCGTTTTCTTCAACTTAATTTCTATATAAAACGCACAATTTTGCACTTCGATAGAAGCAGGAGGAGAATTAAATGATTCACTGTAAAAATCTGGGCAAAAACATGCTCCGAGTCAATGTTCGGCAACATGTTTCTATAAGCTATATAGGTCGAAATGACCTGAAATTTCACATGCTTAATCTACGAAACATGGTCTACAAAACAAAAAAAATCCCACAGCATTCCATTGCCGGAATAGAGAGAAAATGATGTGCAAAGTGACACCCAAACTCAGATTTTACAGAAACAAAAACATTAACAAAAACATTAACAAAAACAATATTTTTAAGCAATTTATGCATATATTTTTGGCATTTGAAGCTTTGCTTTAGCTAGCATTATGTGAGCAGCAACTCACCTTGATATAGTTGTGCAAATACCTGAATTTAAGCAAAAAGATTGAAGCTTGGCTTGAGTATTGACCCCTAGGAACATGTAGAAAGAAAAAAAAACATGCAAAGAAGAAAATTTGCTGTAATTAGAAAACCCTCTCCTCAAACAAAGATTTTTGATGAAATAGTGATGTTTTGGAAGAGATTACCTTTAGATTTACTCTAGATTACCTTTTGATTTGAGTATGCCGAGGGTTGTGGATTTTCAGGTTTTAGTAGGAGGACGAATAAAGCTTCCGAAGACGAGCAAGAGGCTGAAGTTAGCTATATTTACAAGTTGTTTTGTTTATATTCCGTTATGTTGTATTAAGTCAGTTATGACTATTTAGTACTCTAGTCATCCAAGGAGGCATCTTCATATGCCACTCTTGGCGTATTTTGTAATAATTATATTTGATCTGAACTTGGGAAACGATTGGGATTATGTAATCTGGATATGAAACATGTTTTCTGAAATGTAATCAGAAATGTTGTTTATTGAAATTTGTGATTTTTTTCATATTCGTGTACTTCTAATATTATGGATACCATTAACATTACCGTATTTGGTCACCGGAAGTTGATACTATGGATGACTGCAGCACCTGTAGTGCTTAGCTTCGGGCCTCCAGATAGGGGATGTTACAAATCACCTTCACTATCACTCTACCGAACCTTCACTAACTTCACCGTCTTTCTCCTAAGCTGCTTCATATCATGTCCGACGACACGAATAGGACTATGAGCTCTATACCGAAAAATGCATTAGACAACAAATACGATCCATTGTCTAAAAGCTTATCTATCTGTCGTTAAATCCGATGCCATCTTATTGCATATCAGACCACTGATATCCACCATCTGATATGCACTAACACAATAAAAAAGTCGTATGTTGTTTGATGTTACAATATCATTTCCTGAATTACCTATTAGACAACATATAAATATTGACTAATATTGTAGAGGATAACGATTTATTATTTTTGTTTGATGATAGTAAATATTTTATATTTAAATTCATATTTTATTCAAACAAATATTTATTTTATTTCAATTTCAAATAGTACACATTGGGCTTTCGCTATCTTTCACACTTTCATACATAACATTATTTTCACTCTTATATACCATATTTTTTTACTCTCACTCAGATACTCGAATTTGATATCTTCTTGCTTCTGCTCTAGTCTTCTACCTTTCTTGTCAAACGGACAGCAATGCAGTAAAAAAAGGAACGAACTGATATTTTCAAAAAATAAGAATATGATTTAATATGATGTTGCCTTAGTTATTTGGGATGTTTGTCTTCATACTTTAAAACTGGAATCAAAGTGCACGAATAATGTATGACTGTAAATGCCATAAGGCCGTACACAAACAAAATGTACTTGTGTCCATAAATTTCAAGGACAAATGCAAAGGACAAGTCCAAAGGCTCAACGCGGTGCAAGTGTGCACGAGGTTAAGCCCATGCAAGCTCAGGCTCAACACAAGTGCATCAAGCAATATACAAAGGATCGAGAACATCTAGTGCTAAGGCATTTAGCATTATATAGTCACACATATATACATACGTATGTATGCTTATATATACATGGAGAATAGTGCACCATTTCATTTCAGTTCAAGGAAAATAGCTAGATTATCAAGCATACAATGCAATCACAACACATGCAATAGGGTCAGCAACAAGATGCAATGAAGTAGTGCAACACCATACAATGCACCTAGGAGAATGCAGAAAATAGCCAGGCAATATAGGGTGACATACAGACTCAACCCAATCAGGTCTGCATTTACAACCAACTCAAGACAACAAGGTGAAGATATGCACAAAGGATACAAAAGATCAATGCACATACTTAGACACAAAAGGGTTCAGGTGCATCAACATAATTCAAGACAAACACTCACAATGGATACAACATGATGATAAAAGGTGGAGCATAATAGTTCAACACAAAACAACTCACCAGACAAAGGACACAATCTCAGACATGCACATGAACATACATGCACCATCAAAACAATTCAATCATCACTATCACAACAAGTCACCAGTGATGACGTACGCAAGCATCAAGTATCAAGGTTGTAAACATGTTCAAGTATCATGCACAGATCAAATACATAATGATGAAGTACACAAATTCTCAAGTATCACTGACCATTACAACAAAGCTTAGCAACCGAGTGAAAAACTAGTCAGTTAAATATAGTGAAAAACAAGGTCTAACATAGCAATAAAATTAGCAAACAAAAACCAAAGCAAAACACCATCCATCTCAAGCCAATTAAATGTATTTTAAAGAATAATCAGAATGTTCAAGTATATATCGCAGTAGTGAACAAGTCAGAAGAGCATCAAGCCATTGATAAAAAATGATTGACCAAGCAAGCAAAAATCAGAAAATTAATGCCAAGTCAAAATATAAACTAACATATATATCAGAGAATTCCAATATATATTAGAATAGAACAAGTCAAAGATCAAACCATCGTCCATCAGAAAATCGAATGGCCAAGAAAATAAATGAAAAATTCAAATCGAAGTATTCAAACGTAAATATAGGGATTCAATCCCTATAAAAAATACCCAAAATCATTGTCGGCATTTTCATAAGTCGACAACACTAAAAATCAAAAAGGGAAAAAATCATTGAATAATCAAACTCAGTTACACTCAATGAAGAAAGCTACCGCAATATCCAATTGCCACCAATCGATGATCATAAGCATCAGAGAAGAAGAAAAGTGATTCATAATCATAATTACAGGTGGTAGCTTTTAATTAGGAAACCCGAATTTCATATCGCAAAGAAGAATAGGAAATTGGGCAGAAAAGATGAAGATGACTAGCAAGCAAGACATTGACGGGATGGCAGAAGGCTAGGGTCGGCAGCACGCGATGGCTAGGAGAAGGCATAGGCGAAGGTGGTGAGGACGGAGAAGATTTTTTGGGTTGTGCCATTTTATTCTGTTAGCTACGAAAGAAAGAGTGAGGGAAATAATTGAAGGAAAATGTGGCCATGAAATATTTCAGCCAATATTGAGAGGGAAACCAAAATATTAATATGGAGGAAAAACAAAATTTTTTGATATAACTTCAATCAAACAACGGATAAATATTCTCTGAAAACAAATGTTGTCTGATCACTATTGTGTCACACGATAGATGATTTTAGCATATATTGTGTGAAAAAGTGGGATAATAGAAAATTTACCATAAGTTGTGTGATCACTGTTGTTTGATTCACTTTATAATATAGTGGAGGTCTTGAAGTCTCTGGTTCAATCTCGATGCATCTAGCTGATCTAGTGTGATAGTTATGCTTGAGTCATACACAAATTTCCACAAGCAAGAAACGTGGAATACATTATGCAGTCCTGCCATTCTTTGAGGTATGTCAACTCTGTAAGCAAGGTTAAAATCCTCTCTAATATCGAAAAAGGACCAACAAATCTTAGTGCCAACTTCCCTCTACCACCGAACCGTATGACATTCTTCAATGAAGAGATCTTGATAAATACCATGTCGTTGACAGAGAACTCTAAATCTCAATGTCTCTTATCAGCGTAACTTGTTTATCTTTCTTGGGCAACTTTCATCCGTTTTCGGATGATCTCGATATTCTCTGATGTTTCCTTAATCATATCTGGCCCAAGTATCAGTTTCTCGCCCGCTTCCCACCAACACAAATGAACATTGCACGGTCAACCATGTAATACCTCGAATGGTGCCATACTGATGCTAGACTAATAACTGTTATTGTATGCGAATTCAATAAGGTGTAAGTGATCATCTCTTGGGCATCCAAAGTCTAATATGCAAGCATGCAAGAGATCCTCTATGGTATGATTCGCGCTCTCAGTTTGGCCATTATTATGAGGGTGATAAGCTGTACTGAGGTGCAATTTTGTAACTAATGCCTCCTGAAAGCTCTTCCAAACCTACTAGTGAACAATGGGTCTCGATCACTCACAATGCTCTTTGGCACACCATGGAATCATACTATCCACTTCACGTACAAGTCAGACAGTTTAGCTGCCATTTTACTTGACTTGACGGTTATAAATCTGGCGCTCTCGACCCACCGATCGACTATGACCTAACCCTTCTCAAGTCCTCAGTAGTCCATCGATGAAATCCATCGATACTTGTTCCCACTTCCACTTGGGAACTTCTAGCGGTTGCATCAAACAACTACTCTTCTTCTGTTCTGCCTTTACCAACTGGTAGTTCATGCACTTCAAGATGAATGTCCCAAAATCTTTCTTCATCCATTCCAAATAAAAGGTCTACCTTATAACAAGATACATATTATTACCATCGGGATGTATAGTCAATCTCAAATGTTGCACTCTCTGAGAACCTCATCCTTCAACCTATCAACATCAGGAACAAACAATATCCCATCCTTATGGAGCTAACTGTCTTGGTCGAGTCCGTACTGCCTTATATCTTCAAATTCTACTCTCACTTCAATTTTTGCAATGATCTCAGCTAATATGGCATCGCGCCTCTGACTAGTACCAATCCATTCAATTAGAATAGGTCTGATAGTCAAGCTCACTAATATCTCTGGCTCTAGCTCGCATCTTGTTCGGAAATCATAACCAACAACATACTATAAGTGCGACCACTCTGTGAACATAGCTCCCAAGTTGGCACGTCTCCTACTCAAGGCAACAGCAACTGCATTACCTTTTCCCAGTGTATATGCAATATCAAAGTCATAAGAGGTTAGGAACTCTAACCATTGCTATTGGGGAAGGTTATGATTTTCTATGAAAAGAGGTACTTCAATGATTTATGGTTGGTGAACAGCTCAAACCTCTCTTCTAAAAGATAGTGCCTCAAAATCTTCAGTGCAAACACAATCACTACTAACTCTAAATCATGGGTCGGTGTATTTCTTCTCATATAGCTTCAACTGTCGACTAGCATATGCAACAACCTTGCCTCTCTACATCAATACCGCGCCTAATCTGGTACGACAAGCATCAATGTATACCGTCATCTCCTTATTCCCACTCGGAATAGTCAATACTGGTGCACTCGTCAACCTCTCCTTCGGACTCAAAAATTCCTGCTCACATCTTGCATCCTAAGTAAAAGTCTGTTTCTTTTTCATCACATGGGTGCCGCTACCTTAGAGAAGTCCTGGATGAATCATCCATAATATCCAGCTAACCCCAAGAATCTTCTTGCACCCATGGCATTTTTGGGTCTAATCCAATCTTGGACTACTGCAACATTTGCATGATTAACGGCAATGCCTTGATTAGAAACAATGTGACCTAAGAATCACACTTCCCTCTTCATGGAGTGACATTTAGAAAACATCGCCATAAGTCGGTGCTCTCTCAACACCTCCGATACAATCCTCAAATGCGTCTTGTGTTTATCTTCCATCCGTGAGTAGACGAGAATGTCATCAATGAACACAAGCACAAATTTGTTTAGCTGACCCCTGAAGCCACTATTCATGAGATCAACAAAGTATGATGATGCATTAGTTAGTCCGAACGTCATAACAACCACTAATAAAATCCAAATGGCATACGAAACGCTGTAATCAGCACACTATCCTTCGCTACTCTTAGTTGGCGAAATCCCGTAGAAAGATCTGGCTGAGAAAATACTCTAGCACCATGAAGCTAATTGAACAAGTCATCGGTACATGGGAGTGGGTACAATTAGTACATTAAGTATTGGTTTTGATGATAACAACTATAGGACATTATATGAAATATAGAACTAATGTTTTATCAAGTTATCTATAGTATATGGTGCAGGATATTTGATAGGTGTTGTTTAAGAAGACCGTACATCATCAAGAGTAGATTCAAGAGGCTAATATAGAGTTTCAAGAGATGGAAATTGAAGACTTATGAGTAATGAAGAGTTTAAGATTTCAAGATATTCCAGATAAGTTATAGAGTCATAGAATTTATGCTAAAACCTTGATAGCACTTTCGTGATCTCTCTCGTCTTCTATAATTTTGTTTTTAATTTGTTTTTCAAATATCCAGGTTTTAAAAATAATCTTTTCAAAATATTTCACAAAATGATTTTCAATCTCCTATACTTATAAAGATATTATTTGAATATATATATACACACACACACACATTGAATTTTTGTTCGTACTTTAATAATTTATAACTAAATTGATTTCATACATATTACTTACATTATATTGAATATTCTTATTAAATCTTTCAAAATTATTTTATTAAGTTTTAATACGATTAAAATATGTATACACTATGTTTAAATGTTTGTACAAAGTTTCAAAATATTTACAAAACTTAATATTTTCAAAACAATTTTTATTAAGTGATTTTTCAAAATATAAAGGGATATGTCGACATATTCTCCACAAGTATGTGGACATACTAGTCGTAAAATTCAAAATCCAAAATTTGAATGAAAGCGTCTTTTCGTCGTATCTCTTCACGAATAGACATGACCGTTGTTTCTCTCTATATACCAGACTTCCAAACGAAATTTTAACAACTACTTTCTTATTTTTCTCTCCTCTTTTTACTCTCTTGATTTCTAAATCAATTTTTACCAAAACTTTGCCAAATTTCACCCAGAACCAAATTCAATCATTACTAGTTTGATTCTCCTTTATCTACTCTTTGATTTTTCTCATCTCTCTCACTCAGACCAAGATCAAAGTGCTATTTAAGAGTTATAGGATCAATTGTAATCAAAATCGAAGATCTGAGTCTGTAAACTTTATCAAATCATACTCTTATACTTTATGGTGTGCTTGGTATTCCTGAAATCCAAGTAGGTGTGATTGTAGCCTGTAAAATCAATTGGGTGTACTTAGTAGCCCGTAAATCTAGTGGGTGTGCTTATAGCCTGGAATCAAGTGACTCAACCCAAAGGTCGGGATTCTGGAGGGAGTGTCTCATAGCTATAAAATAGAGATTTTATCTGCATTTACTAGTTGAAAAGAAATCCGTACAAGGAATTATGCTAGACTGGATGTAGGGTAACTCCGAAGCAGTATAAAATCAGGGTGTGTTCTTTCCTTTTTATTTTTACTACATTTACTTTTTCTGTGATTGTTTTTATGGTTGCTTCTGTGATTGTTAATTACAACATTCCAAGTAGAATCTTAAGGAATTTGAAAATATTCATATAATTCATTAAACACTATTCACTCTCCCTCTAGTGTTAATTTCCACTTAAGATCCTTTTTCCTCTAACTCACATTTGGTAATAGAGCATTGGTTTTCAAAGTATTCATTATCTGATTTTTGAAATTTTTAAATGGCTACCAACATTGATAATAAACTGTTAGCAACATTTTTAATACACTTGTTAGTAACTCATTTGTCGAAGAACAATCTACTACTAGACCTCCACTTTTTAATGGCAGTAATTACACATATTGGTCATGTAGAATGAAAATTTATTCACAGTCAATTGGTTTAGACACTTGTAATATCACACAAACTGAGTATAACGAACCCTAGACTTATTTTGCATAGTGGATTCCTGACCAAAAAGCAGTTACACAAAGTAACTCTAAGGCTATGAATATATTATTTTGTTCACTTGATAGAAATGAATTTAGCAGAGTATCTATATGTAAGTCTGCATTTGAAATTTGGAGAACTTTGCAAGTTATATATGAAGGCACAAGTAAAGTTAAACAGACTAAAATTTCCATGTTAACAAGCCAGTTTCAATTATTCAAAATGAGTCCAAATAAGTCCATATCTGATAGGTATAGTAGATTCCAAGATATAGTACACTCACTTATTGCACTGAGTAAAAAAATTTCTAAAGAGGATCAAGTTTGAAAAATCCTTAATTCACTTACTCCTAATTGGGATTAAAAGATTCTTGCAACCAAAGAGGCTAATGACATTAATACTCTAAAAATTGAAGAGTTAATTGGCAATTTAATGTCTTTTGATGCACAAATGCAGGGCTGGAGAGAAAGCAAAGCAATAGAGAAGAAATCTATAGCTTTTAATCCAATGACGGATAATCTGGATTCAAATAGTGACGACGATGAAGAAATTGGTTTCATGATAAGGAATTTCAGAAAATTTCTAAAATATAGAAAGATGAACAATTTCAAAAGAAATGATAATAAAAATCCAGGAAGCGGAAGTGGAAACGAAAATGGGAATAGATGTTATAACTACGATGACCCTGACCATTTAAAATGAGACCGTCCACATCCCGATAAATTAAAAACTGCACCAAACATTGATTCATCCAAAAAATGGAGAAGAGCCTATACTGCAACGTTAGACGATCCAAATACATCCTCAAGTGATAATGAATTAGATACAGAAATTGCTAATATGTGCTTCAGAGCAATACATAATTCAGAACAAAATGGTGAAATGGATCAGAAAAAGGTAGGATTTTAATATATCAAAGTTTTTAATTTCTTCAATGAAATTTTCTTTTCTTTTGGTTGTTTATTGTTTGTTAGGAATATCCTATAGATTAATAATAATATTGGTTGAATATTATGTGATTATATTTTAAATTTAAATATTTTATATATTTTAATAATAGAATAATAATAAAAAAAATATTTAAAATTATTTTAATTATTTTTTGAAAATTGAATAACGATAAGTAGATATATATAACAAAATAGCATGTAGTTAAACAAAATCAATTTTGAAAATTTCGACCTATATGTCGACATACCCCATGTGCATATGTCGATATATGTAGACAGATTTTGCGTTTCAAATTCAAAATTTGAATTTCCCTCCACCTTTTCACCAACTCCTATGTTCTTAAAAGTTGCCTTTTGATTAGAGAACATGTCCTTTGATTCTCTGTTTACTTACTCTATCTCCATCCATTGATTTCTCACTTTCGTTTTAAAATTCAAAAATCATGAACTCTCTTATCTCTTCAAACTATTCTTCAGTGGCATCCTCAAGCAATACTAAGGCAACCATGAGGCTTTTCAAGAAAATAAAAGAACACCTTTTCAATGACCAAGAAGCCATACAAGCCTATATTGAGTATTTATCTTTTGGAAAAGTCTTTCCCAGAAGATTTGCTCATTTTGAAGATTTTCCTACTTATGATCTTTTCACTCTTTGTTTGTAAAATGAAATTCTTGATTTAATTGATTCTTCTCAAAATGATTTCATTTGTTATTCAAAATTAGTAAAGATGTTTTATGCAAATTTAAAAGGAAAGTTTTATGCTAGTAGAGCAGTAGGAGTTTGGAGTAGTGTCAAAGGGACATAAATTGTTTAATATGTGAACTTTTGGGTCACATTCTTGGATGTATATCTAGTGGAATAGACTTTTCAAATTGATTTTCAAAATCATGAAGTAATTTATGATATTTTCGAAAGTGATGATGATTATGAATTTAAAAACAAAAACTTGTGTCCAAAAGCAAGAATTTTAAGCCTTCTTTTGCAACAAACTATTACTCCTAGTACGGGTAATTATAATAACCCGACATAAAAAAATTTCAAAGCTCTTTTTGCCATTTATGGTCAATACGACATGAATTAGTCTCAAGTCATTTTGAATGAACTTTTTCCTAAGATTCTTTTTAAAGATGAAAACACTATTTTTTGGTGCGTATCTTACTCGTGCTTTCAATTATTTTGGTGTTGACCTTAAAGGAGAGGAAACAATTCCTTGAAAAATATTTGACAAGGCCAACATTTTACTTATGCATATTTCACCCTTTTTCAAGCCTTATGAAATGCTTGCAGAGAAGGAATATAGGTTGGTTTGAGATGAGGAACATGAAATAAGAGAGGAGGAGGAGGAGGAGGAAGGGAAGGAAATAGAAGTCGAGGAGGAGGATACTTCTTTGGAAAGTATCAATATGCCACCTAATCCATTCAACAAAGATCTTCTCAAAAATCAAGAGAAGATCATTCATAACCAAAGGAAGTTTAAGAAATCATTTTCAAAGAGATTTACCTCAATTTACAACAAAATGGATAAATTCTTTGGAAAGATCATCCTCAAGCTTGGTGGTTCTTCTTCATCTTCATCCATATCTTTTTAGTTATTTGTTTAAACTATTTTTTCTGGATTTTCTACTTTTAGTTTATGTTGAATCTCATGTATCTTTCTTTTATTTCTTGCACTCATCCTTATTATTAATGAAAATTCTATTTCTTATCGTTATACATTGTCAACTATCTCTTGAAAGTCATACAGATATACTAGTATAAACCAAATACAATAGAAAAGTAAAATAAAGTGGTTTTGAAAATTACAGTGCATATTTCGACATATGCCAAGCATGTATGTCAACTTATAACGGCCATTTTTCAAAAAGTTTTGAAAATTAGAAGATGATAACTACCAAACACCAATTCATTTAAATGACTTCTTACCTTTATATATACATATTCACTCAAGAAAATCATTATTTTCAGTTTCTATCTTCACTCCTTTTCATTCCTAAACTCTAATAAAAATCAATGGCTTCTCCTATCCACAAACTAACCAAAAACCTCGAACAAACTCTTGAATCATTCAAGCACATTCTTGCTTTCATCCTAAGAAACCGAAGGCACTTAGAATTGAGTCAAATGTTAATGATAAAAGAGCAAGAAAGGCATTTCGATGTACTTCGGTGGATGATTTCCGCCTTGAACAAAGAAGACCTAACCACCAATCCAGAGTGCACCATCAACAAAGATGATGAAGATTAGGATTCTATCGAAGCAGATCCAATCTTTCGCACCGATGGATGGGTTGAATTTTCTCGAACTGTCTAGTTTAAATAGGTTTGATTGTATGTAAATAATAATACTTGATTTGGTTTGGATTTGATTTGTGTGGATTTGTTTGAATTGTGTATGACATAAACTTTGTTGGATTGGATGAACATTTGGATTGATTATGATTATTTCATGATTATCTAATTTGACATATCATTTATTGTTTTTATATAATTCTTCCCATCATCATTATATATAATTCTTATACATATTAATTAGTATTTTATTTAGGGGGAGTTAGAACTAGAATTAGAGCAAGAGTTAGTGTTAGAGTTATAGTTTTAAGTTTTTATTTTTGTTGATGACAAAGGGGGAGAAATATATAAAATCTAGACATAGATTAAGAGGGAGTTTTATAACTTAGGGGGAGTTGTACTATATTATATATATATATATAGTTGTTATCATCAAAAAGGGGGAGATTTTTGGTACCTTAAGTATTGGTTTTGATGATAGAAACTATAGGACATTATATAAAACATAGATACTAATGTTTTATCAAGTTATTTATAGTATATAGTGCAGGATATTAGACATGTATTGTTTAAGAAGACTGTACCGTAACAAGAGTAGATTCAAGATGCTAATATAGAGTTTTAAGAGATTGAAATTGGTGACTCATGGGTAAAGAAGAGTTCAAGATTCAAAGATACTCCAGATAAGTTATAGAGTTATAAATTCTATGCTAAAACCTTGATAACACTTTCCTAATCTCTCTCGTCTTCTCTAATTTTGTTTTTAAATTGTTTTTCAAATATCCTGGTTTTAAAAATAATCTTTTCAAAACATTTCTTAAAATGATTTTCAATCTCTTTTACTTATAAAGATATTATTTTAATATATATGTATATATTAAATTTTTGTTTGTACTTAAATAATTTATAACTATATTGATTTTATATATATTACTTACATTACATTGAATATTCTTATTAAATCTTTCAAAATTATTTTATAAAGTTTTAATACAATTAAAATATGTATAAACTATGTTTAAATGTTTGTACAAAGTTTCAAAATATTTTACCAAACCTAATATTTTCAAAACAATTTTTATTAAGTGATTTTTCAAAATACAAAGGGATATGTCGACATATCCTCTGCAAGCATGTCTCACACACTAGTCGTAAAATTCAAAATTCAAATTTTGAATGAAAGCGTACTTTCGTTGTATCTCTTCACGAATAGACATAACCGTTGCTTCTCTCTATATACCAGACTTCCAAATGAAATTTTAATAGCTACTTTCTTATTTCTCTCTCCTCTTTTCACTCTCTTGATTTCTAAATTAATTTTTACCAAAACTTTGCCAAAATTCAACAAGAATAATATTCAACCATTACTAGTTTGATTCTCCTTTATCTACTCTCTGATTTCTCTCATCTCTCTCACTCAAACCAAGATCAAAGTGTTATTCAAGAGTTATAGGATCAATTGTGATCAAGATCGAAGGTCCGAGTCTGTAAACTTTACCAAATCATACTCTTATACTTTGTGGTGTGCTTGGTATTCCTGAAATCCAAGTAGGTGTGATTGTAGCTTGTAAAATCAATTGGATGTGCTTAGTAGCCCGTAAATCAAGTGGGTGTGCTTGTAGCCTGCAAATCAAGTGACTCAAACCAGAGGTTGGGATTCTAGAGGGTGTGTCTCATAGCCATAAAATCAAGATTGTATCTGCATTTACTAGTTGAAATGAAATCCGTACAAGGAATTGTGCTAGACTGTATGTAGGGTAACTTCGAACCAGTATAAAATCCCAGTGTGTTCTTTCCTTTCTATTTTTACTGCATTTACTTTTTCTATAATTGTTTCTATGGTTGCTTCTATGATTGTTAATTACATCATTCCAAGTAGAATCTTGAAGAATTTGAAAAATATTCATATAATTCATTAAACACTATTCTCCCCCCTCTAGTGTTAATTTACCCTTAAGTTCCTTTTTCCTCTGACTCACATTTGGTAATAGAGCATTGGTTTTCAAAGTATTCATTATCTTTTTGAAAATTTTTAAATGGCTACAAACATTGGTAATAATTAAACTGTTAGCAATACTGTTAATACACTTGTTAGTAACTTATTTGTCGAAGAACAATCTACTACTAGACCTCCACTATTTAATGGCAGTAATTACACATATTGGTCATGTAGAATGAAAATTTATTTACAGTCAATTGGTTTAGACACTTGGAACATCGAACAAATTGAATATAATGAACTCGAGACTAATTTTGCACAGTGGACTGGTGACCAAAAAGTAGTTGCACAAAGTCACTCTAAGGCTATAAATATATTATTTTGTTCACTAGATAGAAATGAATTTAGTAGAGGATCTATATGTAAGTCTGCATTTGAAATCTGGAGAACTTTGCAAGTTACATATGAAGGCATAAGTAAAGTTAAACAGACTAAAATTTCCATGTTAACAAGCCACTTTCAATTATTCAAAATGAGTCCAAATAAGTCCATATTTGATATGTATAGTAGATTCCAAGATATAGTACACTCACTTATTGCACTCGACAAAAGTTTTTCTAAAGAGGATCAAGTTAGAAAAATCCTTAATTCACTTACCTAAATAAGATTAAAAGATTCTTGCAGTCAAAGAGGCTAATGACATTAACACTCTAAAAATTGAAGAGTTAATTAGCAATTTAATGTCTTTTGTAGCATAAATGTAGAGCATGAGAGAAAGCAAAGCAATAGAGAAGAAATCTATAGCTTTTAATCCAACGCCAGATAATCTGGATTCGGACAGCGATGACGATGAAGAAGTTGCTTTCATGACAAGGAATTTCAGAAAATTTCTAAAATATAGAAAGATGAACAATTTCAAAAGAAATGATAATAAAATCCAGGAAGCGGAAGTGGAAACGAAAATGGGATTAGATGTTATAACTGTGATGACCCTGACCATTTAAAATGAGACCGTTCACATCCCGATAAATTAAAAATTACACCAAACATTGATTCATCCAGAAAATGGAGAAGAGCCTATACTACAACGTCAGACGATCTAGATACATCCTCAAGTGATAATGAATTAGATACAGAAATTGCTATTATGTGCTTCACAGCAATACATAATTCAGAACAAAATGGTGAAATGGATCAGAAAAATGTACGCTTTTAATATATCAATGTTTTTAATTTCTTGAATGAAATTTTCTTTTCTTTTGGTTGTTTATTGTTTATTAGGAATATCCTGTAGAATAATAATAATATTGGTTGAATATTGTGTTATTATATTATAAATTTAAATATTTTATATATTTTAATAATAGAATAATAATATAAAATTATTCATAATGGAATAGTACTAATATATTTTAATAATAGAATAATAATAAAACAAGTTTCTTTGATTGTTAATTACATTATTCCAAGTAGAATCTTAAAGAATTTGAAAATTATTCATTTAGTTCATTAAACATTATTCACCCCTAGTGTTAATTTAGCCTTAAGATCTCTATTCTGTTGACTCACATATACCCTTTCTTCTTCATCACTTTATTCATCTCATGGTAATCAACATATAATCTAAGGAAGCCGTTCGCCTTTGTCGTGAATACTACAGGTCCTCCCCACTTAGAAATGGTCATATGAATTAACCCTCATCGTAATAGGTCATCCACTTGCACCTCGAGTTCCTGCCGCTCTCTAGGTACCATACTCCTTAAAGCCATTACTATTGGTCTAGCATCTTTCATCAAATTAATATGGAACTCGATCTCTCTATGTGGTGCAAGTCTTGTCACCTCCTCGAATATGTTTGGATATTTCCTAGCAATAGGTACTGTTGACAACTCATCGTACGAGATCATCGAACATAGAAAGATTACCATCACCTCATTGTCTGATAAACAGCCTAACACTACCTTTCACCCATCATCCATCCCTATCGTCATTGACGACCTCCCACAATCCACAGCTACTCTGTATCTATGAAGCCAGTCCATCCCCAAAATAATATCGAACCAAACAAAGCCCAAAACAAAACAATCACAACCAAAAGAGCACCAATGACTCGATAGGACCAAACCACGACAGACCATACACAGGCTCGTAGAGCCTCCAATAGGATTTGTCACAATCAAAGGCTGGTCAACAATTTCGGATCTTAATCCCAATCCATCTACTAAGTCACTAGATATGAAGGAATGTGAAGCCTCGGTATTAAATAAAACTCGTATCGGAACATGGTAAATGGAAAGCATAACTTGAATAACGACGCATTTTCCCTTCTCCATCATCGATGGAGCATTTTATGAAATCGCAATGACATTGACTCATATGCTTTCATCATCTACTTTTGCTTTAATGGCTCTGGATATTCCTTTTGAATGTGTCTAAGCTTATTGCGATTGTAGCATTTGTTCCCCTCATCTTTACAGTCTCTACCATAGTGAAATGACCCTCCTATTTCCACCCTAATTTCATAAGAATTTTTTTTTAGAAATGATATATAGATATATCATTCATTACAAATACATTTCCCAGGGTCATTTTCTTTCTCCAATAAACAAAAATATATCCAGGATCTTTCACAATATAAAAATATTGTTTAACTCTAAATCATTCCTAACATACATATATGAAGATATCTATGTTATATTCTACTTTAATCAGAGCATGTTAATATGTAAGTAGAATTCCTTTTTAAATCTATTAAAATGTGATAATTCCTTAAAAAGATTAATTATTGTAATCTGATTTTTGACCATAGAATCCACTGGAAACATGTACTTTAATCTGTTATTCTAATTGAGGAATGATCAAGTAATAATCAGTGGAAAGCAAGCTTTTTATATGGATGATTGTGTTAAAGTCTGAATAGTATCAAACTCAGGCTAAAAGAAAGTGGATCCTAAGTGAACACAAGCAACATCTAGGCATAATGGAAACGCGCCTAACTAACACATGAGAGGTCACGAGTTCGAGTGCTATGCTGGTCGGTTCAAACCCAATTTTTGTTTTTTTTTCCTTTGAACAAGATTGTCTGAACCTAATATATACTTTGGCTATGAAACAGCTCCAACTTTTAATTTAAATCCTTAGTTGTTGGCTTGACCCAGGCTCAAGAAAAAGGGCTATGTTAGCCTTGTTCTGGTTTGCACTACTCAGTTACATAATACATGCTATATTATTTTCTTTTTAAAGCAATTCAAACTCTTTCTATCAGATTTTATTTTTTTTACTTGAACATGGATTTTCTTATGCCAGATCTATAGTTATACATACAAACCACAAATTCTTTTAATCTCAGATCTTCTACCATTTTAGCCTAACTGTTCTTGAAGCTTGAAATTCATTTTTCTTAGCAAAGAACTTAACAAAACAAAACACATAGTTCAGCTGAGACATATAAGTTCAACAACTACGAAACAGTAATTAACCATACATTGGTTTCTCAAAGTAATCTTAAACAATAGGTCTTAATCTAGTTCATCATGAAGGTGTAGTTTACTTCAGCAAAGTCTTTTAAAAACATAGCATCCAAATCTTAAGCAGTTTAACATCCAATCCTGATCAAAGCAATTCCTATTTCCCTGCAAAACCACCATGAACTGCCCCATATGAATATGAGACACCCAATGGTGCATAAACACAAAAGGGTCAGACTATTTGTCTGGTGTGAATAATCTAACTGAAAACATGATCTTATTCAATTCTATTTGTATTCCAGTACTTGCAAGAATAAGAAACTCAGTATCTTCTGTTTGCATATTTTTGTGAGGCATGTGCATTCATATCAGTGTTAAACAAATTCTCCATGACTTGATTCATAGAAAACAATCATAAGATTCATCAATAAAAAGCACCAAAACAACCAAATACAAACATCAATTCAGTTATCATCCCCTTTTCAACTTTACTGGCCATCAGGGATTTTGCCCAGACCTCTCCTGAATTTATTCCTAGAATTCATTATCAAATATAATAGGGTCTTTAGCTACTTTCTCCTTTTTAAACACACACTGCCTGGGACCATTCTCTGTTAACCCAGCACACTCAGGCCCCTGGGTATAAACATACCATGTGTGAACTTGCAATATTCCCCTTGCCAAGCTATATTTTGGTAGCCCTAAGATCCCCAGTCCTTAGTTAAATTACTAAGTGCTATTATTATTTTTCATAGCAGTGCTAATCCCTTCTGCATCTCACTTCTTAATCAGAGAAATATAAATAATGCAAGCAATATGTATTCATCCAGAGTTTGGCAAGTTATATTCTCATAAGCAAACATTTTATCATGAAAGAGGGAGGTGACTTCTTAGCACATTATTTTGCCTGTGAGTTTCACTGGATCAAGATGTAAGCATATGGTCCTGAGTAATTTGTTAGATATATATATTTTCCCTTACCTCTGGTTCAATCAGATTCATGATCTGGCTAAACCACAAGTTTATTTGACTTGGGTATTTCATAAAACATAGAAGCTCAGCACATGTACAACATTGCACTTCTACATTTTCTTTTGTTTTAATTAGTATGAGACATAAGCAACAACACAATGTTACAGCCCATATTTCTTTCTACCTTCAGACCATATACCCACTATTTGAATCCGGGGATTTTTATAAACAACTCATAAAGAAAACTTATAAAAGAAAACACTCAATCTCAAAGCTAATCCATATCTCAAACAAACATTTTAGTTCATGTATCCATGACTCTTATTTTTCTGGGTAAATCAGATAGAGGTTTTACCCTTAAACAAATCATTAACAAACCAAAGTCATCCAAACATAAAACATAACTTGTAAAAGAAAATTAGTTCAAACTGGCTGCCTCAATATTCAGGTCTTAATGCCAAAGTTTTCAGTGAGATTACTCACCTTAATCCTTCTTCTTCCTATGCCTTATGAACCCCTTTTTTTTAGTCTTCTGCCTTCTCCTATTTTCTCTGGTTTATGCCTTGTATAATTTTTCTTTAGGTTAATGAAGAACAAAAATATATGGTCTTACTATACTAAGCCTTTTATATAAATCTTGGCTGTCACTAGGGTTTATGGACTTACCCAATGTCAGTTCTACCCCATCCCAAACATAGCCTGCCTCTGGTTTGATTCAAGAAAATAAAAGGGTATGTTGTCCTTGTTTTCCTTTCCAGAAATTAGTTCCTTTCTTTTAATTTTCCCTGGTCATGTCATATGCATGACTTCCTATTATTATTGTTATTATTTTCTTAATAAAAGAAATTACTGAGAATAGATAAAGTGCTTGTTTAGGGACTCATGCCATTTTCATGCAATTTCTGTTTCTTTCCAGAGATTGATTGACTGTATACATGTATAACTTATGTATACCTAAGCCTTTTATTTTTTTCTTTCTTTAAATAATTTTAAGTTTATTTCAGCCTAGCTTTTCCTATTTTCTTTGTACTCTATCTTATTTAAAGACAAAATTCTATCTTTATGCATATGTATTTCTAAATCAGTTATTTTATTTTTATCTATTAATTTCTGCCAAATTTTGTTACACAGAAATCTGTGTGCATGTGTACACTGTCTTGTGCACATGTACATGTTTTTTTTTTATATTTTGTATCTGCAAATCAATTACCTATTCCAATTTTTCCAATGCAATTTCAAACAAATACAAACTAAATTAAATCATGAAATTACTCACAAAAATCAGGGTTATCACATATACCCCTCCTTTTAGGAATTGTGTCCCACAATTCTTTCATACTTAACTTAAGTATCATCTCTTCAGAAAAATGAATTTTTCTGATTTCAAAACCATTTTCAAACCAATCACCTATTAAGCACTATGCATATCAACACAAGATAAAAAAATCACAATGCATATTCAACCAACACATTCATTAGTATGTATATATATATAGATTTACCTTTTCTTCAATCAAACAGCTGGGGATAATCATTTCTGGTTTTATCCTCCACTTCCCATGTGCAATCATTTGGGTCTAGACTCCATTGTACCTTTACTAATTTAATTTCTTTGTTTCTCAATTTCTTGGTTTCTCTAGAAACTATGCCCACTGGTTCCTTTTCATAGATCATTCTAGGATCAATCTGCACATCCTTAGAGGATTCTAGTATTGCTTCCTTATCATGAACCCACCTCCTTAGTTGAGACACATGAAAGACATCATGCATTGCTCTCATTTCTTCTGGCAATTCTAATTTATAGGCTACTGTCCCTATTCTTTCTAGAATTTTATATGGTCCTATATATCTAGGAATCAACTTTCCTTGTTTCCCAAACCTTAGAACCTTTTTCATGGGTGATATCTTGATAAACACATAATCCCCAACATCATATTGCACTGCCTTCCTTCTTTGATCTGCATATTTCTTTTGCCTATCTTGGGCAGAGGCAATTCTTTTTCTGATCAAGGCTACCTTTTCAGAAGTCTCCTTCACATTTTCTGGTCCTAAGACCACTTTTTCTCCAGACTCATGCCAACTTGAAGGTGATAAACATGGCCTTCCATAGAGAGCTTCAAAGGGGGCCATGCCTATGCTACTGTGATGGGTGTTATTGTATGCAAATTCAGCTAGATATATGTAATCTTCCCAGCTTCCTCCCCAATCCAATACACATGCTCTCAACATGTCTTCAAGCAATTTGTTCACAATTTCTGTTTGACCATCAGATTGAGGATGGTATGCTGTACTCAAACATAAATCAGTCCCCATTGCCTTGTGAAAACTCTGCCAAAATTTTGAAGTGAAGATGGTATCTCTATCACTCACTATAGTCTTTGGTATACCATGCAGTCTGACTACTTCTTTAATAAACAACTGGGCTAGGGTATTAGCATTTCTTTCTGATTTCACTGGTATAAAGTGGGCTGACTTGGTTAACCTATCAACCATTACCCAAATACTATCATTTCCCCTCCTAGTTCTAGGCAAACCATCAATAAAATCCATTGATATGTCTTCCCATTTCCACTGTTGTATTTGTAAAGGTTGAAGCATCCCTGAGGGTTTTTGATACTCAGCCTTCACCTGCTGGCAAACCATACATTTTGATACATAGGTTGCCACTGCATTCTTCATACCACTCCACCAATAATCTCTCTTGAGGTTGTGATACATTCTTGTGCTTCCTGGGTGTATAGTATATTTGCTTTTGTGGTAAGCATCCAAAATCTCTTGCTTCAACTCATCCATTGCTGGAACACATATTCTTTCTCCTTTCTTCAGATGGCCCTGATCATTCAACTGAAAACCTTCTACTGTCTCACCATTTAATATTTTTGTCTTCTTTTCAAATAAAAATGGATCTTGGTTTTGTAGCATTGCAACTTTATTTTTCAATTCTGATCCCAGAGTAATAAAACTTAATTTTCCCATTTCTACCTTCCCACTGCATAAGCTCATGTTTTCTATGTTATCACTTTTTATCTCTGAATCAATTAATAATGATAAAGTGTTAAACTCTTCTATCATTAATCTAGCCACTTTAGCATGTTGTCTACTTAGGGCATCTGCTACTTTATTAGCCTTACCTGGTGTGTATAATATTTCAAAATCATATGAGGCTAAGAGTTCAATCCATCTTTGCTGCCTCATATTTAATTCTTTTTGTGAAAACAAATATTTGAGTGATTTATGGTCTGTATATACTTCAAATTTTGCTCCCAACAAGTAGTGCCTCCATAGCTTAAGGGCATACACTACAGCAGCCAATTCAAGGTCATGAGTAGCATACCTTACTTCACTTGATTTCAACTGCCTAGAAGCATAAGCTATTACCTGATGTTGTTGCATCAACACTGCTCCAAGCCCTTGTCCACTTGCATCAGTATACACCACCAAGTTTTCATTTCCCTCAGGTACTTTAAGAATTGGAGCTTGTACCAGTGCTTCTTTTAATTTCCCAAAGGCATTTTCACATTCCTCAGTCCAAGTGAACACTTGATTTTTCCTAGTCAATCTGGTTAATGGAATTGAGATTTTTGCAAAATCTTTTATAAATCTTCTATAGTAACCAGCCATTCCCATGAATGATCTGACTTCAGTGACATTAGTAGGCCTTTTCCAAGCTTGCACTGCAATGACTTTATTGGAGTCCACAGCTATTCCTTTTTCTGATATAATATGGCCTAGAAAGTTCACTTCATTCTGCCAAAAAGTGCATTTTGAAAACTTTGCTTTCAAGTCTTCCTGTCTCAATTTCTCAAATACTATATGCAAATGGTTCTCATGCTCTCTAACTGACTTAGAATAAATTAGTATATCATCAATAAATATTAATACAAACTTATCCAAGTATTCTCTGAAAATCCTATTCATCAAATCAACAAAATAGGAAGGAGCATTTGTTAAGCCAAATGGCATCACCAAAAATTCATAAAGTCCATATCTGGTGTTAAAGGCTGTATACTTAATGCTTTCCTCTTCTACTTTCATTTGATGAAAGCCCGAGGCTAAATCGAGCCTGGAAAATATCTTTGCACCACTCAATTGATCAAAGAGATCATCAATTCTTGGTAAGGGGTATTTATTTTTAATTGTGACTTTATTTAATTCCCTATAGTCAATACATAATCTTAGGGATCCATCATGTTTCTTAACAAAGACTACTGGTGCTCCCCATGATGAGCTACTGGGTCTAATAAAACCTTTTTCTTCTAGTTCAACTAATTGCTTTTTCAACTCCATCAATTCCTTAGGCCCCATTCTGGTTGGTCTTTTAACCACTGGGCTAGCTCCTGGAATTATTCTAATTGAAAATTCAACTGGCCTGTGATTAGGAACTCCTCTTACTTCCCCAAACACATCATCATATTGATTAACTATGGGGATCTCTTCTAATGCAGGCATGGGTTTTTCATTTGACAATGCAGAAAGGTTGGCTATACTTCTATTTTTGTTTGCCTCACAAAGAACAATTATTCTTTGTCCATCAGAAACCTTCAATGATATGGTGGATGTTTCCATATTTATGATAGCCTTATATCTACTCAACCAATCAACTCCTAAAATAATTCCTATGTCTGGATATTGCAACACATATAGGTTTGACTCAAACACATGTCCTCCTATATTTAATCCCAGTTGCATGCACATCATACCCATGACACATGAACTACCTATAGGGCTTCTAATTAGCAGTGGTTTATCAACAATCATACAGTTCAATTTTAATTGTTGTGCAATATCATGAGAGATCAATGAGTGTGTAGCCCCAGTATCATATACTACTGCTAAAGGTATTGAATGGATAAGCAAAGTACCTTCAACTTGACCATGCTTTTCAACATTTGATCCCTCAGCTGCCTTGCCTTTCCCTTCCAAAGCCCCTAATTTTCCTTGCTTAAAATCTGGGCAGTTCCTCTTTATGTGACCTTCCTTCCCACAATGGTGACAATTGAAGGATGCTGGTCTAGGATTGGTGCACCTATTTTTCATGTGCCCCTCTTGTCCACAGTTGTAACAAGTGATCCTTTTCTTAACTTCAGCAGTTCTGGCTTCTTCTGGTTTCTTGGTGGAAGTTAGGTCTGTTTTCTTTTTATCATAAGGGTGAAATTTACCCTTTCCCTTCTTGTTTTGATTATTTTTGAATGCCCTGAAATTTTCTCTAGCTTTATCATGTTGTTCAATGCTCAGAGTCAAATCCAAAACTTGATCAAAAGTTTTATCCTTATATGGTAGCATGGCTCTACTAAGGCTAGAGTTCAACCCTTGGATATATCTGCCATTCTTAGCTTCCTCAGTAGTGATGAGTACTGCACCATACTTTGCCAATGATTCAAACTTCTGAGTGTACTCAGTGACACTCATAGTCCCTTGCCTCAATTTGATGAATTCCTCCAGTAAAGATTCCTTAGCTGATGCAGGGATAAATCTGCCTTCCAACATTGCTTTAAACTGATCCCATGTTACTTCTCCTTCAGGTCTTCCAGCTATGATAACCTCCCACCAATCCAAAGCTGCTCCTCTCAATTGCCTGGATGCAATTTGCCTCTTCCTTTGGTCTTCAACTTGCATGTCTGCAAAGATTCTTTCCAAAATTCTAAGCCAATTTTGAACCCCCATAACTCCTTCTGTGCCATCAAAGGTTTTGCCTCCAAGATTGGTAAAAGTCTTGAGTAGCTTGGAAAGTTCCTCATGTGGATTTTCCTGCCTGTTGCCTACTCCATCTCTTATGGCCCTCATGAATTCTTGCACATTCACCATGGGTGGTTCACTTGTTCCTACATTTTGATGTCTGGGTCCTACCATAGCTCTATGGATATAACACTTAGGTTAGTCTGTTTTGCCTAATGCTCTATAGATTAATTCATTTTAATTTATCACTTATTCTGTCATTAATAGATATCAATAGTGTAAATAAATAAAAAAACAAATCATCCAAAGCAATAAACACTTCTATACATCTAATGCAAACAAATTCATACCAAATTTTTGCTATGTTATTTAACAACATAGCTCTGATACCAACTGAAATGACCCTCCTATTTCCACCCTAATTTCATAAGATTTTTTTTTTAGAAATGATATATAGATATATCATTCATTACAAATACATTTCCCAGGGTCATTTTCTTTCTCCAATAAACAAAAATATATCCAGGATCTTTCACAATATAAAAATATTGTTTAACTCTAAATCATTCCTAACATACATATATGAAGATATCTATGTTATATTCTACTTTAATCAGAGCATGTTAATATGTAAGTAGAATTCCTTTTTAAATCTATTAAAATGTGATAATTCCTTAAAAAGATTAATTATTGTAATCTGATTTTTGACCATAGAATCCACTGGAAACATGTACTTTAATCTGTTATTCTAATTGAGGAATGATCAAGTAATAATCAGTGGAAAGCAAGCTTTTTATATGGATGATTGTGTTAAAGTCTGAATAGTATCAAACTCAGGCTAAAAGAAAGTGGATCCTAAGTGAACATAAGCAACATCTAGGCGTAATGGAAACGCGCCTAACTAACACATGAGAGGTCACGAGTTCGAGTGCTATGCTGGTCGGTTCAAACCCAATTTTTGTTTTTTTTTCCTTTGAACAAGATTGTCTGAACCTAATATATACTTTGGCTATGAAACAGCTCCAACTTTTAATTTAAATCCTTAGTTGTTGGCTTGACCCAGGCTCAAGAAAAAGGGCTATGTTAGCCTTGTTCTGGTTTGCACTACTCAGTTACATAATACATGCTATATTATTTTCTTTTTAAAGCAATTCAAACTCTTTCTATCAGATTTTATTTTTTTTACTTGAACATGGATTTTCTTATGCCAGATCTATAGTTATACATACAAACCACAAATTCTTTTAATCTCAGATCTTCTACCATTTTAGCCTAACTGTTCTTGAAGCTTGAAATTCATTTTTCTTAGCAAAGAACTTAACAAAACAAAACACATAGTTCAGCTGAGACATATAAGTTCAACAACTACAAAACAGTAATTAACCATACATTGGTTTCTCAAAGTAATCTTAAACAATAGGTCTTAATCTAGTTCATCATGAAGGTGTAGTTTACTTCAGCAAAGTCTTTTAAAAACATAGCATCCAAATCTTAAGCAGTTTAACATCCAATCCTGATCAAAGCAATTCCTATTTCCCTGCAAAACCACCATGAACTGCCCCATATGAATATGAGACACCCAATGGTGCATAAACACAAAAGGGTCAGACTATTTGTCTGGTGTGAATAATCTAACTGAAAACATGATCTTATTCAATTCTATTTGTATTCCAGTACTTGCAAGAATAAGAAACTCAGTATCTTCTGTGTGCATGTTTTTGTGAGGCATGTGCATTCATATCAGTGTTAAACAAATTCTCCATGACTTGATTCATAGAAAAAAATCATAAGATTCATCAATAAAAAGCACCAAAACAACCAAATACAAACATCAATTCAGTTATCATCCCCTTTTCAACTTTACTGGCCTTCAGGGATTTTGCCCAGACCTCTCCTGAATTTATTCCTAGAATTCATTATCAAATATAATAGGGTCTTTAGCTACTTTCTCCTTTTTAAACACACACTGCCTGGGACCATTCTCTGTTAACCCAGCACACTCAGGCCCCTGGGTATAAACATACCATGTGTGAACTTGCAATATTCCCCTTGCCAAGCTATATTTTGGTAGCCCTAAGATCCCCAGTCCTTAGTTAAATTACTAAGTGCTATTATTATTTTTCATAGCAGTGCTAATCCCTTCTGCATCTCACTTCTTAATCAGAGAAATATAAATAATGCAAGCAATATGTATTCATCCAGAGTTTGGCAAGTTATATTCTCATAAGCAAACATTTTATCATGAAAGAGGGAGGTGACTTCTTAGCACATTATTTTGCCTGTGAGTTTCACTGGATCAAGATGTAAGCATATGGTCCTGAGTAATTTGTTAGATATATATATTTTCCCTTACCTCTGGTTCAATCAGATTCATGATCTGGCTAAACCACAAGTTTATTTGACTTGGGTATTTCATAAAACATAGAAGCTCAGCACATGTACAACATTGCACTTCTACATTTTCTTTCGTTTTAATTAGTATGAGACATAAGCAACAACACAATGTTACAGCCCATATTTCTTTCTACCTTCAGACCATATACCCACTATTTGAATCCGGGGATTTTTATAAACAACTCATAAAGAAAACTTATAAAAGAAAACACTCAATCTCAAAGCTAATCCATATCTCAAACAAACATTTTAGTTCATGTATCCATGACTCTTATTTTTCTGGGTAAATCAGATAGAGGTTTTACCCTTAAACAAATCATTAACAAACCAAAGTCATCCAAACATAAAACATAACTTGTAAAAGAAAATTAGTTCAAACTGGCTGCCTCAATATTCAGGTCTTAATGCCAAAGTTTTCAGTGAGATTACTCACCTTAATCCTTCTTCTTCCTATGCCTTATGAACCCCTTTTTTTTAGTCTTCTGCCTTCTCCTATTTTCTCTGGTTTATGCCTTGTATAATTTTTCTTTAGGTTAATGAAGAACAAAAATATATGGTCTTACTATACTAAGCCTTTTATATAAATCTTGGCTGTCACTAGGGTTTATGGACTTACCCAATGTCAGTTCTACCCCATCCCAAACATAGCCTGCCTCTGGTTTGATTCAAGAAAATAAAAGGGTATGTTGTCCTTGTTTTCCTTTCCAGAAATTAGTTCCTTTCTTTTAATTTTCCCTGGTCATGTCATATGCATGACTTCCTATTATTATTGTTATTATTTTCTTAATAAAAGAAATTACTGAGAATAGATAAAGTGCTTGTTTAGGGACTCATGCCATTTTCATGCAATTTCTGTTTCTTTCCAGAGATTGATTGACTGTATACATGTATAACTTATGTATACCTAAGCCTTTTATTTGTTTCTTTCTTTAAATAATTTTAAGTTTATTTCAGCCTAGCTTTTCCTATTTTCTTTGTACTCTATCTTATTTAAAGACAAAATTCTATCTTTATGCATATGTATTTCTAAATCAGTTATTTTATTTTTATCTATTAATTTCTGCCAAATTTTGTTACACAGAAATCTGTGTGCATGTGTACACTGTCTTGTGCACATGTACATGTTTTTTTTTATATTTTGTATCTGCAAATCAATTTCCTATTCCAATTTTTCCAATGCAATTTCAAACAAATACAAACTAAATTAAATCATGAAATTACTCACAAAAATCAGGGTTATCACACATAGTGTCCCTTCTCTAAGTAGTTGTTGCAAGTCGGAGTTGGCTTGCTCTTCTTTTGGCCACCTTTATTCTGAAACTGCTTCCTCTTATTGTTCCACTTCTTCTTCCCTCCCCCACCAAATTATAGCTTTGACTCGTTTTTGGGAACAATGGTCCTCATCTTCGGATACAGACTCTCATGCCTCAGAGCCTTCTCGACTAACGTCTCGAAAGTCTCATTAATATGACCCACCAGCTTCTCTCCTAAATAATCGTCGAAGCCTATGATGAACTTTTCATTCTTCTTTAATGGGGTGTCGATGAAAGACATCCCATACTTCGATAGGGTGTCGGACTTAGCAACATATTCGAAGACAGTCATATCTCCTTGCTTCAGATCTATGAACTTACGGAACAAGACTGACTTCTGAGCAGTCGGGATAAACTTCTCTTAAATATGAGCTTTGAACCGATCCCAAGTAAACTGATCCTTAGGTGTAGCAACCTTATGGCATTCCACTAGTTCATCGCCCTTCCCTGAAGCTGACGTGAGGTCAACCTCCTCTTCATAACATCATTAAGTTCAAGATCATCAAATATGCCCTTACAAGTGTCGAGTAAATCCTAAACTTCCATCACCGACTCTTCTAGAAAATGGTCTACCTCCAAGACTAGTGAAGTCTTTATTTAGCTTGGAAAAATGGCCCTGGGAGCCTACACTGGAGCACTGCTATCAGCAACAATGTTCGAAGCGGCTACTTGAGCTTTTTGCAACATTCTCCTCATCATGATGTTGAATATGGTCTACAAACCAAGATTAGCAGCTCCCAAGCTAGCACCTTCCTCGACTCCAGAGATGAAGTTCCTAGCAGCATTCCTTGTTTGACGACTCATCGTTCAATCGGTAATAAGGGAGATCAGTCTCTCTATGGGGGATTTTTCTTAAGTAGTACTCATGTGTGCAGTGCAACTTATATAGTATTACTATATAGTTTTGAAAACCAAAAAATATAACAAGTATGTGCTCTTGTATATATACACACTCTCGATCCAGTCTAAGGCGAGAACTCCTGCCTTATCTTTACTGAATCACAGTATCCTTTAGGTTTAACAATGAAACCTAAGCTCTGATACCAAACGTGAATACCGCCCTACACTGCCGACACCTTATATACCTGCATAGTGCGTCGTAGCAGTGCCCAATCGATACAGGACGATCATCAATAAAGTGAATCAATAACACATCATAGAACCTGTTGTATATCTCACAGTGCATCAAATAAAATATAATAGTAAATATCTTAGATATAAAATAGGTGAGCCAGTTAATAACTGAATGAATCACAACATTACAGTGTATAGATCCATATAGTAAACAACATAAGTAATAGAGTTATACATCAAATAATACTAACGCATAACTGTCTCTAAATACTAAGGCACTAGCAAGCTCCATGGTGATGTGCAGCAGAATAGAAAATGAGTAAATATAATAATATGAGAAAACAGCCTACTACTCGCCACCTGTCCTGCTCCACATGCTCTTCAAACCTGATATCCCTAATTTACTCATTTAAGGTACCCAGTGTAATAGAAAGCAAAGCATAAATCTCCGGGTCAGACAATAGTCGGGTGTGAGTGGTATAAATCTCAAATACTATAAAGTCAATATACTAGGACAAACGGTATGTGAAATCATAACCAATCTAACCCTACATCCAAAAGGTTAGTAAATACAAATGATATACACTACCATATGATAATCATCATGATTGTTTACACATCAAAGTACTAAGGGTGTCTAGATATAAACATCAATAATATCAACATCAGGAGACATCCATAAGGTGATAAACAATCAAAACAACCATAGCATCCATCATCCCTCCTCACATTCACTAACTCAGTGCATTGGTTATGTGATAATTCGAAAGACCCATCATGTTCAAGGGCTACTCAATGTCCTAGCTCCTCAGCACTCAAACCTATTCCACTCAATAGGCCAGGAAACTAAAACGCCTGTCATGGCTGATCAAGGGTAAAAGATCACCCGTTATAGAGAACAGAGCCTATCATGAGTCAAATAGGTACCATATATTACCTATGCTTTATGAGTACGCTCAAAATTTTTGAATACCATCAATCCCATTGCACATGTCATCAATAGTACAGTCTATCCTGGAACTGTGTCTATGACTTCCACTGTGAAGTAAATGCAGTCGAGAACTACTCTAGATAACCATCATAAGATCATAGAATATCATCGTGTGTCCCACACCCTTCCTCCAACAAACCCCTTCAATATGACTCATCGTATTCTACTCTGCATTTGGAAGTATAGATATCCATCATTGAAGCCATCTTTTCCCTTATGTCGTCGTCGTCATCAAACCACACGTCATTGTCGTCGACAATCGCCACCGATCCATCTTCAAGCGACCATAACGCGAGCATACTAACTCCAATCGACTTAAAACTTGAAACTTAGCTTATGGAGCCTTCCTTATCACCCTAGATTGATCTCAGAAAGTTTGGGACTAAAGTCTTGGATCATCATTGATCCATGGGATCATCACGGATCTAATACTTTATTGAAGGATAAACTCCATTTGATTTGAATTAAGTTGCTAGGGCATTCTTACATTGGAGTTTGACACTATATTGAAGGATAAACTTGATAACCATTTTTGAAGAAGATGGGCTAAAACGCTATGCACTTGGACATTGTTAGATTGCATGATGTAGTTGGGTTTGTGTAAATTAGGTTGTTTTCATCTATTGCAATTTAAGTGTTAAACCATTGGAAATATTTTCTAAATGGTTAGAAAATATTAGATGTATGATATTTTTAAAGGAAATAATTTTTTTTTATGACTTTCTATGAAATGTTAAGATAAACTTCATGAAAATTTATATAAAAAGTAGAATTAACAGAATTTTTGAAATTAGTTTGAAACATCGATGTTTGAATTTTTGGAGGAGTATAGAAGTTGAAGTTTGAACTTGTAACTCCTTATTTTAAGCTTTAAAAATGGAAAAATTTAATAAAAAGGTAAAGTTCCATAACTATTCTAAAGCTCTTAATTTTGTAAAAAAATATGTTTCATGTAAGGTCCACTGTTGCACTTATCATTGACATCTACTTTTCTACCAACAATGAAACTTTTGAAAGGCAACTTGAATAATATGTAAAATTCTTCTTTTTAAATGTCATTATTTTATAAATATTTTTATCAAACTTCGAAATGTTATAGTACTCTTTTGTGAAAATCTCTTAGTTATGAAAGTAAAATTTTAAAAATATACTTTTTATATGTCTGCTTTTCTATGTCAAATTAAACTTGGATAAATTTAAATTAAAAAAAAAAATCGAAAAAAGTTATTGATATTTTAACTTAAAGTATTATTAGAGTTATAAGGATTACATAGCCTATAAAGCTTAAGTTGATTAGGGTGGATTAGCTAGAATAGTCAATATGTGACGCAGCGGATTAATCAAAACAATGTAGATCGGTGAAAGTAGCAGTCGATGGATTGATGAATGCTGAATTGCCCGAATTCGTTGATCCGAAGATACCGAACTCTAGCTATCTCTAACTCGTTGATCGCGCACGATACCGGGTTCAAAGATCTTCAATTCTTCAAGCGTTGATCAAGCGCACTTGATTCCGCGAATCGGCTTCTACAATCGTTGAATCGAGCGCACTCGATTATCCGAAAGAGGAGATAGGAGATTACACTCAACTACCAATTTGAATGAAAGCACAAAGCAATCAAAAGAGAATTTTATTCAATATTCAACAACCTTTTACAAATGAGAGACTCGGCCTATTTATAGGCGTTTTACAATTCACACAAAAAAACAACAAATTTACACAAGTCCTAAGTCGGCTCCGACTTATAACGACCGACTCAACAATAGCCGTCCTACCATAAGTCGTATACGACTCAACAGTTTACAACACAACCGACTTACGACTTATGCAAAACATACGACTTAAAGAAATTACAACACAGTACAACAACCCTTAACTCAGCTCCGACTTAAGATATCCTCCGACTTAGCATATGGCGACATACGACTTAAAGACAGAAAAGTACAAACAGACAACATTACTTAAGTCGTTGCCGACTTAACAACATAACACGATTCAACAATAGCAGTGACTTCAGAAACAACGGTCCAGATTAACTCGGCAGGAAATCAATGGTTTCTATCCTCAGCGACTTAACTCTTGACTCGTTAGGTCGTTCAAGAGACTTAACTAAGTCGTAACTCGGTTCCGACTTATAACCCGCTCCGATAAGTCGTACATTAATCAAAACACTTCCCTTAAGTCGTTGCCGACTTAAGCCTTCACATTTTCCACCTCGTGTTGCTCCTCCTGTAGTTTTAGGTCGTAGCTCGTTCGAGTTGAGTCAGTCACTACTTATGTCTTCTCTCCAGTTAAGTCGGTCACGACTCATGCCTGTTTCTATAAGTCGGTCACGACTTATAATTCCTCTGTTAGCTTTAACTCGTGTACGACTCACGACATTGTCCTTAAGTCGTTGATGACTCATAGCACCTTCCTTAAGTCGATCATGACTTATACCTTCACCTTCCTTAAGTCGGTCACGACTTATGCCTTCGCCTTCCATAAGTCGGTCACGACTTATGTCTTTTGCTCTGATAAGTCGGCTACGACTTATGCCTCGGGAAATTATAGCTTGGCCTACATCATCCTCCCCAGGTTGAAAGAAATTCGTCCTCGAATTTGCACTTTCCTCCCCCTCTATATGCTCATCCCCGTGATATGGTACGAGATGCTTCACATTGAATACGTCGGATGTATACACATCATCTCGCAGCTTCAATTTATAAGCATTTTCATTAATTCGTTTCACGACTTCCACCGGACCAATTTTCCGTGCTTTCAATTTATTGTAAGCGCCTACTGGAAAACGATCTTTCGTTAAAACTGCATAAACCAAATCACCTTCATGAAATTCAACACTTCGTCGTTTCAAATCTGCAGATCGTTTATACTTTTCATTTGCTTTCTCCAATCGTTCTTGAACGATTTTATGACATTCCATCAGCCCCTCGACAAAGTCAGCAGCTTTCTTAACTGTCTTCTTTGATTGTGGCACTACCGTCAAATCCAACGGTCCCTTCGGTAAGCTCGAATAAACAATCTGGAATGGACTGAACCCAGTGCTTCGATTCACAGCATGATTATGAGCAAATTCTGCCTGGCATAACTTCACATCCCAACTCTTCAGATTATCTTGAACAAGACACCTCAACAAATTTCCCAATGATCGATTGACCACCTCCGTTTGTCCATCAGTTTGCGGATGGTAAGCACTACTAAATTTCAGCTTCGTTCCGACCATTTTCCACAAACTCAACCAAAAATGACTCAGAAATCGAGTATCCCTATCCGACACGATAGATTCTGGCAATTCGTGTAGCCGATAGATCTCCTTGAAAAACAACTGAGCAACATGAACCGCATCTGCCGTCTTCTTACAAGCAATGAAATGTGCCATTTTCGAAAATCTGTCAACCACCACATAAATGGAATCATTACCACGCGGCGTTCTCGGTAACCCCAACACAAAGTCCATACTGATATCCACCCATGGTTTTACAGGCACGGGTAACGGCATATATAAACCAGCATTAGTCGCAGTTCCTTTCGAAACTTGACAAATATGACAACGCTCCACAAACCTCGCTACTTCTTTCCTCATCGATGGCCAAAAGTAGGACTGTGAAATCAACTGTAAAGTACGGTCTCTCCCAACATGTCCCTCTTCGTGCAACTCCTTGATAATCTTCATTCTCAGACTACCCTCCGGTATGCACAATCGATTTCCTTTGAACAGAAAACCATCTACTATCACGAAATCATCCGTCTCTCCCTCCTTGACTTTTTCAACCAATTTTGCAAAGTAAGGATCATCAGTGAATAACTCTGGCAATATTTCAAACCCCGTCACTTCAACCTTTAGCGTAGTCAACAAATGACTCCTCCTACTCAAAGCATCAGCCACACGATTTGTCACCCCTGACTTGTGTTTCACAACAAAAGTAAACTGTTGCAGATATGCAATCCACGATGCATGTCTCGCTGAAATCTTGTCTTGCCCTTGCAAATGCTTCAATGCTTCATGATCAGTATACAGAACAAACTCTTTCTGAAATAGATAATGTCTCCAGTGTTTAATAGATTGCACAACAGCATAAAACTCCACATCATATGTACTGTATCGCATCTTTGCTCCTGACAACTTCTCACTGAAATAGGCAATTGGACGTCCCTTCTGACTCAACACCCCTCCAATCCCAACCTTGGATGCATCAGTGTGCAGTTCAAACACTAGCTGAAAATCGGGTAGCACTAGAATTGGTGCAGACGTCAGCAATTCCTTGATCTTCCCAAAAGCACTCCCTGCTTCCTCTGTCCATGCAAACTGTTTACCTTTCATGCAATCTGTAACAGGTGCCATCACACTACTAAAGTGTGGTATAAACCTTCGATAGAATGAAGCCAACCCGTGAAAACTACGAACTTCCGTTATCGTCTTGGGCTGCGGCCAATTTCTGATCGCCTCAACTTTACTTTGGTCAACCTGTATTCCTTTCTCTGAAACAACATACCCCAGAAATAAAACACTATGCGTCATGAACACGCATTTCTTCGTTGCAGCATAGAATTGTTCTTGTCGCAATACCATCAGCACTTCTCTAAGATGATTCAAATGTTCCTCTGGACTCCCACTGTAAATAAGAATATCATCGAAATACACCACCACGAATTTCCCAATGAACGATCGAAAAATCTGATTCATCACCCTCATGAAAGTACTTGGTGCATTTGATAAGCCAAACGGCATGACCAACCATTCGTATAGACCCTCCCTGGTTTTAAAAGCAGTCTTCCACTCATCTCCTGGTCTGATACGAATTTGATGATATCCGCTCTTCAAATCAATCTTCGAAAATATAGTAGCTCCGCTTATTTGATCTAACAAGTCATCCAACCTCGGCATTGGAAATCTATATCTCACGGTAATCTTATTCAATGCTCGACTGTCAGTGCACATCCTCCATGTCCCATCCTTCTTGGGTACCAATAAAGCTGGTACAGCACAAGGACTCAGACTCTCCTGCACACGCCCCTGTTCAAGCAATTCTTCTACCTGCCTTCGCAACTCTTCATGTTCCTTCGGACTCATTCGATAATGTGGTCTGTGTGGCAATACAGCACCTGGAACAAGATCTATCTGATGTTGTATATCTCTTAACGGTGGCAACTCCGTTGGTAATTCTTCTGGAAATACATCGTCAAATTCTTTCAAAACTGGTTTAACTTCTTCGGGAATTTCAACTTCTTCACTGCTCTCACGCCCAATCAACAAGAATACTTCTGGTTCTTCCTTAACCTCCTTAACAAACTCCTTCAAGGATAATAAAGTTTTCAGCTCTTCAATTTCTTCTGACTTACTTTCTCCTTGTGGTCTCTTCTTTGGAACTAGGATAATCTTCGTGCCTTCAAACATAAAACTGTAGCTATTGGTCCGACCGTCATGTTGTACTGCTCGATCATACTGCCATGGTCTTCCCAATAATAAATGACAAACATCCATCTCTACGACATCACACCAGATTTCATCTTTGTATTTCTTCCCAATAGAGAATGGAACACGAACTCGTCTATCCACTTTCACTTCTCCTCCTTTTCTCAACCATGCTAACTTGTATGGACTTGGATGTTTCTCTGTTTTCAATTTCAACTTTGTCACCGCCTCGGTTGAGATAATGTTATCACAGCTTCCTACGTCAATCACAAACTTACACACCTTTCCCAGAATAGTACAGGTTGACTGAAAGATATTACTCCTCAACCAACTAGCTTCCTCCTGCTTCGGTGTTAAACACGATCTCCTCAGCATTAGGTTACAACCTTCATCCCCTGACGCAATATCCTGCTTATCCTCCTCAACGGGACTAGAACAATCCTCATCAACATCCTCATCTTCAACCTCTACAATCATGGTTCTCTTCTTTGGTTTTGGACACTCACTACTTTTATGACCCAATTCCTGACAATTGTAACATTTGAAACCATTGTTAACCCTTGTCTTCTCAACCTCCTTCACCACTGGTCTACTGATAGGTTTAGAAACATTAGCACTTCCTCCAACACCCTTCGCTTGATTGTTAGAATTAGTAAACACACCACTTCCTCGTCTCCCTTGTTTTTCCCAAGCCAACGCTTTCTGATGTGCTTCTGCCACAGATCTTGGATCGAACATATTAACCATATCCTGAATCTGCATTCTCAATCCCCCAATGAACCTAGATGTCAGCTGCTCTTCTGTTTCCATAATATCGTTCCTTGCAATAAGTTGATAGAATTCATCAGCATAGTCATTCACAGACTTCGTTCCTTGTCTCAAGTTCTGCAAACGTTGATACATCAAAGATTGATAATTGTAAGGTAAGAACGTTGCTTTCATCAATTTCTTCATCTTCTCCCAAGATTCAACTTTTGACTTTCCCATTCGTTCACGTGTAAGTTTGGTTTGCTGCCACCATGCCAAAGCTCTACCCCTCAGCCTCGTAGCATCCAACTTCACTCTACGATGTTCTGGAACTTCTTTAAAGTCAAAAATCTCTTCAACATTAGCTACCCAATCTAGAAACTCCTCCGCTTGCATACCACCTTTGAATTCAGGAATTTCTGTCTTCATCCCCGATTCCCACTTGTGATCATACTCAGAATAGTTTCTTCCTTGACCTCTTCCTTGAATACTACCACCATCATACTCCTCTTCAAAATCAGATGCATAACGATGTCGATTCTGACCACCAACATCTCTACTACCATTACGTCTTCCACCTTCATCTCTTCTATCGACATTCCTCCGTTCACGATCATTCACGTTCCTTCCACGTCCTTGATCATTTTCAACACTTCTGTCTCGATTGGAATGTGGCGAGACTCTACTACCCCCATGGTTAGATTTTGGTGAAACCCTTCTCCGATTTTGATTCATCTCCGTCATAAGCTTTTCTAACCGGCCAATTCCTTCGTTAAGCTTTTCACTAAAATTCTCATTGATTCTTTGCTCCATCTCATCAGCCTCTTCTCTTCGATATAAAGCTTCTACGTTTTGGTGGCGATTAGCTCTTCTTGGCGGCATACTCGAAAACTTCACAAATTCTTCAGCACTTCAAATTCAAACACTTTCCGGATTTTGATCCAAAATGAAACGGATCGAAAACTTCCACTTTGTAGCAAATCGCGATGAACACGATGGACAAAGTTTCGGCCTCCAATGCAAATCCGATCAAACAATCTTCGAATAATGATGACTCTTCTTCCTCTTACTCTCGGCCGTGATAAACACAAACCCAAACCTTCCCTTCAAGCTCGGCAAATCTCTTCAAACTTCAAATGAATAGGCTCCAAGTCTCGATCTAGCTATGATTGGCTAGAACAGGCTCCGATACCAAAACTGACGCAGCGGATTAATCAAAACAATGTAGATCGGTGAAAGTAGCAGTCGATGGATTGATGAATGCTGAATTGCCCGAATTCGTTGATCCGAAGATACCGAACTCTAGCTATCTCGAACTCGTTGATCGCGCACGATACCGGGTTCAAAGATCTTCAATTCTTCAAGCGTTGATCAAGCGCACTTGATTCCGCGAATCGGCTTCTACAATCGTTGAATCGAGCGCACTCGATTATCCGAAAGAGGAGATAGGAGATTACACTCAACTACCAATTTGAATGAAAGCACAAAGCAATCAAAAGAGAATTTTATTCAATATTCAACAACCTTTTACAAATGAGAGACTCGGCCTATTTATAGGCGTTTTACAATTCACACAAAAAAAACAACAAATTTACACAAGTCCTAAGTCGGCTCCGACTTATAACAAGCGACTCAACAATAGCCGTCCTACCATAAGTCGTATACCACTCAACAGTTTACAACACAACCGACTTACGACTTATGCAAAACATACGACTTAAAGAAATTACAACACAGTACAACAACCCTTAACTCAGCTCCGACTTAAGATATCCTCCGACTTAGCATATGGCGACATACGACTTAAAGACAGAAAAGTACAAACAGACAACATTACTTAAGTCGTTGCCGACTTAACAACATAACACGATTCAACAATAGCAGTGACTTCAGAAACAACGGTCCAGATTAACTCGGCAGGAAATCAATGGTTTCTATCCTCAGCGACTTAACTCCTGACTCGTTAGGTCGTTCAAGAGACTTAACTAAGTCGTAACTCGGTTCCGACTTATAACCCGCTCCGATAAGTCGTACATTAATCAAAACACTTCCCTTAAGTCGTTTCCGACTTAAGCCTTCACATTTTCCACCTCGTGTTGCTCCTCCTGTAGTTTTAGGTCGTAGCTCGTTCGAGTTGAGTCGGTCACTACTTATGTCTTCTCTCTAGTTAAGTCGGTCACGACTCATGCCTGTTTCTATAAGTCGGTCATGACTTATAATTCCTCTGTTAGCTTTAACTCGTGTACGACTCACGACATTGTCCTTAAGTCGTTGATGACTCATAGCACCTTCCTTAAGTCGGTCACGACTTATACCTTCACCTTCCTTAAGTCGGTCACGACTTATGCCTTCGCCTTCCATAAGTCGGTCACGACTTATGTCTTTTGCTCTGATAAGTCGGCTACGACTTATGCCTTGGGAAATTATAGCTTGGCCTACATCAATATGCCAGTGTGCTAAGGACTTGCTAATTATGGAATTATAAAGCTGTTATCCTGTATTTGAACCAAGCAGCTTTCAAGTGAATCTGAACTTTGAAACGAAGACAAAACAACTCAAGAACTTAGGGAATGCTTGGAATAACAATAGAAGGGGACCCTAGAAGTTTGAAGCAAATTTGGATGAGGGAGTTTGAGTGGTACTGATCTTAATTGTGATCGGCACCGATATGATCTTTGTTAGGAAATTGACTTGCCTCCTTGGTAACTTGTAATGTAATTAATGAGTTAAGTATTATAGTAGTCATATTGGCATTGAGTTGATTTCTAGTATGGAGGCTATTTCTAAAAGAACAGGTGAACAACTTCGAAGCTGTGTAGAAGAAGACAAGCCCCATTTGAGACAAATCGTATGAGTACTAAGATTATTCTTGGTGCGTGGACATACTAGAATATAGTGAAGAAATTGTATAAGATAACTGCCACTTTGGCACCTGGCCAACATGAACAGTATCAATTGTTGGGCATGTTTCACCGAACCAAAGAGGGGAGGTAAGTCCTCGCCGAACCAGGGTAAACCAGACCATCCACCAAATCAACTCCACCGGTCCACCCACTACCGAATCAACCTACTTCCCATACCACCGAACCAACAACTTCGCTTACCTACCGAACCAGATCCCACCGAACCAACAACTTCGCTTACCTACCGAACCAGATCCCACCGAACCAACAACTTCGCCTACCTACCGAACCAGATCCCACCAAACCAACAAGTTCGCCTACCTACCGAACCAGATCCCACCGGACCAAGGCGTTCCGGACCAACTTTGCCAGGCCAGATTGTATCAGCCCAGGCCCACCAATAGCTATATACATCTAAGACCCCTACCCCCAGCCTCACTCTATAAATAGAGGGGCAGGAGTACAACAATGGGGGACAAGTTTGTGAGCTCAAGCACGGACAGAACTTTCATATACTTGTATCAAAGCTTTGTACTTGTAATTTGAATAGAAAAGGAGAATAACATATAAAGTGGACGTAGGCACATTCTGGCCGAACCACTATAAATCTGTGTGTCTTTTACAATTTAGTCCTTGCTTTTCATATATTTGCATAAATCACCCAAATCGCTAAGAACAACCTAAAATCAATTAAATCATACGACTTGGAGGTGTTTGTCCATTTTTTGTGCAAACATTTTTGGTGCTTTCATTGAGAACTAGAAGCTTGAAGCTTCAGCTTCTTCCACTTAACCTTCTTCCTAATAGCATCGTTCATTGCTTGGAAAACATGCCTCCCAAGCAGAAGAAAGATGTTAACAAAGGGAAAAACATCGCAACCAGCAGTCTTCCAGATCCAGTGGTCACAGATCAAGTAAATCATCCCCCTCCAGCAGCATTACCAAATGAAGGTCAGGCAAATCCGACCACCCCTGCCGCAGAACAGCCGGCAACAATTACTAGGGCAGATCTAGACAGGGTTGTGGCTGAAGTGACTAACTGCTTCACATCCCAGCAGGAAGCCTTGGTGGACCATCTCATGTCACGCTTAAGGGATGCTGAAGAGTCCAACCGCAACACTGAATCATGGGGAGAGTCCCAGTCCGGAGGATCTCGGAGACAGCAAAGATCTTCCTTCTTCGAAGGAGCTAACAACAGAAGCGGCCATGGTAGGAGCCGAGACCGAGCACAGCCCGAAGTTAGGCCTGAGGAGACGCTTGGAATCGAACCCAACGGGGGAGGTACCGGGCGGAGGTCAACTGTAGCTGAGCCTGTCATACTGCCTAACCACAGAAACGACAGTGAACGGGGCCGAGCTAGAGTCCAGCCTGAAGTTGGACCCGAGGAAGTGCTTAGATCAGAACCCAGCAGGGGAAGATCGAGGCAAGGGCCAACTGTAGCTGATCCTAGCATGCTCCCAGAAGACCAAAGGCAGCCACTGGAAAATATCAGGAATGATAGACGATACCATCCCTACAGGTCATCCGGACGGGATCAGTCCCACAGAGAAGAACCGAACTCATTTCTATCTGCTCCAAATTCTTATGAAAGGATGGCATGCCTGTTCAGAGAGTGCGTCCAACGGGATCAAAGAGATCGAGGGATAGGCGCTAGGGTAACCAGCCCCTTCGCCCGCAATATCGAATTTGCCATCACCCCCCGAGAATGGAAAATGCCAACAATGGAACCTTACAAAGGAACCTCCGACCCCGTTGTACACTTACAGAGATACACACAACATATGCTCATGAGTGGAGCAACAGAGGGAGTACTGTGCAAATGCTTTCCACTATTCTTAGCAGATCTAGCTACCTCCTGGTTCTGTCATTTACCCCAAGGATCCATCAGCTCGTGGGAAATGTTGAAAGAAAAGTTTATCAGCCAGTTCCGCATTCATGTGGAACAACCCAAGGACGCTTATTCCTTATCCAGTATCAAGCAGAAACCTGGAGAGAAGCTGCAGTAATACCTAACCCGATTCAATGCCGCAGCGGCCACAGTCCAAGATGCCGATGAGAAGCTTATCCTAATGGCCCTCTGTAGTGGTGTGCATCCGGATACTAAATTTGCTAGAAGATTGACAAAAGAAAAACCAGCTACTTTACCCGATTTCTTCCATGAAGCTGGGAAATATATGACGCTTGAAGATGCTGCCACTGAGGGGCAGTCAGGGCAACAAAATAAGGCAGCTCACGGCAACACGCCCGCTGCAGCGAAGGACGTTCGAAGAAATGATTCTAGAGACAATGCTGGGGGCAAGAAGGGAGAAAAGCGCCTATATCGGCCAGGACCGAGATTCGACACTTACACTCCTTTGAATGAAACCAATGAAAACATCTTCCTTGCCACCCAAGACGAAGTTAGATACAAACGCCCACCATACAAGAAGGAATCAGATAACGCACAAAAATCTGGAAAGTTCTGCCGCTTCCACGAATCTCATGGGCATGACACCAATGAATGCCATCATCTCCGGGACTTGATTGAAGAACACATCAGAAGGAAGAGACTGGAACGCTATATAAAAGGTTAGAACAGGACTCCAGCTCTTGCCAATGAGAACCCAAGGCTACCCTCACCAGAGATAGGCAGAGGAAATCGCAACACTAGCGGCTCCAGTCAAGAGAAGATAGTGGTCCATACCATCTCGGGAGGACCGCACATCGCCGACAGAAGCTGGGCAGAAATGGAAAGATATGGAAAGTCGCTTAGAAACAATGAAGACTGTGTTAATTCTGTTATAGAAGAACGCCACCCGAAGTGGAAAGAGAGTGATGACATCACATTCAGTAGGCGTGACCTAGAGGGAAGGCAGTACTCTCACATGGATCCCATGGTTATCTCTGCCCGACTCGGTCCAGCCGAAGTTTTCCGAATTCTAGTAGACACCGGAAGCTCAGTAAATATCTTATTCAAGCATGCATTCGACAAAATGAAACTATCAATAAAGGACGTTTCTCCCTGCAATAAACCACTACACGGTTTCACTGGAGATGCGAAGATGCCCCTCGGGCAACTGGACCTCTTTGTTGAAATTGGAAGTCATCCCCGCTCCGTTGTGCGGAAACAAACATTTGTGCTGATAGAAAACCACTCGGCCTACAACGCTTTCTTAGGAAGGCCAGCCTTGTCTGACTTCCAAATTGTCCTGGCCCCATGGTGCCTAAAGATGAAATTTCCAACGGACAATGGAGTAGGGGAAGTAGAAGGAGACCAGGACGTTGCTCGAGACTGCTATGTAACTGAACTTCGCAACAACCACAGGAAGGATAAAGGGAAGGGTGTAGAGGTTGCCCTCTGCACAAAGAGTTTGGAAGCATAGCAACTAAAGAAAGCCCCTCCTCTTCGATATACCAGCGACCCTTTCAATGAATTAGACCCTAGGGACAAAGAGGAGGAGGCCACTGTCGAGCTTGCAGAGGCTATGGAATTTGTATCTGTAGACAAACATGACTCGAGTAGACTATTGAAAATCGGGTCCCAACTAAAAGCAGAGTTGAAGGAACAACTCATTGACTTTCTCCGCCACAACTTGGATGTATTTGCATGGTCACATGCTGACATGACCGGAATCTCCCATGACATAGCATGCCACGTACTAAACATTGATCCTACCAAGGCGCCCATAAAACAAAGAAAGAAAAACATGGGGGCAGAACGATCAGCAGCCCTCGATGAAGAAGTAAGGAATCTACTTGCCAATGACTTCATACGAGAAGCCATCTACCCAGAGTGGATCGCCAACCCGGTGCTGGTAAAGAAGGCTAATGGGAAGTGGCGAACATGCATTGACTTCTCCAACTTAAATGACGCCTGCCCGAAGGATTGCTTCCCACTTCCCCGAATCGATCAACTTGTAGATAGCACAGCCGGACACGAACTCTTATCTTTCATGGACGCATACTCAGGATACAACCAAATTCCCATGCATGCTCCCGATCAAGACCACACTAGTTTCATCACTGACCGGGGATTGTACTGCTACAAGGTAATGCCTTTCGGACTTAAAAACGTAGGAGCCACCTACCAGGGCCTCGTCAATAAGATATTTGTAGGGCTAATAGGACGAACTATGGAAGTGTATGTGGATGACATGCTGGTAAAGTCAAGGAGAGCCGACGATCACGTAAACCACCTGGGCGAGATGTTTCGAGTACTTCGCCAATATGGAATGAAACTTAATCCTCTAAAATGCTCCTTCGGAGTATCATCAGGAAAGTTCTTGGGATTCATCGTCCATGCCAGAGGGATTGAAGCAAACCCTGAACAGGTCCGAGCTTTAAAAGATATCAAAATACCCTCCACTCGAAAGGAAATGCAAAGCCTGAATGGGAAAGTGGCCGCCCTAAGCCGATTCATCTCCAAAGCAACGGACAAGTGCGTCCCCTTCTTTGAAGCTCTAAAGAAAGACAAAGGAAAGTTCGAATGGATTGACGAATGCTTAACAGCTTTCCTTAACTTAATCGAACACCTCCAGAAACCGCCGGTACTCTCGACTCCAAACGAAGGCGAAGAGTTATACCTATACCTTGCTGTATCATCTCATGCTCTAAGCGCTGCTTTGGTAAGAGAAGACAACTGCACGCAGCGGCCAATATACTTTGTAAGTAAGAGGTTTACAGGGGCAGAAGTCAGATATCCTAAACTTGAGAAGCTAGCATACTGTCTACTAATCGCATCACGAAAACTGCGACACTATTTTCAATCCCATTCCATCAGAGTTCTGACCGATCAACCGCTAAGGCAGGTACTCCATCGTCCCGACACTTCTGGGCGACTACTTAAGTGGTGCATTGAACTGAGTCAATATGATATTACCTACCATCCTCGCACCGCCATCAAGGGGCAAGCCATGGCCGATTTCATTGCCGAATTCACTACCAACAAAGGTAAGGAGCAATCAGAAATAGCAGAAGACATCAAGTGGAACCTCTTTGTGGATGGCGCATCAAACGAACAAGGCTCGGGGGCAGGTGTGGTAATAATCACTCCCAGAGAAATAAGCTGCATTATGCTATAAGGTTGGAATTCGCTGCCACCAACAACGATGCAGAGTATGAGGCAGTGATAGCTGGATTAGAACTTGCCTTAGAAATCGGAGCCAATTCTTTGTGTCTTCATAGCGATTCTCAACTTATTGTTAATCAAATACTAGGAGAATTCCAGGCTCGAGAAGAACGACTCATAGCATATTTAAAGAAGACCAAGTTACTTCTCAGTCGATTGGACCACTACTTAGTCAAACACATCCCTCGGGAAGAGAACCAAGTGGCCGACGAATTGGCGAAGCAAGCTAGCATGAGAGACGGTGCTATTTTCGCAGCAATAGCCATCTCAAAGCAACTGACCCCAAGTTTTGAACAAGTGAATCTGATAGCTGCAACCGAAGAAGCAACTTGGATGACTCCCATCCGAGACTACTTACAAAGTGGCACACTACCCAACGGGCATAACAAAGTCAAGAAAATCTTGAGGAAAGCTTCCCGCTACACAATACAAGAGGACATCCTCTATTGGCGCGGTTTCTCTAACCCCTTATTAAGGTGTGTCGCTGGAAGGGAAGCCATGGAAATCTTATCCAACATTCATCAAGGAAGCTGTGGAGATCACACCGGAGGGCAGACTTTGGCAAAAAAGATACTCCGATATGGATATTTCTGGCCCACCTTAAGCAAGGACGCCTTAGATTTTGTCAGAAAATGTGACAGATGCCAGAAGTTTGCTAAGATTCCGCGGCTACCAACAACTGAAATTACTCAAATGACCAGCCCCTGGCTCTTTGTAGTATGGGGAATTGACTTAATCGGCGAACTGCCAATGGGCCGAGGTGGGGCCAAATATACTATAGTGGCAGTCGACTATTTCACCAAATGGGTGGAAGCAGAACCCATAAATAAAGTATCTTCAGCGAAAGTTATTAACTTCTTGATCAAAAATGTTCTATGCAGGTCCGGAGTCCCATTCAAAATTATATCGGACAATGGACTTCAGTTTGACAGCGAGGAGTTCGCCAACTGGTGCCAAGAGCACGGAATTCACAAAAGCTTCTCATCCGTAGCTTATCCCCTGGAAAACGGACAAGTCGAAGCCGTCAACAAAATTCTGAAAACTCTAATAAAAAAGAAACTCGAAAAGTCAAAGGGCGCTTGGGTGGATGAACTCCCTACGGCACTGTGGGCCTATCACACATCTTTTAGAACATCAACGAGGCATACTCCTTTCTCTCTGGCATACGGATCGGAGGCTATGCTCCCAGTTGAAACTATCGTGCCTTCCCACCGTAGGATCCACTATAACCCAGAAGAGAACGAAGAACTCCTTCACATGTCTTTGGATCTAATTGAGGAGAGAAGAAATGATGGAGCCCTCAAAGCAGCAGCCCACAAGCAAAAAGTGGCAGCACAATACAACTCCAAAGTCAAGCATCGTACCTTACAAGAAGGAGATCTTGTCCTCAAGCGGATCTTCCCTCGCCCCGGAGCACTAGACCCAATCTGGGATGGACCATATGTAATTCATAAAGATCTCCACAATGGAGCTTATATTTTGTCAACAGTGGACGGAGAGGTGTTCCAGAGGGCATGGAACATCCAACACCTCCGTCGATACTTTTCTTAACTTGTACTGCCCATATGAAGTGAATTAACAAAGAGAATCAGTGGACGTAGGCATTTTCGTGCTGAACCACTTTAAAAAACCTTGTCTCTTTTTTAACTTGTTCCTTTATGTCTTGGCTGCTTGTTAACTTTATCCTTTTCTGTTGAACAAAATCCTGTGCATATAGCATTTCCATTCAAGGTACTCCACAGCGCAACTTCACCTGGACAAGACCTAACAGGTACTATGCGAATCTATGCCCTCGCCAATGAGACACTTTTGCTCCGGCATCCCTCTGCTGCGGGTTAACTCATTGCTCGCGACGGCCCTTAAAGCCAACTGTAATGAGCCGATTATAAGCCACCGAGAAGGCCGATTATAGCCAAGGCAGCTCATTACGGCGTTCGGCTTGCCGGCAACTGTGAACCTACTTTAAGCCCCAACATAAGGTGTGGCCAGCCGGGGGTAGTTCACGGTTGACGATCGACACCTACGCTAGCCGGCCACAGTAAATCGAATAATACCCACGATTACGGGCCATAATGGCCCGGGTAGTTACTGTGCGCGATCTCGGCTCCGATGTGTCTTAAGTACGGCTGTGGTAAAAAAGATTAACTCCCCGCGGAGGCGTAAGATGGGTGACAAATGTCTCCAAGACCCACAGCTAGGGAAAGTGACTACAAAGCCCGTTTGCCACGAACTTAAGCACATCGAAGGCCTTCCGTGATTGGAAGTTTTACTATTTCGCATATTTCAATTTTATTCAAGAAACTTTTCTCCTATCCTCTGTAATAATCCCTGAAGTACATGACACAGAATAAGAGACATTCGCTAATGGAAGCGGATACTCACGGCAAGACACTGGACCACATTCCATACTCAGTCACGCAAGACATTCAAAGCTGCCATCTATAAGTAAAATATGAAGGGCGGTACTTTCTTCTTTCATGTATAAACACGTGGCTGTAATTTGTTCACACATCACACCAACATTGCAAAACATGAAATTATGTTTTAAACAAGAACTTGACATCAAACACAATTGAATTACAAGCATACACATAGCTATATTTCTCATACAACATGTCAAAATAGCAAAAATATTCAAAAACGACAGAATCAGCTTAAGTTAAAAAGTTACACATCAAGAATAATGTTGTTTATTACAAGTAGCATAATTACAACCTAAAAGTTACGTTACTGTTTTGAGACTAACATATACAACAATGTCAAGTCCACAAAAAGATATCCAGGTAAAATCAAGGAGACGGCTGCGTCGGAGTTTTGTCCTTGTCCTGTTGCCCACCTGTCCAGTCAAAGAAAGAATTCATTAGTGATAAGCAACCAAGTTAACGGAAAGACTAGGAAGGAAGACTTACTAGCACCAGCTTCCTGACCATCCTGGTCATCATCCTCTACTTGCACACCTGCCTCCTCAGCAGCAAGCAGCCGCATACCCTCCTTCACCGCCACCTTCTCCTCCTTGGTAAACTGGGCAGTAACCACATCCATTCTGAAGACCGCACCACCCTCTTTATCCGCATCAGCCCTAGTCTCCTCTAGGGCCCGGAGATAGATCCTGGCCATAACTCGGGGGTAATCATCCATCCAGGATAAGTTACCCTATTTCCAAGTACGGAAATACATATCATGGAGCATCTCATCCATCATCCCCTCGTTTTCCTCAAGCTCCCTCATTCGGGCCTCAGAAGCTAGCAACTTAGCAATGGCAGCATCCCTCTCCGATCGGTATCGTGAGTGGTCCGCCTGAAGGGATATCCTCATCGCCTCCATCTCCTCCTTCAACCTGGACTGAGCAAGCTCCGCGGCCTCGAGTCTACCCGACAATTCCTGTGCCCACTCGAGGTCCGCTTGTCGAACCTCATCCACCGTCACAATGGCCATGTCAGTTCGCTCCTTGCAGGCGGCCTCCATTTTTCGCAACTCTGCCCTGCTGGCCTCTTCCATAGTCTTCTTCAGTTGCCTGGATGCGGCCTCGTGCTGAGAAATTTGAATGGCTTGATCGGCAAGCTGCTTAGCCTGGTCGGAGACCATTAACCATAGCCGAATGTTGGCACTCCCAATTTCTTCCCCGGCCTTGAATAGTCGGGCATGATGCCCCATCAATTTCCTGGTCTCCTCAGCAACCCGGTCAATATTCGCCTTAGCTTCATCCCCCAGAGTTACAACCCGGGAAGTAAGAAAATCGAGGTCCAGGGACTTAGCTTCGTCAAGCACCCGTACCATGGGATTGCGAGGAAGAAGATGCTCACCAGTAACCTCATCGAAGGAGATGTCATGAGAGGCTGGGTCCAGGTCTGGATGACCCGCAAACGGGTTACGAACCAAGCCAGGGTGATCTATCGGGGTGAAGGTTGGATTCTAGGACGAATGTGGGGAAGGCATAAACTCAGTATCATCCTCCGTAATATCGTGAATAGGCTGGAGTGGGGCCGGAGGACCAGGAAGAGATTCAAACGTAGATCGACTCCTCTTCCTCTTCTGTATATCTTCTTCAATAACTCCAAGAAGAGGACGATAGCCGACTACGTCTCCAGGACGGTTAGTAGGAGGCTTCGGCTTGGCGGAAGCTTTGAGGAGTTTGTATTGTTCAAGCCTGTGCCGAAGATCTGAGGTCTTGGCCGTTTTGCCCGCTCCTGGAAAGAAAACTAAGTGTCACCAGCATGTATTGAGCCATCATTCAAGAATTAAAAAGAATAAAGAGAAATTCACCTTGAATTGCAGAAGTTGCCTCAGTAGAAGCGCTCCCGGAAGATAAATCGGCGCCGGTCCCGACCTTACCAGCTTTCTTGGACTTCTCCGTTTCCTCCAACTCTTTGAAGGCTTGGCGGACAGCGTCATCTGTCCACTCTTGAATCACGCCCGCCTGCCCAGGAGGCAAAACCCCGGTGCCATCACCGCCCTGTCCTTCGCCACCATCATCACCGTGACGATCACCGTCACCTTCTCTACCACTTCCGCTCTCCGCCTCACCTCCTTCGTCCTCACCTTTTCCCTCCTCCTGAACATCCAGATGTGTGCTGGGAGAGGGTCCATCGGACTTCTTGAGTTTCTTCCCCCCGGCGACTGGATGCGGCGGGAAGGGTCTCCTTTTGCTACTTTTTGTCGTGGCCCCTCCTGTAGCTTTGGCAGCTCTCTCCTCCGCCGTGTCTCTCTGCTTAACCACGGATTGATGCGGAAGGATCAGGTTATGCCCCAGAAGTGTAGCATTCCTGATCAAGTAAGAAGCCGACCTGTCCCTTCCCGTAATGGCTTCTATTTCCACAACCATCTGAACCAGGCGATCATTCTCCATGACCGCAAAGCCACCTATCGCTAGCAAGAAATAAAAACACATAAGAAGAAGCATTGCAGTTATAACGGAAATTATAAATAAAGCTTCACACTTACAGCTGGAGGTGAAGCGACGGATGGAAACAGAGTCATCCCTGATAAAAAACCATTCTTTCTTAAACATACTGAACTTCGAATATAAGTCCAGGACAGGCTTGAAAGATACGGCTGATTCCAAGCTAATGTATGGAGACCCCTTCTTATAGCCTCTCAAGTTGTACAAGTACCGGATCTCCCGGTTGGAGGGAGGACGCCCATATCTCCTCTGGAAAATGACAAACAGGCTCACCAGGATGGCGTAGGAATTAGGCTGAAGCTGAAACGGAGCTACCTTCAAGTAGGTGATGAAGCTGATTATCCAAGCATTGATCGGGGGAATGGCCCCACACATACAATGGTACCGGCTATATGGCATCACTCCCTCCCCTGGCAATAGTATGCGCGCTCTGTCAATCCCAAAGGAGCGGGAGATAACATCAAGCTGCTCGCCTTTGAGAGAGCTTGGGAAACAGTCAGGAGGTGAGTTCATAAGCTCCTGAGAGCCGTACCCATCTACTAGTGACCTCGGGGTGGGCCCATGACGTCCCAGTTCTGACTGAGCTGAGGGCACTGCGGAAGGATCATCTCTATCCTGGGATTTTTTCTTCTCTGATCGGGTTTCAACTTTATGAGACATTATCTGCAACACGAGAAAACACATTATTAGAATAAGGAGATAGAGATATAAACGAACGAGTGTATGTTGTCCAGAGTTTCACTTATAAACACATAAACTCATTCAGTATAACAAAGTTCAAGTTTCATTCGGTCTTAGTCTCCTAAACTCATTCGGTATAACAAAGTTAAAGGTCATTCGCCTTAGTCTCCCAAGTTCATTCGGTAAAGCAAGGCAAAAGGTCATTCGGCCTTAGTCTCCCAAGTTCATTCGGTAAAGCAAGGCAAAAGGTCATTCGGCCTTAGTCTCCTAAGTTCATTCGGTAAAGCAAGGGGTCATTCGGCCTTAGTCTCCTAAACTCATTCGGTATAACAAAGTTCAAGGTCATTCGGCCTTAGACCCCCAAGCCCATTCGGTAGAGCATTTGAGTTCGTTCGATCATAAAAGAAAAACCATTCGGTAGAGGAAGACTCACCTGGTCCGGCAGATGAGTTGGTTCGGTATACAATTGATTCGGCTGTCTCAAACGGTGAAGGATGAACAAAGATGCAAGGTCCATACTTATAGGCAAATAATGACGACCGAACCAACTGGCTCGTCACACAGGACCGGATGAAAGTGTCCAAGCTGAAACAAAGCGGGACATATGACTGGCATATGCCCCACTTTGGGGGGCAAATGTTGGGCATGTTTTCACCGAACCAAAGAGGGGAGGTAAGTCCTCGCCGAACCAGGGTAAACCAGACCATCCACCAAATCAACTCCACCGGTCCACTGTCAAGACCCGTAAATCCGTACTCCCTGATTAAACACTAATCTCCATTGATTAACTCAAGGGGCATGGAAATACGAACCCTGACGGTTTAAGAAAAAGAAAAAGGCAGAAGAAGACGAAGAAGATAGAAGAAAAAGAGAAGAAGAACAATAGAACAACATCAGAACAGAAAACAATATCAAAATCTTACACATCGCAGCGGAACAATATACAATAGATAATTACTAGTCTTTTAAAACAAAGAACTATATCAGTTTATACATACATCAATCAGAGTCAATATACAACTCAATACAACAATGGACAGTTATGTAAACTTTTCCTCATACAGAATACACAGCGGAATAATACAAAAATATAGGTGATACGTTTCGCCATCCAGCTTGCTTCCAAAGCTCCAGAATATCCAGAATATCCTGATAACATAACTCTAGGCTGCCCGTGTGGAAATTGGTGGGCACCCAAAGTTTAGAAGGGAAACAATAAACTCCGAGTCAGTCATGGTGACTGGTGTGAGATCGTAAAACAGTTATTTTTCACAAAGAAAATAAAACAAATTCGCAATGCTTTTGGAAAATGAAACTACCATAAGACCTCCCACCACACACACAATGCAAACGCAGAATTGGAGGAGATTTCTTCTTATGATAGTCAAAGATGCTTACTACGCAAAATCAAATCATTTTTGATATTATTATTAGTGCATAGTGTAGAAAATATTTCGAAAGTATAATATTAATCTTAGCCAGCATAGACATTTCGAACTATGCCTACTATAGCTACCATCCAAACAGTGGGGCGCCACCAAAAGTGAATGATAGGTTCTACAACTAAAACCGTACAAGGCTCGTATTGTTTCTTTGGATTTCCAACAAATGGTCAGGCTAAGGAACTTCCTATGCCACAATGGGTACGTCCCTGGAATAGACGACCCGAGAACCTAACCGGATCTCTGCCAACACAAGGCCGGGTTACCTCTGCAAAAATAGGTAACTACTGACACGCGTATGCCATCCCCCGATCGTAACCGATCTTCCCAAGGATCCCCGATTTCCAACAAACCACATAATAATAATAATAATGCAGCAACCACATAGGTTAAGTATCTGGGCTCCATACCATGATACCACCTCTATCCAGAAGGAATGACATACACTAAGGGGCGCTACTCCCTAGAACCTTGCTGCATCCTTCCTGTTTTGACCATTTCCGGGGTGTGAGGCTCGACGAAGTATCGTTTACAAAGCTACGCTTTTCAAAAGCCATGCTTCGGGTCAAACAAATGATCAACCTATGATCACAAAGATATAAGATCAAACAAATGATCATATCACAAATGATCAAACACTGATCATCACACAGCAACACTCAGTATGCCACGTTACCAAATTGGGAGTATATCGCTGATAAATTTCAACTACATAACCTCTGAGCTCGTACGTCTCAGAGAAGGGTGTTAAGCTAAGAGAATAAATTCTCCGCCACCAACAGAAATGTATTTGAAAGAGATCAGCTTTATATCTCAAATTGTAACTTCAGACACACAATCCATACAAGTCTGTTCCGGGATCGAACAGAACCGAAGGCACTTCTCACGAAGCCCTTGCACATCCGGATAAATTTCTAATCACGTCCGGACTTCCCGTCACTAAGGGTGATAAAACCTCTAAATCGGAGATCAGCCGATGTAGAGTAACTCGACGGTAATCCTTCCGTTTTCAAAAATATCCGGTCTTCAACACCGGTCTTCGAATGCAATTCATAACGACGTATCACATATTCGGAATGGGTTATACGACCCCATGGTCCTTTCCCGGCTAACCCAAATAGTGAGCGCTTATTCAAAAATAAGTGTGGCATTCAAATTCATCCAATTCACAACAAATACCTATTCAAGGTAATTATTGATAGTCGGTTATTTAACTATCAATAAAGATGCGCAACATCATCAGATTCCAAATAATTTTCCCAATTATTTTATCTTCTAAAATATCTTTACTAGATATATAATTTCCACACTTAACCGTTTGAAAACAATTTCAAATCAATTTCCACATTTCATTTTATCTTTGAAGATAAAATCTCAAAACAGTTCATTTCATATTGGAAAAGCATTTCCATACTTATTTAATAATAAGTAATTCCCAAATCATTTATTTTCAACATTTGAAAATATTCAATATATACTTAAATCAAATTTAAGTATAAATTCTTTTTTTTTTTAAGGAAATCATTTACTATAACATCTATTTGAGTCAAAACGAATGTTACGTAAAACATCGTTACGACGACTCAAAAATCACTAGTATAGAGATTCGAAATTAAGATAGATATGTAAATCCCAATACTATATAAAACATTTCCTTTCGGAAATCATTTACTATAACAACAGTGTTATAGTCCACCATTTCCTTATTTTTCTCGAAAACGTCTATTTCAACAATGAATGTTGAAATCTATGCATTCGATACTTAACACGTTTTAAAACATCTTTTAAAACAATTAACTTCATTTTATAATATCGCTTCCCCAAAACCATATCCATTTTACTTAAAAATATATTCACTGTCCAAAATCGTGAATATACTTCACTAACCAAATTTCAATCTTTTCTACACATTTATTCCAAGAATTATCCACTATCCAAAATCGTGGATAAAATTCCCTTAATCACTTTCTATATTTAATTTATCAAATTTGATTTATTTTCGAATTCATAAAACAACGTTTATAATTTCATCTTCATAATTCATAACAACTTTGATTTAATAAATCTCTTTTATTAACAAATTCGATCAATATTCCATTTAAAGGCAAAAATCCAATTTATAAGTTAATTTCTTATAAATCTCCTATTCGACAGTTTCATCCATTTTATAACTTCACAATTTATAAATCTATAAATTTCATTTACTTATGAATTCCATAAATATTTCATTTTTAACACTTATAAAAACTTGTTTTATAATTTCAATATTTGATTTATAAATATCAATTTTTATAAATCTTTTTATACAAATCGTTTATAGTTATTCAAAAATCCCAACTTAAACCATTTTATAAATAAATCGACTTTTATTTCAAAAACGACACTTTGGTTATATTTCACTAAAAATTATAACTTTTATAACTTTAAAATTTTAACGTTTATAAATCAATTCAAAAATTCCATAAAACGTATATTTTCAAAAATCACTTTAAAAACCCTTTTTAAAGTAAAAGTCGTTATTTTTACATTTCAAAACTGAATCCGATGATGCAACAGCACCAATTAATCAATCACAACAACAAACATCATATATCAATATGATAACAGAATATACATCAATATCTGTAAATAAATAAATACTGGTGAGGAATCCAGTTGGATCCCTCCAACCTGTTTCCCTGCATCCACAAATGTTAGCACAATACCCATTCCACTTCGAGGTGGAATATCGCGGTATATGGGTTTTATAAAAATCATCCGCTTACTAACGGCGCAATAGGGTCTCATCCGCTATACGAGGCGGGAAATCAATCAATCCAATATATACATATGCCAATATGTATATATTGCTATATATATAGATATATCCTACTATATCTAATATCACATCCAAATAGTAATCAACACAAACAATCAAGAACTGCAATCAATTTTGAGTGAGAAAAATCTCACCTTTGCTTTATTAGCATCCATTTTTATTCCAGATAGTTTTTCTCCAAATTTTGACCTTGTATAAAACAAGTATACCACTTTATTAATATTCAAAATAAATCAAATAATCGATTATTGTAAAATTTATTTTCTTAACCAAATTTTATTTTTAACTAAAATAATTAATCAACTAAATCACCCTAAAATCTTATTTAAAATAACAAGCAGATCTAGGATGTGCATATATTTTATTTTTCTCAAAACTTCATATATACTTATTATTATTTTCTAACAGAAACTCTAACTATATATATTTCCTATTTTAACCTTTATATTGAAACAAAATCATTTTGTACTTTACTGTAAATCAAAAACTCAATGTACATATTAAAATTTTTCAAATTAAAACAAAACTGTTAATACCTTACAGTATTTCATAGTCGAGCGACCCAGCGCTCGAACGCCTCGCCTTCAACGTCACCACCGGAGTTGCTGAGCTCGAGTTCGACTCAGATGAACTCGCGACTACGACCCTTTCTTCCCCGTTTCCTGAACCCATCGACCTGCCCCAAACCTCCTAGTGCTCGAGCTTGAGCTACCCCGTTCACCTCGTCGAATCGCGAACCTCCAGATCGTCGCCGTTGTTACCCACGTGCTCGCGCACGCTCGAGTTCATCGCGACACCATCCTTCATCTCTCGAACACCACGAACCCTCGCAGCCATCGCCACCTCGTCACTGACAAACCCTAACCGCCGAAGCCTTAGTCAAATCACCTCACACGATGAACCCACACTTGCTCTTGCGCCTGCCCTGAGATGCACGCAAATCGAACAGTGGAACTGTTGGCTTCGTTCGATTTGAACGAGAAGAAACTCTGCCCTAGTTAAATTGGAAATAGAGGATGAACGGCAGGACGAGATTTTCGTTCTGCTTTATCTTTATCTTCTCAAAGTATCGGCCATTTTTTTGTTTGAACGAAAGAGGAGAGGGTTATTTAAAATTGTGGAAGGAGGTATGATTTACACGGTTTCTTTTGCATGATATTAGGCTGAAACAAAGGGGCGTGAATTAAGGCGTGATTGCGGAAGAGAACGTGTTGCAGTTGACCAATTCAAATTTAAAATTCAATTTGAATTCGATCAAATCTAAATGCATTTATCTATCGTGTGCACACATAACAACTCTGAAAAATACGAAATTGGAAATTCGGTAATAATTCAATATTACGGACCCAATGGAACTGGTTTCGTCGAATTCCGAGACTGTGCCCTGGAATGCTATTTTTAAATATCGGTTCAAACAATTAAATTCAAAACTGAGCAAAACAGTTTAAATTTCAATTCTGAAGCTGCTGTTATCTTCAGTGTTATCAATATAAATTTTACAAGCGTTTGAAATATTTTTCTTTAGCTTAAAACTGAAGATACAAATTTTTATTCAACTTACAATAAATTAAATTTTAAAGTTTAATCGCAAATTTTCAAAGTCATATCGGGGATTCAAATTAAATCACCGTTCAAATATTTAAAATTAATTAAATATTCTCAATTTAATTTGTTCAAAATTCTGGGTCGTTACATCCACCCACTACCGAAGCAACCTACTTCCCATACCACCGAACCAACAACTTCGCTTACCTACCGAACCAGATCCCACCGAACCAACAACTTCGCCTACCTACCGAACCAGATCCCACCGAACCAACAACTTCGCCTACCTACCAAACCAGATCCCACCGAACCAACAAGTTCGCCTACCTACCGAACCAGATCCCACCGGACCAAGGCGTTCCGGACCAACTTTGCTAGGCCAGATTGTATCAGCCCAGGCCCATCAGCAGCTATATACATCCAAGACCCCTACCCCCAGCCTCACTCTATAAATAGAGGGGCAGGGGTACAACAATGGGGGACAAGTTTGAGAGCTCAAGCACGGACAGAACTTTCAAACAACTTTCATATACTTGTATCAAAGCTTTGTACTTGTAATTTGAATAGAAAATGAGAATAACATATAAAGTGGACGTAGGCACATTCTGGCCGAACCACTATAAATCTGTGTGTCTTTTACAGTTTAGTCCCTGCTTTTCATATATTTGCATAAATCACCCAAATCGCTAAGAACAACCTAAAATCAATTAAATCATACGACTTGGAGGTGTTTGTCCATTTTTTGTGCAAACATCAATCATATTTATGATCGATGCTGATATGATTTTTCGTACAGAAAGACTTCATCTTTCTCCCTATCTTCATGGATTTGATGTTTGACCAGTATCTCATGATGTAGCAACTCTGCTGGGCAATTCTGCTATAAATACTAGCACCATGGCTACTGTAAAGGGACGTTGGACACACTTTTTGGCCTCCATCTTCTTCATCTTTTGCTCTCCACACAACATTGTCACTTTTGAGCTTACTTTTGCTGTTATGGACCAGAAAATAATTTGCAAAGCTCTTGTACTTGTGACAATCAACCTCGAATAACATTAAAGTGAACGTATGCCATAGATTTTGTCGAACCACTATAAAATCCTTTATGTTTTACCGTTTTAATTAGATCTATCTCATTTCTAGTAGATTTTGGGTATTGTCCCAATTTTTATTTCAGTATTTTTGGTGCTTTCACTGAGAACAGAACATCTCAGGACTAGATCTAGCTTAGTACTGTAAATTAGAGCATCCATAAGTTAGATCTAGAACTTTGTTGTTGCAAATCTGAAGTAATGCTCCTTAGGAGATCCGAAAGTTCTAGAGCTGTAGTAGGTGGAGGATATGAAGCTACTCACCAAAATGAAGAGACTAACCAACTGATGGTTGCTTTGACCGGACCATCTTCCCCGTAGGAGATGGTGACAATGGTTGAATTCGACAAGACGATGGCTGAATTGAACCAAAGGATGGTGGACAGCCAAAAAGCGCTGCTTAATAAGATGGATGCAATATTTTTTTGAGAGAAATGTGTGATCCTCTAAAGAAGAGGAGAGTACACATGTACATATATATATATATAACACCAATAACAAAGGAGCTGCCAACATTCCTGGCACGTGATAAATCATAATACAAAAAACAAAGAAAAACAAACTCAAGGAGCTTCTTGAATGAGCTCCGGCAAAGCCACCACCCATTACACCTTAATATCGAACTCCGGCAAGGCCACTGCCCGATAATGAGGTGTTAGAAGAACCCAAATAAGACCAACAAAAGAGATCTACAAACACCTCTACCAAAGAAAGGATGCCTCACTGCAAACGCGGATGAAATAGAAAGAAGGCATTACTGCATATGCGGATGATCTAGAATGAACGTCTCTCTATAAACTCGGGTGATCCATGGTGTGATCAAGTGCACCTACAAGCAGCTCCACCAGAGAAAGAATGCCTCACTTCAAATACAGATGATCCAGAAAGAATGCCTCGCTGCCAAAGCGGAAGATCCAGATTAAACCCCTCACTGCAATACTGACGATAGCAATCCTGAAAACCTGCAAATAGCAATCTAGCACTATATCCGGACTAAATCTGTATCTGAAGATGGTACTAAACAAAAATATAAGAATAATACACATATATGTACATAAATGAAATCTATATACATATATATGTATTAATGAAGTAAAAGTAATAAAACCAAACTAAAATTATAAGATAGAAAAGAAAACTAAAATAAGAAGACAGACTAAAAAAGAATCCAAGCTCATTATGCAACATCTTAACCAACTCTAAAGATGTGAAATAGAGATTTCGAAATCAAAAAGGTAACAAATTAACAAAATATGAAGTTAAAAACCTGTAAACTATAAAATCTAAAAATTTATCCTTATGCTCCTTTAATAAAAAGTAATTATGATAATCGGTAAAATCATCATTCGAATTTTAAAAAATGTGAATGCTATAATTATTAATGTTAACAATATTGTTTTTTTGTTTAAATAGCTTAATGTTATTTCTAACCTTATTAAGATATTCTTTGAAATGATTATTGTTAGCTAATCTATATTTAGGATTTGAGATCCAATTAAAACAAAATGATGATATTATAAATATCAATATATTAAAATGACTATTATTATTATTAAAAAGTCTCTAGTTTCTCTCAAACCGAATATACCAACATATTATAATGAATAAAGTATCTAATAAAAATCTAATTTCCTTTTTAAACTTAAGTCTTAAATTATTCCAATAATAATCACAATCGGTGACTTTAGTTGTAAGAATAAAGTTAAAGATTTTGAGAGTGTTATTAAGAATGTAGCAAGTATCTGTATAATCATAATACACATCCTTGATATCTTCAACATACAATTTACAAAAAGTACATTTATTATCAATTTGCATATTCTTTCTTTTTAAAAATTCAATAGTATTTAGTTTCCCATGCATGATTAACCACATATGAATCTTAGCTTTAGGAGGAGCATTTGTTTTCCAAATAGGTTTAAAAGAGTTATTAGTTACGCCCAAAAAATTAAGAAATTCATAAAAAGAATTTGAAGTGAATTTCTTACTTTTATCCCATTCCTAGTTAATAATATCATTTTCTTTATCAATATTATATAAGTTCAATCTAGCACATAATAAAGAAAATTGTCTAAGAGTTGTACCTTCAAAGATTCTATTAAAACTAAAGTTCCAAGGAGGATCATTATCTGGAGAAAAAACATCTCAAATTAAAGTATTCTTAAAGTTACAAATTTCATAAATCTCTTTAAATTCTACCCTAAGAGGAATGACAGATATCCAATGATCATGCTAAAATGAAGTATTATTTCCTGATTAAACAATCGTATTAGTACCAAGGTTAAAAATATCATGACATTTTAAAATAGATTTCGAAAAATTAGACAATTTATTTGTAACAAAAGGTGTAATTTGGTATAAATTATTACTATCATTATAATAATGTGTAGAAATAATTTCTTTCCAAATAGAATTATCATTAATATCCTTAAATTTCCATAACTACTTCCCTAATAAAGACAAATTCATGTTATGTAAATTAATAACTCCTAAACTACATTCCTTTTTCGATTTACAAACTTCTCCAAATTAACTAAACATTTAAGACTACTTTTAGAATTATCGCCACTCCATAAGAAATCCCTTCTTATTTTATCAATTTCATTAATCACCCAATTTGGGAAAAGATGCATAGACATCCAATAGATCGGAAGACTAGATAAAACAGAATTGATGAGAACTAATCTACATGCTCTAGATAAAAACCTCCCATTCCCATTAGAAATTCTATTTTTAATTTTATCTATAATAATTAGCCAGTCATCATGCTTAAGTTTAGTTAGTCTAATCAAAAAACCAAGATAATCAAAAGGGAAATTCATAGTTTTACAATTAAGCGTATTAGCAACTAAACCTTCAACCTTATCAACATCATTTAATATTAAAACCGAACTTTTATCGAAATTAATTTTTAGCCCTGAAAGAAGATCAAAGCTATATAAAATAAATTTAAGGGTAGTGACATGATTAGGCAAATGAGAGGTAAATAATAAGGTATCATTCGCAAATTGAAGAACAGAGAGACCATTGCGCGAGATTTCACTACTAACGCACCCTAAAGAACGATTACCAACCGCTTTTTTAATAATCATAGCGAAGACATCTGTAGCTAAGTTAAACAAAAGAGGCAATAAAGGATCACCCTGCCTTAAGCCTCATTTATATTGAATTCCATTCCCTAAAATACCATTAACCATTATACCAGAATTACCTATTTTAAGCAAAGTCATAATCCAAACAATCCATTTGCGACTAAAACCTCTAGCCAGTAACATATCACTTAGAAAATCCCAATCAACCAAGTCAAAGGCTTTCGCAAAATCCAGTTTTAGAAGAGCACATGTAATATAAGATGGATGTTGTAACATCCCATATCCGGAGGCCAAAAGCTAAGCGTTACAGATGCTGCAGTCATCCATAATATTAACTTCCGGTGACAAAATACGGTAATGTTAATGATATCCATAATATTAAAAGCATTTGAATATGAATAAAATCATAGATTTCCACAAAAACAACTTTTTGCTGATTACATTAAACAAATTCATATCCAAATTACATAATCCCATATCATTTTCCAAGTAAAGATTTATTATAATCATTACAAAAATACGCAAAGAGCGACAAATGACGATGCCCCTTGGCAGATCAAAGTAATATAGTTTGACATAATATACATAATGGAATCAAAACAAAATGAAACTACAAATCCTAATTAGCTATCCGTCAGCCACCAGCTCGTCTTCGGAAGCTTTATTCACCAAAAGACTAAAACTTGAAAACCTCAACCCACGCCTACTCAAATCAATTTTGAGTACCCAAGAGTTTAAGGGGAAACAAAAACATCGAGTCAGACATAAAGCCACATGTGAATAATTCTGTTACATCTCGGTTTACTGATATTAAGTGAGACCACGCCGCATAGCGCAACGGGTTTCCCCTCATTAATATCCATTTCAAAACATATATTTTACAATCCTTTCCTACAACCAAACTGGTTAATCAAACTGATTATATCAAAATAGCAATATCCTTTATGCTAATAAATGGACTATCTGTCTGTAAAACAAGTAATATGTGAACTATCTGCCCATAATATAATAGTAAGGTCTGTTATGCTACAAATGGACTATCTGTCCATACAGCTAGGCTGACTGCCCGCAAACTGGACTAACTGTCTGAAATCTAGGCTGACTGCCTGCAAAATGGACTAACTGTCCGAATTATTTTCTTGGGGTTAATTACCCTTTAAATTTTCCTTGGAAACATTTTCAAAATGATTTAGTCCTTCAAATCATATATATATATACACACACACAAGGAAAATATATCTTTAGCTTTACTCTAAGCCATTTTGCCATGTTATACATACTTTACTCAAAAAAATGTTAATGAGATTTAATAAGGAATAACTATCAATCCAAAACAAGTCAAAACCCTTTTTAACTTGAAAACACTTAGGCTATATTGCCTATCTATTACATTCGAAACCTTTGTTTAAAACTGTTAAACAACCCTTTCCAAACTATTGAAGGTAATCCCTTCGAAACCATTGGAAAACCCTTTCGAAACCATTAAATATTGTCTTTCAAAAATATTGAAAAAACTTTTCCTTTCTTTTCTCCGAAAGCTTCAAAATATCAGACATCCCTCTTTAAAACCTTTTAAATATTACCTTTCAAAAACATAGGAAAAAACCTTCCTTTCAATCCTTTCGAAACCCTAGGGAACCACCCCTTTCGAAACCATTCAGCAAAACCTTTCGAAAGAGTCAAAACTCAATCCTTTTGAATGCACTTTGGGTTCAATTTAAAACATGTGGAAACCTTTCAAAATCAATAAAAATTTACCCCTTCGAAACCTTTGAAAAACATCTCGGTCGAAACCAATTGGATTCTGCCTTCAAGTAGAGCAAAAGAATCAGAAACCCATCATAGTCAAAAGCCTCTGCTTCGAAACCATTTAAAACTATTTCTTTCGAAACCAATTTGGGTTATACTTTACTTATAGAAAAGGGTCTTAAAAACATTTAAGTCGAAAGCATCTACTTCGAAGCCATTTCCTAAGTAATGAAGCAATGGTGTCGAAACCATCCCTTCGAAAGCATTGGAGAGGTGGCCAAGATTTTAGAAAACAAAACAACCCTTTCGAAACCATCTGGGTCAAAAGGTAAAAAGGCAACAACAAAAATGGTTTCGACATAGTCGAAAGCAATTATTTAAAAATAGAGGCGCAACCCAATCGAAACCATTTCCTTTAAATAATTTGACTTGGTCAAAAGCTACTTTGTCGAAAGCCATTTAGTCGAAAGCAAGCAAGCTTATTTCTTTAATTTAAAAACAAAGGACTGCCTCAACCCCTTCGGAACCTCTGGTTTCAACTCCCTACCTTCCGCCTACATCCAATTTAGCACATACCAGTAAACTGATACCATGTGCATTGGTTTTGACTGTGTCGGAATCGAAGATAAGGAGGCAGATTTTGGTGCCGATGGTGTCGAAACAGTGAAAAACATGTAGCAAATAGTTCTTTTCACCAAACCTGCCTTACATGTCTAATTGTGATTGGTTGCCTCTTTCTTTACCAATAAAAAGTACTGCACTTTTCAAAAGTGCTGCCGACTTTTCGGATTTTTATAATTTAAATCATTTTACAAAAAGCTCATTCTCCTCTTTTAATTATATAAAACATTTTAAGTCCCATACCTTAAATAATTTTATATAACCCTTAAAACACTTAGGAAATATATACAAAATTCCAGAAAATCTATTTTAATATGTTTTATAACATATAAAAAAATTCAGACCCCAATCTTTTATTATTTAATCAAAATAATTATTAACCCAAATTAACATTTTCTTTACTAGAAAATTCATATTAATTCCACAAAAATTCAAAAAAATCTGAAAATTGAAACCCATTTTTAAAATAATATTTATGATTTTCATAAAAAATTGCAAGGTATTTGGATGTCATTTTATAGGGTTTTCACCTTAAAACATATCATAAAATAATATGAATATACATATCTGTATTCAAACCTCATGAGATACAGAAAAATAACCTAACAAGGATAGGAGACTAGAGATAAAGTGTATAATTATGTATAACAAACACAAGTACGTTACTATAGCGTTATCCCATACATCAATCTTACTCTAATTCCTTAGGATTATATTTTAAAAATCATTTTTAATTTAAAGTTTTTCATAAACCATGCTCTTATAACAATTTGTAACATCTCGTATCTGGAGGCCAAAAGCTAAGCGCTACAAATACTGCAGTCATCCATAGTATTAACTTCTAGTGAAAAAATATAGTAGTGTTAATGGTATCCATAATATCAGAAACATTTGAATGTGAATAAAATCACAGATTTCCAAAAAACAATATTTTGCTGATTAAATTTCAAAACAAATTCATATCAAAATTACATAATCCCATATCATTTCCTAGGTAAAGATTAACTATAATCATTACAAAAATACACCAAGAGCGACATATGACGATGCCCCTTTGGTAGATCAAAATAATATAGTCATATCTGACATAATATACACAGCAGAATCAAAACAAAATGAAAGTGCAGATCCTATTTAGCTATCCGTTAGTCACCTACTCATCTCTGAAAGCTTTATTCCCCAAAAGACTAAAACCTCAACCCTCAACCTACTCAAATCAATTTTGAGTACCCGAGAGTTTAATGGGAAACAAAAACATCGAGTCAGACATAAAGCCTAGTGTGAATAATTCTATTACATCCTGGTTTACTGATATTAAGTGAGAGACCTCCCCGCTTAGTGGAATGGGTTCCCTGTCACTAATATCCATTTCAAACCATATATTTTGAAATCCTTTCCTGCAACCAAACTTCTTAATCAAACTGATTATATCAAAATAGCAATATCCTTTAGTCCCATGGTATGATGTGCCATAGTGAGAGGAGATGGAATGATTGTGATTAGACAGACCTGGGTCCAGTAGAGAAGGACCTAGGTGGTAAGATGGAATAATTGTGATTAATATGATAATTGGAAGATTTATCTAGTGAGAGGAGATGGAATGAGATGGAACAATATTGAACTTCATTGAAACATGTGCCATAGGAGAGCCATTTTTTCGTAGAAGATGGAGCTAGGGCAAAATAGCCGAGGAATACAAAGGATGATACTGTGTCTCGTGATAGAGATTCAAATAAAATCCAAGCATCAACGTTTGATCCCATGGTAATTATGGTCGTTGTTGGGCCGACTACTTCACACTGAGTGATTGATAATGGAAGCTCAATTAACATTCTGTTCAAAAGGACTATTAATCAGAGGAAAATTATTCCAAAGGACGTCAAGCCAAGTAAATATAAGGTTCATAGATTTACCGAAGAGGCAAAGGAACCTGTCGGAATTATTAACATATCGGTGGAAATAGGTGATGGACACTGCATAATTGTGTAGATAAAGGCATTTGTCATTATTGATGAGTTTTCGGCTTACAAAACATTTTTAGCCAAGCGACCCTAGCTAGTTTCAGAATAGCACTGGGTGTTTAGCTTGATAATGAAATCTCCCACGGAGAATGGAGTTGGCTCTATTCAAGGCGACCAAGGTGTAGGTCATGAATGATATGTCGTTGAGCTCAAAGAGGCGAAGCAACATGAGAATGGAAAAGATGGAGAGAAAAGCTCTCTGCATCAAGATCGGGGATGCATAACAATCACTACCCAAGCCCTAGCTCAGGATCCATAGCAAATTCTTCAAGTCTATGGATCCACAAAAGGAGCTAAAAGATGTACGGGCAGTACCTGTAGAGCTGACGATCAACATCCCGATCGATATGGATGATCCTACTCGGGTCGTTTAGATTAGATCTCAGCTTAGCACAAAGTTAGGAAAGGAGTTGGTTGGTTTTCTTCTAGTAAACCAAGATGTATTTTCCTGGACAAATTCAGATATATGTAAAGTATCATCAGAGATAGCAGGCCATGCATTTAATGTGAACCCAAAGTACCTTCCTATGAAGTAGAAGAGATATATTTTGGATCTGAGCTATCCACTACGCTTAAATGAGTGGATAAGATGATGACAAATTACTTTATCCACGATGCCTTATACCTTGAATTAGTGTCGAATCCTATGTTGATCAAGAAGCCAAATGGAAAATGGCAGACATACATCAATTATTCAGGCTTGAATAAAGCATACCCAATGGACAGCTTCCCGCTGTTGAAGATTGACCAACTTATGGACTCCAACACCAGATATGAAACGCTATCCTTTATGGATGCGTGTCCTGGCAATAATCAAATAGCAATGCACGTTGCAGATCAGAAGCATACGAGTTTCATCACTGGTTTGAGCATGTACTACTATCGAGTTATGCCATTTGGTTTTGAAGAACACTGGAGCTACTGACCAGCGATTGGTAAATAGGATGTTTAAATATCCAACCAAATGGACTATTGAAGTATATGTGGACGATATGCTCGTGAAGTCAAAACTATCGATGAACCATGTAGATGATCTTTTAAAAATGTTTGATGTCTTACAGACGTATATAATGAAGCTGAATCCATTAGAATATTTCTTCAGAGTTGCATAGGGGAAATTCCTGGGATTTATTGTGAACTCAAGGGGCTTTGAGGCTAATACGGAGTAGATCAATGCCTTTAAGAATGTAACTGCTCTAAAGGCAATGAGGAAATGCAAATCTTGAATGGGAAAGTCGCTGCATTGAGTTTATTCATCTCAAAAGCAACCTATAAGTGTATACCATTCTTTGATGCCCTAAAAAGGAAAAGGAAAAGTTTGCTAGACAAAGGAATGCCAGGATGCTTTCTAGAAATTGCTGAAGCACATGGAGAGATCACTAATCCTATCAAAACCTTTGGAAGGCGAAGACATGTTTATATATTTAGCTATATTTGCTCACACACTGAGTTCGGCCTTAGTACGTGAGGATACAAATATTCAATGGCTCATGTACTGTATCAGTAAGCGGTTTACCAGAGCAGAAAAGAACTTTCCAAAGTTGGAGAAACTGGCATAATACTTGTTGATTTCCACAAGAAAACTATGTTTATACTTCTAAGCTCACCCAATAAAGGTTCTAACTGATCAACCGCTGAGACAAGTGTTACATTGAACTGGGACATGGGAAGACTATTGAAATAGAACATTGAACTGAGCTATTACCATCTCATAAAGGCAATACAGGGACAGGCATTGGCCGATTTCACCATGGAATTCATCGTTCGGGATGGAGTTGAGGAAGATGGTATGGTCTGAGTTTCCTAGTGGAAGTTATACGTAGACGGAGCTTCCAACTAACATCATTTTGGGGCTGGAGTGGTTCTCGTAACCCCGAAAGGATGAATGATATGCTATGCACTAAAGTTGTAGTTCCAGCAATGAGCAACGAAGCTGAGTACGGAGTGTTAATGGCCAGATTCAAGATAGTGAAGGAATTAGGAGTCAAGACATTACATGTGTATAGCTACTTGGTTGGTGGTATGCCAACTAATAAAGGTATTTCAAGCTAAGAGAGCAAGATTTGCCACATACATTAAAAAGGTGCTAGAACTATTGAATGATATTGAACATTACATAATAAAGCACATTCCTAAAGAGGAGAACACAAAATTCGATCCACTCGTCAAGCTGGCCAGCTCTGGGGATGTGCAGCTGAGGTATTAGTTATAGTCGAAGTTTTATCGGCTTCGAGCATCGACTAGATGGATGTCGATCAACTAGACCTTGGAAACCGACGAGGAAAGGGAGTTATGGATGACTCAAGTCAAAGACTATTTGCTGATGAGAACCCTCTCGAATGGGCAAAACGTAGGACGGAAACTCATTTGTAGAATATTGCGATTATAATGCAAGGAGTGCTATACAAGAGACGCTTTCCCATACCCTTGTTGCAGTGTGTCACTGAGGATGAGGCTAATAAAATCATTATGGAAGTACATGAAGGAAGCTTTGGTGATCACATTGGGTAGGGGTGGGGTGGACGTTAACAAATAAAGTTATGTGCTATGGTTACTTCTGGCCGACGTCCGAGGTGTTATTGATTAAGCCGGACAGTACAATAGGTTTCAGAGGTTTGTGAAGATTCCAAAAGCCTTATCTACCAAGATTGCGCAAATGGTTGGCCTATGGTCATTTGCAGTTTGGTGAATTGATATAATCGGTGTGCTACCGATGTAGAAAAGTGGATCGAAGTATGCCATTATAGCTGTGGGTTACTTCACAAAGTGGGCTGAAGCAGAACCGTTAGCCATGATCACAATGAAGAAAGTGATCAACTTTGAGATCAAGAACATTATATGCAGGTATAAAGTTCCATAGAAATTATAAATAACAATGGAACTCAATTCGAGAGTATCGAGTTTAAGGACTTCTGTAATCTATAAAACTTGAGAAGAGCTTCTCGATGGTAGTACACCCGTAAGTGAATGGACATGTGGAGACGGTGAATAAAATCATCAAATCCATCCTGAAAAAATGACTAAAAAAAGCTAAGGGCAATCGATGAATTACGCCTAGCACTTTAGGCATACCAAACGACCCATAAGTCCGTGATCAGACACACTCCATTCGCTTTGGCCAGCAGAGCTGAGGTCTTTATTTCGATAAAGTTGGAAATTCCTTTCTACTTAAGAAAATACTATGATCCCAAGATAAACGAAGAACTCTTGCTTGAGTTCTTTGGCTTTGTCAACGAGAAACCAGAATAAGATGAATTGAGGGTAGCAGCTCACCAGCAAAGAGTAGAATGATAATTCGATGCTAAGGCAAAAAACCGTACCTCTGAGATAAGGGACTGCATTTTGAAATGAGTTCTCCCTAGTACGAGGGCACTTCGTCCAAATTAGGAAGGTCCCTATGCGATTGAACAAAAGCTTAGAGATGGAACTTTCAAGATAGCAACTGTTGATGGGATCCTAAGTCCATGGGCCTGGAATAGCAAAGACTTGCGATGCTATTTAACTTAGATTTATTCATTTTATTTTCTATAAATAAGCCACCCAAGAGAACCAGGTCAACGTAATAAGGTAGGACTTGCAATTTCCTTTGTTCATAAATAAAGTTAGCTTCTATAGCCAATGGAACCGCACTCTTATAAGCTAAACCTTATGCTCTGTGATTAGCACTAGAATTAGGTACCCATAGATAGGTACTAACTAACTCCTTTAACCCATGATCTGGTCTAGTATAATCACACAAGGATCGATCAGATGATTCATCCTTATCTCATCTTGACCAATGCTCAAAAATACACAAAGTCAACGAGGGATGCCCAACGTCAGGCAACCAAAGCACCATTTCCTACAAATAGGAACTAGATGCAATCGAAGCTTTAAAGACCACGCTTGTGGCCCAACAAAACATGCTCGACTAAGGATAAGCAATAATGGTCGATGGATAACCTTGATTAACATCCGAAGACGAGTGGTCTCGAAAGCGGATGCCCAGAGATAGGCATCTAAAACACTAGTTCCTAAAGATAGGAATCGGTGTATAATTAAGGTTTTATGGCCACATTTACGGCTTGGCAAGACATGCTCAGCCGAGGATAAATGACGATGGTCGGGAAATTATTTTGACTAATACCCAAAGATAGGCGAGGTCGGATGACGATGCATAGAGAAAAGCATCTAAAATATTAATCTCTGGAGATAGGATTCAATGGATGATTGAACAATTAAGGTGGAGCCCGCAATGCCGATTGACACCAATGGTGTCTCAAGATCGCTGCATCTATTTCCACCTCTCAATGATAACGTAATGACTCAAATCGCACAGTGTCATGATCCATTAACAACACAGTATCACATTGGGAAATTGTGTCTACCAGGGAACTCCCTTAGTGTCGGGCCACACACTTCTCCAGACATCAACATCAGTGTTGTGGGTCCAACGTAGAACCTCCTATGAGTGTAATTTACAATAGAGTCGCCCCAGTCAAAAATCGACCATACTAAATAAATAGCATTTTGGCCCTGTTGCCCGTACACATTTATTTGGTCCCATAATGTCCTAGTGTTGCAAACATAGGGAACTAATTTCTCTACTTAAACTAACATCCATATATATAATATATACATATAATTTACCTTATAACTTGGGCCTTAGGCCAATGTTCAAACTGCACCTAGAATTGGCTAATCGGTCGATTGTTGGTCATTGGAGTGATCAACTGGCTCTAGTGAGCCTATCGACTGGTCGAGGTGTTTAATGCATAATTTAATTATCAATTATCATTATTTGTTTGTTAATCATCATCATTATCAATTATAGTAACTTTAATTACCATTTGTATATAGTTAACCCTAATTACAGTTGTAACGACCCGCTATTTTGGACCATTCAAATCGACAATAAATCCACACAAGTCGGACTTGAATAATTCAAAATATCAGATTGTTAATTTAAATTTGGCAAAACTCAATATATACAGTAAATAAATCAATCACAGAATCACAGACGCAGAGTAATACAATGATACGCAGCGGAAAAGATAAAATAGTAGTTCATGAAGCTACTATATAAACATCAGAGTTAAAAATAAAATACAATAGAATATCTCAAATAAAGTGAAGTCTTCAGTACGAATAGATGACCTCTCTGAACAAATCAACTGGAAAAGCTGAAAGCTGAATCGATATTTGGATCTCCAAATGAAGCTCCAAACTCTAAGGGTGAGTCTCAAATGTTGTATCACTCGGTCTGACCCGAGCGTAAAGCAAAACACAAAACACTCGAGTCAGGATTAAGATTCTTATACTAATAAATCCAACTCAAGTGAAATACCAACTGAAATACAAGTAACTTAGAGGATGTTTGGGGTAACCATCCTCTAAGGATCCATGGAACTGTATGCAATGTAGAATATACACTATAACACCGTGGTCATTCAATTTAATTTATACTTCAAACCAAAATATCATTTCATTTCAAATATATTTTCCTAAATAATTTATAAAGTAAAGTATTTATAATTTCCTCAAGTCTCACAAATCGATTCAAATCAACTCAAATTCCATATTTTAATTTAATTCAATCTAAATTTTTCATTTTAATTCAATTCAGTTCCTAAATAACAAATTCAAATTATATTGATTTCAATTATAGATCTGAATCACAAAATAAACCATTTAAATTCCAATATATTTCAAAGCTTTAATATTCAACAATTTCAAAGTTAAATTTAACCTTTTCATATAGCTCTTGATTTAACTTCATTTATTATTTAATCAGGGAATATTCACTTAATAAATTCAATATCATTTAACTAGCCTTAAATTACATTTTTACTAAATATTTCCTTAAATTTATTTAAACAAGAAATATTTATTAAGTTACTTAAATCAAACCCAAGTTATAAATCATATCTTAAATCTCAATTTCAATAAGTTTCAAATCGGTTTAATTAAATAAAATTATCTTCCCAATCTTAACTTATTCAAATTATTACCGAAATCTATTTTGAAACATAAATTTAAATACTTAACCATATTATATGTATTAAATCAATCTTAATTAAATTAAATATTATTATTAAATCTATATATATATCGTTACCATTTATATATAAAAATTTAAGAATCAACATTTATTAAAACCATATATTTCTTCCCAAATCCATATAATTTATTTTCAAAATATTTATATATATGGACCAACGATGTCTGTATATATATCTATCATATGGTTAAGTGATACGATATTTATCATTTCAATTCGTAATTTAAATATATACGGGTAGATATCATTTCAACCCTTAATCCCAATTTCAATTCAAATGAAAATCGCTTGGGTTTATCATTTCAACCCATAACGATTTTCTCCTATTCTAAAGTCCATTCGGGTATGTATCATTTCAACCCATAGTGAATTCTATACTAACAGGGAACTTGCAGAGTGATAACAGATAATATAAAATACAACAACAGGCATATATCATCAATAACAATATAATATAAACAACATGATATGGTGTCATATCCCACAGGTGAACAGTTACAGATAATAGCATATATAACAATTTAAATAACTACAGCAGCACATTTCAGTTGTCGTTTCAATTGAAATCAAATTTAATAAATATAAGAACGTTAAATCGTGAGTGATTACTCACCTTTCGAGGCTAGAGAAGATAGACAATGAAATTGATCAACTACGAATTCCAAAGAAATGCTAGATGGACACGATTCGATGAAGAAACAGGCACGACGGTCAAGGCTGATAAATGGAAGATCGAGGAGAACAAATCAGAATCAGATTTTTATATAAACTGAAAATGGATATATTATTATTGTATCATATATATTTAAATCAATACTCAATTTAAAAATACATATTTAAATAACCCATCTATATAAATATTTTAATTAAAAATCAAAACACAAAAATCCAAATATATATATATATATACAATACAAACATTATAGACAATATATATATTATACAGCTTTATATATAAACCAATCTCCTTTATAAAGCTTGTACAAACCTTGTAATATAAAACTATGACAACAAAACTGTAAAACAGATTTTTCTCTTATTTTATTAACACATACTCTTATATAGAATTTTAACACAAACTAATATATATATATATAGCTGTTTCAAAAATATAGCCTGACTTCAACTAAATAGGATAGTATCAATATAAACTAATTATAATACTGTATATAATATATATAACAGTATAAACTTTATAACCACATAACAATATAACACCATTTCTTTTAAAAGTCCAGATTGCTGTACACATATAACACATGGTCAGAAATATGCAAATCTTTGGAAAAAAATTATTTATAACATACGCACTCCAATATACATGTGTATATATAGCAACGGAAAACCCCACATTCACTTTATATTACAAGTATAACTTATGAAAACAGAGTATTTATATATATAATGCTATTAAGATTTTATATAAACGGATAATATATGAATACTAATTTAAAGCTTTAACAGTTAAAATTACAAGTTATACCTACATATACTGACCATATGAAAACTTAGCATGATATGAATTTATATAACTGATATATACACCCACACACATGACTCACATATGCAAACTATAATATATATATAAGATGTATATATATACAAAAACGTGTGCATGCTACTTACCTATCCTATATGCAGACATTATGTAAAGTACACATTAAAAATCTATATTAAATTTTAAATACATATAAATAAACCTCTATATGTGTTCGCAGCCAACCTATATGCAATATATATATATATAAGTTATTTGACATACATAAAATATATAAACTAACTTGACAATATTCGAAAATCATTATATTAACTTATATACAAAATATTGTAACCAGATCTTAGATATATGTTCGCATATCCAACTGAGATATAAACAAAGAAAATAAAGCAGCATATCTATATATATTGTTATAAACCATATAGACTTACGTTACTGTAATATATATACAAATAAAAGATCCTATAAAACATACTTTTAAAATAGAGGCTCGGCTGAAGGCGGAAAAGATGGTGAGGTGAACGCGAGCATGGGGAGGAGGTGATAGCTCAGAGGAGCTGCACGCGAGGCTCGTGAGGGCGAGCTTGTCGGGTGGAAATGAGGTGGTACGATTGCATCGGGTTGGTGTGGGTGGCCGAGGTGGTTCGGTAGGAGGCTGCTGCGACGAAGTGAAGAACGGTGGAAGGTTGGTGACGCAAGGAAGAGGCGGAGGTGAGAGGTGCCGTTCGGCACTTGGTGGTTGGGGTCAGATCTGGAGAGGTGGCGGTCGGAGCGAAGGGAAGGGAGGAGCGGTGATTTGGTACATGTGCTGTGATGGGAGTGATGTGGACGGGCACGGGGTGTGAGGAAGATCTCTGGGTCGGGTTTCGGTGAAGAGGTATGGGTGGAGGAAAGGCTAGCTGATGTTGGAGGGGATGGGAAATTGTATTTTTGCCATGAGGGGAAAAATGACAGAGGAGGAAAGATGAAATATGAATTGAAACTGATGATGGCCAAAGATTTATTATACATATAAATTCCTAAGGAAATCAACAGGCTGGAATGGGAAAAAACAACAGTTGAATTTTTTGGCATTTGAAAAAGCAAAAGGCAGAAAGGGAATGTGATTGCAAAATAATGAACGTATATGAATAAATGGAAGGACCAACTATTAATAAATTGAAGTGAGGTAACGTATCAGAAAACGTTGGAACCATTGTGGAAAGCAAAGGTCAAAACTGAAAATAATAAATTGGTAGTGGCCGTTTGAAATTTGAATGGGCACAACAATGAAAAGGTTGAAATTTCGCGACCGATACGGCTGTCTGTTCGCGGTTTTCGTCTCGTAACGGACACCGAAATATGGGTATGAATATACCGCAGAGATCAGCACGACGAGACGATCAAAACGGTATACAGATATTAATGGTACGATTGAATTATAAAAATTCGAATTTCTGCTAGCGGAAAAATGCAGCAAAAACGCAAAAAAATAAGATCGACGAAGCTAAAGAATTCCGAATTTGATGAAACGAAATTTGACGTCTCCCTCAGAAGATGATTTAGAATTTTTCTATATAAAAATATTCAGGTTTGGAAAACATTTGATTATCATCAATATTAACTGATTTAAATTGAAATAGAATTACACCAGAAAATAAACTTTCAAATTACCTGATGAAAATTTACCATTTGCTATGTTTAAACAAACGTATTCCAAATATCAAATTTTTATTTCAAAATTTTATCGTTTAAAATTTCACGAAATTCAATTAAATATATTATAAAAACCATTAAAAAATTTGGATCGTTACACTCTCCCCCACTCAAAACTTTTCGTCCCCGAAAAGGAAGGCGGTAGGAGAATAGAACAACTAGAAATAAAAGTAGATTGAAAGTCAAGATTAAACCATTAATTTGAAACTATATAAATTTTACTTGAAATATTTGTTTGAAACTTCATCTGCAAATCAGTTAATTTTAATACTTTAATATTTTTCAAACCTATTTGTAAAATTTCTTGCTTCCCTTAAGTACCATTTAAATGTTTAAATAACACCTTTATAAATATATGAAAACTACTTGAAAACAATTATTTACATCATTAGTTATATTTACAAAGAAGCTATTGTAAACATTAAATCCATAATTCATAAATTTATTAATTTATCTCAAGATACTTTTTAAATATTATTAATTAAATAAAACACATTTAAAGTAAATGATTATTGATTTATTAATAACTTCTAAAATATTTAACACTAAAATTTTCTATTAAACCAGGTAGTATATAAATAAACAATATTTAAAAAGGATTAATTAAGTCAACAATGAAAAGAAGGTGGATTCGGAAAAACAGAATATAGGTGAATAAATAAAGCTGAGCAGGTAAGGTAGATTCAAGGAATAGTATCGAGCACGAATAATTAATTCAAGCCATAAGAATTTCAATTTCAAATATTAATACAGAATTCCTTTGTTGAAAATACCTTTATAATAAAATACTTTTATAACTCGATGTTTCAACAAGTTTATCCTTGTTCCTGTAGACTCTGGTAGTGCGTTGATCATGCGCAAAACTAGAATTCTCCAGGTACTTAGTAGACCTATTTCAACACCCAGTGAAAATACAGGAAAACTTTTAAAAACAGATATGGAAAGTACAATCCAAACAAAAAACAAACAAATCATGGATCGCAGATACACAATGGTTACGCCTGGGTCCCCCAGACATCCGTACCTTTTAAGCATTCAGTGCCTTGCGAATTACGCCATGATAACAAAACTGTGGACCGCAGAATACATAACAATGGTTACGCCTGGATCCCCCAGGAAACATCCATACCCTTTAAGCAATCTCTTCCTTGCGGATTACGCCACTAACACGACCATAGATCGCAGATACACAATGGTTACGCCTGGATCCCCTAGGAAGCATCCGTACCTTTTAAGCAATCACTGCCTTGCGAATTACGCTATGCAGTCGAGTTCGTAAGACCATGGGTAACGCCATGGAATTCGAAGGACACTCGAGTATCATATCCGGAAAACCAAAAATCAGAGAGAATAATATCGATAGAATGAATCCAAGATGTGGCCACAAATCGGATATCAAGCAGAAGGCACTTTCCATATCTTTACTTCGAAAATATGTATCATATAGTACCTTTCAAATTAATTTGAAATATCATACTTATATAAAATCCATTATATATAAGATTTCATTTTCAAATCAAATACTTTCCAAAATCAATAGTATATCAAATCACACTTATATAGACTTCAATTATATAAGATTTCACCTTTCAAATTGAGTACCTTTTCAAATCCATAGTTTTTGAATCAACATCATACTTATACAAACCAAATTTTTTTTATATAAGTTCGATAACTCCCAAATCAAGTTTTTAGTAACACAAGGTCCTCAATTTCAATTTGTTTCAATATCAATGTATTTTTCAAAATCATATACGCTTTCACCAAATTATTCTTCCAAATCAAATATCTTCAGTTCCAAAGTTTCCAAAATAATAAATTTAGGAAATAAATCCAAATTTCCAAATCAATATAATTAAGTCAAATAATTCATTTCCAAAATCAATGGTTTTCAAAATCATCTTATATTTACATAAGGTCCATCTTATATCAGGATCAAAATTTCAAAACTAAATTTCGCTGTACGAATAGCTATATGGGATTGAACATCTTTGCTTACTAAAAGTTTTGAATTTAGAATAGTTTTGTATATAAGATAGTTTGAAAAATAGTTTTGTAAATAATTTGTAAATAAAATAGTTTAAAATACTTCGTCTTAAGAAGAATAAAAGAAAAATAGTTTGAAAAATGGTTTTAAATTGATAGTAGTTTTGCATAAAAGAAAAATTCCAATTAAATTACAAAGATATCCAACCCAACAACTTTCCATTTCAACGTCATGTATATCAATGATATTAGGATATAAGATGTACATATGTCATCATTTCGCAAAATCACATTCGATCGCTCGATCACACAAGTTCGCTTTCGAACTAGTATTGTCCATTCGACTTCCCTAATGCGGATTTCGATATGGTTTCTCGACTAGAAGCCATCGGTGTCCTTGCATAGCCATATACTATGATAGAGAATTCTAGAATCAAGCCCAAAATCCATATCAAATATTCGCCATCAAGAATCAAATGAAACATCCTAACACGAAATGGTGTAATTCACCTCGAACTTGTGTACTCAAACTTGGATCAATTCAATTATGCGAATAAAACAACATACGTACAACTTATGTATCTATTCCAACTTGTTCCATATATAGTTTTTTAAAGATGTTACCCAGTTAAAATATTTAAACTAAATTTTATTCAAAATATTTTGAAGACCAAATTCTTTTCAAAACATTTAAAATCTAAATTTCATATTAGGAAATTCAAAATAGCCTTATTTGTTTACTAACAAAACAGTTTCAACTTATTTAAATCATATTACTACATATTTTAAACATACTTATCAAACTTATATACTTTATACTTTTCAAAATTACATAGCTTGGAAAAGTTAACCTCGATTTGGAAGTACTCGAACCTTCATAATAGTCGAAGAAATCATATTTTCAAATCCAAGAGTTGGAAATCACCAACAAATCAGTAAACCAATTTCAAAAGATAGGGTTATACCAAATCAAATCTGAAACTCGAGGACTGAACACCGGCTTACTTCAAATCATTTCAAATATATATATACATATATCTTTCAAATATCAAATCATACTTCGGAATTTGAAATCAAAATGGATTCACAAAATCACTCGCATAGCAAAGCTACTGAAGTGGCCTATCCCCCACTCTGAAACTCGAAAATCAATGTCGATGATGCATGCACTCATCACCGAAATTATTTTCCAGCGACATAAGTGAGTTCTGGACTTCTATTTTCTCAAACTTCTTTTGAAATTTCTTCGAAATCATTCGAAACTCATTAGAAGTCATTTGAAACATTTCTTATTCGGAAAATACTTTTAAATGATATTATTATTATATATTTCAAAATCTTAAAACCAATTTCAAAACACCGGAGTTCAATTCTCGAATTTCAAATTTAAAATCCTTCAGTTATAAATCATTTTTAGATAAATCAAATTTCTTATATAATTTTTCAAAATTACAAATCCTTTCGAAACCTCAAATTCTCATTTTAAAATGGGTATATAACCATTATCGAAAACATTTCACTTTTATATATATAATATAATCATACTTATCAAAATAATAAATTCGATATATAAAACAAATTCAAATACAAACAAACCCGATTTTTCAAAAGATGATTTAAGAATGAATTTCAAACAAAGATAGAGATTCAAATTAGAGGAACTCTTAATCAAATAGAATTATGATTCGAAGATAAGCTCGAACGAAGATGAGATAATTAAATTTCAAAATAGAAGATGAATATACTTATATAAATCGCGGGCGACCTTAACCGGGTCAACTATGACTTCAGGAACAAGATCGATGCAGAATTCCAAGAAAAATCAACATTCGATCGCAAGAGATAGCGGCATCTAAACCGAGTGATATATAAATCTTCGGTGAATCAATGCCAATTGTAAAGGAGTTTCAACCCTTTACAAATAATGGCGGGATCGCCTATTCTTATAGAGATCATTCGAAGTGGAGTTATGGGATACTCCAGAATCAAAAGAATACAAATAGGGAGAGACAAGAATGAATTTTGGAACCGCAAGGAACGTTCCAAAGTTCAAAGGAAATCGAGTCAAAAGGAGGAGATTCAAACTCGAACGAAAGTGATTATGTAAATAAATTTACTATATATGCTAAGCTTTGCCTAGAGCCAAAGTTCTGATACCAACTATAACAACCCGCTATTTTGGACCAATCAAATCGACAATAAATCCACACAAGTCGGACTTGAATAATTCAAAATATCAGATTGTTAATTTAAATTTGGCAAAACTCAGTATATACAGTAAATAAATCAATCACAGAATCACAGACGCAGAGTAATACAATAATACGCAGTGGAAAAGATAAAATAGTAGTTCATGAAGCTACTATATAAACATCAGAGTTAAAAATAAAATACAACAGAATATCTCAAATAAAGTGAAGTCTTCAGTACGAATAGATGACCTCTCTGAACAAATCAACTGGAAAAGCTGAAAGCTGAATCGATAGTTGGATCTCCAAATGAAGCTCCAAACTCTAAGGGTGAGTCTCAAATGCTGTATCACTCGGTCTGACTCGAGCGTAAAGAAAAACACAAAACACTCAAGTCAGGATTAAGATTCTTATACTAATAAATCCAACTCAAGTGAAATACCAACTGAAATACAAGTAACTTAGAGGATGTTTGGGATAACCATCCTCTAAGGATCCATGGAACTGTATGCAATGTAGAATATACACTATAACACCGTGGTCATTCAATTTAATTTATACTTCAAACCAAAATATCATTTCATTTTAAATATATTTTCCTAAATAATTTATAAAGTAAAGTATTTATAATTTCCTCAAGTCTCACAAATCGATTCAAATCAACTCAAATTCCATATTTCAATTTAATTCAATCTAAATTTTTCCATTTTAATTCAATTCAGTTCCTAAATAACAAATTCAAATTATATTGATTTCAATTACAGATCTGAATCACAAAATAAACCATTTAAATTCCAATATATTTCAAAGCTTTAATATTCAACAATTTCAAAGTTAAATTTAACCTTTTCATGTAGCTCTTGATTTAACTTCATTTATTATTTAATCAGGGAATATTCACTTAATAAATTCAATATCATTTAACTAGCCTTAAATTACATTTTTACTAAATATTTCCTTAAATTTATTTAAACAAGAAATATTTATTAAGTTACTTAAATCAAACCCAAGTTATAAATCATATCGTAAATCTCAATTTCAATAAGTTTCAAATTGGTTTAATTAAATAAAATTATCTTCCCAACCTTAACTTATTCAAATTATTACCGAAATCTATTTTGAAACATAAATTTAAATACTTAACCATATTATATGTATTAAATCAATCTTAATTAAATTAAATATTATTATTAAATCTATATATATATCGTTACCATTTATATATAAAAATTTAAGAATCAACATTTATTAAAACCATATATTTCTTCCCAAATCCATATAATTTATTTTCAAAATATTTATATATATGGACCAACAGTGTCTGTATATATATCTACTCAATCCGTAATTTAAATATATACGGGTAGATATCATTTCAACCCGTAATCCCAATTTCAATTCAAGTGAAAATCGCTTGGGTTTATCATTTCAACCCATAACGATTTTTTCCTATTCTAAAGTCCGTTCGGGTATGTATCATTTCAACCCATAGTGAATTCTATACTAACAGGGAACTTGCAGAGTGATAACTGTAACGATGCGATTTTTCGACGCTCGGAAGTCGACATTAATAAGTCCATTGTATTAAATTCCGCGCAATCGAATGCCGGAAAACTGAACCATTAGGGTTAAAAGAAGAGGTAGAAGAAGACAGAAGAAAAAGAAAGAACAGAAAACAGAAACAATATCAGAATCTCACATTTCGCAGCGGAACAAAATATAATAGATAATCACTAGTCTTTTAAACAAAGAACTATATCAGTTTATACATACATCAATCAGAGTCAATATACAACTCAATACAACAATGGACAGTTATATAAACCTGTCCTCATACAGAATACACAGCGGAATAAAATAACAAGTACGGGAGTACGTCTCGCCATCCAGCTTATCCCCAAAGCTCCAGAATATCCAGAATATCCTGATAAAAATAACTCTAGGCTGCCCGTGTGGAAAATTATGGGCACCCAGAGTTTAGAAGGGAACAATAAACTCCGAGTCAGTCATGGTGACTGGTGTGAGATCGTAAAACAGTTGATTTCATAAAGAAAATCAAATTAGTTCGCAATGCTTTTGGAGAATGAAACTACCATAAGACCTCCCGCCACACACACAATGCAAACGCAGAATTGGAGGAGATTTCTTCTTATGATAGTCAAAGATGCTTACTACGACAATCATTGGATTATTATTATTAATGTCTAGTGTAGAAAACATTTTCGAAAGTATAATATTAATCTTAGCCAGCATACGACCAGTATCGTATGCCTACTATAGCTACTATGTTCAATAGCAGGTTACCGCCACATTCCATAGCAGGTAATACAACTAAAACAGTACAGGGTTCGTATTGTTTCTTTGGATTTTCCAACAAATGGTCAGGCTAAGGAACTTCCTTTCCTACCGCCGAATGGGATCGCCTCTGGCTGGACGTCCCGAGAGACAAACTGCTCTCTGCCAAACAAGGCCGGGTTACCCCTGTAACTAGGTAACTCACGAATATGTCATCCCCCGGTCCTTTGGGACCTTTATACGAGCGCTCGGTAACCATCATCACACATAATAAATAAAGTGTGTCCACATGAGTAAGTATCTGGGCTCCATACCATGATACCACCCCTTTCCAGAAGGAAATGACATACCCTAAAGGGCGCGACCCTCATAACCTTGCCGCAACATTCCTATTTCGACCATTTCCGGGTTGTTAAGGCCTTGACGAAGTCTCGTCCACAAAGCTACGCTTTTTCACAAAGCCACGCTTTGATCACAAATGATCAATAAATGATCATCGTCACAGCAACACTCAGCATGCCACATTACCAAATTGGGAATATATCGCTGATAAATTTCAACTACATAACCTCTGAGCTCGTACGTCTCAGAGAAGGGTGTTAAGCTAAGAGAATAAATTCTCCACCACCAACAGAAATGTATTTGAAAGAAATCATCTTTATATCTCAAAATGTAATGTCAGACACGTAGCCATACAAGTTTGTTCCGGGTTCGAACAGAACCGAAGGCACTTCCGAAGAAGCCCTTGAAATCCGGATATTCACAATCCCGATAAAACTTCCCATCACAAAGGAAATCTCAATACCGTAGCTAACGGTGCAGAGACAATCGATAGGTCATCCTATCGTTTTCACAAATACCCGGTCTTCACCACCGGTCTTCAATACGATCCATATCGTCATATTATTATTCGGAATGGGTTATCTGACACAAAGGTCCTTTCCCGGCTAAACCGAATAATAAGCGTTTGTTTTTAAAAACAATTCAAGTGCCATTTCAAAGGCAATATTGATAGTCGGTGATTTAACTACCAACAATATTCATAACAATCATCAGATTCAAATAATTTTCCCAAATTATTAAATTTCAAATATCTTCTCGATATATGGTTTATACTTCAACTATTTGAAAACAATTTCCAAATCAAATTCATTTAAGCCCTTTAAATAAATCCTTATCGATTTATTTCAAATTTACATTCCAAAACTGTAAATTTATTTCCACACTTCATCACTTTGAAAACCGATTCCAAATCATATTTCTCACACTTTAAAAATAAATCAACGTTTATTTTTAAAACAAATTTCACTTTCCTTTATAAATTCTATTCGGAATTTACATTCTCAAATATTCACTTTCAACACCAAATCAACTTTAAATTTGATTTCTAAATTTATTTCAAACCCCAAATCATTTTACAAATCGATTTCTAAATTTATTCTCAACACCAAAAATCGATTTTCATTCAAACACCAAATAGATTTTTATATCGATTTCCCAAAGATTTATTTCTTCAATATAAAATCAATTATCAATTGAATTTCAACAAATTTATCGCCTTTATAATAAATTCCTTTATATTTTCCAAACCATTTAAAATTCCATTTCAAATAAATTTTCCAATCTCAGAATAATACTATTCAAAATTCATTTATAAAAATCCTTTCCCATATCTTGGAATTTATTCAATAAGATTTCGACAATCCATTTAAATTTCAAAATTTCTTCTTTCAAATAAATTCAATTCTTAAAAATAAATTCACTTAAAGTTTTCCATTTTTTTATATTTCAAAATCCAATTTATATTCATTTCTGGTATCCAACGATACCAAAAATACATTCGACTAAATTATAGCCTTCAACACATTCAATCACAGATATAATCATACATAGATTATAAATAATCAATCACAGAACATATGAAACCAAATTCTAATGTTTTGAGGAATCCTGTTGGATCCCTCCAACCTGTTTCCCTGCATCCACAGATATTAGCACAATACCAATTCCACTTCGAGGTGGAATATCGCGGTATATGGGATTTATAAAAATTTCATCCACTTACTAACGGCGCAATAGGGTCTCATCCGCTATACAATGCGGGAAATCAACAACTGCAATATATACATATGCCAATATATATATATTGCTATATATATAAATATATCCTACTATATCTAATATCACATCCAAACAGCAATCAAATAAATAACTGCAATAATCAAATTTCCAATTTGAGTGAGGAGATCTCACCTTTGTTTTTATTTGCATTCCATTTTTATTCCTGCTTGATTCCTCTACAATATTAACCTTGTATAAATAATTTACGATTTTGTCAATATTCGAATTAAATTTGAACAAATCAATTCACCATTTTAAAATTTCAATTTATAATTTTGGCTGATACTTAACTAACCCAGTTTACACATTTTTTTCCTTCTGACAAAAATAAATTTTATACAGTGTATATATATATATACCCTAATCACCTTTTCACAATGTTTTAAAAATTTCACAGTAAGCTAGAATATTTATATATATTTTCATATTCTTTCCAATTTAATTTAAACAAGACTGTTTTATACTTCGCTGTTAAATTCCGATAAGTGAATAATAAACAACAGTTTATTTACAAGTTTAAACTTAAGTAACATTAAATATAAAACGTTTGAAAAAAAATTACCTTAATCTGCTCGAACTCAAAATCATCGACCTCTGCTAAGCCTGCAAGGTCAACTCGATCACGGCAGCTACTGAAAATTTTCCCCCAAAACAACTTGTCGAACTCGAGCTCAATTCAGTCGCCATCGGCCTTGCCATGCTCGTTCACCTGGATTCGAACGGCAATGATCTCCTCCTCGACTTCGGCAAACCTCAATCAATCATCACGAAATCACTCGCGACCCACGACCATCGCGAACGCCTCCACGCCCCAGCGCTGATTCCAGTTGCCACGATTTCATCACCTTCGTTTGCAAGCAACACTGCTCGAGAAAACTGGCCTCCGCCCCTCTCCACGCGAGAAATCATCGCGAAATTGAAAATCGCTCCATCCCGCAGTCACGATTTGCCTGCTCTGCTCCTCTATTGCCATGCGTCGAAGAACGAAACTCGATTTCGAGTTGAACGAAGGCTCGTGATTTATTTTCTTTGAACTAATCTTATTTGAACTAGATTTTGTTTTAAAATAGAAGAGGATCTGTTGAATTATGAAGGTGTGGCCATAAATTTATTTCGAACGAAAGTTGTTTTCGTTTTGAATACGAGAAATTTTATCAAGCTTTGTTCTGCCATTTGTTTTTATATTTTTCTGAACGAGATAGTTTTCTTTTGAACGAAGAAATTGTTTCGTTCGTTTTGAACGAATGGAGAGGAGACAAGAGAGCGTGATTTGGCAGAAAGTAAGTCGGCAATGAAAAGTTGATTAAAAAATTATATTTTTATATTCAAAAATATCCCGTTATATTATGTCAGTGCGTTTGCTTATCGTACGATCACACGATAACTCTGATCATTACGAAAATTGAAATCCGATAATAATTCAATATTACGGACCCAATGGAACTGGTTTCGTCGAATTCCGAGACTGTGCCTCGGAACGCTATTTTTAAATATCGATTTAAACGATATAAATTCAAAACTGAACAGGACAGTTCCAAATTCAATTCTGAAAGTTCGATTACCTTCAGAATTATCAATATAAATTTTTAAAGCCTTCAGATTATTTTTAAAAGCTGAAGATTCAAATTTTTACCCAGTTTCAATAATTAAATTCAATAATTTAATCGCCAAATTCATTCTAATATTTGAATTTCAAATTAAATTATCATTCAAATATTTAAACTCAATTAAATATTCACTTTTCAAATATTAAAAATTCAGGGTCGTTACAATCTTCCCCCCTTAAAAGAATTTCGTCCCGAAATTACAAGTTAAGAAGAATGCTCCAATACCCGTTAACTATTTTCTTAAATCCAAATAGTTTTAACAAATTTTCAAACCCAAATCTTTTTATTAAAGATTCGTTATTACTTCAACTAACTTTACAAACACTTTCATAGTTACAAACAACTTTATCTTACTTCACAATTCAAATTTAAATTTAAATTCAAACTGTAAATTATTCAAAATTTTCTAACACTTTAAATTTTCGAAAAATTTTGCCAGCGTCTCCTTTGCGCGGCTAATACGGTACGACTACAAAACGTCCCTACGGACTCTCAGATCTTAAAAGAAAACAAAATGCCAAGTGGCAAAATCAGAAACTCATCAAATTTCATATTGAAATTCAAATACATACCTTTGCCGAACAAATTCAAATTTATCTTCGAAATCAAAATCCAATCTCAAATATCCTGTATATTTTATTTAACAACAATATCCAAATTTACTTATTGGATTTCCATTATCAATTTACTTAAGAATTTCATTCACTCATTTCTTAAGTTCAATATAATTATCTATTTTCACTTTACAAACAAAGTTATACATTCATTTCCATTCAACTTTGCATTTTCAATTCTATTTGAATTCAATTGACAATTTCAATTTTATTTGAATTCATTTCAAATCTCAATACTTATATTTTCAAAAAATTTATTCAGATTTCCATTTCGAATTTTACTTGAATTCGATTCATTTCTTATTTCTGAATATTGAGTTTCATTTACTTTTATCTCAAATTCAATTTGAAATCACTTGTCGTTAAGTGAAAATTTTCAAAAATTCCAAATTTTTTTTCTAACTCCCAAAATTTTCGGAAAATTTTGGCGGGGTCTCCTTTGTACGGAGGAGCTTTTGCAATATGACAAAAGAGATAAATATATATACATCGACCCACTCGGTCGGAAAAACAGAAAACAGTTCATATTTCCTATTTTTATTGCGTAGGTGTACCTTTTAGCATTTTTAAGCAAAGCGGTTTATTTATTAGCTTATTGCGCAACCAAAAATGTAGCCAAACGGCTTCAAAAACCTACACTTACTCAGTTTAAACAGGTAAGTGACAAATATAGGAAATCTATTTAACAATTCACTTATTTCAATAACAAATATATAGATTTCATTAGCCATACATCCAAAATAAATTTTATTAGCAATTCATAAGGTTTCAATTCAAATTAAATCGCTTCTATCTAATTCACATTCAATTTCTATTCAATTCAGGTGATTAACAACTCACTTTTTTACATTCAATTCATTTCTAAATGAAACGAATTCATACCATTTCAATTGATTCAAAAATCAATTTCTTTTTGCTTTTATTAACTCATAGAATTTATACAATCTCGTTTTTGTCAAACGATAATTCTTTCTATTCAAATTTGTTAATATTCATGCAACTAAATGATTACTTGAACTAACAATCATTTAAATTGATTCCATTCAATTTAACTTACATTCCATATTCTCATTCATTTCATTGAAACCATTTCATAAAAAAATTTCTTAAGTCGAGCATTTATTCGATATTTACTTAAGCTATTTCACTTCAAAACTCAAATTCATTTCCTTGTAAACAATGTCCAATTTCAATTCTTGATTTGATTTTTATTTATCAAATCTATTCCATTCACTAATTTAATTCAATTAGTACATTCACTTATTCATTTTAAATTTCAATTTCCATATTCAATTCATCTCGAATTTATTTTATCTTTATCAAGGAAATTCAATTTATTTCTACTACTTGAATTTATATACAAATTCAATTTTTATCTTCAAATTTAGCTTACAACAAAGCTTTAATTTACCCAATTCAACTTCCAATTCATTATTGTGTGAATTAATAAATTATCAAGTTTATTTACTTGAATTCAAACCATTTCATTATTCAATTCCGATTCACTAATTTACAAATGTAGCTTCATTGGTTCACTCACAAATTCATTTCTTTTCAATTTAAATTTCATTACAATCAAACTTTAAATATTTTATAAGTTATCAACTTATTTTACATTTCATTTGTGAATTTTATTTTCAATATTTTCTTGGAATTCTATTTCAATTATAAGTCTCATTTACAATTACATTTACAAATTCATTCGTATATGAATTCATTTCCTCATCTTTCAATTCATATTTATAAATTTCATTTGTTAAATGAATTTATCTTCAAATCTTTGGTTATATCATTTTATTTCTTATTTGTTTTTCATATAACAGTGATAATAATTCAATATTATCTTTTCCTAACAACCAAGCATCCATATACTAGGATAATTCATAGAAAATTATTTCTTTTCTATACAAAAATAGTTTTGGGCAAAATTATTGCATTAACCCTATTTTAAAATAATACTGTGTCAGTTTATCTTGTTTAAGAGTTTAGAAACCCCTATCGATTACAGTTGGCCAGACTGCACCGACCAGAATCTATAAACAATCAACCGATAAGTCAACACAATACAAAACAAATTTTATATTCACTAACAAATACGCGCTCATATCTATTATTATACTCAACTCATTCTAGAGTACTACTGACTCTATCTCTAATGAGTAACACCCAACAGAGCAGGGTTGTCGCTTAACCAGATGCTCTGATACCACATGTAACGATTCGAGACAGCGGCCACCGGTAGGCTTTGCAACCATCCCAGCACCACCGTGGCTTACACTGGTACCTCGCAAGTGCTTTTACGGCCAACCTCTCGACTGCATAACCAACCCATCCCTCTCAGGGACATGTAGGGGTAAGACTCTCCCGTTCGCCACCAAACCGTGAAGCGAGAACCCCCTATCATGATGTAATATAGCAAATGCGATCCATTAACCCGTTAATCACACCATGGAAACGGGGCCATTAGGGTTAAAAGAAGAGGTAGAAGAAGACAGAAGAAAAAGAAAGAACAGAAAACAGAAACAATATCAGAATCTCACATTTCGTAGCGGAACAAAATATAATAGATAATCACTAGTCTTTTAAACAAAGAACTATATCAGTTTATACATACATCAATCAGAGTCAATATAAAACTCAATACAAAAATGGACAGTTATATAAACCTGTCCTCATACAGAATACACAGCGGAATAAAATAACAAGTACGGGAGTACGTCTCGCCATCCAGCTTATCTCCAAAGCTCCAAAATATCCAGAATATCTTGATAAAAATAACTCTAGGCTGCCCGTGTGGAAAATTATGGGCACCCAGAGTTTAGAAGGGAACAATAAACTCCGAGTCAGTCATGGTGACTGGTGTGAGATCGTAAAACAGTTATTTTCACAAAGAAAATCAAATTAGTTCGCAATGCTTTTGGAGAATGAAACTACCATAAGACCTCCCGCCACACACACAATGCAAACGCAGAACTGGAGGAGATTTCTTCTTATGATAGTCAAAGATGCTTACTACGCCAATCATTGGATTATTATTATTAATGTCTAGTGTAGAAAACATTTTCGAAAGTATAATATTAATCTTAGCCAGCATACGACCAGTATCGTATGCCTACTATAGCTACTATGTTCAATAGCAGGTTACCGCCAAATTTCATAGCAGGTAATACAACTAAATCCGTACAGGGTTCGTATTGTTTCTTTGCATTTTCCAACAAATGGTCAGGCTAAGGAACTTCCTTTCTTACTGCCGAATGGGATCGCCTCTGGCTGGACGTCCCGAGAGACAAACTGCTCTCTGCCAAACAAGGCCGGGTTACCCTTGTAACTAGGTAACTCACGAATATGTCATCCCCCGGTCCTTTGGGACCTTTATCCGAGCGCTCGGTAACCATCATCACACATAATAAATAAAGTGTGTCCACATGAGTAAGTATCTGGGCTCCATACCATGATACCACCCCTTTCCAGAAGGAAGTGACATACCCTAAAGGGCGCGACCCTCATAACCTTGCCGCAACATTCCTGTTTCGACCATTTCCAGGTTGTTGAGGCCTTGAGGAAGTCTCTTCCGCAAAGCTACGCTTTTTCACAAAGCCACGCTTTGATCACAAATGATCAATAAATGATCATCGTCACAGCAACACTCAGCATGCCACATTACCAAATTGGGAATATATCGCTGATAAATTTCAACTACATAACCTCTGAGCTCGTACATCTCAGAGAAGGGTGTTAAGCTAAGAGAATAAATTCTCCGCCACCAACAGAAATGTATTTGAAAAAAATCAGCTTTATATCTAAAAATGTAATGTCAGACACGTAACCATACAAGTTTGTTCCGGGTTCGAACAGAACCGAAGGCACTTTCGAAGAAGCCCTTGAAATCCGGATATTCACAATCCCGATAAAACTTCCCATCACAAAGGAAATCTCAATACCGTAGCTAACGGTGCAGAGACAATCGATAGGTCATCCTATCGTTTTCACAAATACCCGGTCTTCACCACCGGTCTTCAATACGATCCATATCGTCGTATTATTATTCGGAATGGGTTATCTGACACAAAGGTCCTTTCCCGGCTAAACCGAATAATAAGCGTTTGTTTTTAAAAACAATTCAAGTGCCATTTCAAAGGCAATATTGATAGTCGGTGATTTAACTACCAACAATATTCATAACAATCATCAGATTCAAATAATTTTCCCAAATTATTAAATTTCAAATATTTTCCCGATATATGGTTTATACTTCAACTATTTGAAAACAATTTCCAAATCATATTCATTTAAGCCCTTTAAGTAAATCCTTATCGATTTATTTCAAATTTACATTCCAAAACTGTAAATTTATTTCCACACTTCATCACTTTGAAAACCGATTCCAAATCATATTTCTCACACTTTAAAAATAAATCAACGTTTATTTTTAAAACAAATTTCACTTACCTTTATAAATTCTATTCGGAATTTACATTCTCAAATATTCACTTTCAACACCAAATCAACTTTAAATTTGATTTCTAAATTTATTTCAAACCCCAAATCATTTTACAAATCGATTTCTAAATTTATTCTCAACACCAAAAATCGATTTTCATTCAAACACCAAATAGATTTTTATATCGATTTCCCAAAGATTTATTTCTTCAATATAAAATCAATTATCAATTGAATTTCAACAAATTTATCGCCTTTATAATAAATTCCTTTATATTTTCCAAACCATTTAAAATTCCATTTCAAATAAATTTTCCAATCTTCAGAATAATACTATTCAAAATTCATTTATAAAAATCCTTTCCCATATCTTGGAATTTATTCAATAAGATTTCGACAATCCATTTAAATTTCAAAATTTCTTCTTTCAAATAAATTCAATTCTTAAAAATAAATTGACTTAAAGTTTTCCATTTTTTTATTTCAAAATCCAATTTATATTCATTTCTGGTATCCAACGATACCAAAAATACATTCGGCTAAATTATAGCCTTCAACACATTCAATCACAGATATAATCATACACAAATTATAAATAATCAATCATAGAACATATGAAACCAAATTCAAATGTTTTGAGGAATCCTGTTGGATCCCTCCAACCCGTTTCCCTGCATCCACAGATGTTAGCACAATACCAATTCCACTTCGAGGTGGAATATCGCGGTATATGAGATTTATAAAAATATCATCCGCTTACTAACGGCACAATAGGGTCTCATCCGCTATACAATGCGGGAAATCAACAACTGCAATATATACATATGCCAATATATATATATATATATATATATTGCTATATATATATAGATATATCCTACTATATCTAATATCACATCCAAACAGCAATCAAATAAATAACTGCAATAATCAAATTTCCAATTTGAGTGAGGAGATCTCACCTTTGTTTTTATTTGCATTCCATTTTTATTCCTGCTTGATTCCTCTGCAATATTAACCTTGTATAAATAATTTACGATTTTGTCAATATTCGAATTAAATTTGAACAAATCAATTCACCATTTTAAAATTTCAATTTATAATTTTGGCTGATACTTAACTAACCTAGTTTACACATTTTTTTCCTTCTGACAAAAATAAATTTTATACAGTGTATATATATATACCCTAATCACCTTTTCACAATGTTTTAAAAATTTCACAGTAAGCTAGAATATTTATATATATTTTCATATTCTTTCCAATTTAATTTAAACAAGACTGTTTTATACTTCGCTGTTAAATTCCGATAAGTGAATAATAAACCACAGTTTATTTACAAGTTTAAACTTAAGTAACATTAAATATAAAACGTTTGAAAAAAATTTACCTTAATCTGCTCGAACTCAAAATCATCGACCTCTGCTAAGCCTGCAAGGTCAACTCGATCACGGCAGCTACAGAAAATTTCCCCCCAAAACAACTTGTTGAACTCGAGCTCAATTTAGTCGCCATCGGCCTTGCCATGCTCGTTCACCTGGATTCGAACGGCAATGATCTCCTCCTCGACTTCGGCAAACCTCAATCAATCATCACGAAATCACTTGCGACCCACGACCATCGTGAATGCCTCCACGCCCCAGCGCTGATTCCAGTTGCCACTATTTCATCGCCTTCGTTTGCGAGCAAAACTGCTCGAGAAAACTGACCTCCGCCCCTCTCCACGCGAGCAGTCATCGCGAAATCGAAAATCGCTCCATCCCGCAGTCACGATTTGCCTGCTCTGCTCCTCTATCGCCATGCGCCGAAGAACGAAACTCGATTTCAAGTTGAACGAAGGCTCGCGATTTATTTGCTATGAACTAATCTGATTTGAACTAGATTTTGTTTTAAAACAGAAGAGGATCTGTTGAATTATGAAGGAGCGGCCATAAATTTATTTCGAATGAAAGTTGTTTTCGTTTTGAATACGAGAAATTTTATCAAGCTTCGTTCTGCCATTTGTTTTTATATTTTTCTGAACGAGATAGTTTTCTTTTGAACGAAGAAATTGTTTCGTTCGTTTTGAACGAATGGAGAGAAGACAAGAGAGCGTGATTTGGCAGAAAGTAAGTCGACAATGAAAAGTTGATTAAAAATTTATATTTTTATATTCAAAAATATCCTGTTATATTATGTCAGCGCGTTTTCTTATCGTACGATCACACGATAACTCTGATCATTACGAAAATTGAAATCCGATAATAATTCAATATTACAGACCCAATGGAACTGTATTCGTCGAATTCCGAGACTATGCCTCGGAACGCAATTTTTAAATATCGATTTAAACGATATAAATTCAAAACTGAACAGGACAGTTCCAAATTCAATTTTGAAAGTTCGATTACCTTCAGAATTATCAATATAAATTTTTAAAGCCTTCAGATTATTTTTAATCAGCTTAAAACTAAAGATTCAAATTTTTACCCAGTTTCAATAATTAAATTCAATAATTTAATCGCCAAATTCATTCTAATATTTGAATTTCAAATTAAATTATCATTCGAATATTTAAACTCAATTAAATATTCACTTTTCAAATATCAAAAATTCAGGGTCGTTACAATAACAGATAATATAAAATACAACAACATGCATATATCATCAATAATAATATAATATAAACAACATGATATGGTGTCATATCCCACAGGTAAACAGTTACAGATAATGGCATATATAACAATTTAAATAACTACAGCAGCACATTTCAGTTGTCGTTTCAATTGAAATCAAATTTAATAAATATAAGAACGTTAAATCGTGAGTGATTACTCACCTTTCGAGGCTAGAGAAGATAGACAATGAAATTGATCAGCTACGAATTCCAAAGAAATGCTAGATGGACACGATTCGATGAAGAAACATGCACGACGGTCAAGGCTGATAAATGGAAGATCGAGGAGAACAAACCGGAATCAGATTTTTATATAAACTAAAAATGGATATATTATTATTGTATCATATATATTTATATCAATACTCAATTTAAAAATACATATTTAAATAAACCATCTATATAAATATTTTAATTAAAAATCAAAACACAAAAATCCAAATATATATAGATATATATATACAATACAAACATTATAGACAATATATATATTATACAGCTTTATATATAAACCAATCTCCTTTATAAAGCTTGTACAAACCTTGTAATATAAAACTATGACAACAAAACTGTAAAACAGATTTTTCTCTTATTTTATTAACACATACTCTTATATAGAATTTTAACACAAAGTAATATATATATAGCTGTTTCAAAAATATAGCCTGACTTCAACTAAATAGGATAGTATCAATATAGACTAATTATAATACTGTATATAATATATATAACAGTATAAACTTTATACCCACATAACAATATAACACCATTTCTTTTAAAAGTCCAGATTGCTGTACACATATAACACATGGTCAGAAATATGCAAATCTTTGGAAAAAAAATTATTTATAACATACGCACTCCTATATACATGTGTATATATAGCAACGGAAAACCCCACATTCACTTTATATTACAAGTATAACTTATGAAAACAGAGTATTTATATATATAATGCTATTAAAATTTTATGTAAATAGATAATATATGAATACTAATTTAAAGCTTTAACAGTTAAAATTACAAGTTATACCTACATATACTGACCATATGAAAACTTAGCATGATATGAATTTATATAACTGATATATACACCCACACACGTGACTCACATATGCAAACTATAATATATATATATATATATAAGATGTATATATATACAAAAACGTGTGCATGCTACTTACCTATCCTATATGCAGACATTATGTAAAGTTCACATTAAAAATCTATATTAAATTTTAAATACATATAAATAAACCTCTAAATGTGTTCGCAGCCAACCTATATGCAATATATATATATAAGTTATTTGACATACATAAAATATATAAACTAACTTGACAATATTCGAAAATCATTATATTAACTTATATACAAAATATTGTAACCAGATCTTAGATATATGTTCGCATATCCAACTGAGATATAAACAAAGAAAATAAAGCAGCATATCTATATATATTGTTATAAACCATATAGACTTACGTTACTGTAATATATATACAAATAACAGATCCTATAAAACATACTTTTAAAATAGAGGCTCGGCTGAAGGCGGAAAAGATGGTGAGGTGAACGCGAGCATGGGGAGGAGGTGATAGCTCAGAGGAGCTGTGCGCGAGGCTCGTGAGGGCGAGCTTGTCGGGTGGAAATGAGGTGGTGCGATTGCATCGGGTTGGTGTGGGTGGCCGAGGTGGATCGGTAGGAGGCTGCTGCGACGAAGTGAAGAACGGTGGAAGGTTGGTGACGCAAGGAAGAGGCGGAGCTGAGAGGGGCCGTTCGGCACTTGGTGGTTGGGGTCAGATCTGGAGAGGTGGCGGTCGGAGCGAAGGGAAGGGAGGAGCGGTGATTTGGTACGTGTGCTGTGATGGGAGTGATATGGACGGGCACGGGGTGTGAGGTAGATCTCTGGGTCGGGTTTCGGTGAAGAGGTATGGGTGGAGGAAAGGCTAGCTGATGTTGGAGGGGATGGGAAATTGTATTTTGGCCATGAGGGGAAAAATGACAGAGAAGGAAAGATGAATTGAAACTGATGATGGCCAAAGATTTATTATACATATAAATTCCTAAGGAAATCAACAGGCTGGAATGGGAAAAAACAATGGTTGAATTTTTTGGCATTTGAAAAAGCAAAAGGCAGAAGGGGAATGTGATTGCAAAACAATGAACGTATATGAATAAATGGAAGGACCAACCATTAATAAATTGAAGTGAGGTAACGTATCAGAAAACGTTGGAACCATTGTGGAAAGCAAAGGTCAAAACTGAAAATAATAAATTGGTAGTGGCCGTTTGAAATTTGAATGGGCACAACTATGAAAAGGTTGAAATTTCGCGACCGATACGGCTGTCTGTTCACGGTTTTCGTCTCGTAATGGACACCGAAATACGGGTATGAATATACCGCAGAGATCAGCACGACGAGACGATCAAAACAGTATACAGATATTAATAGTACGATTGAATTATAAAAATTCGAATTTCTGCTAGCGGAAAAATGCAGCAAAAATGCAAAAAAATAAGATCGACGAAGCTAAAGAAGTCCGAATTTGATGAAACGAAATTTGACGTCTCCCTCAGAAGATGATTTAGAATTTTTCTGTATAAAAATATTCAGGTTTGGAAAACATTTGATTATCATCAATATTAACTGATTTAAATTGAAATAGAATTACACCAGAAAATAAACTTTCAAATTATCTGATGAAAATTTACCATTCGCTATGTTTAAACAAATGTATTCCAAATATCAAATTTTTATTTCAAAATTTTATCGTTTAAAATTTCACAAAATTGAATTAAATATATTATAAAAACCATTAAAAATTTTGGATCGTTACAACAGTGAACCCAAATTTGTGAATCTACACTTTATAATTACCTAAAACCTCAATTCAATTTAGGTATATAATTAACAAGTTTATCAGTTCATATTTAATTTGACCAAAAAGGGTGTATTCAGTTTGAATCAACTCTTATCCAACATATTTGCGTTAACCAAATCTAGATTAAAAGAAAGGGATTATATTCATATAGTTTATAATTATTGAGAAATTCCCAATCTAAATAAATGTTTTTTCTGGTTTAATTTAAAACAATCCTAGATCAAATAAAGTATAATAAATTTAATTACATGGAAATCATCTTATTAATCATAAACCCACTCACCTTTAAAAAGCTACCCCTCTTTGATTTGCAGAGAATCGTCACTCCTTCTAGATGTTAATTGCTTCCCTTCGCTTGATTTTTCCTTTACTTTGTTTTTAAATTTTTTATTTAAGAAATTAGTTTTAGAGGAGATACAGATTTCGGCAGAATCAGGACGCACTGCTTCAGGTCAGTGAATTAGAGTTTAGGTTAGCGTTCTATTTATAGCAGCACAAACTAACCTCAATCGTTGATTAAATTTAAATTAAATTGGCCTACCCAAACCCTTTCCTCATACACATGACCAATCGACTATTTAGATTAGAGCGATTGACCGCTAGTGTCGACCAATCTAATCTGTGGTGTCAACTGGTGGGTTCCCTTATATATAAATATTTGTTTCCTAATTTACTTATTTAACTATTTTCGATTTTTGAATTTGAAATTCTAATAACTTTCTCTTATTAGATCCAATTTTAAACATTATATATAAAAATTGTCCAGAAAAGCGCTATGAATGCAATGTTGCAAGTTCCATAGCCAAATTCAGATGTTTGAAAAATTTCATTTTTTCCCTTATTGTATTTAAATTTAATGCAACATCCTAAAAAATATAAATAATTTATATACAAATATAGGGATTATTTAAGTATTTGAATTGTGAATTTAATATTAATTAAATGGATTAATAACTGTTATACCCGTTCTTATCAAGAACCGCTTTGAGAAAACATGAAAGAACAGCTGAAGATTGCAACAAAGACACCAAAGATCGAGATCAAACGTCGCAAACTTTGCCAAATTCTGGGGAAACTATATACACCAAGCTGAGCCGACTATATCCACATTCTGTCCAACGTTTATAGGAATAGGTCTGCATAGGCACATACCGAGGGTAACCAAAACATCAACATGTAGGGCCGAAAGCACTCCAAAGGGGCTGAATACAGGGTCATTCAAGATGCGCTTCAACATAGGCGCAATTTTACAGGAAAACTATAAAGATAGCACCAAATGAACCCTCGGAGTAGGGTAGAAAAGTGCTACTCCATTTTGACCCGACATGTTGCCAAGTCAAGAATAACTGTATCAGCAAAGAATGCGGTCTCAACGCTAAGCAGCATTCACCTCTACACCTCTTCATATGCTTCACTCCGTAGTAACATAATTGGTCAGCACAAATGTGGCTGAGTCAACAAATTACAGCCAACGTTGCTTTAAAAACCAAAGTGGACAAGACCAATTCAAATTTGGATTCTACCGCCCTAAATTTGGATATTCCCGCTCCAATTTTGGGAATTCCCAACTTTATTCAAACTTCCCACCAAAAACATGTCAGCAATCCAGTCATATCAAACAAGCAATACAGATGAATGACACCTGAGTGGATCCAAGAGTTAAGGCGCAGTGGCAAGAAAGAAATTCTGATAATCCGCATGCAACTTACAACTATGAAGAAAGCACTATAGATGAAAAGGACTTTTCTTATAACTTTTTTTCCTTTTGAGAATTTCTTTAAGGTTCTATTGTACTAACCGCCATGAAATTCTGTACCAAATTAGCGAAAAAGGAAGAAAGAGAAAATTTCTCTATGGACGTATGATTCCTTAAAATCTGAATTCCACAAATCCTATGTCCTTTACTATTTTCTATCATCCTGTTTGTTTACTAATCATTGCATTTATTTTACTTATACTTAAACAATATGTCAGATAATTTGACACTTTAACAAACAGTTAACATGAACTACTTGATTGTTTAAGCATTTAGCAACACAATCACCACTTCATAGTAAAGTTAATATTAGTTAACTCTACTAATTCAAATTTATCAAATTAATTAACCAATTGATTGCTCTAAGTGTAATTGGGAAGTTGAAGGATGAAAAAGTTTCTTAACATATTTTAGCACTAGAAGGTGGGCCTGAACCTCCGTACCCTTGTTTGCCTTCTCAAATCCAGTGAAACTGTACATCCCGGATTATGAATTCTACTGATTCTCCTATTCTCCCAATTCAGGAGCCTTTGCCGCAAAGATTGTCCCTAAACCACTCATACTCTCAAAAACCCAAGATGAGGTGGGAGCTTCAATTGAGGCCCATGTAGATTCCATCCTGGCAGCATTATGATCCTTCTCCGACCAAATGAATCAGCACATGAAAGGATTGGAGAGGACCGTAGCCCAGCATGCTAGTCACAAGCCACCTTCACCTACTTACTTCACAGCTCACCACCATCATTCTACAGTTGCACTGAATATTCATCAGGAGAACGATAACGACACTCTAGTCAATGGGATCTGTGATGCTGGATTAAAAATTGGAACTAGATTGAAAAGCAAAATATAGGCTAACTCCAGGATTAAAAAAAAACCGCCAACATAAACCCACTTCTCCTGGAGAAGCATCCACCAGAAGTGATGAGGACACCATGTTTGATGGTAACTCATCCCAACTCGACCTAAGGGAATATGAGATTCAACAACGCAAAGCCCGGGTGAAGCAATTGACAAAGATCTATTAGCCGAATTGTAGGGAAAGAATAGAGGAAGGAATTTGCTTCCCTTTTTATGCGGCAGCCATTGAAGCTAATTTTGCCGATAATTTCAAAGCCACGGTGATTGGCAAGTTCGACAGGACTACTAATCCAGAAGATCACCTGAGCACCCTTGAATATTTTATAGACATCCTGAAGGTCGGGATGATGGATCGATTTAAATTGTTCCCTGTATACTTGTCTGGCATAACCTCATGATGGTTTAGAAGATACAGATAAGGAGAGGTTGGGTCTTGGAATCAACTGTCTATTGATTTCCTAAGACAGTTCAACTCGAGAAGAGAAGCCTCACTGGACGTTCATACCATTTCCTATGCGAAACAAGGGAGAATGAGAGTTTGCACAGTTTCATAAGTGCTTTAAGATAGAAGCTCTTTAAGTCAGGGTGACCAATGAAGATGCGTTGTTGATGGCGGTTCATGCTAGGATAAGATGAGGAACAACCATGTGGGATAAAAATAGCAAGAAGTCTTGTCGAAGCAAGAAGGGCTTTTATGAGAGGGCAGCTGGCTACATCAGACTGAAGGAAGCCAGGTCTGCATCGCAATCACAAAGAGCCTCCGCTCCCAATTATGACAGAAAAAGAGGACATATGGATACAGCCTGTCAACAAAGTGGCAAAAAGAGTTGAACTTCACAGTAGAAAACCCCCTCACTCATTCCCTTAGCCAAATATTCGAAATGACCAAAGACGAGCTAACATATGACCTACCGAATAAAGGCAAGAAGCCAGAGCGGAACAAAGGTAGAGCGTACTATAGATTTCATAAAGCAAATGGTCATCACACCAATAATTGCCAACACCTAAAGAAGGAGATAGATAGGTTGATTGAGAAGGGTTATCTAGGCAGTTTCCAAAGGAAGCATGGAGAGAACAGGATCAATAATATAACTTTGGAATCTAACGAACATCAGGCTGGCAACCCACCCAATCTGATAGCTTCAATTCATGGGGGACCACACATCGCAGGGAAAAGTAAGAAGGCACGGGAAAGCTACCTGTAGGAAGCCAAAACCCAAAGAACTGTCTTCCACATCAAACAACAACCCATGCCTGAGATAACCTTCACAACAGCTGATGCAGCAGGGGTTGTGTTCTATATTTAGATCCACTAATCGTTACGGTGCATATGTCAAATCATACTATGAAGAAAGTCTTTTTTGATACAGGAAGTTCAATAAATGTCATCTTCAAATCTGCCTATGACAGGATGAGTTACCATCCGAGATCTTGAAACATAGCCCTGAACTAATCTTTGGCTTCAATAACACTATGACTGTTCTAGTGGGGCCAACACATTTACTAGTCAAATTGGAAGTGCCCCATTACATAAGTCATTATATGTGAGTTTCTTAATTATTGATCAACCCTTAACCTATAATGCTTTCTTGGGAAGACCTGCTCTGGTTGATTTGGGTTGATCATTTCTCAAAAGGATTTACTGATGAAATTTAGTACCTCGGTTGGGATAGGGTCAGTCGGAGGGAATAATTGTTGGCTAGAGAATTATATCATGTAATTCTTGACTCTAGCAATAAATGTGTTCCATACTATCCTGATTTCTTTCGATATTCATAGTCATACAATCGAGGTTAAATCTGAATATAAAACCGTGGCGGTATCAGGTACACAAACTAATGCCGCAGAAAGCAACTTTGTACCCTTAAAACCCAAAAGAAAAGAGAAGAGGGCACAAATGCATATGATTGGAAATGACAAATATAATTCAGTTTATGCACAGTAGTTCTCTGTAACACCCCGCATTTTTAGATAATTAAATAATCAAATAATTATAACAGAGAAAATGAGCATTTTTGGAATTGTCAGAATATGGCCTCAAAACTTATACCATTGTGTTCATGGCGATTTTCCGATTAATTTACATATATAATATGCCGCGAACGGACTTCGTATGAAAAAGCTATTGGCGTTCGAAGTTCCATATCAAAAAATAATTATACGTGTAAATGTGCGTAAATATATCTGTTTATAAATATATGTGTGTATAAATTCCAGAAATAACGCGCATTTGAACTTCAAAATAGACGTGCGTCATAAAGGAAATTAATTGACATCAGCAATTAGAGGTAATTAACTAACATTAGTGGGCAATGTTAATCAAATCAGCAATTAAAGGAAATTAATTTACATTAATTAGCAGCGTTTGAATTTCAAAATAAACATGTGTTTTAAAGGAAATTAAATTTGCAACTGATGGAAATTAACTAGAATGAATATGCAACGGTTAAAAGTTAACGTTTAATAAATTAATACGTATAAAACAAAAAGGCTAGACACGTCAAAACTGATGTATTTTGCTTGTTTTAACGGCTAGACTTCAATCGCTTTAGATGAACGGACGACGTTGCTTTGGCTCTCTATAAATAAACGTGCAGGGCTAGCCTTTAAACCCATATTTTTTTGAATGGGCGCGGAAGCCCTGTCACTTTTCTTTCTCCTCCAATTCTTCAGAAATCAAATATATTAGATTTAGGTTTTTTGATTTGCAATTTGGAGGTAGAAACTGTAGATCTAAAGAAGAGATGTCCAAATTAAGCTGTCCGTATGAGGTGAGTTTTCAGATTTGGTTTTCTAGCTTATCTGTTTATTTTTCTTCAATTAGATCCAGATTTATAAATCCATACAAATTCCGATTTGTGGATCCAAATAGGGTTGCAAAGGGGAAGGCTATGGATAATAGAATTGGACTAAAAATCAGGTCAAGAATTTGAAGTGTTTTCTTTTCAAGTGAGTGGATTTAAATTATATATCTTTTATGTTTATGATATATAATATCGTTAGATTCCCGTTAAATATTTTAATTCAGCATTTGAACTAATCTCAGAAATTAGTTCTACTAGTTAGTTATGTTGAAACTGTAAATTTTATCAGAGAAGTGTACTTATATTTAAATGTTATTTATATGGAAAAAGAAAAGAAACCCAAGTAAATATAAGTAATATTAGGCTTAAAAGTTGTAGAGAAAGGCATAAGCCTAAAAGTGAGAAATTTACAGTAAATTATGTTAAAACGGGAGAAATGAATTAAAAAAAGGGGAAAATCTAATAACTTGATTTGGAAGTCAGTGATAGATTAGTTAGTTGGTTTAGAAAAGGGAATATATTTCCATAGTTTAATATTGTAATAATAACGATAAACGTAATTGCAAGAATAAAAGTAAGAAAATTGGAGTAAGTGCAAAATAGAGACATTACTGTATTTTGCATTACCCAATAATTAAAGAAACAATAAAAGAAATATCTTGCAGTTACGAGTTATTGTTTATAACATTATTTAGTATTAAAATATGGAAATGGATTTTTAGCACAGTTTTTGTAACCAACTAAATAGAATAGAACTACTTCCCAGAATAAAAGAGAATAAAGCAAAGCGTTAAAGAAATAAAGAAGAAGAAATAATCAAGTTAATTATTTGACAAGACTAGAAACGATAAACAGAAAATGTGACTAGAACTGCATTTATTGCGCAGATAGTAGAGTAAAAAGTAAAGCAGTTATTATGATAAGTAGCTTATGACAGTTGGAAGTAGTCCCAAAAGGCTGTTATATAATATAAGAGAACTAAAGAAAATTTCATATCATAATAAAAGAAGACAGACTAGAATAGAAAAGAGACACTTGCAATTACATTTATAACATGTAGATTATAAAAGAAAGAAAAGAATATAAAAGTGACAATTGCAAGTATAATTGTAACACGTAGATCTTGGATTAAGTTAATAAGAAAAAATAATAGAAGTGCCCCGTAACCGCAGCATTCCCTTTCAGGTCTAGGACTAATGGTCTCACACATAGGTGGGGCTAGGCATGCTGATTAGGGTAAATAAGTAGCCAACGGAATAAGAAAAGTAAACTAAACGCATAATAAAAGATTAGACGTAGGGTCTAATAAAATGGTAAGGTGCGTTTGGAGTAGCCCAAAGAGAATCTGGATAAAGAGCATAACGAAGCAGTTCATCGCAGATTTTTAGTATAGAAAGAGCAGGTCCAACTTAGTTATTTTAGGCTAGAAGGAAGTACGAAACTTCAACGGGACACGAGGATACTCTAGGATGGCCCTCTGGGGTAGGCCTAACGAAGCTGCACCGCTGGAGGCAGGTCTGTAGGTGTTCCATCAAGAGAGTATGCCTTGACTTCAAAAGGTTGATGATGGAGTAGGATATTCGTATGACACCATACTCTAGTTTGCAAGTAGGTTATAGTGAGAAGGACCCATAAGGGTAGTCGCATGCGGATATCAGCCATCATCAGTCAGAGAAAGTTCGAGAAAGACTAGGGTTAAACCAACAGGCCAATGATTCTTTCACTATCGAGACATTGAATGAGGGGCACAACCAATTGGATGTTTAGATTGTTTGCAGTAGGGCACTGCCAATTAGCTCTTGAAAGGTCTTTGATTAGTTGAGGGGGGGCTGCGTGGTGCCATAGCCACGAAGAGAAAAGAGACGGACCAAGTATAATATCTGTATTGTAGGCCTAACGAAGCGGACCTTTACAGATATAGAAAATCCCCGACCGAGTTCCGTACAAGGTAGACCTTGTTGGCGGAATTCAGGTAGTAGAAAGAACGATTACGTGTAGTCCTCAATGTACGCACTGGGTGGTACATTATGGATGTCCGAGCACTAGTATAAGCTAGTGTGGATGAAGTTTCACGTTTTCATAGTAGATGATGGATCATCTGTATTTTAGGCCTCATGAAGCTGTCTTTTACAGATGTAGTTACAGTACGCTCTAGTAGCGAGACGACGGAGTCCTTTTCGAGGAGGATACGGAAGGTACTACGGGTAGTACCTAGGACTGTTGTGGTCTATGGGCATGTAGCTACATACATATATTGGTTATTAGGTCTTAATCTACTAGGGAGTAGATGGGTACGATTCACGCACATAGGCGAGAGTATTATAAACCCAATAAACCAAATATATCAGAAAATGGAAATAGAACGGTATTTGTAGAATTATGCTTAGAAGTGTATAATTTTTCCATTCACCAGAACTTTAGTTCTAACCCCCTCCTCATATCATCCAACGGGTTAGATAGATGGCAGAGATTTTCCAACTTTGAGACACTTGGTTAGAAAGTGTTATTACCTTGGTGAGTATTTACTTACTATTATATTTTAGTCAGTTCCGCTGTGAGATATTTATTTGACCTCTGATATACTTATCTTTGCCTATTTGCAGGATACCAGATACCCAACTCGGGCTTTAGTGGGTTTTGATTTTAGCATTTTTGCGAAAAATCAAGACCCATTGGAATTCGGGTTGTTACATTTGGTATCAGAGCTTAGGTTAGTAGATCCTAAGTAAATTAGGAAATATGAGTGAACATATCTGTATTTTTAAATAAAATATAAATACATTCTGTACTAAAATCCAAATAATCCCCAATTATAGATTTTAACATATGGAAAGTTTTTAGAAGTATATTTATGCATAATTTGCTCGTTGGGTTTGGGATGACCCAAGGATGTTGAGCCCTATTTTATTGATTTATAGTGTACAATAAGCTATGTTTTGAGAGAAGATTGGTATCCATATGTTATAGGAAGTGGGAAAGTTCCCTAGGGATAGTTTGGAGAGTATTTTTATTTTGGAAGGAATATGAGATTTTAGTAAGGAAATGAGATTTCCAAGGTTTAGGAATGGTATTCCTAGGGTAGTGAGAAAAAAATCCACTTTTTGTCTAGCCCAATAAAATGAAACTTTTGGAATTGAAAAGTTGAAAATATAATTGTTAATATGATTGAGGAAGTAAATATTGGGTTTTTGAAAAAAAAGTGGTATGAAATTTAAATTGGTTTTTATATGATGTAAATTTTGTTAAAAATTAAATTCTTTTTGAAGAATTATAAAGCATGTATAGCTCGCTAGTTTCTTTGTAGGTAAACAAAGATTTTAAATATAAAAACCTAGAGTGTGTTAAGTATCGAAAATGTAGGTTACAACATTTATTGTTGTAATAGATGTTTTCGTGAAAAATAAAGGAAGCATAGACTATGACATTATTGTTATAGTAGGTGACTCCCAAAGGAAATGTTTTTACATAGCATATGGGGTTTTCTAATATTTGTTTTAATTGAATCCATATACTAGTATTTTTGGGTTGTAGTAACGGTGTTTTACGCAACATCTATTTTGACCCTAATAAAAATGTGTTTTGAAGATAATTTCTAAGTATAGAAATAAAGTGATTTGTAAGTACACTTATTATTTAAATAAGTATATGGAAATGTTTTCTAGTTAAGAAAATATTAAAAAAATTTGAAAATGAGTTGTTCTAAAAAAAATGTTTTAAGGACAAGCAAGGCATGTTTTAAAGAAAAATGGTTTGGTGAAAAAGTAAATAAGTTTTTGGAAGAGAAAAACTTAGTAAACATTTAAATTTAAAAATCAAATTTTTTTTATGGAAAGCTGTAAAGGTCTTTAAAAGGAAAAGAGGAATAAGTTTTGAACTTAGAATTTGTAAGTTTTCCCCTCTAGGTTTGGGGAATAATTTTAATTCAAAGAGCTGTAAAGAGGCAAGTCTAGAAAAATAAAATGTTAAGTAACCAAGTACCTTTTGAATTTAATAGAAACTTCAAAGTAACACTTTTAAAGGCAAGAATTTTGGGATTCGATGCTTCAAAAATTTAGAAGCTTTAATTTTTGAAATGAAATGATAGATACCAAACCAAACTTTTAAATATGAAGTAGATAGGAATCATTTTCTAGGTGTGACGGGAAAAGTGTAAGGCTATGTAGGAGAGTAGTGATTACTTTTAGTAGTAATAATAAAAGTTCCCGTAAAGTGTATAGGACACTAGTGAGAACCTAGGAATTATGCTTCATGTGTTTAAACTATAGAAGACAATGAAGTGATATTAGTAAGATAGTAAAACACACGTGGTTGGGATAGGTAGACCTTAGTTAGGGAAAAATGAAAGGTAAAGGTAAAGAGAAAATTTCCACAAGCTTAGTTGCTTTTTCAGATAGAGATTGCATAGATTGAAATCCTTATTCGTTGCAGTAAATGAGACTTGGTTATTCCATTTTGAGTGTGGAATGGAAGAGATGAATATATCTTATTCATCGTGAGTAATACATCGTAAGTTAGTAACGAGTAATAGGCGGCAGGGGGAGCATATGAGTTACTTGGATTCCTAAAGTAAGACCTTTCTGTGTCAGGGTGGACATGGTCCTAGGCCTCCTAGCCCAAGATGATAGCTGTGTTTAGCTGCTATATTTACCTATCTAGTATCGCTTTGTAGTAGGACTTGTTTTCTCTTTTAGTTATGAGACTTTACTCCTATGTAAGCATTTAGTTCCTATTGTAGTAAATTAGTGAAGATTAGTATGATGCTTTTTCTCTGTGTTTTTGTGATGTTCACAAGAAGAGAATAAGAACATAGGACGTAAATAATAAAAGAAAAGTAAAAGCAGATAAAAGTAACTAAAAGAAAAAAATAGTAAAATTTAAAGAAAGCGACAGAAACGTCAACAGAAAATTTTGAAAAGAAAAATTTTCTTATGTGAACTATGCTTGGGAAAGCAAATAGAGATTTTTATAGAATAGTGGCATAAGTTCCAAGTACGGAGAAAGAGGTGCGCAAAAGTAAAACGGGGAAATGTAAGGTTTTCCATTTTCTACCTTCTTTCTGACATAAGAAATCGAGTTTGGAAAATTAGATTTTTCTGAAATTCGAATATTAAAAAAGTTGTGTGGTAGGGTTTGGATGAAACAAAAATTTGTTGAACTACGCCCCTATACGGTAGGAGTATGGGAAAAATTGGATGAAAAATGTTTTGAGTTTTCAAAAGATTGCATTCATATACTATAACGACCTGTAAATTTTCAATAATTAAAATAGCTAATTTAATAAGATTTCATGGTTTAATGTTGGAAGAATTAAAAATTTGTAATTTATTTATTTATAAAAAAAATAACCGAAATGAATTGCAACAATAATTATCCAAGTAATTATAAATAGATTGAATGGAGTTCCAATCTAATTGAATTGACTCAAATGTTATAACTTGGTTATAAGGGAATATATGGAAAAACAAATGTAAATAAGTGAATAAGAATTGTGAATTATTTAGGTAGAAATACAAATTTTAATAGATTGGTTTCGAAGATTTGAATAGTAATAAGTATTGAAAAATAAATGCTACTTAGTGAATGCCTTTGCAATCAATAGTAGGATAGGATAATAAATATTGAATTCATTGGGTATAATAGAGTAATTGATTGATAAGTAAAATCTATTAAAAATCAAATAATTGAATATTGAACAGGTAAATTGTTTAAAGTAAATATTTAAAACTTATTGAATAATGGAATAACGGTAAAATGGAGATAGTGTTCAAAGATGTGAATTGGTTTTAAAAGTTGAACCTTATAAGTTCAATTTCAAAGATTTCAAAAGGATAATGAATTATTGGATAATCAAAATTGTTTAAATTTAATATTTTGAATTTATTGAATAATTGAATAACGGAAATTGAATAACTGATTAATGGAAATGGCTGTTCTATAATTTGAATTTGTTTTAAAGGTTAAATTTTATAAGTTCGTTTTTGAATATTTCAAAAGATAGTGATTTAAGAATAATCAAATTTGTTTAAATTTAATATTACAAATGTTTGAATAATTAAATTCCGAATTTGATATGATTAATTTGAGATTGAAATTTAATATATGAAAATAGAGTGAATAACTGAAATTTGATTTAATATGATTCAAATTGGTTTCCCAAGTGAATATAAGTTATATTTGGATTTTAATAGAGTTAATAAGATTTTAAAATTGGAATTTTAAGCTATTTTGTTAATTTTGAAAAGTCGTCGATTTAATCGACGAGTAAAGAATAGCCTTTCGAGGCACAGTCTCGGAATTCGACGAAACCAGTTTCATTGGATCCGTAATAGTGTGTTATTATCGGATTTCAAATTTCGTAGCGTTTGAAGTTATCGTTTGGTCATACGGGTTAGAAACGCGTCAGATTTAAATATCGAAATTTAATATTTTAATTCGATTCAAAAAGCTATCTTCCACATACGATCTAATTAGCCTCCGAAACACATTCCATTGTGTTCGGAATGCAGGTAGAACATTACGAACGCCTGGCGGCATGTATTGTTTGGAGCTCGTTCGAAAAGCACGTTAAAATTGAAAATAATAATAAAATAATTCGTTACGTGTATATAATTCGCGTTCTTTTCAGAAACCCTAGGCCGAGTAATGTTCGTGGCCGCCAAAGCTAATTTCTATGGCCGAAAAGCAACCCCTTTCCCCCTCGTTTTTCTCGTAATCCACACCCCTATGGCCTTCGACCTCAACTAGTGAAAGGTCGGCGACGTCGAGCTCTTGCACTTCAACGGTCGAGATCTGAATCAACGCGACGATGGGAGTGAAATCTGGTGCGAATGGCGGCGCGTTTGATCGCGTTTTTCGAGACAAAGGCACGGCCGAGTTCGCCGTGGTCGTGGCCGAGGGTGAAGCTCGTGGAGGACTTTCGTTTGCCGGCATTCGATCGTGTCTGGAGCATCGTAGTGCGCGCGTCAATCGAGGGTTGAACGACGTCTTTGGGTTCGTCTATCATCCTGTATGCGTGAGGGAAGAGGAAGCTTTGGACGGCCCTGATCTGGAGTTTTGAATGTGCGGCCCTGATCTAATGGTTGGAATAATGAAATGAAATTATTTTTTAAATTATATTAATTTATATTCAATCTTTGAAAAATTGTATCTCTCTCATACTTTATCAGAATTGGACGAAACTTTTTGCGTTGGAATTGTGGGGACGAGCTCTACGTCAAGGAATTGATTTAGGGACGTTTGGAGCTAAATAAAATTTCAAGTTAAATCGAACGTCGTTCGGTTTGATTTGAAATTTAAAACTCAAGGTGAGTGTTTTATAACGCTCACAACGTACTGAATATCTTTATGGTAGTTAAATTTGATATTATGAAGTGATATAAATTTTATTTGTCATTGTTTGATAAAATTTAATTGTCATATAGATTGTCATTTGAATTCACCGTTGAAAATTAATTTGACAGTCAAATTGAAATTAAAATTTAATTGCGATTAAATTACGTGATATTGATAACTATGAAATTGCTGTAAATTGTATTGTTTATTGGATGATGTATTTCGATGGATGCTATTGGTTGATATTTAAATGCTTGGATGTTTATTTGCTTATATATATATATATCCTGTTATGCATACATATGACACTGTGATTTGATTTAAGTGATATATATTCATCCCTGACATTTAATTGAAATAAATAATCACTTGGCCATAGGATAGAAAATTATATACGGACACCGGATTGGTTAAATTAATAATTTTAAAAATCGTTGATTTGAAATTCATTTAAATGTTTTGATTTAAAAGTTATAAATAAAATCAATTTATAGAAATCGAATTTATCACAAATTGAGTTTGGAATGTTGAAATAAATTTTGGTTAAAAGAAATTGCTTAATTGTTTAAGTTGAGACTTTGAAATTTAAAGTTGGGATATGATTGAATTTTGGAAATTTATTTGTTTTAAAAGATTGAACATTATTTCGAGCTTTGAGTATTACTAAGTAATAATGATATTTCGAAATTGAGCTTGAAATTGAATCATATTTGAATTTGGATTTAAAATTGAATATTGAAGGATAAATTTGTTAAGTGTTATAAATTGATATTTTGAAAATCAAGCTCCAAATCAATATAAATTGAAATTGAATTAAAAAAAAGGTGAATGTAGAATTGAATTAATTTGAAGTTAAAGTTGACATTCATTTGAATTGAAATCGAAATTGAATCGGTAGAATGGAAATTGAAATTGATTTGAATTGGGAAGTTATAATTGAAATGGTTTGGTTTTGAAGATGTTTCAGTTTTGTTTCCAAATTTCTCTGTTATAGAAACCATCTTTAAATACTTAAACTATTTTATCTATTTTAAATCTACTTAACCGAATTTAAACTATTTTAAACTAATTTATCTATTTGAAATCCATTTAAAGATTTTAAGTATGTCAACTATTTTAATTATTTAAAACTACTTTTAAAACTACTTAAAATTATTTTCTAAAATTTCAAGTTGGTCAATAAGGTTAAATGTGTATATTTAAATCTTGAATTTAAATACGAATTGGGTTAAATGAAGTTGCAACCTAAATTGAAATTAAAAATGATTTGAAATCGAAATGAGATATTGAGGCGAAAAATGATTTTGAAACCGAAATGAGATATTGAGGCAAAAAATGATTTTGAAACGGAATCTTACATCTTGAATAGATATGATGATATTTGAAATGGATTTGATTTTGGAGCGAATATGATATTTTGATATCAATTATGAATCGATTTGAAATGTAAAAGAGCCATCGGTGTAATAATACGTAGTTATTAAAGAGACCGGGATCGGATATGGACATACTCTCTATCGATACCGAAAACCACTTTAATAACTATTATACGTGGAGTGTTGATCCAGAATGAAGTGGATGGTTTGGTGAACGCGTTGACTAAAGAAAGAGAACGATTTTGGATGACCCCTGACATGACTAAAACAGGAGCCGCGCCGGGCCATTGAGGTTCGCCACCTCTAGCGGACACACTTCTTCGTTACCATATCTATTACTGTTGTGATTCGATTTGGGTGCACCCCTCGATTATGGGAGTGTTGTTTCGCGGTGTTGGGGTAGTAGCTGCTATGCCCAACATCAGTCCGGATTGGTATCGCCTCATGTACCTTGTCATACTGATTATCCTATTCGCGGCCACTAAGTTTTGGTTTGTACCTTTAGTATATGGATTGCCCTCTGGTGACTTCCGGTTTTGGGGAAACTACGGTCTTGTATATGCTCTTGGGAATAAAAATGTGTTAAGGATGGAATGGGCCATGGCTTAACGCTAGTTTGATATTTTACTTTATGATAGACATTATTATATATAGCGTATTCTATTATATAGTAGATAGTTTAACGGATCCTTAAGAGATGGAAAATCCCGTAACATCTCTTGAGTTATTGCACTCACGTTGACACTGGATAGGAGATGTCAAACCCCGTAAACATCTCTGGCGCCGTTGCATTCATATTTATTTACGATTGATTAACTTACATAAGGATGTTTTAGTCCTGACTCGAGTGTTTTGTCTTTTCATTACGCTCGGGTCAGTCCTGAGTTTTTCAGCTTATTGAAGATCTATTCTGGAGGACGAAGACGAAGATTTGGTATACTATTATTATTATCATCCTTGCATCATGCTGTCTGCTGCATTATTTTATTTGTTCTGTTGTATATGTATAACTCTGATAAATGATGTAAAAATGATAATCAAAAGTATATTAAACAGCTTCATGAACTGTTTATCTGATTATTATATTTTATCTTTCCGCTGCGAGATTCTGTGATTGTTTCTTGTTCCTTTTCTCTTCTTTTCTTATTTACCCCATTAACCATCCGCCCTTTTGAATGGTTTAGAATTGGCAGGTGTATTTGATCGTCGGTTTAAACTGTCCAAAAAGGCGGGTCGTTACAGTTGGTATCAGAGCTTTGGTTTAGCGATAACCTTAGCTTTGTGGGGTTTGACTCTTTATGAATAGGGTAGTAATACCCTATGATGAGTCACTGAGTGTATGTATCAGAGAGCGTATTTGTTAGTGACATAAAATTGTTTTATATTGTGTTGGTTGATTTGTTGAGTGGCTTATGGATTCTGGTCAATACGAGTAATTAACGTCATTGATAGGGGTCTCTAAACACTTGAACAGAACAATTCGACATAGTATTGTTTTGAAATTGGGTAAATGAAATAATTTTTCCCTAATTATATTTTATATATAAAGAAATAATTTTATAAATTATTATGATTCATCCAGTTTGTTTGGTTGTTAGAAAGGATAATATGGATGGTCATCATAAATGGGATATTGTGTTTTAATAAATAAGGTTTATTACAAAATAAATAATGATAAAACAATTTATAGAATGTTTTAAGAAAGTAAAATTTTGTAAGAATAATTTATAAATGTGACTTATAAATCAAGATAGATTTAAATTGAGAAATATTGAATTTAAGACCCGGGGATTTTTGAAAATGGTTTTTCAAAACTTTGAAGAAAAATATGTAGCGATATTAGTTGAAAAATATTTCTAGGAAATATTTTTGAAAGGATTTTTAAGAAGGAATGAATTCAGTACTCCTCGCTTATGTCGTTGGTAAATAATTTCGGTGATGACTGCGCAGCATCATCGACGTTCATTTTCGAGTCTCAAAGTGAAGGAGACTTATGCGAAGCTTTGCTTTGCTTCGAAACTGTTTTGAAAAATGCATTTTGGTTTAAACTTAGAAAGTATGATTTGATATATATACATCTCAAATTATTTTATTTTATTTCAAATGATTTAAAATGAACCGGGCATTTAAATTTCTAAGTTCTGTTAATTAATATTTTTCAAATAATCTAAATGAAATGTGAATAATCAGAACTTATATAATAAGAGGATTTAAAAACTCTAATTTAAAGGTTTTGAGAAACTTTAGAGTTGAATTTTAACTCTTAAAAAAAATTGAAAGGTATTGAAAAATAAAGAAAATTTAAAACAAGTAAAAATTTGTGAACATTCTAATTTAGTAAAATGAATCCTACAAATTTGTATTGTGTCAAATTGCATTCTAATAACATATAATATGACTTACCAAATGCTAAAAGTTAAAATGATGTTTTAGATATGAAATGAGATATTATACAAGTAAGCAAAACCTAAAAGTAATTGAAATATACAAGTAAGCAAAACTTAAAAGTAATTAAAATATATATAAATGGAAATTTGGTTGTGATAAAAATGTTATATACTTAAGTATAATATGAAATGATGAATGGCTAAATGGAATAAGTAAGTAGAATTTAAGGAAGCAGACAAATGAACTAAATAATATCTTTGTAAATTTTTTATAGAATTGAATATAAATTTGCAAAGAAATTGTGAAATTGAAATTTGTAGCTTTTGAGATAATTATAAACTTAGATTAAGTCCAACTTCTTATATATGACTTTTATAGGATGGTTAATAAACTAAAGTGTTGGTTAATAAGATGTTCCACAAATAAATATGTTATTAACTGAAATTATGAAAATGAACTACATTATTAACTGAAATTATGAAAATGAAGTAAATGTAAACAAAAGAATTTGGTGTAGCTAAGAATCAATTGAAGAATGAAATTGAATTTAATTAAATTACATGAAGTGTTTAAAATGAACTTAACTAAGCAAATTGTATGAAATGATGCATAAGAAATGATAGTATAAAAGAATATGCTTTGTAAAGAAATGGATATACTAAGTAAATAAGGGATATGAATAATGGATTGTGAATAATAAATTGTAAATGAAATAAAGGTAGGTAAAATAATTTAGTATAGATGAATTGTATAGGAATCTATTGAAAGTTAATACGTAAGTTGTACGTATATTATTTTATTCGCATAACAATTTGATCTGAATTCGAGCACAGAATTTCAAGATAATTTATATCGATCCAAGTTAGGATTTTTCACTCGATTCTTGACGGCGAACCCTGGATATGGATTTTTGATTTGATTATGGAATTCTCTATCATAGTATATGGCTATGCAAGGAGAATAACAGTTTTCGATCAAGGAACCGAATCCGAGTCCGCACTAGAGAGTCGCGTGAACGATACTAGTTTGGAAGCGAAATTGTGTGATCAAATGAGTGATCAGATTTGATATTGCGTACGGATGGTATATGTACTTCGTACAGGTTTAAGTAAAGCTAAAATTGAAAATTGAAATGCAAATTATAAATTGATTTTAAATTATATGATTCGATATCATTGATAAATAAGATGCAGGTACTTAAATCAAGGAAATTGGATTGCCCGACAAAAGGTACATGTTTATTTTGTCATTGGATTTGGTGATTTTTGATTGGAGCCACTTGGCTTTTGTTTTCTTTTGTTGGTTTGGGGCCCGTAGAGGCATTTTGTAGCTATACCGATCGAGTCGCGAAAAGGAGACTCTACCGAAATTTTTCGTAAATCCGGGTGTTAGAAAATTTTTCAAGTTTTAAAATTTTATAACTTGTTTTGATAACTAACTTTTAAAGTTAGAAAGCCGTTCGGAGTAACTTAGTGGAAGTGTAGTAACGATTTATAAATGGGATTTCATTATTTTATAAATTGATGATTTTGAATAAAATATATCAAAAGTTGAATTCTTTACTTAGTTCCTTTTCCCTTCTTTTTCCTTTTCGGGGACGAAAAGTTTTGAGTGGGGGAGAGTGTAACGACCTGTAAATTTTCGATAATTAAAATAGCTAATTTAATAAGATTTCATGGTTTAATGTTGGAAGAATTAAAAATTTGTAATTTATTTATTTATAAAAAAATAACTGGAATGAATTGCAACAATAATTATCCAAGTAATTATAAATAAATTGAATGGAGTTCCAATCTAATTGAATTGACTCAAATGTTATAACTTGGTTATAAGGGAATATATGGAAAAACAAATGTAAATAAGTGAATAAGAATTGTGAATTATTTAGGTAGAAATACAAATTTTAATAGATTGGTTTCGAAGATTTGAATAGTAATAAGTATTGAAAAATAAATGCTACTTAGTGAATGCCTTTGCAATCAATAGTAGGATAGGATAATAAATGTTGAATTCATTAAGTATAATAGAGTAATTGATTGATAAGTAAAATCTATCAAAAATCAAATAATTGAATATTGAATAGGTAAATTGTTTAAAGTAAATATTTAAAACTTATTGAATAATGGAATAATGGTAAAATGGAGATAGTGTTCTAAGATGTGAATTGGTTTTAAAAGTTGAACCTTATAAGTTCAATTTCAAAGATTTCAAAAGGATAATGAATTATTGGATAATAAAAATTGTTTAAATTTAATATTTTGAATTTATTGAATAATTGAATAACGGAAATTGAATAACTGATTAATGGAAATGGTTGTTCTATAATTTGAATTTGTTTTAAAGGTTAAATTTTATAAGTTCGTTTTTGAATATTTCAAAAGATAGTGATTTAAGAATAATCAAATTTGTTTAAATTTAATATTACAAATGTTTGAATAATTAAATTCCGAATTTGATATGATTAATTTGAGATTGAAATTTAATATATGAAAATAGAGTGAATAACTGAAATTTGATTTAATATGATTCAAATTGGTTTCCCAAGTGAATATAAGTTATATTTGGATTTTAATAGAGTTAATAAGATTTTAAAATTGTAATTTCAAGCTATTTTGTTAATTTTGAAAAGTCGTCGATTTAATCGACGAGTAAAGAATAGCCTTTCGAGGCACAGTCTCGAAATTCGACGAAACCAGTTTCATTGGATCCGTAATAGTGTGTTATTATCGGATTTCAAATTTCGTAGCGTTTGAAGTTATCGTTTGGTCGTACGGGTTAGAAACGCGTCAGATTTAAATATCGAAATTTAATATTTTAATTCGATTCAAAAAGCTATCTTCCACATACGATCTAATTAGCCTCCGAAACACATTCCATTGTGTTCGGAATGCAGGTAAAACATTATGAACGCCTGGCGGCATGTATTGTTTGGAGCTCGTTCGAAAAGCACGTTAAAATTGAAAATAATAATAAAATAATTCGTTACGTGTATATAATTCGCGTTCTTTTCAGAAACCCTAGGCCGAGTAATGTTCGTGGCCGCCAGAGCTAATTTCTATGGCCGAAAAGCAACCCCTTTCCCCCTCGTTTTTCTCGTAATACACACCCCTATGGCCTTCGACCTCAACTAGTGAAAGGTCGGCGACGTCGAGCTCTTGCACTTCAACGGTCGATATCTGAATCAACGCGACGATGGGAGTGAAATCTGGTGCGAATGGCGGCGCGTTCGATCGCGTTTTTCGAGACGAAGGCACGACCGAGTTTGCCGTGGTCATGGCCGAGGGTGAAGCTCGTGGAGGACTTTCGTTTGCCTGCATTCGATCTTGTCCTGGAGCATCGTAGTGCGCGCGTCAATCGAGGGTTGAAGGGCGTCTTTGGGTTCGGCTATCATCCTGTATGCGTGAGGGAAGAGGAAGCTTTGGACGGCCCTGATCTGGAGTTTTGAATGTGCGGCCCTGATCTGATGGTTGGAATAATAAAATGAAAATTTGTTTAAAATATATTAATTTATATTCAATCTTTGAAAAATTGTATCTCTCTCATACTTTATCAGAATTGGACGAAACTTTTTGCGTTGGAATCGTGGGGACGAGCTCTACGTCAAGGAATTGATTTAGGGACGTTTGGAGCTAAATAAAATTTCAGGTTAAATCGTACGTTGTTCGGTTTGATTTGAAATTTAAAACTCAAGGTGAGTGTTTTATAACGCTCACAACGTACTGAATATCTTTATGGTAGTTTAATTTGATATTATGAAGTGATATAAATTTTATTTGTCGTTGTTTGATAAAATTTAATTGTCATATAGATTGTCATTTGAATTCACCGTTGAAAATTAAATTGACAGTCAAATTGAAATTAAAATTTAATTGCGATTAAATTACATGATATTGATAACTATGAAATTGCCGTAAATTGTATTGTTTATTGGATGATGTATTTCGATGGATGCTATTGGTTGATATTTAAATGCTTGGATGTTTATTTGCTTATATATATATATCCTGTTATGCATACATATGACACTGTGATTTGATTTAAGTGATATATATTCATCCTTGACATTTAATTGAAATAAATAATCACTTGGCCAAAGGATAGAAAATTATATACGGACACCGGATTGGTTAAATTAATAATTTTAAAAATCGTTGATTTGAAATTCATTTAAATGTTTTGATTTAAAAGTTATAAATAAAATCAATTTATAAAAATCGAATTTATCGCAAATTGAGTTTGGAATGTTGAAATAAATTTTGGTTAAAAGAAATTGCTTAATAATTTAAGTTGAGACTTTGAAATTTAAAGTTGGGATATGATTGAATTTTGGAAATTTATTTGATTTAAAAGATTGAACATTATTTCGAGCTTTGAGTATTACTAAGTAATAATGATATTTCAAAATTGAGCTTGAAATTGAATCATATTTGAATTTGGATTTAAAATTGAATATTGAAGGATAAATTTGTTAAGTGTTATAAATTGATATTTTGAAAATCAAGCTCCAAATCGATATAAATTGAAATTGAATTAAAAAAAGGTGAATGTAGAATTGAATTAATTTGAAGTTAAAGTTGACATTCATTTGAATTGAAATCGAAATTGAATCGGTAGAATGGAAATTGAAATTGATTTGAATTGGGAAGTTATAATTGAAATGGTTTGGTTTTGAAGATGTTTCAGTTTTGTTTCCAAATTTCTCTGTTATAGAAACCATCTTTAAATACTTAAACTATTTTATCTATTTTAAATCTACTAAACCCAATTTAAATTATTTTAAACTAATTTATCTATTTGAAATCCATTTAAAGATTTTAAGTATGTCAACTATTTTAATTATTTAAAACTACTTTTAAAACTATTTAAAATTATTTTCTAAAATTTCAAGCTGGTAAATAAGGTTAAATGTGTATATTTAAATCTTGAATTTAAATACGAATTGGGTTAAATGAAGTTGCAACCTAAATTGAAATTAAAAATGATTTGAAACCGAAATGAGATATTGAGGCGAAAAATGATTTTGAAACCGAAATGAGATATTGAGGCGAAAAATGATTTTGAAACGGAATCTTACATCTTGAATAGATATGATGATATTTGAAATGGATTTGATTTTGGAGCGAATATGATATTTTGATATCAATTATGAATCGATTTGAAATGTAAAAGAGCCATCGGTGTAATAATACGTAGTTATTAAAGAGACCGGGATCGGATATGGACATACTCTCTATCGATACCGAAAACCACTTTAATAACTATTATACGTGGAGTGTTGATCCAGAATGAAGTGGATGGTTTGGTGAACGCGTTGACTAAAGAAAGAGAACGATTTTGGATGACCCCTGACATGACTAAAACAGGAGCCGCGCCGGGCCATTGAGGTTCGCCACCTCTAGCGGACACACTTCTTCGTTACCATATCTATTACTGTTGTGATTCGATTTGGGTGCACCCCTCGATTATGGGAGTGTTGTTTCGCGGTGTTGGGGTAGTAGCTGCTATGCCCAACATCAGTCCGGATCACGCAACTACTAGTATCCTAGTTGGTATCGCCTCATGTACCTTGTCATACTGATTATCCTATTCGCGACCACTACGTTTTGGTTTGTACCTTTAGTATATGGATTGCCCTCTGGTGACTTCCGGTTTTGGGGAAACTACGGTCTTGTATATGCTCTTGGGAATAAAAATGTGTTAAGGATGGAATGGGCCATGGCTTAACGCTAGTTTGATATTTTACTTTATGATAGACATTATTATATATAGCGTATTCTATTATATAGTAGATAGTTTAACGGATCCTTAAGAGATGGAAAATCCCGTAACATCTCTTGAGTTATTGCACTCACGTTGACACTGGATAGGAGATGTCAAACCCCGTAAACATCTCTGACGCCGTTGCATTCATATTTATTTACGATTGATTAACTTACATAAGGATGTTTTAGTCCTGACTCGAGTGTTTTGTCTTTTCATTACGCTCGGGTCAGTCCTGAGTTTTTCAGCTTATTGAAGATCTATTCTGGAGGACGAAGACGAAGATTTGGTATACTATTATTATTATCATCCTTGCATCATGCTGTCTGCTGCATTATTTTATTTGTTCTGTTGTATATGTATAACTCTGATAAATGATGTAAAAATGATAATCAAAAGTATATTAAACAGCTTCATGAACTGTTTATCTGATTATTATATTTTATCTTTCCGCTGCGAGATTCTATGATTGTTTCTTGTTCCTTTTCTCTTATTTTCTTATTTACCCCATTAACCATCCGCCCTTTTGAATGGTTTAGAATTGGCAGGTGTATTTGATCGTCGGTTTAAACTGTCCAAAAAGGCGGGTCGTTACATATACAAATTGCAAGTATATTTAGGATGTGTGCATCATATTTTAAAAAGGTGTTTTTAAAAAAGTAAAGCATTCATATAGGAGGCCGCTTAGAAATTCATGTACATGAATATATTTTATGTTGAATGACACTTTGCACAAGGACACAGATGGTCGCAAAATTGGATGTACACAAGATGGATGTGTTTGATGTGAGGAATTAGATTGTTTTACCCTTGTCGAATTTCGGGGACGAAATTTTCTAAAGGGTGGGAGAATGTAACACACCGCATTTTTAGATAATTAAATAATCAAATAATTATAAACGGTGAAAATGAGCATTTTTTGAATTGTCAGAATATGGCCTCGAAACTTATACCATTGTGTTTGCGACGATTTTATGATTAATCTACATATATAATATGCCTCGAACGGACTTCGTATGAAAAAGCTATTGACGTTTGAAGTTCCGTATCGAAGAATAATTATACGTGTAAATGTGCGTAAATATATTTGTTTATAAATATATGCGCGTATAAATTCCAAAAATAACGTGCGTTTGAATTTCAAAATAGATGCATGTCATAAAGGAAATTAATTGACATCAGCAATTAGTGGTAATTAATTAACATTAGTGGACAATGTTAATCAAATCAGCAATTAAAGGAAATTAATTTACATTAATGAGCAACGTTTGAGTTTCAAAATAAACATGTGTTATAAAGGGAATTAATTTTGCAATTGATGGAAATTAATTAGAATGAATAGGCAACGGCTAAAAGTTAACGTTTAATAAATTAATACGTATAAAACAAAAAGGCTAGACACGTCAAAACTAACGCGTTTTTCTTGTTTTTAACAGCTCGATTTCAATAGCTTCAGACGAATGGACGACTTTGCTTTGGCTCTCTATAAATAAACGTGCAAGGCTAGCCTTCAAACCCATATTTTTCTAAATAGGCGTGGAAGCCCTGTCCCTTTTCTTTCTCCTCCAATTCTTCAAAAATCAAATATATTAGATTTAGGTTTTCTGATTTGCAATTTGGAGGTAGAAACTGTAGATCTAGAGAAGAGATGTCCAAATTAAGCCGTCCGTATGAGGTGAGTTTTCAGATCTGGCTTTCTAGTTTATCTGTTTATTTTTCTTCAATTAGATCCAGATTTATAAATCCGTACAAACTTGTGGATCCAAATAAGGTTGCAAAGGGGAAGGCAATGGATATATAATAGAACTGGACTAAAAATCAGGTCTAGGATTTGGAGTGTTTTCTTTTCAGGTGAGTGGATTTAAATTATATATCTTTTATGTTTGTGATATATAATATCGTTAGATTCCCGTTAAACATTTTAATTCAGCATTTAAACTAATCTCAATAATTAGTTCTACTAGTTAGTTATGTTAAAACTGTAAATTTTATAAGAGAAGTGTACTTATATTTAAATGTTATTTATATGGAAAAAGAAAAGAAATCCAATTAAATATAAGTAATATTAGGCTTAAAAGTTGTAGAGAAAGGCATAAGCCTAAAAGTGAAAAATTTGCAGTGAATTATGTTAAAACGGGAGAAATGAATTAAAAAAGGGGAAAATCTAATAACTTGATTTGGAAGTTAGTGATAGAGTAGTTAGTTGGTTTAGAAATGGGAATACATTTCCATAGTTTAATATTGTAAGAATAACGATAAACGTAATTTCAAGAATAAAAGCAGGAAAAATGGAATTAGTTCAAAATAGAGACATTACTGTATTTTGCATTGCCCAACAATAAAAGAAATATCTTGCAGCTATGAGTTATTGTTTATAGCATTATTTAGTATTAAAATATGGAAATGGATTTTTAGCACAGTTCTTATAACCAACCAAATAGAATAGACCTACTTCCCAGAATAAAGAGAATAACGCGAAGCATTAAAGAAATTAAAGAAGAAGAAATAATCAAGTTAATTATTTGACAAGACTAGAAACAGTAAACAGAAAATGTGACAAGATCTACATTTATTGCGTAGACAGTAGAGTAAATGGTAAAGCAGTTATTATGATAAGTAACTTATGACAGTTGGACGTAGTTCCAAGTTAAGACTGTTTATATAATATAAGCGAACTAAAGAAAATTTAGTATCATAATAAAAGAAGATAGACTAGAATAGAAAAGAGACACTTGTAATTACATTTATAACATGTAGATTATAAAAGAAAGAAAAGAATATAAAAGTGACAATTGCAAGTATAATTGTAACACGTAGGTTATAATTAAAAGGAAAGAAATAGAAGAGGCTTATTTTATCAAACTTAGATCTTAGATTAAGTTAATAAGAAAAAATAATAGAAGTGTCCCGTACCGGCAGCATTCCCTTTCAGGTCTAGGACTGATGGTCTCACACATGGATGGTGCTAGGCATGCTGATTAAGGTAAATAAGTAGCCAACTGAATAAGAAAAGTAAACTAAACGCATAATAAAAGATTAGACGTAGTGTCTAATAAAACGGTATGGTGCGTTTGGAGTAGTCCAAAGAGAATCTGGATAAAGAGCCTAACGAAGCAGTTCATCGTAGATTTTTACTATAGAAAGAGCACGTCCAACTTAGTTATTTTGGGCTAGAAGGAAGTACGAGACTTCAACAGGATGCGAGGATACTCTAGGATGGCCCTCTGGGGTAGGCATAACGAAGTTGCACCCTCAGAGGCAGGTCTGTAGGTGTTCCATCAAGAGAGTATGCCTTGACTGCTTTTGCATTGCAGCCCTAACCAAGCGGACCTTTGCAGGTAGTCAAAAGGTTGATGATGGAGTAGGATATTCGTATCACACCGTACTCTAGTTTGCGAGTAGGTTGTAGTGGGCATGACCCATAAGGATAGTCGCATGCAGATATCAACCATCATCAGTCAGAGCGAGTTCGAGAAAGACTAGGGTTAAACCAACATGCCAATGATCCTTTCACTATCGAGACATTGGATAAGGGGCACAACCAATTGGATGTTTAGATTATTTGCAGTAGGGCACAACCACTTAGCTTTTGAAAGGTCTTTCGATTAGTTAGGGTATGTGGGGCCATACATAGTCACGATGAGAAAAGAGACAGACCAAGTAGAATATCTATTTTGTAGGCCTAACGAAGCGGACCTTTACAGATATAGAAAATCCCTTATCGAGTTCCGTACAAGGTAGACCTTGTTGGCAGAATTCAGTGAGTAGACATAACGATTACGTGTAGTCCTCACGGTACGCACTAGGTGGTACATTGTGGATGTCCGAGCACTAGTATAAGCTAGTGCAGTTGCAGTTTCACGTTTTCAAAGTAGACGACAGAATATCTATATTGTAAGCCTCATGAAGCTATCCTTTACAGATTGTGACGCCCCACCTCTATACCCACGCTAACCAAGAACACTACGATGTAGTGCTGTCAATTAGCACGGAGAATAAGGCTGTGGAGGAGCGACCATCCATGTAACTTCTTTGTGCGAGCACCGATACGTCAGATAGAATAGAATGCATATCTTTTAAGGAGGAAATCCGACATACCGATACAAACACAAAGCTATCACACGGTGGCTATATATAATCTTCGGAAACAAACATAGAAATAATCATAACATAAATCAGTCACAGACATCCATATCACAAAGGCGGAAGAAGATATGAATAAATATATAACACATGAAAGTGTACATCAGAGTAGTGGTCAGAAAGATCCACGATAATACAAAAGAATAGCATCACGTGCTATACAAAAGAATAAGTACACAACATAGAGTCTATATCTCAAAGGTGTACATCCAAAAACTACTAATCTATGTAGTTAGCCAAAAGTCAGAAATATCCTGAAGAGAAGTCAAGCAGAAGCACCTGTAACATCTCGGTCTGACCCGAGTATTATTTATAAGAAAATAATAAACGGATCAGTCTAGCTATAAATATCAGATGATATGGTATAAAGTAAAAGGCATGACATGAACATTAAATAACCATAACGACATACTACTATAAGTATGTAAATGATAATCAACAAAAGATTAATCAATATCACAAGAATCTTCACAAAGATAAGGTAGGGTATCATACCCTAAACTTGTATTCATAACAAGTCAATAACACATGAATTCACCAATGCACAAAAACTGATATCATATCAATGAAAATCATGAAAATTGGTGAAGCACAAAATTCTAGAAATCATCATCAGAAATCCAGAAAACACATAAAGAAGGGGGGAGGCCTAACACATGAATGGGAGCATGAAAACTCACCTACGCGTAAACACATGACGAGAAGCTATCTCATGGAAGCTATCCATTAAATTTTCACACAGGAATGGCCCGAAGACCATAGGGTGCTACCCTAGATATGTGATGGCGAAACATCACATAAACGGGGTATAGTCTCCCACGCAAACAAAGAGACATCGCTCAATCGCTAGTCTAAATCACAAAAATGATCGTCATGATCATAAGGAAGTGTCAATCACACCAAGCTAGTAAATATATGAGTTTAGCTTCATGTCCCATAACCACTTGCTTAACTTAAATATTTACGAACAAGCTGTAAATCTTCACTAGGAAATTGTCACAAAAAGGGTTCAATCGAACAAGTCCAAGAGCTAACCGACGAAGTGAACGCAAGCGTTTCATACCACTCCTTTTACTAAGTCGTTTAAGTCGATTTCTCATTCGAGTGAAGTAAAGGCTTGTATATACTAGTAGATTGAAAAATCGGTTTGAGAAAATGAACTTTTGATATTTGAAATAGTGTTGAAATCGCTTTTATGAAAGAGTTTTGATATTTACTATTAGTATTGAAACCTTCATATATCTTTAAAGTGACAAGTCATAAAATGATTGTAGAAACAAACCAAATCACATCAATTCACGTTCGAAGACGTGAGTAAAGTCCAAAGAAGTCAATCCCAAAACCATCAAAGTAGAAATTCTGATAAATGTTTTTCAGATAAGATTGCCTACGCAGAGTAATACGGGCCTCTATCCTCCATCTGCACTCCGGTCTTGAAGTTTCCAGCTCTTGCTTGGTCACGGTCTCCAGTTGTTTGAGCAGCAGCTTCTGCTCGTGCAGCGTCAGTCTTGCGGCGTCTGCGCCTGGGAGGTTCATCAGAGGACGTTGAGCTGTCAGATGAAGAGTAAGGAGCGGGATTGCCCCCAGCATTCTGTTGCTGCTGTTGAGTGAGTTATGCCATCAGGTTGGCGTTAGCTTGCATCTGCTCTCCTAGTTGTCTCCTGCTTTCCCTGAGTTCTCTCATCAAGTCATTGAACTCTATTCTGGTGACAACTGGAGTCTGTTCTTGAGCGGAAATTCCTGCACTCGGAATCGCTGGTTAATTGCTAGGTCCTGCTTCTTGCACACTAGCAGTTTCATGGGCATCCGCATTATGAGAAGCTGACCTGGTACGTGGTCTTGCCATTGTAGAGTTATCGGTATGAACTCTGAGTAGAATCAACGAATGTCCTATCAGTGAGTCGGATCTTCTTTGGGGGATTTGTTCAATCCAGTAGCTTCAAAGCAGATCCTTAAGGTCTGAGAATTCAATTCTCAGTGAAAGCACCAAAGTGTTAGCACCAAAATTGGTCACTAACCTCATAGAGAAAGATTGTGTAGAGATATAAGTGATGAAAGTAAATTAAACAGAGAAGACAATGCTAATTTAATTGCAGAAAGTAAGAACACCAAATTTATAGTGGTTCAGCGTAATTGCCTACGTCCACTTTGAGGTTAAACTTTATTGATCTTCTTTAGAGTTGATTACAAATACAATTCGTGAATCAAATGCTTGAATGAAGTTGTTTAAGTAGAGAAGATGAGTCTCGAAAATGGCAGAGTCTCCCCAGTGTTCTCTCTCCAAAAAAGGATCTCTTTCACTGTGACCCTGCCCCTCTATTTATAGGCAAATATGGGCTAGACTTCCCAAATGGGCTGGATGGCCGAACACTCTAGCCCCAGTACAGTGGTCGCTGCATGCCGAACCTAGTATGCCGAACGCTCTAATGCCGAACAGTCCTTCTATGCCGAACGGTACGCTGGATGTGTGGGAAGTGCAGGATGATTGTCAGTTGAGGCCGAACGTGTCTCTATCCGCAGCTCTTGAACGAAAAGTGCACGCTGGCCGAACGACACTGTCACCTTGAGTAGTTGTGCATACTGAATGTCTTCTGGATGCCGAGTACTCTCGTTGCCGAGTACTACGCCGAGTACCTTGGAGTGCCGAGTACTCTCGCTGCCGAGTACTACGCCGAGTACCAAGGGATGCCGAGCGCTCTTGTTGCCGAGTACTATGCCGAGTACCAAGGGATGCCGAGCGCTCTTGTTGCCGAGTACTATGCCGAGTACCAAGGGATGCCGAGCGCTCTTGTTGCCGAGTTCTCCTATCACCCAGTTCTAATGATGCCGAACGCTAGGGATGCTGAGCGTTGGTTATCGCCGAGTGCCAGTTGACGCCGAGTCTCCTAGTCGCCGAGGATTACGGATGCCGAACGCTATGGATGTCGAGTCCCACTGGATGCCGTGTGCTTCGCCGAACACTCCTGGATGCCGGTCACTCTCTGATGCCGAGTGCTACCTGATGCAGAGCTCTAGTTGCCTGGTCAAATCTCCAGGAAACAACCAGGTTGCTATCTCATGAGCTCATCCCACTCACATGTACATGGTCGCTTGACATATAGGGTATAGATCTAATAGGACCACTTCTAACGTCGAAGGATGGAGCCAGATATGCCATATGGCCAAAGATTACTTCACCAAATGGGTAGAGGCGGAACCCCTAGCCACAATTACTGCAAAAAAGATAGTCACTTTTGTAGTAAGGAATATAATCACTAGATACGGGATACCTTACTAGATCATTTTCAATATTGGTACCCAGTTTGAAAATAAAGAGTTCACAGAGCTTTGCGAGAAAATGGCATAATATAATGTTTCTCATCAGTCGCACACACCCACAAGAAAACGGAAAGGTAAGTGGGTAGGAGAACTATCTTTAGTATTATAGGCCTACCAAACATCGACCAGATTCCTACGAGTCACACTACTTTTTCGCTAACCTGCGGATATGAGGCCATGCTCCCATCGAAGTAGAAATCCCGTCACATAGAAGAGTGTCATATACCATAGAAAAGAATAAGAAATTGAGAGAGTCCATCCTAGACCTCATCCAAGAAAGAAGGGATGAAGCAGCGACATTAGCAGCCACATTTTGATAAAGAATGGCAAAGAGTTATAATGCAAGACTCAAAGAAAGAAACTTCTGCAAAGGGGACATAGTGCTGCGGCAATTAATGGACAACACAAAGGATCCAATGGATGGAGCATGAGGACCAAATTGGGAAGGCCCACTAGATATAACAGAAGTTTTAGCGAATGGACCATACTATTTATCCAAGTTTGATGGAAGCCTAGTCCTAATAATGTGGAATTCAGAGCATCTCAGGCCTAATTTTGTGTAATATGGTTAACGTATAGTGCACTGTAGTATTATAAATTAGTAACAATAAACTAGACGTAGGAACAATATATGGCCCAAACCATTATAAAATCTTTGTACTGCTCTTAACAAAACCAAATGGACAACCACCAAACAAATACACCAAATAGGCAATCTATAAAATTCCTTAATTTTACGAAATTAAATAATTAAATTAAAATGATAAAATCTTAATTTCATATAAGAGACAAAATAGATTTTTTTACAGGATTTTGAAGTAGGCTTCAGGACCTATTCCATTGCGCCTAGAATGTCATCTATAGTTAGAAAACATATATAACTTGCTAAATTTGGTTTAATGAGCAAGAAATTAGAAGAAGTCAAACCAATGGAATTTTCATAATATATTAATTTTGAGACTTTAGGCTAAACATGTGTTAATTTAGCCTCTAAATAGAAATATAACCCTATTTTCCAATCCTTAGCCTAACCATTCTTACCACTAATCTCCACCTTCTTTTTCATCTAATCTTGAAACATAATCAATTCCTAATCCACCAAATCAGATCCAAACTAAATGAATTAATATATGGAATCAATCACGATGAAGAGAGCTGCATAAATAAATTGAAGCTATCAAGAAATTTTGCATTTTCAAGGAAAAGAATTTTCGGACAGGAAAGAAGGAGGAGGATTTCACCTCAGATTAGAGAAGATGCACGGCTAATTGATGAGTAAGATTCATCCTATTTGTGTATATATTGATAAAATGTAGTAATTCACCCCTTATGATCTTAAACCTTATAATTGTTATAATTGAATAAAATGTGATTTTTTATGTACACTTGATTAGGATGTAGTATGTCATGGCTAGATGATTAAAAAGTAAAATTTTATTGGTAATTAATAAAGATAATTGCTTTCTAGTTAAAAAGTGCAATATACAAAAACATTCTGAATTAAGCATGTTATATATCAATTTTGTAGTTATGAATGATACCAATCCACTAATGGTGTTTCTTTGTCGCTTGGACATACAAATCGATCAGAAAATGCATCGAAAGTTTGAAAAGCATTAACTATCCATGCCGATCCAACGACGACGACAGAACGATCAAAGTGCATGGTTGTGAAGATGGGAGTAATAAGACTGCCATGTTGAGGTCTGATCAACCATAGGTGGTTGTAATTAGCTATAATTAGGCATAGAATATGTGCCGGTGGCGTTTTGATTGGGTAAGATGAAGGCGATCGAAAATTGGTTGTAGGGTGGCATGGCGATGTGGGACTTAGTGGTGGTGTTTGATTAGAGTTTAGCTAGTTGTAGGTAGCTCTAGCAGCAGTCAAAGCCTTGGGTAGATGGGTTCGGGTGAGGACATACTTTAGTGATAAAGAAAAGGACATATAAAATAATTAACAAATATATTAATGTAGACAAAATAATTTAATTGCGATATTGTCTCTGAACTTTAAACGCTCATAACTCTCGCATACGACCTCCATTTCACGTGCATTTCCCGAGATCATTATCATGATGAGAGAATAAATGCTTTAGTATGTTGTTTGTTGTGTTTACAGATACTTTAGAAAGGTGTCTTAGTTTGGGTGGGTTTGTTATACATGTTTGATTGACGATTATGAGGATAGGTGTTACTATATTTTTTTAAAGGAATTGAGTTCTTCGGTGTAACTAGTGACGTCTAATTATAACAATTACAAGGATAGGCGTTATAGTATATTTTTCAGAGGAAATGTGTTCTTCGGTGTAACCGTTGACGTTTAACGATGATAATTATGAGAATAGGCATTAAGGTACATTTTCAGAGGAAATGAGTTCTCCATTGTTGCCGGTAACCTCAAATAATTGCATTGTAGTGCATTTTTCAAATTAGTTGAGTTACTGATGCACGAAGGATGATGATAGGGTATGAAAATTTTTCAAATAAATAAGTTCTTTGGTATGACCTGTGATGTCTAATGATGGTGATTTTGATAGCATAGGCACTACGATACACTTCTTAGAGGAAAGGAGTTCTTCGATATGACTAATGATGTCAAGCGATAGCAGGCTGAAACAAAGAATTATTCAGTAACGAGTCATATATAGATTGGCTTTATGGTACAGTCATAGGAGCTAAGTCCTCGGTGTACGATTTGGAAATAGTGGGCTAAGACATGTAGTTCCTCTATAGCGAGTCACATACGTTTTTGGCCTGCAAATTGAGACTTTGGGCCCAATCGTGTGCATATGATTAAGCATAGGATAGTCTTTAGAGAAACCTTAGCATATGATGTCATTATAGTATTATACTGTGTTTAGCTGACTTGTTGGATGTAGGTAACACAAGTTACGGTATGTTTTCAAGCATAAGTGTTGTTTTACTAGCTAATTAGTATTATACACATATATGATGCATTTCACTCACAGGACATATATCCGACTCCCTTTATAATTTTCTTCTCTTTTGTTATACTCTCATAGGTCGATAGAGAGGACTGGTGGTGATAAGAAGGTGTGATGGTACGATGGAGACGCGCACTTATTTATTTCTTATTTACTAGTTTATTTCATTTACTCTCAGAGATTGTATTTTTTCCATTATCTGTATAGAGAGATGTTGTATTTGGAGTTTTTTTGATACAATATTATTTTATTTGTCAGGGAACGTATTATTGATTACTTTTATATTTTATTTCTTCTGCTTTGAGTTTTAAAAAGTGTAGAATATTGTACATAACCCTATGATTTGTTTATATATTTTACCTCAAAATGATCTGTGATGTCCGCGATGTCAGCTTCAGATTATGCGTGAATCGGGGTGTCGTAGATAGTGAGTTATTACATTTGGTATAAGAGCTTAGGCTAGGCGATTCCTACTAAACTAGAATGTATGTAAGAGCGTATTAGTAATATATGTGCATATGTGTGTATTGAAAATGGGTTCTTTATACATATGTGTGTGTGTATGCTACACCCTATATATTTTGACTCGTAGTGGTAATTGTTGGCTTATCACTTATAGAAGTAAATAACTATGAGATAAATAAATGTTGAGATTTACCTAGTTTGGGATGGAAGATAAATCTATCACATTTGTTGTAATTTACAACATAAAGAATTGCTAAAAGTGGGTTTATATGCCAAGTAGTAGTAAAGTATTGTGGGACTAGGAATAAATAAGAAGAAGAGTAGTACCCTTAAGTCCATAGAACATAATGTGGTGTTGATGAGGCATGATAAAGGTACTTAAGCATATTTTTAAATCGTACGACCGAGTTGGTCTTCTGTAAGTTATAATCTACTCCAATTAAAGTACTTAAATTAATTGAAATGTTTTCCCTAAAATGTAAGAAATAGTAATGTTTCGAATTTTTAGGAAAAATATAGAAGTTGAAGTTTGTTTAATATACTGAAATAATAACCTATTTATTTTAAGTTGAAACATGGGGAAATCTAATAATTGAAAATTTTTCATAAATATTTTAAAACTTTAGTTTTTGAAAAAAAAGTTTGCGTAAGGCGCATTATTGCCTTTATATTTTGTTATATACTTTCCTTTGATAAAGAAATAATTCAAAGTAAATTGACAAGTACAGACCCATCCTTTTGAATTTCCTTTATTTATAATAAATATTTTTGTCGTACTTTGTAAAAAAATTACTTAAAATATTACACTTTTGTGAAAGTTTCTAATTTATAAAGTTTAAAATGGTTTATTTTTTAAGTTTATTTTTCTAAGCCAAATTCGAACATTTTGGATAGAATATGAATTGAATAAAAGGGATTTTAAATTATTATTTTAAAACTTATGGAACATTTCAATTCAAAAATGCATGCATGTTTAAACGGAAATTAAAGGACTTGTAATATAAACCCTTAAAAAGATGCATTAGTAAATAATTTAAAATTTTGGAAATTATTTTCAAATTCGATATGAAAATAGTTAGTTACCAAAATCGAGTTTTAAAAATTATGTTTTTATGTATATACATAACATAATGTTTAAATGTGTTGGGAATTGTTTAATTATAAAATAGAATAATTATATATATATATATATATATCATAAAGTGGTTATAAATTATATGAAATAAGGTTATGAACAAAAATTATTATTATTTAGAAAATAACCAAAGTTATTTCAAATATAATTATATTTTGAGTAATTAATATTAAATTGGTAACTCTATAAAGGATTGAGTTTTGGAGGTTAAATATGTTTAAGAATATATATTTTTAAGAATTGTTGAAAAGAAATTATCATAGAAAATTGAAATAAACTTTTTTTATGATTTCCTATGAAATGTCTAAAGTGTGAAAGTTTTGAAAATTTGTTTAAGTAAAATTTAAAGAGTTTATTATGAGAAATTTTTGTGGTAATCGAACCTAACGTTGGTTGAAGTTAACAGAGAATTGTATGGTTTTCCAATCTTACTAGTTTTATGAAGAATAAGATTTAAGTTCAACAATTTTGATTTAAAAATTGAATCGAAAACTTTTTGATATTTTCAATTGAAATTCGATTGGAGCTAGAAAACAATTACACAGCCTATAAAGTTTGAATTGGTTATGGTGAACTAACTAAGATAGTCGATATGCCTGCATGTTAAGGACTTGCTAGAAATGAATGTAATGGATTTATGAAATAGGGATTTGTACTGAAAATTAATGATGGTATTATTTACGAATTTTAAAAAAATTGAAACAATAACGAAAAATCTATTCTTGAATCGAGAATTTATTATTATTTATTAAGTTAGTAATATGATTTTTTGAAGACTATCTAAATTTTGAGCAAATATAATATGATTGGTTTACAAATTAATGACAAAAGTATTATTATTATTTAAAAATAATAAAGAGATATTTTCCATGAATATTTTTGGGTTAAATTATTACTATATTTTACGTAAATAGCAATAAAACGATTTTTTATTTAATTTATTAGTTTCGAATTAAATAATAACAAAGTGGTTGTGAAAAAATGATCTAGATAAGTATTATTGTTTTGATGTAATGTGATAATAATATTATTGTTTTGAAGGAACTCTAACGAAAAGTATTGTTTTTGGATTAAATAATGATTTTTGAGATATTTAAAGTAATATGTTTAAAACATAGGGCTTTTTTAAGTGTATTATCGAATTGAAAAAAAATACTACTTTAGGATAATTTTTTATAATAAAAAATAGTTAGACGATTTGTATTTAATAGGAAATAACAAATTTAAATTTATTATTTTGAATTATTGAGACATATGTGATTAAATGTTGTTTGAAATTAACATATATGTTTATGTTGAGGGCTGGGATACACTTATATAAGACATGACAAACAAAAGAGTGCAGTTAAGTGAAAGGTTTCTTAAAGGTAAAATAATAGAATAGAGAATCGTATGGTTTTTAAACCTTCTATTTTTTTTTGAAGAGTAATATTTAAGGTCAACAATTTAGATTTAAAAATTGAATCGAAAAGATTTTGATATTTTCAATTGAAATTTGATTGGAGCTAGAAAAGAATTATACAGCCTATAAAGTTTGAATTGATTGTGGTGAACTAGCTAAGATAGTCGATATGCCAGCATGCTAAGTACTTGCTAGAAATGAATGTAATGGATTTGTGATATCAGGATTTGTACTGAAAATTAATGATTGTATTATTTATGAATTTAAATTTTTTTTGAAACAATAATGAAAAATCTGTTTTTGAATCAAGAATTTATTATTATTTATTACACTAGTAATATTATTTTTTGAAGACTGTCCAAATTTTGAGCAAATATAATATGATTGCTTTGTAGAGCTAATGAAAAAAGTATTACTATTATTTAATAAGAATAATAAGTAGATATTTTCCATGAATATTTTTGGGTTAAATTATTACTATTTTATTTAATAAGAATAATAAGTAGATATTTTGATTGGAGCTAGAAAAGAATTACACAGCCTATAAAGTTTGAATTGATTGTGGTGAGCTAGCTAAGATAGTTGATATGCCAGCATGCTAAGGACATGCTAGAAATGAATGTAATGGATTTGTGATATAGGGATTTGGACTGAAAATTAATGATAGTATTATTTACGAATTTTAAAAAAATTTGAAACAATAATGAAAAATTTAATTTTGAATCGAGAATTTATAATTATTTATTAAGTTAGTAATATGGTTTTTTAAAGACTATCTAAATTTTGAGCAAATATAACATGATTGTTTTACAAAGTTAATGAAAAAAAGTATTATTACTATTTAAAAATAATAATAAGGAGATATTTTCCATGAATATTTTTGGGTTAAATTATTACTATTTTTTACGTAAATAACAATAAAATGATTTTTTATTAAATTTATTAGTTTCGAATTAGATAATAACAAAGTGGTTGTGAAAAAATGATCTAAATAAGTATTATTGTTTTGATGAAATGTGATAATAATATTATTGTTTTGAAGGAAATTTAACGAAAAGTATTGTTTTTGTATTAAATAATGATTTTTGAGATATTTAAAGTAATATGTTTAAAACATAGGGCTTTTTTTAAGTGCATTATCGAATTGAAAAAAATACTACTTTAGGATAATAGAGGAAAAAAATATTTTTTATAATAAACAATACTTAGACGATTTGTATTTAATTGGAAATAAGAAATTTAAATTTATTATTTTGAATTATTGAGACATATGTGATTAATGTTGTTTGAAATTAACACATATGCTTATGTTGAGGGCTGGGATACACTTATATAAGACGTGAGAAACAAAAGATTGCAGTAAGTGAAACGTTTCTTAAAAGGTGAAATAATAGAATAGAGAATTGTATGGTTTTCAAATCTTACTCGTTTTATGAAGAATAAGATTTAAGGTCAATGATTTTGGTTTAAAAATTGAATCGATTTTTTTTTTTGATATTTTCAATTGAAATTTGATTGGAGCAAGAAAAGAATTGCATAGCCTATAAAGTTTATGAACTAGCTAAAATAGTCGATATGCCAGCTTGCTAAGGACTTGCTTGAATGAATGTAATGGATTTGTGATATAGGGATTTGTACTGAAAATTAATGATGGTATTATTTATGAATTTTAAAAAAAATGAAACAATAATGAAAAATCTATTTTTGAATCGAGAATTTAGTATTATTTATTAAGTTAGTAATATGATTTTTTAAAGACTATCTAAATTTTGAGCAAATATAATATGATTGTTTTACAAAGTTAATGAAAAAAGTATTATTGTTATTTAAAAAGAATAATAAGGAGATACTTTTCATGTATATTTTTGGGTTAAATTATTACTATTTTTTACGCAAATAACAATAAAACAATTTTTTATTTAATTTATTAGTTTCAAATTAGATAATAACAAAGTGGTTTAGAAAAAATGATCTAAATAAGTATTATTCTTTTGCTGTAATGTGATAATAGTATTACTATTTTGAAGGAAATCTAATAAAAAGTATTGTTTTTGGATTAAATAATGATTTTTGATATATTTAAAGTAATATGTTTAAAATATAGGGCTTTTTTTAAGTGTACTATCGAATTGAAAAAAAATACTACTTTAGGATAATAGAGAAAAGGTATTTTTTACAATAAACAATACTTAGAAGATTTGTATTTAATAGGAAATATGTGACATAAGTGATTAAATGTTGTTTGAAATTAACATATATGTTTATTTTATGGGTTGGGATACACTTATGTAAGACGTGAACAAAAGAGTGCAGTTAAGTGAAAGGTTTCTTAAAAGGTTAAATAATAGAACAGAGAATTGTATAATTTTGAAATCTTACTAGTTTTATGAAGAATAAGATGTAAGGTCAACGATTTTGATTTAAAAATTGAATCGAAAGTTTTTGATATTTTCAATTGAAATTTGATTGGAGCTAGAAAAGAATTACACAGCCTATAAAGTTTGAATTCATTGTGGTGAACTAGCTAAGATAGTCAATATGCCTGCATACTAAGGACTTGCTATATATGAATGTAATGGATTTGTGTTATACGGATTTGTACTAAAAATTAATGATGGTATTATTTACGAATTTTAAAATTTTTTGAAACAATAATGGAAAATCTATTTTTGAATCAAGAATTTATTATTATTTATTAAATTAGTAATATGATTTTTTGAAGATTATATAAATTTTGAGCAAATATAATATGACTGTTTTACAGAGTTAATGAAAAAAAAAATTATATTATTATTTAAAAAGAATAATAAGGAGATATTATCCATGAATATTTTTGGGTTAAATTATTATTATTTTTTACGTAAATAATAGTAAAACGATTTTTTTATTTAATTTATTAGTTTCCAATTAGATAATAACAAGGGCCGACCCAGGAATTGACATTAGGATGGGCTGAGCTTTATTTTTGGATCATTTTTAATCCAAATTGTTTTGCAATATTAAATACAACTTCTTGCAAGAAAGACCAACGCTATAACAGAATATGACATTGACAATACTTCTGCAACCTCCACTATGAATATTTGAGCATTCTTAGACCTTAAATGAACTAAATCATTGAGTACCCAATCAATTTTATAGATTCTAAATTCATTTAACTGTGTACCTTCAACCAAATTAAAATCAAAAAAATTTAATCTATAGGTTGTCAATTCATTTTGTTATATACCAATACAATTTTATATGAGGATGTACAATCACAGTATGGATATACTGTGTTTAATTAGAACATGAAATAATAATGGCAAGATATTAAATCACCAAAAGGAAATTTTTTGCCCATAATTCAAGTTTAATGCTTCAATAAATTAAGAATTCACTTTCAGTCAAACTTGATTGCAAGCACCAAGTAAACAAGACTTTAAAAGTTCATGTTTTAAATAACCCAAATTAGAGGTCAAATTAAAGATTGGCTTTGGGATTAAATCCTAATTTTGTTATGAAATAAATTACAATCAATATCTAGGAAAAAACCGATTAACATACTTCCTAGCAGATATGCATCGAATTTTAGTGATGATAGCCATCGAACTTTTGTTTTCCAAAGGATCCAGAAGCAGCCAATCAAGATTGGGATGAACCATAGAACCTGATGTTTTAGTGATGAATTATGCCATGGGACAGTAAATTAATGCAATCTAGTTGACATACTTGGCGAGTTTCATCTATCGGGCTCTAAAATAGCAGAACAAAATTATTTTTACCCCGAGCTATAACACAGTTGAGCCTAGGGCTAGTTCTGCCCTTGGATAATAGCAAAGTGGTTGTGAAAAAGTGATCTACATAAATATTATTGTTTTGATGTAATGTGATAATAATATTATTGTTTTGAAGGAAATCTAATGAAAAGTACCATTTTTGGATTAAATAATGATTTTTGAGATATTTAAAGTAATATGTTTAAAACATAGGGCTTTTTTTAAGTGTATTATCGAATTGAAAAAAAATACTACTTTAGGACAATAGAGAAAAAGGTATTTTGTATAATAAAAAATACTTAGACAATTTTTATTTAATAGAAAATAATAAATTTAAATTTATTATTTTGAATTATTGAGACATATGTGATTAAATTTTGTTTGAAATTAACATATATGTTTATGTTAAGGGCTGGAATACACTTATATAAGACGTGAGAAACAAAAGAGTGCAGTTAAGTGAAAGGTTCCTTAAAAGGTTAAATAATAGAATATTGGTTCTAGGAGACGGCCGCCGATAGAGGATGACCATACTTGTCTAAGTAAAGTGTTTTGGGAGCACGACGATGTACATAAGGTACTCTAGCCATATGTTAGTTTATAGGACTGTTCAAGATGTGGATTTTAATATTATCATTGAAGTATCTAGTGTTGTCTGATTTCAAGATATGAAGTAAATGTCTTGACTTGCATGTACTAGGGTACATAGGCTTTTTTATAGAAAGACGAGATTTAGTGATTTGGAAGAAAATTAATTAATAGGTAAGTCTAGTTCTTTTCAGTCAGTACATGGATTTAAAGAACTACCTTATGAATTTAATTTTACAAAATAGAGACCATTTTGTGTATACCCTACTTTAAGTGCCTAACGCGGATTAAGTGAAAAGTGCAGAACTAGGTGTAATGACCCGGAATTTTTAATGTTTTGACTAAGAGTATTTAATTTATTTAAATATTCAAATTTTCTTTGAATTTAATAAATAGTAAGAAAATCAATTTTTGATAAAATGACTTGATTTTTAATTTAGTATTTTTAAATGATTTTATGGGATTTTTCCATAATTTAATTTAGAAAATATTTAAATTGTCATTTGACATATTTTATGGAAAACGTTAGTATTTTTGAAATTTCATAGAATTTGATAACCAGTTTATTTTATAATTGTTTTGTGGTCGTGTTGCATTTCTGTGCGCGATTACATTTTTATTTCTATCGTTCGCAATCTGTATGCGAACGGGATAGTGTGTAGCGGAGTATTGCAAATTTTATTTCAAAGATTTTCCCAAATTAGATCAAATTCAAAATTTTAAACTTGCCTTAATGGTGATTTGTATGTTGATGCGATGGAGGGGATAGGTAGCTTGATTTTTGGGTTAACTTTTGGGTTTTGGTTAGCTTGAGTATGAAGCAATGAATTAGCCTTTGTTATAGTATCACCTCAACTCAACAGTTATTTCATTTTTATGCTATGGCCACCCTCTTTCTCTCTTTCTTGTATTCTTCTTCTTCTCCTTCTTTATTTTCTTCTCTGTCTAATGAAAATAAATCATCCCTCTTCATTCAAAAATCTATATCATCATAACCAAGCAAAATTAGTCTAAGTGATCAAGATAAAAGTTGTTCGTTTTAGCCTCTAGGAATTTTTAAAAATGTTTGTTCGTCATTTCATTGAGTATGGTAGCAGCAAGTTTTCGAGAACAATAGTGGTGGAATATTGGTCGTTTTTCGAAAAACATGAATTAGAGAATGTAAGGTATGGTTGGGTTCGTATCATCAAGTTAAGATTTTTAGCGGCGGTCGTGTGATTTCTAGAGGCCTAGGTTGGTTATGGCGGTTAAGTGAATGGATTTCGTTAATGTAGCAATTTTTCAACGAGGTGGTGGACTAGGGCAGGAGTGGTAATGTTTGGAGCGGTTGGGTGATGGTGGGGATGTTGGTGATGGTCGTTGAACTTTGGTGGTCGGAGTGGCCTGGACAAAGTCGAACTAGGTTTTGACCCTGGTCATGGTTGGGTCCAGTTTTTTTCACGTGTTGGAAGAGGTAGGGGCAGTAGAGCTCGGCCCAAGCTTTGCTGGTGGTGCTTGGATGAAGTGCAAGTTGAATGGTGGTGGTAGCGTGGTTTGGAGTTGGTCGGAGCAGTGGCTACAGGCGATGGAACAAGGTTGGGTTCGTGCATATTATTAAGTTCCATGGTAGGTCATTTCGAATTGAGGCTAGGGTCAGATTTCGATAAGGGCGACCATTGATGGTGGCGAAGGTGCCAGTGTGATGAGCTCGGCAAAGTGGACTTGTTGGTGGCTTGGGTTTGGCGAGTGGTGGTTGGGGTGCGTCGTGCACGTGCACGGTGATGCACGATTTTGGTACAGGAGTTTGAATTGATTTTGAGGGAAGGAGGTCATGTTCAAGTGGAAGCGGGTTAGGTTAATAGCAAGTGGGCTTGGCCCATATGTGTACAGGTGAGAAACTATTTTTATTTGGTTGTTTAATTATTTACTAAATGCACTGATTTCAAATTGAGGTATCATGTGAAAGTGACTAAGGATCGTGTAATATGAAATATTAACTAAACTACTTACTTGTATGGAATATAAATATAAAAGTAAAAGTAATAAAGTAAATGACACCAGAGGTTTTTATACTGGTTCGAACTTCCCTTTCTACGTCCAATCCCAAGCTCCTTCTGGATTTAATCGATACACTCACTTGACCCGAAGGAACAGGTATTCACCGCCTGAGCAACTGAATGGGACTTCAACCGCCTAGACAACCGAATAGGACTTCAACCACCTAAGGGTAATACAATAGGACTTCAACTATAAACAGCAGGAAAGTATTTGGTTGAGTATGCTTTTGAATAGCAATGATAAGTCAATAACGTATACCCTTTCTATAATCTTCTCCTTTGTGGTATATCGTGTAGTTTGTGAAGAAAGGAAGTAATTTTGATCACAAGAAAATTTTCTTGAAGGATCGTGTGATCTAAAATGTAAAGCAATTTGTAATTGAATGCTTGATGGTTCAATAGTAAAGTTAGAAAGAACTGGGAATAGAATTGATTGTGAAAACAATGAAATAATTTGCTTTATATATAGTTTAATAATTGTAATCATTCCGGAGTAGAAACAATGAAAAGCTAGAACTGTAACTCTTGGTTTTATAGATGTAACCTTTCATGAAGAAGAGGTACCTTTTTAGGAAACTAGCCGTTATACAGATTCAGCCAGCTGAATCGACGGTTTTTTAAATCAGCAAGAAAATAGTTCAATTTAGGCCATTTTCATCCGCTGAATATTTTCAATCAGTCGGTTGAATATTCATAAATAAATATGTGCATATGCACAGATTCAGTCGGTTGAACTAGGTGGTTCAGCCGGCTAAATTGCAAGTTTGTTGTGTTGATGTTGAAATTTTAATTTTTGAAAAATTATGTGTGTATATACCACATAGAAGAGATTTTAATAACTTTATACCTCTAGACATAGACATTATGGCTGATAACTCTTTATAGCGTCAATTCAGTCTTCATTTTAATATAATTGTCTCTTTGTAAAGTTGATATTATTTCCTGCAAAAATGGTTAGTATGTACAACATATACTTGTATAGTTGTCACTATCAAAACATCAAAATATAAGGTTCTAACATTCTCCCCCCTTTTGATGATGACAACTATATAAATTCAATTTTAAATTGAGTGATTCTCGTCGTTACTTTATACTCCCCCTATCAATATGCCATTTTTTCCCTTTTTGATGATGACAACTATATAAATTCAATTTTAACTTGAGTGATTCTCCCCTTAACTTTATACTCCCTCTATCGATATGGCATATGGCCATACTTTATTCTTCCCCTTTGTCATCGACAAAAGGAAAATATATATCGATAGGAGAAATAACAAATTACAGAAGTAGTATCACAGAACACACAATTATTACATTACGTAAGACATCACAGATCGTTGGATACAATACATTACTGACATGTCACGAAAATACCATGTAGAATAATATGACAAACAAACATAATAGAACAGAAACATAATGATCAAGTTGTCACCAATATTACATCACAGATTGTTTTTAAAGAGTTAGAACATAGAACATAGATTGTAGTCATAAAAAGCTGATAATAAAAGCATACCTTGATATAAAGAATGATCAAAACTCTTGGCTTTCAGAGTTACCGACTTCGTCTTCCTCTTTAGAAGTCATCCAAGAAAAAGGAGCTGGATTTTCAGTAACTCCATTTGAAGAAGTAGGAGGAATAGCAGACGTTGACAGAAAGCTTATCCCAAATCTTGGTTCAAGAAGACTTTGATGGAATTGAGTTTTTTGTTGGTTTTTCATACGATGTGTTCTATTTTTGTTAAACGATGATCAAGCCTACTTTGGTTTCAGGAGAGGGTAACAAAGGCTTTTTGGAAGAAACATCAACGTTGATTTCTTCAATTTCATTATCATCTCTTCATGCTTGCGATCCTTGGGAGGTGGAAGCAATGCTAGTATAATGGGGTTGTGCAATATGTCACCTTTGTCGATGATATATCCTGTGGAGTTATCTCAAATGTGACAGATCCTCCATCTGACTAGGCAATGTCTGTTAACATTTCTTTATTTCTCGTCATATGTTTTGAGCAATCACTATCAAATATCCATTTTCCTCTTTTTTTATGTGGTACATCATTATTTGAGGCCATAAAGCATATGTTGCTTGTTCTGAATCACTGTCGCTGCCGCTGCCTGATGAGGAAGAGGAATCTGAGTCATCCCATGTAACTGAAAAGGCTTGTTTCTTCTTATATCTATCGCTCTTGCTTTTATAATTATTTCTCTCTTTCTTCCGATCTGGACAGCCTTTCTTCATATGCCTCTTTTTGTGACATTCATAGCATTCAAGAGTTAAGGCAGATGGTTTGTTGTTGTCTGTTATTTCCAAACTTTTTATTCTTCCTAAATTTCAAAAACTATTTGAAGTTCTTAGCTATAAATTCCATATCATCTTCATCTTCATCGGATTCTTCTTGTTTGGCCTGGAATGCTATTGTTTTTCTATCTTGAGCTTGAACACTTTTTGCCCGCAAATTAACTTCATATGACATGAGATTTTCTATTAACTCTTCATGTTTTATGGTACAAATTTTGTTAACTTCCTCAATTGCTAAGACTTTTCATTCCCACTCATCCGTTAAAGAGTTTAGGATTTTTGAAACAATATCAAAATCAGTATATTTTCTCCTAATGCCAGAAGTGAGTGACATATATCTTGAAACTTGGAATACATCTTATTTATGGTTTCATCTTGCCTCATTCTAAAATTTTGAAATTGATTCTTAAGCATAGATATCTTTCTTTGTTTAACCTTATTAGTACCTTCATGAGTAACTTTGAGAGTGAGCCAAATTTCATAAGTACATATACTAACTCTATCTATGGAACAAAACAACATATTCATAGCTTTAGCAATTGCAGTAGCATCTAATTTCTGTGTATTTGACCATTGTACATAAGGAGTGGCAAGTACAAAATATTCTTGTTGAGTGATATTCCAAGTGTTGTATCCATTTGCTTGCATGTAAGTTCTCATCCTTGTTGACCAATAATTATAGTTTAATTCGTTAAATAGTAGTGGTCATGCAGTGGATTGACCTTCAACAAAACTTGATGTTGTGTTATTTTCCATATTACTTGAATATCAAAAACTTTGTTATGGTTATATGTTGACCTTGCTTCGATGCTAAATGAAGTGACTAAGGATCGTGTAATATGAAATATAAACTAAACTATTTACTTGTGCCGAATATAAATATAAAAGAAAACGTAATAAAGTAAATGACATCAGAGATTTATATACTAGTTCAAACTTCACGTTCTACGCCCAGTCTCAAACTCCTTCTCGATTTAATCGATACCCTCACTTAACCTGGAGGAATCGATATTACACCGCCTGAGCAACCGATCAGGACTTCAACTGCCTAGACAACCGAATAGGACTTTAACCGACTAAGAATACTACAACAGGACTTCAACTATAAACAGAAGGAAAGTATTTGACTGAGTATTCTCCTGAATAGCATTGATAGATCAATAACGTACACCCTTCCTATAATCTTCTCCTTTGGGGTATATCGTGTAGTTTGTGAAGAAAGGAAGTAATATTGATCACAACAAAATTTCCTTGAATGATCGTGTGATCAAAAATGTAAAGCAGTTTGTAATTGAATGCTTTAGAGTTCAATAGTAAAGATAGAAAGAATTGGGAATAGAATTGATTGTTGAAACAATGAAATATGCTTTATATAGAGTTTAATAGTTGCAATCATTCTTGAGAAGAAAAGGTGAAAAGTTGGGACTACAACTCTTGGTTTTAAAGATGTGACCCTTCATGGAGAAGAGGTGCCTTTTCATAAAACTTGTTGTTATAGAGATTCATCCAGCTGAATGAAATTTGGTAGCCAGTTGAATCGCTGATTTTTTAAATCAGCAAGAAAATAGTTTAATTTAGGCCATTTTCAACTGATTGAATATTTTTAGTCAATCGGCTGAATATTCATAAATAAATATATGCATGTGCAAAGATTTAGTCAACTAAACTAGGTGGTTCAATCGGCCAAATTGTAAGTTTGTTGTGTTGATGTTGAAATTTTAATTTTTGAAATTTTGTGTGTGTGTGTATACCAAATATTGAAGATATTTTAACAACTTTATACTTCTCGACATAGACATTATGTAACATCTCACTATTTTGGACCATTCAAATCGACAATAAATCCACACATGTCGGACTCGAATACTTCAAAATAGTGGATTGTTAAGAAAATTTGGAGCAAATATAATCAAACACAGAATCACAGACACAGAATATCAGAATAACTCGCAGCGGAAATAAAATACCATAGTAGTTCATGAAGCTACTACATAAATAATCTCAAAATAGATACAAAATACCATAGTCTGAAAAACAAATACAACAGAAGTCTGAATACATAGGTCAACTGATACAAAAGCAATACTGAATAAATAGTAACTGGAATAGAAATAGATGACAGATAGATAAATAAGCTCCAACAAATCTCTAGCTCTAGAAGATGAATCAAAGCTGTGATACTCAGGCTGACCCGAGCGTAAAGCAAAACACAAAACACTCGAGTCAGGACATACATACTTATACAATGTAAACCAACTCAAGTGAACTGTAACAGGAATGCACAAATAACTTAAAGGATGCTTGGGATCGCCCATCCTTTAAGGATCCGCTAAACCATCTAATAAGCAGTAATGAACGCTATCAAAGTAATGCTTAGATTAAAGCAAATTATGCAAAAATAATAGTGTTAATGTGACTGGGTTAGCGCAAAGCTGCAGCAATGCCCACCTCTAGCCACACTTTATAACATACAACCGTTATTATAACCCGTGGTTATAAATTTCAAAATGGTTTATATTTCAAATCAAAACAATTCATTTAAACCATTTAAGATGAAGTCATTATACTTTCAAATCAAATATTCAATTCCCAAAATTTTAACATTTTTTTAAGCTCGTTTATTCAATAGTAATAATCCAAAACATTGTATTTTCAGCATTCGCAGCTTTCAGAAAATGCCGTTGTAAGTATAGTGGTAAAATTTAAAAAAAACAACACAATTCAGAAACAATAGCACTTATAAGCTGTTGCTGTAGATACGGTGGTAATTTGAAAACAGTTCATTGTTGGAAACAACAGCATTTATAAACTGCTGCTGTAGAGACAGTAGTAGATTTGAAAAACAATACACTGAAACCACAGCATTTCTCGAATGCTACAATTTCTGTTATAAGTTGTACTATGACATTTTTAAACAATATATCTTCAACTTTTATCATTTTTAACTTATCAAACTTATTCCACTTTTCAAAATTATTTATCAGGATATCATTTAACTTATAAATTTAATAAAATAACATTTTATTAATAAATATTCAATTAAATTATAATTCATTTACATTAAGTTAAAATTCACTATAAGTTGCTTAACTTTTATTTTAACACATAACTTGATATTTCTTTTACTTTAAAAATATCCATTTCATAATAAATATTTTAATTACTAAGTTAAGCTTAAAATTTCCGTTTTAACTCAAATTTCAATTATTAAGTTAAATCAAATTTTAAATTACAATTTAAACCATTTATTAACTTATAAAATTTTAACTTTTAGGAAATCACTGTTTAAACCATTTAAATCCAATTTAAGTCAAAATTTCACATTTTTACATTTAAAATACTTAATAATCTCTAAAATCCCATTTTTAATCAAATTTCAATTATTAAGTTAAATCAAATTTTTAAATTACAATTTTAAACCATTTATCAACTTATAAAATTTTAACTTATAGAAAATTACTATTTAAATCATTTAGATCCAATTTAAGTCAAAATTTCACATTTTTACATTTAGAATACTTAGTGATTTCTAGAAAATCATATTTTAAAATTAACCACGGGTTCGCATAATATTTTCTAACTTAGGTCTAGTGGTACGGATAATAAATCATTTCAATCCATAATTAGTTAAAATCCCGAGATTTATCATTTCATACCCGCAATCCCAAGTCAAATAAAAATCGCTCGAGCCTATCATTTCAGCTCGTAACGACCTTTCCCTATTCTAAAGTCCATTCGGGTATGTATCATTTCAACCCATAGTGATTCTATACTAACAGGGAACTTGCAGTGTGAGAGACAGAAAATAAATAAATAGTAAAACATATCATATGATGTCATGTGATTCAACAGGTATATAATCAGGTAATATCATCATATAATGTCATATAACAGTCAAATGTGATCATATAACATAGCATATCAATTACTACACATTCAAGTGACTTTGTTTCACATTTATATAAGTACGATTTGTCGAGAGTGATAAACTCACCTTCTAAAGCTAGAGATGACAAATTCGAGATACACAACTAAACTCCGAAAAGCACGACAAAGCACGAACTAGATTTGAGTGGATGGAGAGCCAAGATTCAATCTTGTAAACAACAAATATATAACATATATATAAGTATAAAATTTATCAAAGGAAAATGAATCAAAATAAATGCACAAAACAAATCAAAATGAAGCAAGGATGGCTTTACCAAGGCAAGTAGGTTCGGCCACTTTGTAGATTGGCTAGACCACCATCAAAATGCTCGGCCTATGATCTGATCTAGCAACTAGGCTCGGCTATGGTCAGCAAATAGAAGGCAAAGGCTAGAATGTGAAGGGGTAGGAGTTACAATTCATGGAAGGTAAAGAGGCTAAGGCAAGTTGAAGTTTGGGTTCGGCCCTATGCTATTGGGCTCGGTCAGGTGGTTGCATGGTTAGGTTCAGGTCTGGTCACATCTTGTAGGGTGCGGCAGTGGTCATGTCATGGCAAGGGGATGGAGGAGGTGGAAGACAAGGTGGAGGCCGAGGCAACAAGGAGGAAGGTGGTGATTCAATGGAGTTCGGCTAGGGTTTTGCATGCTTTAGTGATGGATTGGTCATGGCCTTGCTGGGATGATGGGATGGTGATGGAGGCCAATCATGGTGGTGGTGGAAAGGGGATGTGGTCGGCAATAGCATGATGGCCGAGCCTAGCCTTGAGAACAAAGGAGAAAAACAAATGAAAAAGAGTAAAAGAAGAGAAGGGGAAGCCATAGAACTTACTGAATTTTTCTTCCAGGGAATAAAAATGAGAAAGAGAAGGGAATGAGATGTTTTGTACGTGAATTAGAAAGAGAAGTGGACGGCTAAGGGAAAGATGAAAAGGCTAGAAAATGTAAAGGCAAAATAAAGATATAACTTAAGTCTTTTGAATTTCCAAGCCCATTATCAAGCCCATTTCAAAACAAATTCAACACAGTAAAATAAACAAAGTCCAAACAAAAATCAAAATGGAGAAATGAAAATAGATAATAGAAATACAGAAAATAATCGCGTGTAAACGCTGAATTTTATCAAATTTAAAAAGTATAAAACAGAATTGGAGGAAACGAAAAATAGGATGAATATCAGAAACAAATACAGTTTAAAAGAAAAAGATAAAATTAAAAAAATTCAAATTTAAAGATTTCAACCGTAAGTCAAAGTTTGACCAACGTTGACCAAATATACAATTTCCAAAAAATCATTATTTTATTATATTTGGAAAATAAAGTATAAACAAAATCCAAAATTGCATTGGAAAATCCCAAAATTCAATTTAAAATGATTTAAAAATCAAAGTTTCAAATAAATTAATTTTAAATATTTGTTAAAAGTATGGGTTGTTACACTCTCCCCCACTCAAAACTTTTCGTCCTCGAAAAGGAAGAAGGTAGGAGAATAGAAACAACTAGAAAGAAGAATAGGTTGAAAGACAAGGTTAACAATTAATTTAAAACTATATAAATTTCAATTTAAATTATTTAATATTTAATAATTTGGTTAAACCCATTTGTAAAATTTCTTGCTTCCTTTATAAATACCATTTATATGTTTAAATAACACCTTTATAAATATATGAAGACTTATTTGAATACAATTATTTATATCATTACTTATATTTACAAAGAAGCTATTGAAAATATTAAATCCATAATTCATAAATTTATTAATTTATCTCTAGATACTTTTCAACATTACTAATAAATCAATAATCATTTTCTTTAAATATATTGTATTTAATTCATAACTTCTAAAATATTTACAACCCTAATAATTTACTATTAAACCATGTAGTATATAAATAAACAATATTTTAAACATTTTAAATTATTTAGAAAGAGAATTGATCAAAATATCCTTTATATAATACTTTATCAAAATAATTTTATAATAAAATACTTTTATATCGAAACAAATTTTCCTTTTGAAAATACTTTTATAACTCGACGTCTCAACAAGTTTATCCTCGTTCCTACAAACTCTGGCCATGCGTTGATCAGGCGCAAAGCTAGAATTCTCCAAGTACTTAGTAGACTTGTTTCAACTCCCAGTGAAAATACTGGAAAAACCTTCAAAACCGATATGGAAAGTACAATCCAAACAAATCAACCGAATCAAACCAAATCATGGATCGTAGATACACAATGGTTATGCCTGGATCCCCCAGGAAACATCCGTACCCGTAGGCCGTCACAGCCCCTGCGAATTACGCCATGATAACAACTGTAGACCGCAGATACACAATGGTTACGCCTGGATCCCCCAGGAAACATCCGTACTCGTAGGCAGTACAGCCCCTGTGGATTACGCTACAAAACGACCCATAGATCGCAAATACCCAATGGTTATGCCTGGATCCCCCATGAAACATCCGTACACATAGGCAGTCACAGCTCCTGCGAATTACGCTATGCAGTCGAGTTCATAAGACCATGGGTAACGCCATGGAATTCGATGGACACTCGAGTATCATATCCGGAAAACCAAATCAAAGAGAATAATATCGATAAAATGAATCCCAAATGTGGCCACAAATAGGATATCAAGCAGAAGGCACTTTCCATATCTTTACTTCGAAAATATGTATCATATAGTACCATTTAAAATCAATTTCAAATATCATACTTATATAAAGTCCATTATATATAAGATTTCATTTTCAAATCGAATACTTTCCAAAATCAATAGTATATCAAACCACACTTATATAGACTTCGATTATATAAGATTTCGCTTTTCAAATTGAGTACCCTTCCAAATCAATAGTTTTCGAATCAACTTCATACTTATGCAAATCAATTTTATATAAGTTCGATAACTCCCAAATCAAGTATTTAGTAAGATAAGGTTCTCAATTTCAATTCGTTTCAATATCAGTTCAGTTTCAAAATCATATATGATTTCACCAAATTATTTCTTAACTAAATATCTTCAGTTTCAAAGTTTCCAAGGTATTGGGTTTAGAAAATAATCCAAGTTTGTTTCCAAATAAATATATTTTATGTCAAACAAATTCATTTCCAAAGTCATAGTACTTTCAAGTATATAATACTTTCGAACCCAAAACTATTTGAAATAATAATACTTTGGAAATCATAATACTTTGAAATTCAAACTTTGGAAGTCATAACACTTGAAATCATAACACTTTCCTTCAAACAGTTTAGACATTAATAGTAGTTATAAAATAAAATAGTTTATAAAGTAAAATATTTAAATAAATAGTAATAGGTTAAAACAATTTATATTAAAATAATTAGTATTTTTAAAATAGTTTATATTAGAAATAGTTACATTAAAAATAGTTTATAAAAATAGTTAAATTAAAAATAGTTTATATTAAAAATAGTTATATTAACAATAGTTATATTAAAAATAGTTATATTAAAAATAGTTTATATTAAAAATAGTTATATTAAAATACTTTATATAATACAATAGTTTCTTCAAATTCCACAAATCGATTCAACTCAACTCAAATTCCAAAATTCAAATTTAATCCAACCTCAAATCCTCAAATTTCAATTCAATTCAGTTTCTCAATAAACCATTTCAATTTCAATATATTTCAAAGCTTTATATATTCAATATTTCAAAACTAAATTTGATAATTTCATTTATATCTCAAATTCATTTTACTATTGTTTAGTTTGAAATATTCACTTAATCATTTCAATAAAATCTAAATACAACCTCAATATTCAAATTTAACTAAACAAAATATCCCACTCAAATTTATATAAATTTGAAATATGCATTTAAGTCACTTTTAATCAAATCCAAGTTATTAAAATCATATCTTTGAAATTTCAATTTTTAATAAATTTCAGATCAAGCTTATTTAAGTATAATTCTTAAATAAATATAATTTCAAATCAATCTCAATTTATCTTTCCAACCTGAATCATTATAAACTCTATATTTGAAAATATATAGATATTGAATAAATACTAGGTTTTAAATCCCAATCTATTTTCGAAATCAAATCTTTTTTTCTTCTCAAAATCAATTATACCCCAAAATGTTTACCAAGTTTATAACTCTTCCTCTTAAAACCTTTAAATTATTTATTTCTATACGAAAGATCCAATTTACCCTTTGAAAATTATTATTATTATATATATAGTTTTATAAAAGAAGTTACTAAGTTAAAACATTTAAAAATAAATTTTATTCAAAGTATTTTAAAACTAAACTTCATACTAGTATAATTCAAAATAGTCTTATTTATTTACTTAACAAAACAGTTCCAAACTTATTTAAATGATATTACTTCGTACTTAAACATACAAACTAAACTTATGTACTTTATCAAATAATTTATACCTTTCGAAATTTCTTAGCTTTGAAAATTATACCTTGATTTGGAAGTGTTCGAACATTCAAAATAGTTGGAGAAATCAAATTTCCAATCCAAGAGTTGGGAATCAGTAACAAATCAGTAAATCAATTTCAAAAGATAGGGTTATACCAAATCAAATCTGAAACTCGAGGACTGAACACCGGGCTTACTTCAAACTGTTTCAAATATATATACATATATCTTTCGAATATCAAATCATACTTCGGAACTTGAAATCAAAATTGGTTTCACAAATCAATCGCATAGCAAAGCTACAAAAGTGGCCTCTCCCACTCAACATAGGTGAGTTCTGGACTTCTATTTTCTTTGAAAACTTCTTTGAAATTTCTTTGAAATCATTGGAGCTCATTTGAAGTCATTTTAAACACTTCTTATTCGGAAAATACTTTCAAATCGTATTATTATATATTTTCAAGATCTTAAAACAGTTTCAAGATGCCAGAGTTCAATCTCTCAAATTTCAAATTCAAAACCCTTAAGTTATAAATCATTTTTATATAAATCAATTTCTTATATAATTTCCAAAATTTCAAATCCTTTCGAAACCTCAAATTCTCGTTTTTAAAAGGTATATAATTCTTATCTGAAACATTTCACTCTTATATATAAAATATAATCATTCTTATCAAAATAATAATTTCGATATATAAACAATTTCTAAAATACAAACAAACACAAATTTTCCAAGGGATGATTCAAGAATGGATTTCAAAACAAAGATAGAGATTCAAATTAGAGGAACTCTAATTAAATAGAATTATGATTCGAAGATAGGCTCGAACGAAGATGAGATAATTAATTACAAAATAGTAGATGGACATACATATATAAATCACGGGCAACCTTAACCGGGTCAACCGTGACTTCAGGAATATGATCGATGCAGAATTCTAAGGCAAATCGACATTCAATCGCCAGAGATAGAGTTCGGCATAGTGAAAGATAGAAGCATCTAAACCGAAGGTATAGAAATCTCCGGTGAATCAATGCCAATTGTAAGGGAGTTCACCCCTTTACAAATCATTCAAAGATTGGCGGGATCGCCGATTTTTTTATTTTTATAGAGGTCATTCAAAGTGGAGTTATGGAATGCTCCAGAATCAAAAGAATATAAATAGAGAAGACATGAATGGATTTCAGAACAAGTGGGAGCGTTCCAAAATTTCAAAGGAATCCAAACCGATGAGAATCCTAACCAAGATTATTACCAACTAGGTGGACAAGGAAAGGAATAAGGTCTAGAAAAAAAAATTTCTTTCAAAACAAGAAAATTATATCAAAATAGTCTTTGAAAAATCCTTCGAAGATCAGTTGAAAATCATTTTATACTTTGAAAATACGTTCACTCACAAAGAAAGGATTCTGAGATTGATTTCACTCATTCTAGGGTATTTCTACCCTATCTTAAATGAGTTTTTGCTCCGCAGGCTAAGGTTTGCCTAAAACCAAAGCTCTGATACCAAATGTAACATCCCACTATTTTGGACCATTCAAATCGACAATAAATCCACACATGTCGGACTCGAATACTTCAAAACAGTGGATTGTTAAGAAAATTTGGAGCAAATAAAATCAAACACAGAATCACAGACACAGAATATCAGAATAACTCGCAGTGGAAATAAAATACCATAGTAGTTCATGAAGCTACTACATAAATAATCTCAAAACAGATACAAAATACCATAGTCTGAAAAACAAATACAATAGAAGTCTGAATACATAGGTCAACTGATACAAAAGCAATACTGAATAGGAAGTAATTGGAATAGAAATAGATGACAGATAGATAAATAAGCTCCAACAATTCTCTAGCTCCAGAAGATGAGTCAAAGTTGTGATACTCAGGCTGACCCGAGCGTAAAGCAAAACACAAAACACTCGAGTTAGGACATACATACTTATACAATGTAAACCAACTCAAGTGAACTGTAACAGGAATGCACAAATAACTTAAAGGATGCTTGGGATCGCCCATCCTTTAAGGATTCGCTAAACCATCTAATAAGCAGTAATGAACGCTATCAAAGTAATGCCTAGAGTAAAGCAAATTATGCAAAAATAATAGTATTAATGTGACTGGGGTAGCGCAAAGCTGCAGCTATGGCCCACCTCTAGCCACACTTTATAACATCCAACCATTATTATAACCCGTGGTTATAAATTTCAAAATGGTTTATATTTCAAATCAAAACAATTCATTTAAACCATTTAAGATGAAGTCATTATACTTTCAAATCAAATATTCAATTCCCAAAATTTTAACATTTTATGAAGCTCTTTTATTCAATTGTAATAATCCAAAACATTATATTTTCAGCATTCGCAGCATTTAGAAAATGCTGCTGTAAGTATAATGGTAAAATTTAAAAAAACAACACAATTCAGAAACAGTAGCACTTATAAGCTGCTGCTGTAGATACAGTGGTAATTTGAAAACCGTTCATTGTTGGAAACAGCAGCACTTATAAACTGATGTTGTAGAGACAATAGTAGATTTGAAAAACAATACACTGAAACCACAGCATTTCTGGAATCCTACAATTTCTGTTATAAGTTGTACTATGACATTTTTAAACAATATATCTTCAACTTTTATCATTTTTAACTTATCAAACTTATTCCACTTTTCAAAATTATTTATCAGGATATCATTTAACTTATAAATTTAATAAAATAACATTTTATTAATAAATATTCAATTAAATTATAATTCATTTACATTAAGTCAAAATTCACTATAAGTTGCTTAACTTTTATTTAAACAAATAACTTGATATTTCTTTTACTTTAAAAATATCCATTTCATAATAAATATTTTAATTACTAAGTTAAGCTTAAAATTTCCATTTTAACTCAAATTTCAATTATTAAGTTAAATCAAATTTTAAATTACAGTTTAAACCATTTATTAACTTATAAAATTTTAACTTTTAGGAAATCACTGTTTAAACCATTTAAATCCAATTTAAGTCAAAATTTCACATTTTTACATTTAAAATACTTAATAATTTCTAAAATTCCATTTTAATCAAATTTCAATTATTAAGTTAAATCAAAATTTTAAAATACAATTTTAAACCATTTATCAACTTATAAAATTTTAACTTATAGAAAATTACTATTTAAATCATTTAAATCCAATTTAAGTCAAAATTTCACATTTTTACATTTAGAATACTTAGTGATTTCTAGAAAATCATATTTTAAAATTAACCACGGGTCTGCATAATATTTTCTAACTTAGGTCTAGTGGTACGGATAATAAATCATTTCAATCCGTAATTAGTTAAAATCCCGAGATTTATCATTTAATACCCGCAATCCCAAGTCAAATAAAAATCGCTCGAGCCTATCATTTCAGCTCGTAACTGTTAGTCCATGAGTTGATGGTTTTGATGACAACAACCTTAGAATAAGATTATAAAATATAAATCCTAACATTATAGTTTAGATATATATGTATATGCAGGATTTAACCATGCAGGTACTAAGAATGAAGACTGTACAATATAGAGATTCAAGATATCAAGATTGAAGACTCATGAGTATCAAGAATATCAAGAGTTCAAGATTTCAAGATAAGTATTGAGTCTAGAATTATGTTAAAACTTCATAATAGCACTGAAATCTTCACTCCATTTTTCTTTTGGGATGGAACCCATTTCTACCTTTTTAGTGGCTTACAAACCCACGACAAGTAACTTACAAACCTACGACAAGTGGCTTACAAACCCATGAACATCATGGTTTTGTACAAGTTCTCGAGTCCTGATGTGATGAGATATTCTGCAGGAAGAAGCTTGCAAAAGTACTTCAAAATGATTTTCAAAACTACTTCAGAATGATTTTCAAAACTGCTTTTCAAAATGTTTTAGCCTTAAAAACTATCTTTTCAAATGATTTTCAAAAGGCTGTTTTAGCCTTAAAATATTCTTTGTTTTTGTTTTTAATAAACTCTTGTTTTAAACTTCGTTTGTTTTAAACTATCTTTTAATTATAATATATTTATACTTAGATTTAAATATAAAATTATAGTAAAATTATATATATATATATATATTATTCTCTATATTTATCTATGTATTTTATCTATAGTCAAGTATATTTATAAAGTTTAAACAGTTTTTAATATAAGATAAAGGTTATTTTCAAAGAAAATCAAATCTTCAAAAAATGCTTTGGGATGTCGACATGCCCTAGTACCCCATGTCGACATAGTGTCAGTTAGATTCAAAAATTTGAATTTCAAAAGAAGTGTCTATTCGTCATAACCTTTCACGAATGGACATGGCTGTTGTTCTTCTATAAATAGGGGTTAGTTTCAACGAATTTGTATATAGATTTTCTGGTTTTTCACTTCTCTTCTTCTTCCACATTTCTTTATACATATTCTTACCATTACTCTGCCGAAATCAACATTGAATCTAACTAGATAATCTCTGGTTTGATTCTCTGTCACTATCTCATCAAGATCCTCGGTGTTATTCAGAGTTATAGGCTTTCTTTGTAATCAATAGAGTAAAAGGTGTGATTGTAGCCTTGAAAATAAATCAAGTGAGAAAAGGTGTGATTGTAGCCTTGAGAAATCAATTGGGTGAACTTGTTGCCCGGAAATCAAGTATCTCTACCCAGAGGATTGTGATTCTGGAGGGTGTACCTCGTGGCCTTGAAATCGAGGGTTGTAATTGTTGAATTGCTTTTGAAAGGAAATCTGTACTTAGTTGTGCGGGACTGGATGTAGGGTAACTCCGAACCAGTATAAAATCCGGTGTGTTCTTTCCTTTACTGCATTTACTTTATTTCTGCATCTGTGTTTGATTCTGTGATTATATATGTGTCTGAATATTGCATACATTTGTGTGCAAATCAACAATAACTCAAAAAGATTTAGTAATTTCTTATAAACACTATTCACCCCCCCTCTAGTGTTCATTCTAGCTTTAAGATCCATATTCCACATTCCTCACATTTGGTATCAGAGCAAGGTTTTCAAAAGTTTCATAATCTGAATTTTAAAAAGTTTTCTAAATAGCTACCAACACTGGTACTATTTCTAACACTAGTTCATTTGTAGAAGGTCAGTCTACTGTCAGACCACCACTTTTTATTGGCAGTAACTATGCATATTGGGCATGTAGGATGAAAATATATTTACAATCTATAGGATTAGACACTTGGAATATCACACAGAATGAATATTCTGAACCCACAACTGACTTTGCACGGTGGACCACTGAGCAAAAGGCTGTTGCACAAAATAATTCTAAAGCAATGAATATTCTGTTTTGTTCACTTGATAGGAATGAATTTAATAGAGTGGCAGTTTGTAAGTCTGCATATGAAATCTGGAAAACTTTGCAAGTTACTCATGAAGGAACAAGCAAAGTTAAACATACCAAAATTTCCATGCTCACAAATCAGTTTCAGTTATTTAAAATGAATACTAATGAGTCTATTTCAGATATGTATAGTCGATTTCAGGATATTGTGCATTCTTTAATATCCTTGTGAAAGGAATTTTCGGAAGAAGATCAAGTCAGAAAAATTTTAAACTCTCTCACTCCAGAATGGGATCAAAAGACACTTGCAATCGAAGAGGCAAATGACATCATTACTTTAAAGATAGAAGAATTAATTGGAAATCTAATGTTGTTTGAAGTCCAAATGATCGGGAGAAGAGAAAGCAAAGCATCTGAAAAGAAATCAATGGCATTCAATGCATTGACCGATGAATCAGACTTAAATAGTGATAATGATGAAGAGATAGCTCTTATGACCAGAAATTTTCGGAAATTCTTGAAATACAGAAAGATGAATAATTTCAAGAGAAACAACTATAAGAATCCGGGAAATCAGAATGTAGTGCCAAATAATGTCAAATGTTTAAACTGTGACGAACCAGGCCATATCAAAAGAGACTGTCCGTATCCAGAAAGGCAGAATCCTCCTATAAACAATGAATCAGTAAAGAAACAGAAGCGTGCATTTACTGCTACTCTAGATGACTCAAACTCGTCCTCAAGCGATGATGATCAGAAGACAGATAACTCAAATTTGTGTTTTACGGCAGTTCACGACTTCAACAAATTCAAGGAAACGGACTCAGAAAAAGGTACACATTTACAATACAATTGATTGAAATTGCATGCTTAGAATTAGATGATTGATTGCTTGATTGATTGTTTTTTTTGAATTGGTGTGTTGATTGAATTTTAAATTTATTTTCTATTATTTTATTATAATTTTATTATTATTATTATTATTTTTATTATTTTTATTATTATTTATATATATATATATATTTTATGGAATATAATATAATCATAATATTATTCCAGATATATATATTTAGTCATATATATATATATATATTAGAGTAGTTAGGAAAATTAAATCATAGAATATTTCAGGCACATGTCGACATGGTCCCTACCATGATGTCGACATGGGTACAAATTTTGAAATTCAAAATTTGAATTCAAATGCTTGAATTTCCCTCCACCTTTTCACTTCATTCAATACTCTGAAAAGGCATCTTTTGACCAGAGAACATGTCTTTCGAAAATCTATTTATTCACTATCTTTTATCACAACTTTTCACTTTCATTTTCAAATTCAAACTCTCTCTTCAAAACTCCAAGCTCTCTACTCTCTACTTTAATGGCTTCTTCAAGCAACCCCTCCACCATGAGACTTTTCAGAAACTTGAAAGAGCAACTCCTCAATAATCCGAAGGCAATAAAAGCATACATCAATTATGCTAACTATGGAAAAGTCCATCCTGGAAAGTTTGCTATTTTTCAAGATTTTGCTTCCTATGAAATTGATACTCTTTTTGCAAACAATCAAATTCTTAGTCTTGTTGATTCTTCTCAAAATGATTTTGTTCGTTACCCAAATCTTGTTAAAATTTTCTATGCAAATCTCAATCGAGAATTTTATGAAGGAAATGATAATGAAATTTGGAGTAGTGTCAAAGGCACTAAAATTGTTTTGAATTGTGATCTTTTGGGTACCATTCTCAATTGCAAAAGCACGGGAATGGATCTTTCTAGTTTTCAAATCGATGAACATGATCGTGAGACATTTCATCATATTTTTGAAAGAGATGAAAACTTTTAATTTAAAAACCGAAACTTTCGTCCTAAAGCAAGAATTGTCAATCTTCTTTTACAACATACTTTGACCCCAAGATCGGGAAATTTTAACAATCCTACTTCAAAAGTGTGCAAAGCACATTTTGCTATCTTCGGAAATTATGATATCAATTGGGCGCAAGTTATTTTGGATGAACTTCGTCCTAAAAATTTTGAAATGGGAGAAAACACTTTATATCATGGAATTTACCTTACTCGGATTTTCAACTATTTTGGAGTAAATTTCAAAGGAGAAGAAATTATTTCAAGAAAAGTTTTTAATATCTCAAACATTTCTCTCATGAAAATCTCATATGTTTTTCAACCTTATAAGACTCTTGCCGAAAAGGAAGAGCATTTGGCTCATGAAGAAATGGAAGAGGAGGAAGAAGAAGAAGAAGAAGAAGGGGATGAAATGGAAATAGAAGAAGAAGAAGGTGAAACATCCCTAGAAAGTATTGAATATCCCTCCAATCCTAGCAAACAAAACCCTTCTCAAAAACCAAAAGATAATTGTTAAGAATCAACGGATTCTTAAACGATCCGTTAAGTAAGAAGTTGGACAAAATGTCATCCAAGTTGACCAAGTTTTTCTCCAAAGTCAGCAAGAAACTTGGATTATCTTCATCTTCATCATCCTCTAACTAGTTGTATCTTTTCATTTCATGATGTATTACTCTAGTATGCTTTAGTTTGAATGTTTATATAGTTCTTTATGGTTAATCATTGTATTATCCTATCATGCAATGAAATTGATTTCCTTTTATGTTATCTAACTTATCTTATCTCATGAATAAATGTTAGTATATTATATAAATATATATATATACACAATTATTCACAAAATCAAAATAAATCATCAAAATTCACTGGACCATGTCGACATCCCCCCATTGACCATGTCGACATGTACTGGTCAGAAATGACATTTCATTTCAAATTTGAAATTTGAATTACTACCCTATGTCTATTCATTTCAAACGAATTCCTACACCTATAAATACCTATTTCTTCCAGAATTCATTACTGAATATTATTTCTTATCTATTCTATCTCTCATTCTTCTCACAATTTCAAAAATGGCTAATCCAATTCATAACTTATCCGTGAATCTTGAAGAAACTCTTAATTCATTCAAGAATATTCTCTCGTTCATTCTTCGTAACCAGCGACACTTAGAATTGAGTCAAATGCAGATGATCAAGGAGCAAGAAAGGCATTTCGAGGCAATTCGATGGATGATTTGTTCCCTGCACAAGGATGATAACGAAGCACATCCTCATGTCTCTCTCACAAATGACAATGAAAATTGGGATGCCATCAAAGCAGACCCTATTTTCGGAGAAGAAGGATGGGTAGAAGTTCCTCGAAACATTTGATGTTGGTTTGTTTGCTTTGTTTGATTTGATTGCTTTGATTGAAATTATGTGTTTTGATTGGTTTGATTGACACTTGGTGTGGATTGATGAATGTATAAATATACATTGATATATTAATTGAATATCATGTCTATAAGTATAGTTATTTCTTAATCTATCTATTATATACTCTATTATATAGTTTAATGCAGGTACTTAAGTACAAGAATGAGGGGGAGTTATATAGTTTGGAGTTAGTTTGTTTTTGTTGATGACAAAGGGGGAGAAATATAAAATAGGAGAGTTAGGCATAGATTAAGGGGGAGTTATCAGTTTTAGGGGGAGTTATTAGGATATAAGTAATATTTTATAAACAACCGTTGTCATCATCAAAAAGGGGGAGATTGTTAGTCCATGAGTTGATGGTTTTGATGACAACAACCTTAGAATAAGATTATAAAATATAAATACTAACATTATAGTTTAGATATATATATATATATATGTATATGCAGGATTTAACCATGCAGGTACCAAGAATGAAGACTGTACAGTATAGAGATTCAACATATCAAGATTGAAGACTCATGAGTATCAAGAATATCAAGATTATCAAGAGTTCAAGATTTCAAGATAAGTATTGAGTCTAGAATTATGTTAAAACTTCATAATAGCACTGAAATCTTCACTCCATTTTTCTTTTGGGATGGAACCCATTTCTACCTTTTTAGTGGCTTACAAACCCACGACAAGTAGCTTACAAACCTACGACAAGTGGCTTACAAACCCACGAACATCATGGTTTTGTACAAGTTCTCGAGTCCTGATGTGATGAGATATTCTGCAGGAAGAAGCTTGCAAAACTACTTCAAAATGATTTTAAAACTACTTCAGAATGATTTTCAAAACTGCTTTTCAAAATGTTTTAGCCTTAAAAATTATCTTTTCAAATGATTTTCAAAAAGATGTTTTAACCTTAAAATATTCTTTGTTTTTGTTTTTAATAAACTCTTATTTTAAACTTCGTTTGTTTTAAACTATCTTTTAATTATAATATATTTATACTTAGATTTAAATATAAAATTATAGTAAAATTATATATATATTATTCTCTATATTTATCTATGTATTTTATCTATAGTCAAGTATATTTATAAAGTTTAAATAGTTAATATAAGATAAAGATTATTTTCAAAGAAAATCAAATCTTCAAAAAATGCTTTGGGATGTCGACATGCCCTAGTACCCCATGTCGACATAGTGTCAGTTAGATTCAAAAATTTGAATTTCAAAAGAAGTGTCTATTCGCCATAACCTTTCTCGAATGGACATGGCTGTTGTTCTTCTATAAATAAGGGTTAGTTTCAACGAATTTGTATATAGATTTTCTGGTTTTTCACTTCTCTTCTTCTTCCACATTTCTTTATACATATTCTTACCATTACTCTACCGAAATCAACATTGAATCTAACTAGATAATCTCTGGTTTGATTCTCTGTCACTATCTCATCAAGATCCTCAGTGTTATTCAGAGTTATAGGCTTTCTTTGTAATCAATAGAGTAAAATGTGTGATTGTAGCCTTGGAAATCAATCAAGTGAGAAAAGGTGTGATTGTAGCCTAGAGAAATCAATTGGGTGAACTTGTTGCCTGGAAATCAAGTATCTCTACCCAGAGGATTGTGATTCTGGAGGGTGTACCTCATGGCCTTGAAATCGAGGGTTGTAATTGTTGAATTGCTTTTGAAAGGAAATCCGTACTTAGTTGTGCAGGATTGGATGTAGGGTAACTCCGAACCAGTATAAAATCAGGTGTGTTCTTTCCTTTACTGCATTTACTTTATTTCTGCATCTGTGTTTGATTCTATGATTATATCTATGTCTGAATATTGCATACATTTGTGTACAAATCAATAATAACTCAAAAAGATTTAGTAATTTCTTATAAACACTATTCACCCCCCTCTAGTGTTCATTCTATCCTTAAGATCCATATTCCGCATTCCTCACATTTACGACCTTTCCCTATTCTAAAGTCCATTCGGGTATGTATCATTTCAACCCATATTGATTCTATACTAATAGGGAACTTGCAGTGTAAGAGACAGAAAATAAATAAATAGTAAAACATATCATATGATGTCATGTGATTCAATAGGTATATAATCAGGTAATATCATCATATAATGTCAAATAACAGTTAGATTGATCATATAACATAACATATCAATTACTACACATTCAAGTGACTTTGTTTCACATTTATATAAGTACGATTTGTCGAGAGTGATAAACTCACCTTCTAAAGCTAGAGATGACAAATTCGAGATACACAACTAAACTCCGAAAAGAACGACAAAGCACGAACTAGATTTGAGTGGATGGAGAGCCAAGATTCAATCTTGTAAACAACAAATATATAACATATATATAAGTATAAAATTTATCAAAGGAAAATGAATCAAAATAAATGCATAAAACAAATCAAAATGAAGCAAGGATAGCTTTACCAAGGCAAGTAGGTTCGGCCACTTTGTAGATTGGCTAGACCACCATCAAAATGCTCGGCCTATGATCTGATCTAAAGCAACTAGGCTCGGCTATGGTCAGCAAATAGAAGGAAAATGCTAGAATGTGAAGGGGTAGGAGTTACAATTCATGGAAGGTAAAGAGGCCAAGGCAAGTTGAAGTTTGGGTTCGGGCCTATGCTATTGGGCTTGGTCAGGTGGTTGCATGGTCAGGTTCAGGTCTGGTCACATCTTGTAGGGTGCGGCAGTGGTCATGTCATGGCAAGGGGATGGAGGAGGTGGAAGACAAGGTGGAGGCCGAGGCAACAAGGAGGAAGGTGGTGATTCAATGGAGTTCGGCTAGGGTTTTTGCATGCTTTAGTGATGGATTGGTCACGGCCTGGCTGGGATGATGGGATGGTGATGGAGGCCGATCATGGTGGTGGTGGAGAGGGGATGTGGTCGGCAATAGCATGATGGTCGAGCTTAGCCTTGAGAACAAAGGAGAAAAACAAATGGAAAAGAGTAAAAGAAGAGAAGGGGAAGCCATAGGACTTACTGAATTTTTCTTCCAAGGAATAAAAATGAGAAAGAGAAGGGAATGAGATGTTTTGTACGTGAATTAGAAAGAGAAGTGGACGGCTAAGGGAAAGATGAAAAGGCTAGAAAATGTAAAGGCAAAATAAAGATATAACTTAAGTCTTTTGAATTTCCAAGCTCATTATCAAGCCCATTTCAAAACAAATTCAACACAATAAAATAAACAAAGTCCAAACAAAAATAAAAATGGAGAAATGAAAATAGAAAATAGATAATAGAAATACAGAAAATAATCGCGTGTAAACGCTGAATTTTATCAAATTTAAAAAGTATAAAACAGAATTTGAGGAAATGAAAAACAGGACGAATATCAGAAACAAATACAGTTTAAAAGAAGGATAAAATTAAAAAAAATCAAATTTAAAGATTTCAACCGTAAGTCAAAGTTTGACCAACGTTGACCAAATATACAATTTCCATAAAATCATTATTTTATTATATTTGGAAAATAAAGTATAAACAAAATCCAAAATTGCGTTGGAAAATCCCAAAATTCAATTTAAAAATCAAAGTTTCAAATAAATTAATTTTAAATATTTGTTAAAAGTATGGGTTGTTACACATTATGACTGATAGCTCTTTGTAGCGTCAATTCGGTCTTCATTTCAATATAATTATCTCTTTGTAAAGTTGATATTATTTCCTGCAAAAATGGTTAGTATATACAATATATACTTTATAATTGTCAGTATCAAAACATCAAAATATAAGGTTCAAACATCATGTTCATTTTAAATCTGTTTGACCCGCGTATTTTTGCATTTTACTCGTATTGACAAGTGCAATAGCTTGGTACAAATAGTTGGTAGTTTTGATGAAGTATAAAATAATTATAAAGTAATACCGATTGGATATAATTACGTCGTTCTAAATAATACGTAGTTAAATGAATTATACTTCATTATGACATCTGTTAAGAGAATAAAACACCATTCTGCTATAATTTAATTAAGTAGATTATTAGGGCATCTATTTAGCACAATAAATCTCCATTCTGTTATATTTAAATTAAGTAGATTGTTGCAAACATATATTTAGCAGAATAAATCTCTGTTCTGCTATTATACTAATTTGGACATTTATTGGTGTGCTGCTAATTAATGTGAGGACTAATTAATATTGGATGAGTGATGTGTCAACTAGAGATGGTTAATTATTAATTTTATTTACATATATGTTGCTTATGTAAATACCAGTGATATGATTTGAAAAGTGAATTTAAAATAAAGGGTAACTTGTTCAAGTACCATAGTGATCATTAAGCCTCTTTCCGAATTTGAAAAGTTATGAATTTAAATTAACTTAAATGTTATAATAGTTTGAGGTTAAGTGTTATAAAGTTATAAATGATGTTTAATTATCTAATTATTTTATAAATAATGTTTTAAAGTTAATTAATTATTTTATTAATGATGTTTAAATTTTTTTATTAGTGATGTTGAATTTAAATAATTATTTATTTATGATGTTTAAAGGCAATTAATTAATTTAATTAAGTTGTTTATAAATAATAAATTATTTTATAAAAAGTAATTTTACTTAATAAAAAAGATTTATTAAAGGAGTTTATAAATTTGAAAAGAGATCTTGGAAATCTTAAAAGAGTATTTTAAGGATTTTTAAAGTGGAATGTTAAAGTGACTATTGTTATCCATAAAATATTCTCAGGAATAAAAGTATGAAAGAAGGAACACAAAAGCATTGGAAAAGATTAGAAAGCATCAAGATGGTCTAGTTAATCATAGCTTCGGACAAGGAGCTTTCGACGAGGTCGAAGGTTGTGACACCAAAAATCTACCTTTCGACTAAGTCGAAAGGTCTTTCAACAAAGATAAAGAAAAAAGAGCACAGTCCCAAACCATTCGAAGGAGTCGAAAGGTTCTGTCTCTTAGTGTCCAAGGAGTTCTTACATTTCGAAGAGGATGAAGAAGTCAAAGAAAGTGTGAGCAACTCCATAGTTAACTTTTCGAAAGCATAACAAGCCTTTCAAACCGGTTGAAATGCATCCAGGATACCTTTCGACAATGTCGAAAGGTTTATGAAGAAAGCAACATTCATAAGTCAACAAATAATGGAAGACAACCTTTCGACAACATTGAAGGAAAGCATAGCTCTCGACAACAAATAAGTGAAGAGCAGCCTTCCGACAAGGTTGAAAGGTTTGCAGCAATCAAGTAAAGAGCAACCTTCCGACAAGGTCCAAAGGTTCATAGCAATCAGGAGGAGAGCAACCTTCCGAAAGGTCGAAAGGTTCACGGTTGTATATAGAAGGCAAACTCTTCGACAAATTCAAAAGGTTCAAAGCTGCATAAAAAAGGGAGACCTTCCGACCCAGTCGAGAGCATGGAGTCAAAAGGAGGGCCGCCTGCATCTATAAATAAGACCCAAGGGGTCCTGTTTTAGGGATCCGATTTCTCTCATTCTAATCTTGCAACTTCTTAATAAAAGCATTAACACCCTAATTGGGTGTTGATTTGGGAAATTTAATAAAATGAAGCTCTTTATTGGATATAGAGAGAAGTCTTAAGCTTTGTTAATTACTTTATTGTTTGCTTAAACCTTTGTTGGCTTAACTCCTATATTTCAAATTCAACCTCATCAAATGGTTCTTGTCGACAAGGTCGACAACATTTATGTTACAAATAACTACTACAACCCTTCGAAGCTTTCAACTCAACAACCTGAACCCTTCGACAAGGTTGTCAACTCAATTGGCCCAGCGTTCACCTAAAACTTCTGAAACCATTGACTCTACTATTTAAACCTTTCGACAAGGTTGAAATCTACTTAATACAAGTGATCAAACCTTTCAACAAGGTCGAAAGTCGCTACCTTTTCACCAAAGTAATTGATTTCATGCCCTAATTCAAGGAAGGCTATCTCCCTAACCTTTCGACAAGATTGAAACCTATCTCTTGAGGACTTAATTCAGGGAAACTTAACCTAATCAGAAGGGAAAGCCTTTGTGAAAGACTTCAAGCAAGCTCAACAAAGCCGGAAGGATAATTAGCCTAGGTTTTAAACCTTTCGACGACGTCGAAAGGTATGATACAGGATTTATCAACTAATAAGGTTAGATTCAAAGAAGAAATCCATCCTTCTTAACATTATTTTGGGGTGTTGACAAGAAATCTTGTTAACAACTATAATATTCTAATTACAGTAAAGGATTAAGGAAAATGGTAAAAGAAGTTTGAACAAACATTTTAATTTATAAAATGGTTTAAGATAAATTTTGAATTCAGAATATTTAGTCGATTTTGAATATTGAAAGGTTAATTTCATAAGATAAATAACTAATATTTCAAATATAGTGATTTATTTGACAATTTAATTGTTAAATTTAATATTGGAAATTATTTAAATAATTGAATCCTGAATTTAATATGAATGAAAATGATTTCAGAAGTTGATTTAAATTTTATTTAAACAAAACTGAAAATTTTTAACCTTTGAAATTGAATTTAAACTGATTAGATTGATTTTGGAAATTACTTGTTTTAATTAACGTGTAAAAAATAGTCTTTTTGGTCACTATCTTGGATTTCGACGAAACTAGTCTTATCAGATCTGTAATAGTGAATCATTATAGGATTTCAAGTTTTGTAGCGATCGGACTTATCATTTGGTCGTGCGAGCTTGAAACGCGTAGAAATCAATTAAAGGAATTTAATTAAAATCATTCAATTTTGAATTGCTATTTTCTTAAGATGATGGAATTAGCTCCCGATATCTATTCCATTGTGTTCGGAATAGGGTATAACATATAGAACACTAGGCGGCATGCTTCGTTTGGAGTTCGAAAAATTTGTCACGTGAATAGTGTTTTGTAATTGCCTATATAAGGCCATCCTTTAATTCATTTTTGCAAACCCTAGAGATAAACGCAGCCGCTCCCATTTAAAACATTTTAATGGCCAAATTTTCCTTGTCTTTCTCCCTTGATATCTTCCAATCCGTTCAACAATATCGAGTGACTCTAAAAGGAAAAGTGTAGATCTCATCGAGCTCTACGTATCCAAAGGTTGGATCGAGCCGGAAGCTCATGAGTTCACCAAAATCAGCTGAGGATGTTCGTATAGTTTTTCTCAAATCACGCGGTGATGGCATCGGTGGAAACGACCGCACTTGGGGTGGTGGTGGAGTAGCGTGGGGTGCGCGTCGTGGCAAGGTCTGATCGGGCTCCGATGGCCTGTGGTGGCGCGCGTGTGTACAATTTAGATCACGATGGTTGGGTTCGCGTGCATCTAGGTATCAGCTTAGAGAGGGAAGATAGGTAATGGTTTTAAATTTCGTTAATTATATTAATTATTTTATTTTAATTATCTCGAATGTTTATAAGTACATATTTTTTCGTACGAGGTCGGATTCGAGTGAAACAAGTCGCGTTGCGATCGTATCGACAAAGGCTATAACTTGAAGATGGATTGGAATTTATTTGATGCTGGAAAATTTTCAGTTTCAAATAAAGATGAGTGGTTAAATCCATTCATGAAGTACTAAATTTCCTACTGTTAGTTAAACCAATTAAAGCAGTGAAAGTTTATATCGATTGCTACTTGAAAATTTAATTTATTGAATTTGAATCGACTGAATTTAGATTGACATTTAAATTTGACCGTTAAATTGATAATTAAATTTGTTAGTTAAATTTGACCAAAAAATTGACAATAGGAATTGGTAGTAGATCTGATAGTTAAATTTGAGACATTAGATGTGACATTTAAATTTGATAGTTAAATTGACATGGTACTTGATATTTAAATTGATGTTGGTAATTGAAATTTCATGTCACTATTAAACACCCGAGATTGATAGTTATTGATTGTTGTGATATGATGAATTGGTTGTTCTGGCTGTTGGTTGATATTGAGATGGATGATATTTGTGATTGGTTGTTATGATATTTAGTGATTTCGATATATCCATATTATCACCATGCTATTATCAACATTGATACGATTGATCGTCTGTATAATGAATTTGGGTATTTAACTTTGGACATCCTATTTGATATGTGAACTGTTGGATGCATTGTTGACTGCTATTGCAGAAATGTGACTGCTGTGATTGTATAGCCGTTTGGCGAAATTAGAAGATTTTTGATAAACTGGAATTTAGTTTCTGAAATAACTTCAAATTTATTTAGAAAATTTAAATTCTAATTTTTAGTAATAATATATATTTATCCTATAGAGTAATAAAAGGTTTACCAATTTTTTTATAACTTTTCAAAATAAAAAGGAAGTGTTTGTAAAGAGATCGATGTTTGAAATCCAACATTAAATGATTTTGAATCGTTTGAATGGGATTGTTGAACTTTGGAAATCTGTAAAGTGTTGTAAAATCCTCTGAAACTGCAATAAATTATTTGAATGATATTTGATGCAGAAAATCTGAATTTATTTCGATGATTTGAAATAATTTGCATTATTTAAACAATGAAGTTTTTTTTAAACAATGAAATATATTTAATCGATTTGTAGTTGATTAACTTATTGAAAACTCTATAGTGAAGATTTAAATGGTGAAAACTTTATGGAAATTTAAAAAAATGAAGTTATTTACAACTATATTTTACCTGATTTTGATTTGACTTACTTGAGGATTTTTAGTCCTAACTCGAGTGTTTTGTTTTTCATTACGCTCAGCTCAGATCGAGTTTTTCATCTATTGAAGACAGTCATTTCAGAAGATGAAGATGAAGATTTGGTATAACATATTTACTAGTATTTATTCCACTACACTATTTCATTCTATCTAATAAAATTGTATAACTCTAATAATATTGTATAACCGTGATTTATGTTGTAAATTGAATTGAGTATATATTGTTAAACAGCTTCACGAACTGTTTATGTGATTATTGTATTTTATCATTCCGCTGCGAGATTCTGTTATTGTTTTCTTCTTTTTTTATTTCAGTAAAATAAACCTATTGATAATCAATCTTTTAAATGGTTTGAGTTGGCCATGTGTGGTTTATTGTCGATTAGAACTGTTCAAAAAGGTGGGTCGTCACAGTTGGTATCAGAGCTTTAGTTTAGCGTATACCTAAACCTATAGGATAAGCTCATTAAGTGTATATACATATACGAGGGAGCATATTTGATAGTGATATAAAAGTATTTTGAAATTAACAAATGAAATGATTTTAACTTGGATTATATATAGAATATAAAAGAATGAATTCTGTAAACTGGTAAAATCATTCGCGACTGTTGATGATGATTGGATGTTATCTCTTTGCTGGTTGATTCATCGATTAATATGGTTGTTAATATCATCATTTACTGATTAGTTTGCTGTGCTCGGCCAGTTTATGAGAGTCCGACTTTTGTTGTTGACTTTCAAAGAGCATAATTTGTTGTAAGTAATTTACCTTTACACATGGGAAGGGTAGAATTGTAATTTTATAGGAATGTTGAAACAAACACCTTGTGAATTAAGTTTCACAATTTGGCTATAAGGCGTTCGACGACAATGTTGGGTTAAAATTGATTGTTTTGATTTAAATAATTTATTTTAATCAAAACAAAGAATTACAATTTTAAAATGAATATTATATTAGATAACGACCCATACAAATATGGTTTATGACTAAAAAGGAAATTCAAACTGAAAATTTGAGAGTTTGAATTCCGGGAGTTTGAAATTGGTTTTAAGATTCTGGTATATAATAGCATGATTTGGAAGTATTTTCCGAATAGAAATGTTATAAATGATTTGAAAATGATTTCAAAAGTGATAAAGATTTAAAAGAAATGAAAGTCTGGAACTCACTTCTGTCTCTGGAAACTAAATTTTGGTGATGACTGCAGCATCATCGTCATTCATTTTCGAGTTTTAAAGTTGGGGAAGCCACTTTAGTAGCTTTGCTACTCGATTGTCTAATGAAACTGATTTGATTCAAATCCCTGAAGTTTGATTTGATATTCGAAAGAGATGTGTATATTTATTTCAAACGATTTGAAATAAAACCCGCTGTTCAGTCCTAGAGTTTCTATTGAATAATATTATGAACACATGCATCCTATGAATTAGGATTGATTGATGGATCGGTTGTGCATCTTGTTGAGATGATTGATTGATGATTTCCAATTTTGAATTGGAATTTGATTTTTTTCGACTATTCTGAATAGTCGAACACTTCGAAATTGAGAATTAATTTTCAAAGCTGTATTTTGGAAAATATATAAAGTTTAGTTTTGAGTATTTTAAAGTAAGGGTAGTTGAACAAGTTTTAAAAAGCTAAATATTTTGATAAATAAATTGTATAAGTTTATTTTGAATTATGCAAGTATGAAATTTAGTTTTGAGATGTTTTCAAATGAAAAGAGTTTTAAGAAATGTTTTGAACATAGTAAATATTTATAAAAACTTAATTTTGGCAAATTGATTTTTGTAAGTAGTTCTGACTTTGTATAAATTTGAAAATAGTTTTGAGAGGTTTATAACGGAATTTGTTTTGAGAAAAATTTTGAACCTAGTAAATGTTTTATGAAAAAAAGGATTTTGAAAAGTATTTGATTTGGAAAGAAATTTGATTTTATCTGAATTTGATATAAATATAAAACTAAAGTTGTGAAAAACTATTGATCTGAAATTTGGAAATTTTTTAAATTTGAATGATATTCGATTTGAAAGGGAAAAATGATTGTTGAGATCGTATATGGATTTTAAACTGAACTGATATATGAAAATGGATTGATTTCGAAGATCTTTGACTCTAATAAAATATTTGGTTTAAAAGTTTTCGATTCTTATATGAAAATGGTTTGTATAAGTATGAAGTTATTTCGAAAACTATTGATTTTGAAAGGTACTCGATTTGGAAAGCAATAATCCTATATATAAAAGAATTTATATAAGAATGATATGATATATTCGAGACTATTGATTTTGGAAGGTACTCGATTTGGAAATGAAATCTTATATATAATGGAATTTTTATAAGTGTGACATTTGAAGTTGTGATTTGGAAAGGGTATTATATATAGTATGATATATTTCGAAGTTAAAGATATGGGAAGTACCCTCCGTGATTTTCGATAATCCACTTGGTGGATTTATTCTATTGATTGATTTCAGTCATCTGGACATAAACTCATGAGTTCCTTTGAATTCCATGGTGTAACATATGGTCTTATGATTCGATTAGCATAGCGTAATTTGAGAGTGTGATGCCTACAGTCTACTTATGATTTCGTTGGGATAGCGACTTAACCATTGTGTAACTGTGATCTATAGTCGATGTACATGGCATAATTCGAGTTGGCAGAGATTGCCTATAGTTTACTGTAATTTCGCTAGGATAACGATGTAAACATAGGGTATAAACACTAATAAAAATTGAAATGATCAATGTTAAGTAAATATATAGCTGAATGAATGTTCACTTAAAAGTAAAAGCATAAATTTATTTATATGAAATTCTATGTGTTGAATGTGTTTATAATCAATAGACGGAATTGAATAATAAATGTTGAATTATTTAGTTAAAAATAAAATAATTGTTTGATAACTAAAATTCATTTGAAATTCTAATATTGGAATTCATCGTAATTGAATTATACAAGGGCTTTGATTTACGAAGTGCAATCTTTGTATTTAGTTTAAGAACCTTTGTTGTTCTATATTTGAACTAAAATTTTATTTTAAAAGTGAATTTGTATATGAATTTAAATGTAAGAGCATTGCTTGTGAAAATTTTGAACAAACATTTTAATTTACAAAATGGTTTAAGATAAAATTTGGATTCATAATATTTAGTTAATTTTGAACATTGAAAGGTTAATTTCATAAGTTAAATAACTTATATTTCAAATTTAGTGATTTATTTGACAATTTAATTGTTAAATTTAATATTGGAAAATATTTAAATAATTGAATCCTGAATTTAATATGAATGAAAATGATTTCAAATGTTGATTAAAATTTATTTGAAAAAGAATAAAAATTGTTAACCTTTGAAATTGAATTTAAAGTGATTTAATTGATTTTGAAAATTACTTGTTTTAATTAATGTGTCAAAAATAGTTTTTTTGTCACTGTCTTGGATTTAAACGAATCCAGTCTTATCGGACCCGTAATAGTAAACCATTAGCGATCGGACTTAACGTTTGGTCGTACGAGCTTAAAACGCCTAGTAATCAATTAAAGGAATTTAATTAAAATCATTCGATTTTGAAATGCTATCTCCTGAATATAATGGAATTGTCTCCAATACCTATTCCATTGTGTTCGGAATAGGGGTATAACATATAGAACACCAGGCGGCACGCTTTCTTTGGAGTTCAGGAAATTTATCGCGTGAATAGTGTTTTGTAATTGCCTATATAAGGCCATCCTTTAATTCATTTTCGCAAAACCTAGAGATAAACACAGCCGCTCCCATTTAAAACATTTTAATGGCCAAATTTGCCTTGTCTTTCTCCCATGTTATCTTCCAATCCGTTCGACAAAATCGACTGACTCCAAAAGGAAAAGTGTAGATCTCATCGAGCTCTACGTATCTAATGGTTTGATCAAGCCGGAAGATCGTGCGTTCGCCAGAATCAGTTGAGGATGTTCGCATGGCTTTTCTCGAATCGCATGACGATGGCGGTGGCAGAGACGACTGCATTTGGGGTGGTGGTGGAGCAGCATGGGGCGCGCGTCGTGGTGAGGCCTGATCGGTCTTCGATGGCCCGTAGTGGCGCGTGCGTGTAGGGTTTATGTTGCGATGCTTGGGTTCGTGTGTGTCTGGGTATCGAGCTGAGAGAGGGAAGAGTGGTAACGATTTTAAATTTTATTAATTTTATTATTAATTTTATTTTAATTATCTGGAATGTTTATAATTACATATTTTTTCGTACGAGGTCGGATTCAAGTGAAACAAGTCACGTTGTGATCGTATCGACAAAGGCTACGACTTGGAGATGGATTGGAATTTAGTTGATGCTGGTAAATTTTCAGTTTCAAATACAGATGAGTGGTTAAATCCATTCACAAAGTACTAAATGTCCTACTGTTAGTTAAAACCATTAACTAAGTGAAAATTTATATTGATTGTTAGTGGAAAATTTAATTGACTGAAAATTTAATTTATTGAATTTGAATCGACTGAATTTAGATCGACATTTAAATTTGATCGTTAAATTGATAATTTAATTTGTTAGCTAAATTTGACCGAAAAATTGACAATAGGAATTGATAGTAGATCTGATAGTTAAATTTGAGACATTAAATGTGACATTTAAATATGATAGTTAAATTGGCATGGGACTTGATATTTAAATTGATGTTGATAATTGAAATTTCATATCACTTTTAAACACTCGACATTGATAGTTGTTGATTGTTGTGATATGGATGGATTGGTTGTTTTGGATGTTGGTTGATATTGAGATGAATGATATTTGTAATTGGTCATTATGATGTTTAGTGATTTCGATAGATCCATAATATCACCCTTTTATTATCACCATTGATATGACTGATCATCTGTACTTTGAATTTGGGTATGGAACTTTAGGCATCCTATTTGATATGTAAATTGTTGGATGCATTGTTGACTATTGTTGTAGAAATATGATTGATATGATTGTATAGCCGTTTGGTGAAATTTGAATATTTTTGATAAACTGGAATTTAGTTTCTGAAATAACTTCAAATTTATTTATAAAATTTAAATTCTAAATTTTAATAAAAATATAAATTTTTCCTATAGAGTAATAAAAAGTTTACAATTTTTTTATAACTTTAAAGAATAAAAAGGTAGTGTTTGTAAGGAGATCGATGTTTGATATCCAACCATTAAATGATTTTGATACGTTTTAATAGGATTATAGAATTTGAAAATCCATAAAGTGTTGTAAAATTCTATGAAAGTGTAATAAATTATTTGAATAATGTTTAATGCATGAAATCTGAATTTATTTCGATGATTTGAAATAATTTGGAATATTTAAACATTGAAATTTTGTTTAAACTGTGAAATATATTGAATCGATTTGTAGTCGATTGACTTATTGAAAACTCTGTAGTAAGGATTCAAATGGAGAAAACTTTATGGAAATTTGAAACATGTGAAGTTATTTACAACTATATTTCACCTTATTTTGATTTGGCTTGCTTTGGTGATTTTTGGTCTTGACTCAAGTGTTTTGTTTTTCATTACGCTCGGGCCAGACTGAGTTTTTCAGTTATCGAAGATAGTCATTCCGAACGACGAATACAAAGATTTCTATATCATATTTAGTAGTATTTATTCCACCATACTATTTCATTCTGTCTAATTAAATTGTATAACTTTGATAATATAGTATAACTGTGATTTATGTTGTAAATTGAATTGAGTATATATTGTTAAACCACTTCATGAACTGCTTATGTGATTATTGTATTTTATCGTTCCGTTGTGAGATTCTGTTATTGTTTTCTTCTTTTCTTTTTATTTCTTTAAAATAAACCCATTGATAATCTATCTTTTAAACGGTTTGAGTTAGACATGTGTGGTTTATTGTCGACTTGAACTGTTTAAAAAGGTGGGTTGTCAAAGTTGGTATCAGAGCCTTGGTTTAGCAAATAACTAAACCTGTAGGATAAGCTCATTGAGTGTATATATGTATATGAGAGCGCGTATTTGTTGGTGATATTAAAATATTCTGAAATTAACAAATGAAATGATTTTAACTTGGATTATATATATAATATAAAAGAATGAATTCTATAAACTGATAAAATCATTTGTGACTGTTGATGATGATTGGATGTTATCTCTTTGCTGGTTGATTCATCGATTAATATGGTTGTTCATATTATCATTTACTGATTAGTTTGTTGTGCTCGGCCAGTTTATGAGCATTTGACTTTTGTTGTTGACTTTCGAATAGTGCATAATTTGCTGTAAGTAATTTATATACATGGGAAGGGTAGAATTGTAATTTTATGGGAATGTTGAAACAAACACCTTGTGAATTAAATTTCATAATTCGACTATAAGGTATTCGGCGACAATGTTGGGTTAAAATTGGTTGTTTAGATTTAAGTTATTTATTTTAATCAAAACAAAGAATTACAATTTTTAAATGAATATTATATAAGATAATGACCCATACAAATATGGTTTATGGCTAAAAAGGAAATTCAAACTGAAAATTTGAGAGTTCGAATTTCGGAGTTTGAAGTTGGTTTTAAGATTCTGGAAATATATAATAGCATAATTTGAAAGTATTTTCCGAATAGAAATGTTATAAATGATTTGAAAATGACTCCAAATGGGATTTTAAAAAGATTTAAAAGAAATGAAAGTCCGAAACTCACTTCTATCGCTGGAAAATAAATTTTGGTGATGACTGCAACATCATCGGTATTCATTTTCGAGTTTCAAAGTGGGGGAGGCCACTTTAGTTGTTTTGCTACTCGATTGATTATTGATAACTGATTAGATCCAAATCCCTGAAGTATGATTTGACATTCGAAAGAGATATGTATATATTTATTTCAAACGATTTGAAATAAAATTCGGTGTTCAATTCTTGCATTTTCTATTGAATAATATTATGAACACATGTATCTTATGCATTAGGATTGATTGATGGATCAATTCTGCATCTTGTTGAGATGATTGATTGATGATTTCCAATTTTGAATTGGAATTTGATTTTTTCGACTATTCTGAATAGTCGAACACTTCCAAATTGAGAATTAATTTTCAAAGCTAAGTATTTTGGAAAGTATATAAAGTTTAGTTTTGAAAAATTTAAAGTAAAGACTAATAGAAGTTGAACAAGTTTTAAAAAGCTAAATATTTTGATAAGTAAATTGTATAAGTATATTTTGAATTATACAAGTATTAAATTTAGTTTTGAGAAGTTTTTAAATGAAAAGAGTTTTAAGAAATGTTTTGAAGATATTAAATATTTATAAAATCTAATTTTTGGCAAATTGATTTTTGTAAGTAGTTCTGACTTTATATAAATTTGAAAATAGTTTTGAAAGGTTTATAGCGGAATTTTTTTTGAGAAACATTTTGAACCTAGTAAATGTTTTATGAAAAAAAGGATTCTTAAAAGTATTTGATTTGGAAAGAAATTTGATTTTATCTGAATTTGATATAAATATAAAACTGAAGTTGTGAAAAGTATTGATCTGAAATTTGGAAATTTTTTAATTTGAATGATATTCGATTTGAAAGGGAAAAATGATTGTAGGGATCGTTTATGGATTTGAAACTGAACTGATATATGAAAATGGATTGATTTCGAAGACCTTTGACTCTATAAAAATATTTGATTTGAAAGTTTTTGATTCTTATATGAAAATTGTTTTGTGATGACCCGGAATTTTAGGAAATATCAATTTAATAATCTGTATTAATAATTAAATTGATTTGATAATCTTTGTTAATAAAATTTGAATTGATTTAATAATCTTCTTTTAATAAATATTTAATTGGTGAATTTATCTTTTTAAAGTTAATAAAATGATTTCTATTTATAATGTATATATTTATTTGTATATATTATAGATAAGCTTTGATTTGGAATTTAATAAGCAAATAAAATCTTGTTTTCAAATTAATTAAACTAATTGATCATTAATTAAAAGCTTAAAGGACAAATGTTATCATATTAAAGCTTAATAAAACATGTGTAATTTAAATAACTAATGTATATGACAAGTGTCATATTTTGTTTTTTTATTTTCTTTTTATTTTAAAATAAATCAATTTTACTTATAAAACATGTTTTGCTCCTCTTCCTTTCTTTTCTAATCTTCATTTCAAAATCTGAAAACTCAAAGATTTTCCAAAGAAAAATCTGAAATCAATTCACTTTTCAGACCAAATTTGCAAATCAAAGGCAAGTTCAAAACAACAAAAGCCTGAATTAAATTCTTAAACCTGAGATCATGCTCAAATCAAAACCTGAACATCTGCATTTTTCAAAATTAAAGCAAAATCAAATGCCTGCATTCTTCCTCAAACCCGATCTAAAGCAACACATCTCAACAAGCAAGTTAATCAAGTTTCAGAAGCATGCATGCAAGATTCAGTAACAAGCATTCAAGTTTAAAGTTTTCAAATACGCAAAGGCACTCAAGTTTTAAAATCAAAGCAAAAGCTGTTTCAAAACAGAAGTGCTCTGTCCTTCTTAAAAACAAAGGTGAGTAACATCACATTTTAAAATTTTAAGTATATAAATCTGGTTGCTTGATTTATCTATGGAAATAAGTATGATTGTATATATGTTGATAAATACATTGATGTGTATATATATCTGTATGGATGAGTTTGCATGTATGTTCACCCGACACACAATCTGTTTCTAGTTTAATCTCAAACTTTAGTCAAAATTCTTTTTCTCTTGATCTGATTGCTGTTAAGACTTAGGATTTGAAGGAAATTTGTTTGTTATATGATAGAGTAAGGTTTAAAAACTTATTTCAGTTTTATCAATTTGGTAATGTCTCTGGGAATCAAGAAAAACTGAGCAAACTTTAAATAAGTCAAAATACAAACATCTTAATTTATAAATTCAGGAGTGTAAACTGAATTCTTATCCTTAGACATGATTTTTAAAACTAAAATCATAATTTTTAGATTAAGGATGGAAGAGGGGTTTGGGTTTGACTTAATTTTGTAGTTTTGGTGATCTCTGATGATCCACTTGCTCGTAGAGGTCGGGGTCTTTTCCGGTGATGGATGGATGAATGGTGGGTCTGGGAAAAATATTGGATTGGTGATCTAAGCATGGTGGCGACTGTGGTGGGTCAGTGAATGATGTAACCCTAGTTTGGACAGGTTGGATAAATTGGGTCGGGGTGATGTCTCAGGTGGATCGAGTGCTACCAACTTTTGGGTTATGGAAGTATGGTGGTTGTCGAAGTTGAGGCCGGAATTTCAGGTTCTCCGATGGTCAGAGATGTGAGAGCAAGATGATTCCAGGTTTGGTCGTTGGTTCCTGTTTTTGGGTTTGATTGTTCGATTTTGATTCTGAGATGATGGTGAAGTTCTGATGGTCAGATGAGGGTGCTCGGATGATCGTTGACTTGCTCGATGATTTGGTGATGACCGGAGGTGGTCAGAGCCACCGTGCATGTGCACGGTGCACTTTGTATTTTGGTGATCTTGGTTTTGATAAGTCTGGATTAAGGGAAGGTGATACTCGAGTTTTACTCGAGTCGATTTGTGTATTGCTCGAAGACGTGGGATGTTTGACTCGGGGGTTTTAAGTATAGGCTCGGGTCAAATTTTGTTACAGGTTTTTAGAAACCTGTCAGTGTTTAGATTTTGAAATTTAAACTAAATTTACAAATGTGGTTTAATTAAAGATTAATTACCTAATGTAATTAATTTAAATAGAATAATTAATAAGAAGTAAATAGGGATCAGATTTGCTATAGTACACCATGATAGGGGGTTCTCGCTTCGAGTTTGGTGGCGAGCAGGAGACTCTTACCCCTACATGTCCTTGAGAGGTAGTATAAGGCCTTGATGGGTTGGTTGCGAGTCGAGAGGATGGCCGTAAAAGAAAATTCGAGGTACCACTGCGTGCCACGACGGAGAGTGGCCGCTGTCGATGGTTGAAAAGCCTAGATCGTCACAGTTGGTATCAAAGCTCTAGGTTGAGTGAATACCTAGGCTTTGGAGTGAATTCTTTCTTGAGAGAACGTACTTGTAATTTTGATATATATATACATATACATATATATATTTATTTGTTTATTTCTACCTATTTGTTGGGTTACCTGTTTGGGTTTTCCAATATAAGTTCTAGAGGTAGATAGGGTAGTGGTGTGTGTAACACGACTACCAATGGTAGGAGTCTGAGTGTTGAGGTTGGATGTGTATCTGACGAGACTATAGACCCAATACTGTCTCGAGTAAGCTTTGCTGTGGTGTAAGGATTTCACCAATCTCTGAAGGAAGTCTTTTGGGAGGTTCAGAGTCCATCTTTGAAGGGTAGAGTTTGGATCTACCAGTTAAGCAGAAGCGAGTGATGGTATCTTGGCAAACTCAGGAAGAACTAGCTGTGTGATGAGATGCAGTGGCTATGGATATTTCTGAAGACGTTTCATTGGAGCAAGTATAAGGAAGTGTGTCTGCATCGGTGATGAGGCTCAGTTCAGCAGAGTATTTGTGTTTGGTTTGAGGTCCGAGTTTCTCAAGGAGCTTATGGATAAGGAAGTCTTTGGCATATGTGTCAGCAATGCAGCTCGGAGTGTTCTGTGTGCCGGCAAGGAGGACATCTGGCTCAGCATTTTTCTAGAGGTAAATTCAGAAGCTGTAGAGTGGATCCATTTCTTCGATGGATTGGATTAGTCAAGCATAAGCTGTTATGATTGGTAAAGAGAGAACAGTTTTCTTTCGAATTAGGCTGGATAGGATCGCAAAAGTGACTTGCGATAGTTTGTGTGTTCTTTTGGGTTATTAGAGAGTTTGGTGGAGCAGCTCAGGTTTTGGTGGAACTTCTGAGTTTTATTTTTATGGATTTGATTGAACCATATTTCTGGGATGTGTTGTCTAGTTTGTGCTTGTGTTCATCATCAGCATTCTCATCTACTCCAGATCAGGGTTGTGCAGCGGAAGCGAGTTTGGCAAGTGAACCTGTTTTGTCTTTTCCGGATAGGAGAAGTAAGTTTGAAGTCTTCTGATGTTTGTGGATAAGAGACAGAGGAATTTGTATTTCGAAATCGGAGATTTGATTGTTTGGATTCAGTAGAGCGAGTATTCCAGTGTTTATATGTGGAAAACTCTAGATAGTGTTAGGAAGATCTATCCTGATTTGTGTTAGGATCATTAGAATTGTTTAAATTGAGTGAATTGATTGCTATGGTTCATAATATATGCTTGTGGTTTAAAATTAAAATCTTTAATGGGTTATTAAATTACCTTTGCTTTTAAATTTCGGGGACGAAATTCTTTTAAGGGGGAAGGAATGCGATGACCCGGAATTTTGGGCAATATCAATTTAATAATCTGTATTAATAATTAAATTGATTTGATAATCTTTTTTAATAAAATTTGAATTGATTTAGTAATCTTCTTTTAATAAATATTTAATTGGTGAATTTATCTTTTAAAAGTTAATAAAATGATTTCTATTTATAATGTATATATTTATTTGTATATATTATAGATAAGCTTTGATTTGGAATTTAATAAGCAAATAAAATCTTGTTTTCAAATTAATCAAACTAATTGATCATTAATTAAAAGCTTAAAGGACAAATGTTATCATATTAAAGCTTAATAAACATGTGTAATTTAAATAACTAATGTATATGACAAATGTCATATTTTGTTTTTGATTTTTCTTTTTATTTTAAAATAAATCATTTTTACTTATAAAACATGTTTTCCTCCTCTTCTTTTCTATTCTAATCTTCATTTCAAAATCTGAAAACTCAAAGATTTTCCAAAGAAAAATCTAAAATCAATTCACTCTTCATACCAAATTTGCAAATCAAAGGCAAGTTCAAAACAACAAAAGCCTGAATTAAATTCTTAAACCTGAGATCATGTTCAAATCAAAACCTGAACATCTGCATTTTTCAAAATTAATGCAAAATCAAATGCCTGCATTCTTCCTCAAACCCGATCTAAAACATCACATCTCAACAAGCAAGTTAATCAAGTTTCAGAAGCATGCATGCAAGATTCAGTAACAAGCATTCAATTTTAAAGTTTTCAAATAAGCAAAGGCACTCAGGTTTTAAAATCAAAGCAAAAGCTGTTTCAAAACAGAAGTGCTCTGTCCTTCTTAAAAACAAAGGTGAGTAACATCACATTTTAAAATTTTAAGTATATAAATCTGGTTGCTTGATTTATCTATGGAAATAAGTATGATTGTATATATGTTGATAAATACATTGATGTGTATATATATCTGTATGGATGAGTTTGCATGTATGTTCACCCGAGACACAATTTGTTTCTAGTTTAAACTCAAACTTTAGTCAAAATTCTTTTTCTCTTGATCTGATTGCTGTTAAGACTTAGGATTTGAAGGAAATTTGTTTGTTATATGATAGAGTAAGGTTTAAAAACTTATTTAAGTTTAATCAATTTGGTAATGTCTCTGGGAATCAAGAAAAACTGAGCAAACTTTAAATAAGTTAAAATACAAACATCTTAATTTATAAATTCAGGAGTGTAAACTGAATTCTTATCCTTAGACATGATTTTTAAAACTAAAATCATAATTTTTAGATTAAGGATGGAAGAGCAGTTTGGGTTTGACTTAATTTTGTAGTTTTGGTGATCTCTGATGATCCACTTGCTCGTAGAGGTCGGGGTCTTTTCTGGTGATGGATGGATGAACGGTGGGTCTGGGAAAAATATTGGATTGGTGATCTAAGCATGGTGGCGACTGTGGTGGGTCAGTGAATGATGTAACCCTAGTTTGGACAGGTTGGATAAATTGGGTCGGGGTGATGTCTCTGGTGGATCGAGTGCTACCAACTTTTGGGTTATGGAAGTATGGTGGTTGTCGAAGTTGAGGCCGGAATTTCAGGTTCTCCGATGGTCGGAGATGTGAGAGCGAGATGATTCCAGGTTTGGTCGTTGGTTCCAGTTTTTGGGTTTGATTGTTCGATTTTGATTCCGAGATGATGGTGAAGTTCTGATGGTCAGATGAGGGTGCTTGGATGATCATTGACTTGCTCGATGATTTGGTGATGACCGGAGGTGGTCAGAGCCACCGTGCATGTGCACGGTGCACTTTGTATTCTGGTGATCTTGGTTTTGATAAGTCTGGATTGAGGGAAGGTGATACTCGAGTTTTACTCGAGTCGATTTGTGTATTGCTCGAAGACGTGGGATGTTTGACTCGGGGCTTTTAAGTATAGGCTCGGGTCAAATTTTGTTACAGGTTTTTAGAAACCTGTCAGTGTTTAGATTTTGAAATTTAAACTAAATTTAAAAATGTGGTAACTAAAGATTAATTACCTAATGCAATTAATTTAAATAGAATAATTAATAAGAAGTAATTAGGGATCTGATTTGCTATAGTACACCATGATAGGGGGTTCTCGCTTCGTGTTTGGTGGCGAGCAGGAGACTCTTACCCCTACATGTCCTTGAGAGGTAGTATAAGGCCTTGATGGGTTGGTTGCGAGTCGAGAGGTTGGCCGTAAAAGCAAATTCGAGGTACCATTGTGTGCCACGACGGAGAGTGGCCGCTGTCGATGGTTGAAAAGCCTAGATCGTCACAGTTGGTATCAGAGCTCTAGGTTGAGCGAATACCTAGGCTTTGGAGTGAATTCTTTCTTGAGAGAACGTACTTGTAATTTTGATATATATATATATATATATATATTTCTACCTATTCGTTGGGTTACCTGTTCGGGTTTTCCAATATAAGTTCTAGAGGTAGATAGGGTAGTGGTGTGTGTAACACGACTACCAATGGTAGGAGTCTGAGTTTTGAGGTTGGATGTGTATCTGACGAGACTGTAGACCCAATACTGTCTCGAGTAGGCTTTGATGTGGTGTAAGGATTTCACCAATCTCTGAAGGAAGTCTTTTGGGAGGTTCAGAGTCCATCTTTGAAGGGTAGAGTTTGGATCTACCAGTTATGCAGAAGCGAGTGATGGTATCTTGGCAACCTCAGGAAGAACTAGCTGTGTGATGAGATGCAGTGGCTATGGATATTTCCGAAGACGTTTCTTTGGAGCAAGTATAAGGAAGTGTGTCTGCATCGGTGATGAGGCTCAGTTCAGCAGGGTATTTGTGTTTGGTTTGAGGTCCGAGTTTCTCAAGGAGCTTATGGATAAGGAAGTCTTTGGCATATGTGTCAGCAATGCAGCTCGGAGTGTTCTATGTGCCGGCAAGGAGGACATCTGGCTCAGCATTTTTCTAGAGGTAAATTCAGAAGCTGTATTGTGGATCCATTTCTTCGATGGATTGGATTGGTCAAGCATAAGCTGTTCTGATTGGTAAAGAGAGAACAGTTTTCTTTGGAATTAGGCTGGATAGGATCGCAAAAGTGACTTGCGATAGTTTGTGTGTTCTTTTGGGTTATTAGAGAGTTTGGTGGAGCAGCTCAGGTTTTGGTGGAACTTCTGAGTTTTATTTTTATGGATTTGATTGAACCATATTTCTGGGATGTGTTGTCTAGTTTGTGCTTGTGTTCATCATCAGCATTCTCATCTACTCCAGATCAGAGTTGTGCAGCGGAAGCGAGTTTGGCAAGTGAACCTGTTTTGTCTTTTCCGGATAGGAGAAGTAAGCTTGAAGTCTTCTGATGTTTGTGGATAAGAGACGGAGGAATTTGGATTTCGAAATCGGAGATTTGATTGTTTGGATTCAGTAGAGCGAGTATTCCTGTGTTTATACCTGGAAAACTCTAGATAGTGTTAGGAAGATCTATCCTGATTTGTGTCATGATCATTAGATTTGTTTAAATTGAGTGAATTGATTGCTAAGGTTCATAATATATGCTTGTGGTTTAAAATTAAAATCTTTAATGGGTTATTAAATTACCTTTGCTTTTAAATTTCGGGGACGAAATTCTTTTAAGGGGGAAGGAATGTGATGACCCGGAATTTTGGGCAATATCAATTTAATAATCTGTATTAATAATTAAATTGATTTGATAATCTTTGTTAATAAAATTTGAATTGATTTAGTAATCTTCTTTTAATAAATATTTAATTGGTGAATTTATCTTTTAAAAGTTAATAAAATGATTTCTATTTATAATGTATATATTTATTTGTATATATTATAGATAAGCTTTGATTTGGAATTTAATAAGCAAATAAAATCTTGTTTTCAAATTAATTAAACTAATTGATCATTAATTAAAAGCTTAAAGGACAAATGTTATCATATTAAAGCTTAATAAAACATGTGTAATTTAAATAACTAATGTATTTGACAAGTGTCATATTTTGTTTTTGATTTTTCTTTTTATTTTAAAATAAATCATTTTTACTTATAAAACATGTTTTCCTCCTCTTCCTTTCTTTTCTAATCTTCATTTCAAAATCTGAAAACTCAAAGATTTTCCAAAGAAAAATCTGAAATCAATTCACTCTTCAGACCAAATTTGCAAATCAAAGGCAAGTTCAAAACAACAAAAGCCTGAATTAAATTCTTAAACCTGAGATCATGTTCAAATCAAAACCTGAACATCTGCATTTTTCAAAATTAATGCAAAATCAAATGCCTGCATTCTTCCTCAAACCCGATCTAAAGCAACACATCTCAACAAGCAAGTTAATCAAGTTTCAGAAGCATGCATGCAAGATTCAGTAACAAGCATTCAATTTTAAAGTTTTCAAATAAGCAAAGGCACTCAGGTTTTAAAATCAAAGCAAAAGCTGTTTCAAAACAGAAGTGCTCTGTCCTTCTTAAAAACAAAGGTGAGTAACATCACATTTTAAAAGTTTAAGTATATAAATCTGGTTGCTTGATTTATCTATGGAAATAAGTATGATTGTATATATGTTGATAAATACATTGATGTGTATATATATCTGTATGGATGAGTTTGCATGTATGTTCACCCGAGACACAATCTGTTTCTAGTTTAAACTCAAACTTTAGTCAAAATTCTTTTTCTCTTGATCTGATTGCTGTTAAGACTTAGGATTTGAAGGAAATTTGTTTGTTATATGATAGAGTAAGGTTTAAAAACTTATTTAAGTTTAATCAATTTGGTAATTTCTCTGGGAATCAAGAAAAACTGAGCAAACTTTAAATAAGTCAAAATACAAACATCTTAATTTATAAATTCAGGAGTGTAAACTGAATTCTTATCCTTAGACATGATTTTTAAAACTAAAATCATAATTTTTAGATTAAGGATGGAAGAGCAGTTTGGGTTTGACTTAATTTTGTAGTTTTGGTGATCTCTGATGATCCACTTGCTCGTAGAGGTCGGGGTCTTTTCTGGTGATGGATGGATGAACGGTGGGTCTAGGAAAAATATTGGATTGGTGATCTAAGCATGGTGGCGACTGTGGTGGGTCAGTGAATGATGTAACCCTAGTTTGGACAGGTTGGATAAATTGGGTCGGGGTGATGTCTCTGGTGGATCGAGTGCTACCAACTTTTGGGTTATGGAAGTATGGTGGTTGTCGAAGTTGAGGCCGGAATTTCAGGTTCTCCGATGGTCGGAGATGTGAGAGCGAGATGATTCCAGGTTTGGTCGTTGGTTCCAGTTTTTGGGTTTGATTGTTCGATTTTGATTCCGAGATGATGGTGAAGTTCTGATGGTCAGATGAGGGTGCTTGGATGATCATTGACTTGCTCGATGATTTGGTGATGACCGGAGGTGGTCAGAGCCACCGTGCATGTGCACGGTGCACTTTGTATTCTGGTGATCTTGGTTTTGATAAGTCTGGATTGAGGGAAGGTGATACTCGAGTTTTACTCGAGTCGATTTGTGTATTGCTCGAAGACGTGGGATGTTTGACTTGGGGCTTTTAAGTATAGGCTCGGGTCAAATTTTGTTACAGGTTTTTAGAAACCTGTCAGTGTTTAGATTTTGAAATTTAAACTAAATTTAAAAATGTGGTTTAATTAAAGATTAATTACCTAATGTAATTAATTTAAATAGAATAATTAATAAGAAGTAATTAGGGATCTGATTTGCTATAGTACACCATGATAGGGGGTTCTCACTTCATGTTTGGTGGCGAGCAGGAGACTCTTACCCCTATATGTCCTTGAGAGGTAGTATAAGGCCTTGATGGGTTGGTTGCGAGTCGAGAGGTTGGCCGTAAAAGCAAATTCGAGGTACCACTGTGTGCCACGACGGAGAGTGGCCGCTGTCGATGGTTGAAAAGCCTAGATCGTTACAGTTGGTATCAGAGCTCTAGGTTGAGTGAATACCTAGGCTTTGGAGTGAATTCTTTCTTGAGAGAACGTACTTGTAATTTTGATATATATATATATATTTATTTCTACCTATTCGTTGGGTTACCTATTCGAGTTTTCCAATATAAGTTCTAGAGGTAGATAGGGTAGTGGTGTGTGTAACACGACTACCAATGGTAGGAGTCTGAGTGTTGAGGTTGGATGTGTATCTGACGAGACTGTAGACCCAATACTGTCTCGAGTAAGCTTTGATGTGGTGTAAGGATTTCACCAATCTCTGAAGGAAGTCTTTTGGGAGGTTCAGAGTCCATCTTTGAAGGGTAGAGTTTGGATCTACCAGTTATGCAGAAGCGAGTGATGGTATCTTGGCAACCTCAGGAAGAACTAGCTGTGTGATGAGATGCAGTGGCTATGGATATTTCCGAAGACGTTTCTTTGGAGCAAGTATAAGGAAGTGTGTCTGCATCGGTGATGAGGCTCAGTTCAGCAGGGTATTTGTGTTTGGTTTGAGGTCCGAGTTTCTCAAGGAGCTTATGGATAAGGAAGTCTTTGGCATATGTGTCAGCAATGCAGCTCGAAGTGTTCTATGTGCCGGCAAGGAGGACATCTGGCTCAGCATTTTTCTAGAGGTAAATTCAGAAGCTGTAGAGTGGATCCATTTCTTCGATGGATTGGATTAGTCAAGCATAAGCTGTTCTGATTGGTAAAGAGAGAACAGTTTTCTTTGGAATTAGGCTGGATAGGATCGCAAAAGTGACTTGCGATAGTTTGTGTGTTCTTTTCGGATATTAGAGAGTTTGGTGGAGCAGCTCAGGTTTTGGTGGAACTTCTGAGTTTTATTTTTATGGATTTGATTGAACCATATTTCTGGGATGTGTTGTCTAGTTTGTGCTTGTGTTCATCATCAGCATTCTCATCTACTCCAGATCAGAGTTGTGCAGCGGAAGCGAGTTTGGCAAGTGAACTTGTTTTGTCTATTCCGGATATGAGAAGTAAGTTTGAAGTCTTCTGATGTTTGTGGATAAGTGACGGAGGAATTTGGATTTCGAAATCGGAGATTTGATTGTTTGGATTCAGTAGAGCGAGTATTCCAGTGTTTATACCTGGAAAACTCTAGATAGTGTTAGGAAGATCTATCCTGATTTGTGTCAGGATCATTAGATTTGTTTAAATTGAGTGAATTGATTGCTATGGTTCATAATATATGCTTGTGGTTTAAAATTAAAATCTTTAATGGGTTATTAAATTACCTTTGCTTTTAAATTTCGGGGACGAAATTCTTTTAAGGGGGAAGGAATGTGATAACCCGGAATTTTAGGCAATATCAATTTAATAATCTGTATTAATAATTAAATTGATTTGATAATCTTTTTTAATAAAATTTGAATTGATTTAGTAATCTTCTTTTAATAAATATTTAATTGGTGAATTTATCTTTTAAAAGTTAATAAAATGATTTCTATTTATAATGTATATATTTATTTGTATATATTATAGATAAGCTTTGATTTGGAATTTAATAAGCAAATAAAATCTTGTTTTCAAATTAATTAAACTAATTGATCATTAATTAAAAGCTTAAAGGACAAATGTTATCATATTAAAGCTTAATAAAACATGTGTAATTTAAATAACTAATGTATATGACAAGTGTCATATTTTGTTTTTGATTTTTCTTTTTATTTTAAAATAAATCATTTTTACTTATAAAACATGTTTTCCTCCTCTTCCTTTCTTTTCTAATCTTCATTTCAAAATCTGAAAACTCAAAGATTTTCCAAAGAAAAATCTGAAATCAATTCACTCTTCAGACCAAATTTGCAAATCAAAGGCAAGTTCAAAACAACAAAAGCCTGAATTAAATTCTTAAACCTGAGATCATGTTCAAATCAAAACCTGAACATATGCATTTTTCAAAATTAATGCAAAATCAAATGCCTGCATTCTTCCTCAAACCTGATCTAAAGCAACACATCTCAACAAGCAAGTTAATCAAGTTTCAGAAGCATGCATGCAAGATTCAGTAACAAGCATTCAAGTTTAAAGTTTTCAAATAAGCAAAGGCACTCAGGTTTTAAAATCAAAGCAAAAGCTGTTTCAAAACAGAAGTGCTCTGTCCTTCTTAAAAACAAAGGTGAGTAACATCACATTTTAAAATTTTAAGTATATAAATCTGGTTGCTTGATTTATCTATGGAAATAAGTATGATTGTATATATGTTGATAAATACATTGATGTGTATATATATCTGTATGGATGAGTTTGCATGTATGTTCACCCGAGACACAATCTGTTTCTAGTTTAAACTCAAACATTAGTCAAAATTCTTTTTCTCTTGATCTGATTGCTGTTAAGACTTAGGATTTGAAGGAAATTTGTTTGTTATATGATAGAGTAAGGTTTAAAAACTTATTTAAGTTTAATCAATTTGGTAATGTCTTTGGGAATCAAGAAAAACTGAGCAAACTTTAAATAAGTCAAAATACAAACATCTTAATTTATTAATTCAGGAGTGTAAACTGAATTCTTATCCTCAGACATGATTTTTAGAACTAAAATCATAATTTTTAGATTAAGGATGGAAGAGCAGTTTGGGTTTGACTTAATTTTGTAGGTTTGGTGATCTCTGATGATCCACTTGCTCATATAGGTCGGGGTCTTTTCTGGTGATGGAAGGATGAACGGTGGGTCTGGGAAAAATATTGGATTGGTGATCTAAGTATGGTTGCGACTGTGGTGGGTCAGTGAATGCTGTAACCCTAGTTTGGACAGGTTGGATAAATTGGGTCGGTGTGATGTCTCTGGTGGATCGAGTGCTACCAACTTTTGGGTTATGGAAGTATGGTGGTTGTCGAAGTTGAGGCCGGAATTTCAGGTTCTCCGATGGTCGAGGATGTGAGAGCGAGATGATTCCAGGTTTGGTCGTTGGTTCCAGTTTTTGGGTTTGATTGTTCGATTTTGATTCCGAGATGATGGTGAAGTTCTGATGGTCAGATGAGGGTGCTCGGATGATCGTTGACTTGCTCGATGATTTGGTGATGACCGGAGGTGGTCAGAGCCACCGTGCATGTGCACGGTGCACTTTGTATTTTGGTGATCTTGGTTTTGATAAGTCTGGATTGAGGGAAGGTGGTACTCGAGTTTTACTCGAGTCGATTTGTGTATTGCTCGAAGACGTGGGATGTTTGACTCGGGGGTTTTAAGTATAGGCTCGGGTCAAATTTTGTTACAGGTTTTTAGAAACCTGTCAGTGTTTAGATTTTGAAATTTAAACTAAATTTACAAATGTGGTTTAATTAAAGATTAATTACCTAATGTAATTAATTTAAATAGAATAATTAATAAGAAGTAAATAGGGATCAGATTTGCTATAGTACACCATGATAGGGGGTTCTCGCTTCGAGTTTGGTGGCGAGCAGGAGACTCTTACCCCTACATGTCCTTGAGAGGTAGTATAAGGCCTTGATGGGTTGGTTGCGAGTCGAGAGGCTGGCCGTAAAAGCAAATTCGAGGTACCACTGCGTGCCACGACGGAGAGTGGCCGCTGTCGATGGTTGAAAAGCCTAGATCGTCACAGTTGGTATCAAAGCTCTAGGTTGAGTGAATACCTAGGCTTTGGAGTGAATTCTTTCTTGAGAGAACGTACTTGTAATTTTGATATATATATATATATACATATATATATATATTTATTTGTTTATTTCTACCTATTTGTTGGGTTACCTGTTTGGGTTTTCCAATATAAGTTCTAGAGGTAGATAGGGTAGTGGTGTGTGTAACACGACTACCAATGGTACGAGTCTGAGTGTTGAGGTTGGATGTGTATCTGACGAGACTGTAGACCCAATACTGTCTCCAGTAAGCTTTGTTGTGGTGTAAGGATTTCACCAATCTCTGAAGGAAGTCTATTGGGAGGTTCAGAGTCCATCTTTGAAGGGTAGAGTTTGGATCTACCAGTTATGCAGAAGCGAGTGATGGTATCTTGGCAACCTCAGGAAGAACTAGCTGTGTGATGAGATGAAGTGGGTATGGATATTTCCGAAGACGTTTCTTTGGAGCAAGTATAAGGAAGTGTGTCTGCATCGTTGATGAGGCTCAGTTCAGCAGGGTATTTGTGTTTGGTTTGAGGTCCGAGTTTCTCAAGAAGCTTATGGATAAGGAAGTCTTTGGCATATGTGTCAGCAATGCAGCTCGGAGTGTTTTGTGTGCCGGCAAGGAGGACATCTGGCTCAGCATTTTTCTAGAGGTAAATTCAGAAGCTGTAGAGTGGATCCATTTCTTCGATGGATTGGATTAGTCAAGCATAAGCTGTTATGGTTGGTAAAGAGAGAACAGTTTTCTTTGGAATTAGGCTGGATAGGATCGCAAAAGTGACTTGCGATAGTTTGTGTGTTCTTTTGGGTTATTAGAGAGTTTGGTGGAGCAGCTCAGGTTTTGGGGGAACTTCTGAGTTTTATTTTTATGGATTTGATTGAACCATATTTCTGGGATGTGTTGTCTAGTTTGTGCTTGTGTTCATCATCAGCATTCTCATCTACTCCAGATCAGAGTTGTGCAGCGGAAGCGAGTTTGGCAAGTGAACCTGTTTTGTCTTTTCCGGATAGGAGAAGTAAGCTTGAAGTCTTCTGATGTTTGTGGATAAGAGACGGAGGAATTTGGATTTCGAAATCGGAGATTTGATTGTTTGGATTCAGTAGAGCGAGTATTCCTGTGTTTATACCTGGAAAACTCTAGATAGTGTTAGGAAGATCTATCCTGATTTGTGTCATGATCATTAGATTTGTTTAAATTGAGTGAATTGATTGCTATGGTTCATAATATATGCTTGTGGTTTAAAATTAAAATCTTTAATGGGTTATTAAATTACCTTTGCTTTTAAATTTCGGGGACGAAATTCTTTTAAGGGGGAAGGAATGTGATGACCCGGAATTTTGGGCAATATCAATTTAATAATCTGTATTAATAATTAAATTGATTTGATAATCTTTGTTAATAAAATTTGAATTGATTTAGTAATCTTCTTTTAATAAATATTTAATTGGTGAATTTATCTTTTAAAAGTTAATAAAATGATTTCTATTTATAATGTATATATTTATTTGTATATATTATAGATAAGCTTTGATTTGGAATTTAATAAGCAAATAAAATCTTGTTTTCAAATTAATTAAACTAATTGATCATTAATTAAAAGCTTAAAGGACAAATGTTATCATATTAAAGCTTAATAAAACATGTGTAATTTAAATAACTAATGTATTTGACAAGTGTCATATTTTGTTTTTGATTTTTCTTTTTATTTTAAAATAAATCATTTTTACTTATAAAACATGTTTTCCTCCTCTTCCTTTCTTTTCTAATCATCATTTCAAAATCTGAAAACTCAAAGATTTTCCAAAGAAAAATCTGAAATCAATTCACTCTTCAGACCAAATTTGCAAATCAAAGGAAAGTTCAAAACAACAAAAGCCTGAATTAAATTCTTAAACCTGAGATCATGTTCAAATCAAAACCTGAACATCTGCATTTTTCAAAATTAATGAAAAATCAAATGCCTGCATTCTTCCTCAAACCCGATCTAAAGCAACACATCTCAACAAGCAAGTTAATCAAGTTTCATAAGCATGCATGCAAGATTCAGTAACAAGCATTCAATTTTAAAGTTTTCAAATAAGCAAAGGCACTCAGGTTTTAAAATCAAAGCAAAAGCTGTTTTAAAACAGAAGTGCTCTGTCCTTCTTAAAAACAAAGGTGAGTAACATCACATTTTAAAATTTTAAGTATATAAATCTGGTTGCTTGATTTATCTATGGAAATAAGTATGATTGTATATATGTTGATAAATACATTGATGTGTATATATATCTGTATGGATGAGTTTGCATGTATGTTCACCCAAGACACAATCTGTTTCTAGTTTAAACTCAAACTTTAGTCAAAATTCTTTTTCTCTTGATCTAATTGCTGTTAAGACTTAGGATTTGAAGGAAATTTGTTTGTTATATGATAGAGTAAGGTTTAAAAACTTATTTAAGTTTAATCAATTTGGTAATGTCTCTGGGAATCAAGAAAAACTGAGCAAACTATAAATAAGTCAAAATACAAACATCTTAATTTATAAATTCAGGAGTGTAAACTGAATTCTTATCCTTAGACATGATTTTTAAAATAAAATCATAATTTTTAGATTAAGGATGGAAGAGCAGTTTGGGTTTGACTTAATTTTGTAGTTTTGGTGATCTCTGATGATCCACTTGCTCGTAGAGGTTGGGGTCTTTTCTGGTGATGGAAGGATGAACGGTGGGTCTGGGAAAAATATTGGATTGGTGATCTAAGCATGGTGGCGACTGTGGTGGGTCAGTGAATGATGTAACCCTAGTTTGGACAGGTTGGATAAATTGGGTCGGGGTGATGTCTCTGGTGGATCGAGTGCTACCAACTTTTGGGTTATGGAAGTATGGTGGTTGTCGAAGTTGAGGCTGGAATTTCAGGTTCTCCGATGGTCGGGGATGTGAGAGCGAGATGATTCCAGGTTTGGTCGTTGGTTCCAGTTATTGGGTTTGATTGTTCGATTTTGATTCCGAGATGATGGTGAAGTTCTGATGGTCAGATGAGGGTGCTTGGATGATCGTTGACTTGCTCGATGATTTGGTGATGACCGGAGGTGGTCAGAGCCACCGTGCATGTGCACGGTGCACTTTGTATTCTGGTGATCTTGGTTTTGATAAGTCTGGATTGAGGGAAGGTGATACTCGAGTTTTACTCGAGTCGATTTGTGTATTGCTCGAAGACGTGGGATGTTTGACTCAGGGGTTTTAAGTATAGGCTCGGGTCAAATTTTGTTACAGGTTTTTAGAAACCTGTCAGTGTTTAGATTTTGAAATTTAAACTAAAATTTAAAATGTGGTTTAATAAAAGATTAATTACCTAATGTAATTAATTTAAATAGAACAATTAATAAGAAGTAATTAGGGATCAGATTTGTTATAGTACAACATGATAGGGGGTTCTCGCTTCGTGTTTGGTGGCGAGCAGGAGACTCTTACCCCTACATGTCCTTGAGAGGTAGTATAAGGCCTTGATGGGTTGGTTGCGAGTCGAGAGGCTGGCCGTAAAAGCAAATTCGAGGTACCACTGTGTGCCACGGCGGAGAGTGGCCGCTGTCGATGGTTGAAAAGCCTTGATCATCACAGTTGGTATCAGAGCTCTAGGTTGAGTGAATACCTAGGCTTTGGAGTGAATTCTTTCTTGAGAGAACGTACTTGTAATTTTGATATATATATATATATATATATATTTATTTATTTCTACCTATTCGTTGGGTTACCTGTTCGGGTTTTCCAATATAAGTTCTAGAGGTAGATAGGGTAGTGGTGTGTGTAACACGACTACCAATGGTAGGAGTCTGAGTGTTGAGGTTGGATGTGTATCTGACGAGACTGTATACCCAATACTGTCTCGAGTAAGCTTTGCTGTGGTGTAAGGATTTCACCAATCTCTGAAGGAAGTCTTTTGGGAGGTTCAGAGTCCATCTTTGAAGGGTAGAGTTTGGATCTACCAGTTATGCAGAAGCGAGTGATGGTCTCTTGGCAACCTCAGGAAGAACTTGCTGTGTGATGAGATGTAGCGGCTATGGATATTTCCGAAGACGTTTCTTTGGAGCAAGTATAAGGAAGTGTGTCTGCATCGGTGATGAGGCTTAGTTCAGCAGGGTATTTGTGTTTGGTTTGAGGTCCGAGTTTCTCAAGGAGCTTATGGATAAGGAAGTCTTTGGCATATGTGTCAGCAATGCAGCTCGGAGTGTTCTGTGTGCCGGCAAGGAGGACATCTGGCTCACCATTTTTCTAGAGGTAAATTCAGAAGCTGTAGAGTGGATCCATTTCTTCGATGGATTGGATTAGTCAAGCATAAGCTGTTCTGATTGGTAAAGAGAGAACAGATTTCTTTGGAATTAGGCTGGATAGAATCGCAAAAGTGACTTGCGATAGTTTGTGTGTTCTTTTCGGATATTAGAGAGTTTGGTGGAGCAGCTCAGGTTTTGGTGGAACTTCTGAGTTTTATTTTTATGGATTTGATTGAACCATATTTCTGGGATGTGTTGTCTAGTTTGTGCTTGTGTTCATCATCAGCATTCTCATCTACTCCAGATCAGAGTTGTGCAGCGGAAGCGAGTTTGGCAAGTGAACCTGTTTTGTCTTTTCCGGATAGGAGAAGTAAGCTTGAAGTCTTCTGATGTTTGTGGATAAGAGACGGAGGAATTTGGATTTCGAAATCGGAGATTTGATTGTTTGGATTCAGTAGAGCGAGTATTCCTGTGTTTATACCTGGAAAACTCTAGATAGTGTTAGGAAGATCTATCCTGATTTGTGTCATGATCATTAGATTTGTTTAAATTGAGTGAATTGATTGCTATGGTTCATAATATATGCTTGTGGTTTAAAATTAAAATCTTTAATGGGTTATTAAATTACCTTTGCTTTTAAATTTCGGGGACGAAATTCTTTTAAGGGGGAAGGAATGTGATGACCCGGAATTTTGGGCAATATCAATTTAATAATCTGTATTAATAATTAAATTGATTTGATAATCTTTGTTAATAAAATTTGAATTGATTTAGTAATCTTCTTTTAATAAATATTTAATTGGTGAATTTATCTTTTAAAAGTTAATAAAATGATTTCTATTTATAATGTATATATTTATTTGTATATATTTATTTGTATATATTATAGATAAGCTTTGATTTGGAATTTAATAAGCAAATAAAATCTTGTTTTCAAATTAATTAAACTAATTGATCATTAATTAAAAGCTTAAAGGACAAATGTTATCATATTAAGGCTTAATAAAACATGTGTAATTTAAATAACTAATGTATATGACAAGTGTCATATTTTGTTTTTGATTTTTCTTTTTATTTTAAAATAAATCATTTTTACTTATAAAATATGTTTTCGTCCTCTTCCTTTCTTTTCTAATCTTCATTTCAAAATCTGAAAACTCAAAGATTTTCCAAAGAAAAATCTGAAATCAATTCACTCTACAGACCAAATTTGCAAATCAAAGGCAAGTTCAAAATAACAAAAGCCTGAATTCAATTCTTAAACCTGAGACCATGTTCAAATCAAAACCTGAACATCTGCATTTTTCAAAATTAAATCAAAATCAAATGCCTGCATTCTTCCTCAAACCTGATCTAAAGCAACACATCTCAACAAGCAAGTTAATCAAGTTTCAGAAGCATGCATGCAAGATTCAGTAACAAGCATTCAAGTTTAAAGTTTTCAAATAAGCAAAGGCACTCAGGTTTTAAAATCAAAGCAAAAGCTGTTTCAAAACAGAAGTGCTCTGTCCTTCTTAAAAACAAAGGTGAGTAACATCACATTTTAAAATTTTAAGTGTATAAATCTGGTTGCTTGATTTATCTATGGAAATAAGTATGATTGTATATATGTTGATAAATACATTGATGTGTATATATATCTGTATGGATGAGTTTGCGTGTATGTTCACCCGAGACACAATTTGTTTCTAGTTTAAACTCAAACTTTAGTCAAAATTCTTTTTCTCTTGATCTGATTGCTATTAAGACTTAGGATTTGAAGGAAATTTGTTTGTTATATGATAGAGTAATGTTTAAAAACTTATTTAAGTTTAATCAATTTGGTAATGTCTTTGGGAATCAAGAATTACTGAGCAAACTTTAAATAAGTCAAAATACAAACATCTTAATTTACAAATTCAAGAGTGTAAACTGAATTCTTATCCTTAGACATGATTTTTAAAACTAAAATCATAATTTTTAGATTAAGGATGGAAGAGCAGTTTGGGTTTGACTTAATTTTGTAGTTTTGGTGATCTCTGATGATCCACTTGCTCGTAGAGGTCGGGGTCTTTTCTGGTGATGGAAGGATGAACGGTGGGTCTGGGAAAAATATTGGATTGGTGATCTAAGCATGGTGGGGACTGCGGTGGGTCAGTGAATGCTGTAACCCTAGTTTGGACAGGTTGGATAAATTGGGTCGGGGTGATGTCTCTGGTGGATCGAGTGCTACCAACTTTTGGGTTATGGAAGTATGGTGGTTGTCGAAGTTGAGGTCGAAATTTCAAGTTCTCCGATGGTCGGAGATGTGAGAGCGAGATGATTCCAGGTTTGGTCGTTGGTTCCAGTTTTTGGGTTTGATTGTTCGATTTTGATTCCGAGATGATGGTGCAGTTCTGATGGTCAGATGAGGGTGCTTGGATGATCGTTGACTTGCTCGATGATTTGGTGATGACCGGAGGTGGTCAGAGCCACCGTGCATGTGCACGGTGCACTTTGTATTCTGGTGATCTTGGTTTTGATAAGTCTGGATTGAGGGAAGGTGATACTCGAGTTTTACTCAAGTCGATTTGTGTATTGCTCGAAGACGTGGGATGTTTGACTCGGGGGTTTTAAGTATAGGCTTGGGTGAAATTTTGTTACAGGTTTTTAGAAACCTGTCAGTGTTTAGATTTTTAAATTTAAACTAAATTTAAAAATGTGGTTTAATTAAATATTAATTACCTAATGTAATTAATTTAAATAGAATAATTAATAAGAAGTAATTAGGGATCGGATTTGCTATAGTACAGCATGATAGGGGGTTCTCGCTTCGAGTTTGGTGGCGAGCAGGAGACTCTTACCCCTACATGTCCTTGAGAGGTAGTATAAGGCCTTGATGGGTTGGTTGCGAGTCGAGAGGCTGGCCGTAAAAGCAAATTCGAGGTACCACTGTGTGCCACGGCGGAGAGTGGCTGCTGTCGATGGTTGAAAAGCCTAGATCGTCGCAGTTGGTATCAGAGCTCTAGGTTGAGTGAATACCTAGGCTTTGGAGTGAATTCTTTCTTGAGAGAACGTACTTGTAATTTTGATATATATATATATATATATATATTTCTACCCATTCGTTGGGTTACCTTTTCGGGTTTTCCAATATAAGTTCTAGAGGTAGATAGGGTAGTGGTGTGTGTAACACGACTACCAATGGTAGGAGTCTGAGTGTTGAGGTTGGATGTGTATCTAACGAGACTGTAGACCCAATACTGTCTCGAGTAAGCTTTGCTGTGGTGTAAGGATTTCACCAATCTCTGAAGGAAGTCTTTTGGGAGGTTCTGAGTCCATCTTTGAGGGTAGAGTTTGGATCTACCAGTTAAGCAGAAGCGAGTGATGGTATCTTGGCAACCTCAGGAAGAACTAGCTGTGTGATGAGATGCAGTGGCTATGGATATTTCCGAAGACGTTTCTTTGGAGCAAGTATAAGGAAGTGTGTCTGCATCGGTGATGAGGCTCAGTTCAGCAGGGTATTTGTGTTTGGTTTGAGATCCGAGTTTCTCAAGGAGCTTATGGATAAGGAAGTCTTTGGCATATGTGTCAGCAATTTAGCTCGGAGTGTTCTGTGTGCCGGCAAGGAGGACATCTGGCTCAGCATTTTTCTAGAGGTAAATTCATAAGCTGCAGAGTGGATCCATTTCTTCGATGGATTGGATTAGTCAAGCATAAGCTGTTCTGATTGGTAATGAGAGAACAGTTTTCTTTGGAATTAGGCTGGATAGGATCGCAAAATTGACTTGCGATAGTTTGTGTGTTCTTTTGGGTTATTAGAGAGTTTGGTGGAGCAGCTCAGGTTTTGGTGGAACTTCTGAGTTTTATTTTTATGGATTTGATTGAACCATATTTCTGGGATGTGTTGTCTAGTTTGTGCTTGTGTTCATCATCAGCATTCTCATCTACTCCAGATTAGAGTTGTGCAGCGGAAGCGAGTTTGGCAAGTGAACCTGTTTTATCTTTTCCGGATAGGAGAAGTAAGTTTGAAGTCTTCTGATGTTTGTGGATAAGAGATGGAGGAATTTGGATTTCGAAATCGGAGATTTGATTGTTTGGATTCAGTAGAGCGAGTATTCCAGTGTTTATACCTGGAAAACTCTAGATAGTGTTAGGAAGATCTATCCTGATTTGTGTCAGGATCATTAGATTTGTTTAAATTGAGTGAATTGATTACTATGGTTCATAATATATGCTTGTGGTTTAAAATTAAAACCTTTAATGGTTTATTAAATTACCTTTGCTTTTAAATTTCGGGGACGAAATTCTTTTAAGGGGGAAGGAATGTGATGACCAGGAATTTTGGGAAATATCAATTTAATAATCTGTATTAATAATTAAATTGATTTGATAATCTTTGTTAATAAAATTTGAATTGATTTAGTAATCTTCTTTTAATAAATATTTAATTGGTGAATTTATCTTTTAAAAGTTAATAAAATGATTTCTATTTATAATGTATATATTTATTTGTATATATTATAGATAAGCTTTGATTTGGAATTTTATAAGCAAATAAAATCTTGTTTTCAAATTAATTAAACTAATTGATCATTAATTAAAAGCTTAAAGGACAAATGTTATCATATTAAAGCTTAATAAAACATGTGTAATTTAAATAACTAATGTATATGACAAGTGTCATATTTTTTTTTGATTTTCCTTTTTATTTTAAAATAAATCATTTTTACTTATAAAACATATTTTCCTCTTCCTTTCTTTTCTAATCTTCATTTCAAAATCTGAAAACTCACAGATTTTCCAAAGAAAAATCTGAAATCAATTCACTCTTTAGACCAAATTTGCAAATCAAAGGCAAGTTCAAAACAACAAAAGCCTGAATTAAATTCTTAAACCTGAGATCATGTTCAAATCAAAACCTGAACATCTGCATTTTTCAAAATTAAAGCAAAATCAAATGCCTGCATTCTTCCTCAAACCTGATCTAAAGCAACACATCTCAACAAGCAAGTTAATCAAGTTTCAGAAGCATGCTTGCAAGATTCAGTAACAAGCATTCAAGTTTATAGTTTTCAAATAAGCAAAGGCACTCAGGTTTTAAAATCAAAGCAAAGGCACTCAGGTTTTAAAATCAAAGCAAAATCTGTTTCAAAACAGAAGTGCTATGTCCTTCTTAAAAACAAAGGTGAGTAACATCACATTTTAAAATTTTAAGTATATAAATCTGGTTGCTTGATTTATCTATGGAAATAAGTATGATTGTATATATGTTGATAAATACATTGATGTGTATATATATCTGTATGGATGAGTTTGCATGTCTGTTCACCCAAGACACAATCTGTTTCTAGTTTAAACTCAAACTTTAGTCAAAATTCTTTTTCTCTTGATCTGATTGCTGTTAAGACTTAGGATTTGAAGGAAATTTGTTTGTTATGTGATAGAGTAAGGTTTAAAAACTTATTTAAGTTTAAACAATTTGGTAATGTCTCTGGGAATCAAGAAAAACTGAGCAAACTTTAAATAAGTCAAAATACAAACATCTTAATTTATAAATTCAGGAGTGTAAACTGAATTCTTATCCTTAGACATGATTTTTAAAACTAAAATCATAATTTTTAGATTAAGGATGGAAGAGCAGTTTGGGTTTGACTTAATTTTGTAGTTTTGGTGATATCTGATGATCCACTTGCTCGTAGAGGTCGGGGTCTTTTCTGGTGATGGAAGGATGAACGGTGGGTCTGGGAAAAATATTGGATTGGTGATCTAAGCATGGTGGCGACTGTGGTAGGTCGATGAATGCCGTAACCCTTGTTTGGACAGGTTGGATAAATTGGGTCGGTGTGATGTCTTTGGTGGATCGAGTGTTACCAACTTTTGGGTTATGGAGCTATGGTGGTTGTCAAAGTTGAGGCCGGAATTTCAGGTTCTCCGATGGTCGGAGATGTGAGAGCGAGATGATTCCAGGTTTGGTCGTTGGTTCCAGTTTTTGGGTTTGATTGTTCGATTTTGATTCTGAGATGATGGTGCAGTTCTGATGGTCAGATGAGGGTGCTTGGATGATCGTTGACTTGCTCGATGATTTGGTGATGATCGGAGGTGGTCAGAGCCACCGTGCATGTGCACGGTGCACTTTGTATTCTGGTGATCTTGGTTTTGATAAGTCTGGGTTGAGGGATGGTGATACTCGAGTTTTACTCGAGTCGATTTGTGTATTGCTCGAAGACGTGGGATGTTTGACTCGGGGGTTTTAAGTATAGGCTCGGGTCAAATTTTGTTACAGGTTTTTAGAAACCTGTCAGTGTTTAGATTTTGAAATTTAAACTAAATTTAAAAATGTGGTTTAATTAAAGATTAATTACCTAATGTGATTAATTTAAATAGAATAATTAATAAGAAGTAATTAGGGATCGGATTTGCTATAGTACAGCATGATAGGGGGTTCTCGCATCGTGTTTGGTGGTGAGCAGGAGACTCTTACCCCTACATGTCCTTGAGAGGTAGTATAAGGCCTTGATGGTTTGGTTGCGAGTCGAGAGGCTGGTCGTAAAAGCAAATTCGAGGTACCACTGTGTGCCACGGCGGAGAGTGGCCGTTGTCGATGGTTGAAAAGCCTAGATCGTCACAGGTTTGTATAAGTATGAAGTAATTTTGAAAACTATTGATTGTGAAATGTAACAACCCGCGATTATGGTCATTTAATTTTGAACATTTAATTTGTTTTAATTACTTAAAATATTGGTCTAAAAGCTTAAAACATCAAATTAAATTATAGGATTGTTTATAATCTTTGAATTGTGAATAATTATTTGAATAATGATTTAAATATTTGGATTTTAAATTGAATATTAATCCTATGGATTAAATGGACATGTTATTTTCTTTTAAATGATAAATAATATTAGTAAATTCAATTTGTAAGTTATTTACAGTAATAAATGGTTCAAATGAATAATCGGACATTTTATTTTTATTTTTACGACCCGAATTCTATTGACGTATTTTCTATTTATTTTATTGGACTTTTCTATAATTTTAAATTTGGGAAATATTTAAATCGTCGTTTGATGATTTTAGGTAAACGGTAGTGTTTTTGTTTGATTTTAAAAAACTTAATAACCAGTGTATATTACTATTGTTTTGTAGTCGCGTTGCTGTTCTGAGCGTGACCATATTTTCATTTTATCATTCGTGGTTCATACGCGAATAAAATTCTATGCGACGAGATGCTAGAAAAATTGCAATTAAATATAACATACCCCAACATGTTCTCTGACCTTCTTTCCTTTGTCTCCTCCCATACTCGTTCACTTATTCATGTTCTGGAAAGAACAAGGAAAAAAAAGCAAGCTTCTTTGAATTCAAAAATTAATATCTCACAAAATGCTCAATGAAAATTTCCAAAGTTTGTTTCTTTAAGACGGTATCAATAAGATCTTCATTTTGAAATGGGTTAAGATGGGTTCGGTGGATTTTCAAGGGGATCGACAGTTGTGCAGTACATGGACGTGAAGCATAACGAACTAGGGTTAGGAAATTTGAGTGGCTTAGGCGACGAGAGGCTGCAGGGTTCGTTTCTTTGAGTTTCCCTTTTTGGTAAGCATCTCCAGAGTGAGTTTTATGATGTGCAGTTAATGGGGAGGGGGTTCGACTTTTTGGACAGTGGGTAAGGTATGCTGTGGATGGAAATTGCAAGAGGGGGTCGGACATGACATGGTGGCGATGGCCGGAGGGAGTTCGCGAAGTGGAGATGGATGGCAAAGTCCGTTTGTGTTTTCATTGAGTGTGGAAGGAGGAAAGAGGAGAGAGAAGGTGGGAAATGGTGGGTTTCTAGGGGTGCACCTATGTGTATAGGCAAGAAAAGTTTAGAGTGAGGGAGAAATATGGATTAATGGTAATTAGTTTGGTTAATTATGTAATTAATGAATATTTTAAATCAAAAAATTATAAAATGCATAACCTTCTTATACAAGGTCCAATCGAGATAAAAATTTTGCGTTGTGCTTGTTATGACGAATAGCTTCACGATGGAGCTAGTTAGGTTGAATTTGGAGCAAGTTGAAGTTTGGGCTAAAATCGGTTGTTGTTTGATTTTAGCCCAAACCGGGATGCTTCGACGGCAACTAGAACTATGGTGAGTTAAAACTCGCTCTTTTTGGTTAATTAGCATGTTTATAATTAATAAATTTATTTATGCCTGTTTGGGTTGCTGAATTTGTTGATTGATTGAATTTGGTCTAGGATCACGATATAGTATTTTGACATGCTATTAGATTGGTTGAATTTGATCTAGGATCGCGATATAGCATCTTGAAATGCTATTAGATTGTTTGATTTTTAAATTTGTATTCAAACTTGTTTTAAGTATATTTGGTGATAAATTGATATTGATTTTGATTAATATAATTACGTTGTTTAAAATTATAACGTAGTTAATGTAAGTGTACTTCTTAGTGTTATCTATTTGGCCAATAGACATTGTTTAATAAATGTAAGGATTTACCTTTGAATGACATTGGTTAGCAGAATAAAACCCCGTTCTGCTGTTATATTAATTTGGACATTTATTTAACTATCAATTGATCGTTAATTATGGATTGATTACTTATATGCTTGATTATGTAAATACCAGCAATTGGACTTGAAAATTTAAATGGAAGGTAATGGTAGCTTGTTAAGTACCACTGGGATTGCCGAGCCTTTTCTAGATTCGGAAATTTTGGAATTGATTAACTTCTAATTTTATAAATTGAAAAAAAATGTTCTAATTATTTTTATATATACAAGGAGCTTTATTAATAATTAAGTACAAATGTTTGTAAAAATTATTTCTGTAAGTTAATTACTATATTATCAATAGTGTTTTAAAGAAATTATTTTGTTAATGTTTTTGAAGATAACAATTATTTTGTTATTAGTTATTTAAACAAGTTGATTATTTCATTAAAAATATTGTTAAAGATAATTAATTTTATTTAAGAGGTTGTTTAAAGTTATTTTATTTTATTTATCTATTGGAGATGTTTAAAAGTTTAAGAGTTTATTTATTATATTATTGAAAATGTTTTTTGTTATATTTCTTTATATTATTTAAAAATAATTAAAGCTAAGTTTATGATGTTCTAGTTTATTTATTATAAATAAAAAAATAAAATAAAATAAATTGTTATAAGGATTTCCTTTATAAAAAGCATTTATGCAAAGGAGTTTATAAAATTGGGAAGAGGATTGAAATTGGAAAAGAAGTTAGATTTTGAAAGATTGTGAAGACGAAGATGTTAAATGGTTAGTAATTAAAAAGGAAAATTTTATAAATGTGTTAGGAGATTATAAAAAGTACTTTTATAAACAAACTTGGAGATTTATTAAGAATTCTATAAACAGATTGTGGGAATTTATTAAGAAGATATTTTTAAAATAAAAACAAAAGAGTTAAAGAAAGGGAGGGTATTTTGGGATATTTATACCTTTGTTTAAAGTATACTTATGCTTTATCATTTTCAATGATTTTGAAATTAGCAAATCATTCTAAGTGATTGGTTAAGATACTTATACCATTTTGTAAGTATATGGAAAAGGTACTTTAAGTTTCGAAATGAAAGATTTGAAAATATACTTATACCGTTAAGGTAAGTACATGGTTATATTTTCTAAATATCGAAAAGATTACATTTTGGGAATATACATTTTGTTGAGATAAGTATATGGAATTGATTTCCGAGTATTTGAAAAGTGATTTTAAATTTATGAATGTGAGGCTCAGTGGGTCCCATGGGAAATGAAATCTGTAATTTGAATGTTGTTTATTCAATGGTTAAATAACCGACTATCGAATTTGGATCCAAAAGTAACTTTGGAAATATCTAGGAGAAACATGTGAGTTATATGGCATAGTCATTTCCGATGATGTTGTTCTATGTGTATAAATCTCATTTCGTTCTTTTAGGACGAATGATAAGGAAATCCGTCCACAAACGGTTAGGAGGTGAACTCCGCTCTTATCTTTGTCTGTTTATTTCCTAAAGAACTGGGGTTGATTTTTCCAACCGTCGAATATTGTTTCGAAGAGACCGGGATCAGCTATGTTATCCAGAAACCACTTTGATCCAACCTAAGCGTTGCAAAGTGAAGACATCTTAAGGATGATGGGAATTCAGAGACAGAGCTCTCAAGTGTTTCATTCAGTCCCAGAACAAACTTGTATGGATGAATGATGAAATTGCATTGTTGCCTGGATGGCAGTGTTAGCATTTTAAGTGGGAAGTGCTATATAAAGGTAATCGTAGCCTCAAGCCTCATCAACCGGGAAAATGACTAATGCAGGGACATGCGATAGGGTAATGATGGTCGCTCCAATTAGGGTATGATTGTCACGACCTGGGATTTTCGACCTTCGAAAATCGATACTAATACGTTCACTATATAACGTGCCGAGCAATCGAGTGCCGGAAATACAATATTGTTAGGGTTAAAGAAGAAAAGATGGACGAAATAGAAACTTAAACAATAACACAGAATCTCACAATCGAAGTGGAACAAAATATAATGTAATATAATAACAGATTTTTAAACAAAGAACTGTAACTATTAATATACATACAAATTATCAGAGTACAATCATCAACATATAAATCTGAACAGTTATAATAACTTGTCCTCACAAATGCTGAATATACAGCCTACAATACACAATGGAATGTAATCAAATACGAGTAATACGTCTCTGTCATCCAGCTCGTCTCCTGAGCTCCAAAGCATCATAACCTGAATTTGTAATACTCGGTCTGACTTGAGCATTACAACAAAGTAACACCCGAGTCAGGCTGGAAACCAGCATGAGTAAACATACTTAATTTTGAAATATTTAAGTTATCAAAATTCTTTGAAAAACAAAGGTAACTCATAAGACCACATCACACAAAAACACGACGGGTTTTTATCTTACGATAACCAAAACAGTTTTATAGAAAATCCAGTGGTATTATAATAATGTCTAAGTATAAAGTACTTAATAAAATAACTGAATTTCTTAAATTAATTAAATTCCAGCATATTGAAGTCTATAATCAAAACCGTAAAGGTTTGGAGTGGTTATTAGAACGAAGCGGTATCGGATAACGCAAATATCTGATCCCAGTCTCTTCGAACTCAAAACAATTCATATTCAGGGTGTCAACATTCACATATGGGAATTTATTACATATATTTATTTCAAAAAAAAGTGTCAACGTTTTATTCTAACCATTTAAATTCGTTTGACTACCTAATGGCATAGACAAGAATAATTGAAATAATATTCAAGAGCAATAAAACAAGGCATAGATCATTAACTAGTTTAATGATTAATAATCAATACCAAAACAATTCACACAACAGGATTTAATTAACCTTAATTAACTAAATCTGTTTTTTATTATTAATTCAAATTACTTAATAATTTAAGAAATTATAAAACGATTTATTTTTGGTTAATTAGGATTAAACAACCAAATTAATAACTAATTTATTTATTAACATGAGGTTAAATCAATACGTCTTTAATTAAGTATCCACTTGTTAACTAATTTATTAGTTAACATAAGATTTAATCAATTAAGATTTTAATTAATAACTCACTTTAATTATTATAAAATAATTAAACTTTATATTACAGAAAATTATCAACTTAATTTCAGATTTTACAACTAGGAGATAGGATTACAATGTAAAAGTTCTCATGACGATTTTTATTTTTAAATGGAAGGGAAGATAAGTTCTTAAGTTACAAGATTTTAACATATAAACTTTTATTATGTCTCATTATCTAATACCTTTATTTTCGAAAACAAGGCCAGCCAAACTTCAGCCCATGGAGACAAACATGCCGACCTTCCCTTCATCATTTTTTTATAAAACAAGCCCAGCCCTATCGGCCCACTAAAAAAAGACAGGCTCCCTCTTCTTCCCCTCTACTTTCCTTCCCTGCTACTCTTCTCTTCTCTTTTTCCCAACCCATTCATGTGAATCTCAGTGCACGTGCACGCATCGCCGACAACCCAAAACTCGTCGCCGACCTCTTCTCCAGATCACCTATGACCGACCTACTTCGATAACGTGCAAGGCAACACGAATCAACAGTAGCTTCAAAAAAAATCGATCACCTGCTCCTAACTCGAATAACCCATCACCACGTCTTCTCCTCGCCACCACACACGACCGATCAACGCCAAACTTCACATGAAGCTTTGTCGTTGCATCTTCTTCCCATCCCCCTGACCGCATGCCTACCTCGCCCCCTCGGCGTCGCCAATGATCAAGAACCGAAACCCAAAAACCCATGCCTAAAACCCTAATCCTAACTCACCTGACCACCACAAACATCTAAAAATTTCCTTGTCATTTTTCATGAGTTACCCATCACCTGAACCTCCTCCACGACCAACGACGAACTCCCAAATTTCCACGACCGCCTAGAATCGACCAAAACCCGAATTTTGATCATCTCCATCCCACTCACTCGATAGGCGATTAAAAATCATCAAAGCACCGCCAAAAATCACGAATTTCAAAGACGAACACATTCATATGATCAAGATAATTAATTGTGACATTTGGTTTTTGGTCGTTTATAGGCTTCTTACTGTAAAATGCCCTTTTCTTCCTCTATACTTCATGATAAACAACGAAACGATTTTTAAAATAAACTACATTCAAAAAAAACAAGTCCCCTTTTGGAATCAGAGCCTAAAACTAATTGGATAGGGAGATAGAGATTTTTAAAGTTGCAAGTTCTATTTTTTTTCAAAGAACAGAGGAGCTGTTCAAGTTACAAGGTGTATTTTCATGTTTAACACATACATATAATGCATAGAAAACTTATCAAAATATGGTTACTTGAAAAATAAAATGGTTTATCTGAACTTCCCAAACATACAGATGCATACTTGATTTACAGTAAGTAAAGTTTTAAGTTTACTCACTTTTTTTTCAAATAAAAGACAACTGTTGCTATGCTTTTTTTCCACTTGCTTCAAGCTTTAACTATCTTTGATTTGTTAACCTCTTTGTTTCTTTTCTTTTCTTTCTCCTTTTTTTATATAAATGTAGACAAGAGAATAAGCTCGGTTATGATTTTATATAGAAGGTGAATTGAACAGTGGTTTACACACATAGGTGGCTGATGCTTTGTACAGGCTTTTACATTACGCATTTGATTTTTTTTTTTGATTTTTCTCCTTTTCCTCATTTGATGATTTGAGCTGATGTGATTTCATGGGATTTGATTTAATGTGTGTGCATTTGATTAGATATATTTCATCATTATGTCTCCTTGCATATATATATGCTTTCATATATGTATATAAATATAGATTTGCTTTGACCATATGAACATGTTTAGTCTATACACTAACATAATTAACATGCTAAAGTTATTTCTCCTATGCATAAATTATTACATAAATACTACATTTATAACATACACATAGCTACTTACATGTATTTATTTTTATTTTTATATATTTTATTTTATTTTATATCACAAGTTTGCATATACAAACATATATAATTGAAATGAGAAGCTTATTTAATTATTTCCAGAAAATGAGATTTTAAACTTTTAAATCAAAGCCTCTAATATATATATATATATATATATATATGAATACATATACAATATACTTATGTATTTTATCATACTTACCCTTATACATATTTACATATACATATTTATTTTCATATACAATATTTTTATAACACATATATACATATAAACTCATATATATATTTTTTCCATATGCACTGTTTTTATAAACATTTACCCATATATATATAGTCATAAGTTTGAAATCTTGCCATTATAAAGCTTATACATTCATATATATATATATATATATATATATATATATATATATCTTTATTTACTTATACAATATTTTTCATAAACATAAATACACACATATAACTTATATATATTTTTAAACATCATAAAGCTTGTATATACTTATATATATATATACATATAAGGATATTCTATCTTAAATTTTTCATGGTGGAGTTTATATACATATATCTATAAAATTTGTTATATCCAGAAATTTATATTTTAAGATTAAATATAGTTTGATTAATATATAGATATTTTAAATATCAGAAAATTTATCTACTTGACTTATAAAAATTAATATTCCAATATTTAAAATTAGTTAATCATTTTTTTTCAATCTTCTTATTTAAAGTTTTACCTAAGTTCATATCAATAAATTACTATAATAAATCATTAAATTTTAGTTTAAACCATTTTAATTCAAAATTTTATATTAAATTTAATAATTTCAAATAGTTAAATTACGGGTCGTTACAATCTCCCCCACTTAAAACTTTTCATCCTCGAAAAGGAACGAAGTAAGAAATTTAACATACGATATATTTTACTCAAAATAATTAACTTATAAAACATAAAAATCATTAATACAACTATGTGCAGCACATAAATGTAGTGCAACTAATAGGAATGATGTCAAACTATATGCAACCAAACAGCATAGCAATCTTGAGCAAGAAACAATCATAGCAAGCAACCATAGCATATAATCATTTTATTAGAATCTGTACGATATATATATATATAACTTTCGTACGTATAACAGTTTCGATCACTTATTTGAATACGCAATTTTATTTTCCGAACTAGTATTGGTAACCCGACTACTCTAGTACGGATCTAATCTGACTTCCTGATTAGAAACTTTCATTCTCCTTATATAATAATAAACTATGATAGAGAACTTCAGATTCGTATCAAAAATTTTATTAGTATTCATCGTCGAGAATCGAGTGAACAATCCTAAATTGGACAGGTATAAATTACCTTAAATCGTGTATTCAAATTCGAATCAAAACTGTAAATGCAATTAGAATGGTCTATATACAACTTACGTATTTATTCTATGGTTTCTTAATTACACCAATAGATAATTCAAATGGTTCTTATATTCAAACTTTTTAAATGCTTGAAAATTTTCTTTGTTGAAAATTCATTTATAACAAAATGCTTTTATATCGAAAATACTTTTGATAACTCGATGTTTCCATAAGTTTATCCTCATTCTTACCAAATTTAGTCATACGTTGATCAAGCGTAGGACTAAAAATCTCTAAGTACTTAGTAGACTTGTTTCAACAACCAGTGAAAATACTAGGGAAAACATTTAAGACATATATGGAAAGTACAATCCAATCATCGAAATCAAACGAACGGGATCGTCATGGAACGTAGTCCCTAAGGTCGCTCTCTCGCTAAGTTGAGAGGACATAGCGACGCAGCCTCAGGTGACTTTGGGCAGCCACTGCCCCATGTCTTACTCCATGACATCCAAAACAACTATAGATCGCATATACACAATGGTTTCGCCTGGTTCCGCCAGGAAACATCCGTAACCGTAAGCTTTCACAGCCCTGCGAATTTCGCTATGTAGTCGAGTTGTCAGACCATAGGTTACGCTATGGAATTCGAAGAAACTCATGAGTTTATGTCCGGACAACTTAAATCAATTAATAGAATTAATAGAATGTATCCATAATGTGTCCACAAAGCGGATAATCAAGCAGAAGGTACTTCCCATATCTTCAATTTCATAATGTATATCATAGTATAGATAGTACCTTTTCAAATCATCAATTTCGAATATATCTTCTTATATAAATTCCGTTATATATAAGATCATCACTTTTCAAATCGAGTACCTTTCAAAATCAATAGTTTTCGAAATAATTTCATACATATACAATTCATTTTATATAAGTTCAAAAACTTCAAAATCAATATTTATATAGTCAAAGGTTCTCGAAATCAATCATTTTCAAATATCAGTACAGCTTCAAATTCATATATGATTTCAACAATCATTTTTCAAATTAAATATTATTCAATATCCATATATTTTAAAATTCCAATCATCAGTTTTAAAAATTTACTTCAGATTCATATTTACATAAAGTCATATCTGTATATAATCAACTATCATTTCTAAAATCATTTTGTAATGCCCCACCTCTATACCCACGCTAGCCAAGAACACTACGGTGTAATGCTGTCAACTAGCACGGAGAATAAGGCTGTTGAGGAGCGACCATCTATGTAACTTCTTTGTGCGAGCACCGATATGTCAGATAGTATAGCATGTACTTTATTTAAGGAGGAAGTCCGATATACCGATACAAACCCAAAGCTATCACACAGTAGCTATATATAATCTTCGGAAACAGACATAGAAATAAACATAACATAAATCAGTCACAGACATCCATATCACAAAGGCGGAAAAAGATATGAATATATATATAACACATGAAAGTGTACATCAGAGTAGTGGTCAGAAAGATCCACGATAATACAAAAGAATAGCAACATGTGCTATACAAAAGAATAAGTACACAACATAGAATCTATATCTTAAATGTGTACATCCAAAAACTACTAATCTAAGTAGTTAGTCCAAAAGTCAGAATAATCCTGAAGAGAAGTCAAGCAGAAGCACCTGTAACATCTCGGTCTGACCCGAGTATTATTTATAAGAAAATAATAAACGGATCAGTCTAGCTATAAATATCAGATGATATGGTATAAAGTAAAAGACATGGCATGAACATGTAATAACCATCGTGGCATACTACTATAAGTATGTAATTGAAAATCAACAGGAGATTAATCAATATCACAAGAATCTTCTCAAAGATAAAATAGGGTATCATACCCTAAACTTGTATTCATAACAAGTCAATGACACACAAATTCACCAATGCACAAAAATTGATATCATATCAATGAAAATCATGAAAATTGGTGAAGCACAAATTCCAGTAATCAACACACGAAATCCAGAAATCACATAAAAAGGGGGAGGCTTATCACAAGAACGGGAGCATGAAAACTCACCAACACGTGTAACACATGAACGAGAAGCTATCTCATGGAAGCTATCCATTAAATTTTGACACACGAACGGCCCGAAGACCATGGGGCGCTACCCCACATATGTGATGGTGAAACATCACACAAACGGGGTTTAGTCTCCCTCGTAGACAAAGAGACATCGCATAATTGCTAGTCTAAATCAAATCACAAAAATGATCGTCATGATCATCGAGAAGTGTCAATCACACCAAGCTAGTAAATATATGAGTTTAGCTTCATGTCCCATAACCACTTGCTTAACTTAAATATTTACGAACAAGCTGTGAATCTTCACTAGAAAAATTGTCACAAAAGGGTTCAATCGAACAAGTCCAAGAGCTAACCGACGAAATGAACGCGAGCGTTTCATACCACTCGTTTTACTAAGTCGTTTAATTCGATTTCTCATCAGAGTGAAGTAAAGGCTTGTATATACTAGTAGATTAGAAAATGGTTTGAGAAAAAAAGCTTTGTAGTAAAATGGTGTTGAAATCGCTTTAATGAAAGAGTTTTGCTATTCAGTACTAGTATTGAAGCCTTCACATTTTTAAAGTGACAAGTCACAAATCGATTGTTGAAATAAATCGCATCACAAATTTTCACATTCGAAGACGTGAGAAAAATCCAAGGAAATCAGTTCCAAAACCATCATAGTAGAAATATACTTGCGACCTAACGTGGTCGAATTAAAGTGCAACGACTATAACTCAAATAGGTCGAACGACCTAAGGGTAGACTGCCGTGCGACCTAGCAGAAGAACAAGTCGAGCGACCTAGTGAAATATAGGTCAAACGATCTAAGTGTGAAAAGGCGGGCGACCTAACGTCTTAACGAAGCCATGCGACCTAACGTCTACGACCTAGTGGTCGAGCGATTTAAGGAGTCATGCGACCAGAAGTAATTAAGGTCTAACGACCTAAAGAAATCAAGGCCAAGCGACTTAAAGGAGAGCAGGTCAAACGACCTAATGGGTTGCGACTTAGGGGGTGAACGACCTAAGCTCGCGACCTAAGGGGTGGAGACTGAGCGACCTATCAAGCCAATAGGACTAGCGACCTATAGGAGATGCGCGACCTAACTGGGTATGCGATCTAAAGTGGGCACGACCTAAGGTACAAACAACCTAAAGTGGTGGACAAGCTAAGGTAAGGCGCGACCTAACAAGGTGCGACCTAAAGTCTTGCGACCTAGCAATATAATGGTCAAGCGACCTACGACCTAAGCACGCGAACGACATAAGATGATCGAGCGACCTACGACCTAGGGACGAACGACCTAAGTCCAGAGCGAGCTAAATGCAGGCAGAGCCTTCTCCACGCCAGAGCGACCTATGTCCAAGCGACCTAAGTGAGACGAGCCAGTTCCGAGGCAGAATGACCTAACTCCAGGAAATTCACCAAAACACTAAAATTTGGAGTTTTTCGCCAATCCAATCCAAACCAAAAGAAAATATGTATGCACAAGTGATAGGGAATCACTCCCAACAGTCCAATGACAGTTATAGGCAAGATGTGAGATTAAAAATCTCACCTTTCCCACGAAATTGATGATGGAGAAGCTTAAAAGTTAAGCAAGAGCAACAACAAGCTTGAATCTATGTTCTTCACTTGAATTTGGAGTAGATGTTGGATTAGCAATGAAGATAAAGACTTTGGAGTTTTAATTTCCCATTCCGTCCACCATTTTTGAAGAAGCTTTAATGTATATGCAAATAGAGATGAAGTAATGAAGAGAAGGAAGGGGTTGGGCTGAGTTAGTAAGTTCAGCCCAAACCAAAGCCAAAGTGAAAAGGTGGCGAAAATTCCACTATCTCCAAACATATCGAAGTTTACACTTAAAAAGATCACAAACGTCATTTTGAACTCAATGGGAGTGGTCTCGAGTCCTAATTTGACCGTATGCAAAAAGTAGTTTTTCGGACCAAAATCCGATTAACGATAAAATATTTAAATAAAATATTTAAATATAAAATCGATAAATATGCGGGTTGTTACAAACTCCCCTCCTTAAAGAAATTGCGTCCTCGCAATATATAAGATGGAAATAAAAAGTAACAACCATAAAAGCATATTAACACAAAAGAAATTTGAAATAAGAAGTTTACCTCAAAGAGCATGAGAAAGTAAGTCCGGATGTGTTCGCTCGATGAATTCTCTAGTTTCCCAAGAGCAATCCTTAGGATTTGAGGACCATTGAACTTTTACAAGCGGAACATCTTTATTTCGGAGTCGTTTAACCTCCGAAGCAATAATTCGAATAGGATACTACTCATAAGTTAAATTAGGTGAAACTTCAATCTCTTCCACAACACCGAGCTCAAGAATAGAATCGGAATCCCGAAGGCACTTTCGTAATTGAGAAACGTGAAACACGTCATGCATGGTAGAAAACTGAGCCGGTAATGAAAGGCGATAAACCATGGAACCAATACGTTCAGTGATTGGAAATGGCCCAATATATCGAGGCACTAACTTTCCCGATCGGCTGAAACATACAACACCCTTCATAGGGGAAACACAAATAAATACAAGATCTCCCACAGAAAATTCTAATTTTCTTCTTCGATTATCGGCATAGGATTTTTGTCTACTCTGGGCTTCTTTCATCCTATGTCGAATAAGTTCAATCTTTTCTGTGGAATCACGAATAAAATCTGGACCTAAAACCAGCTTCTCACCGGCCTCAAGCCAACAAGAAGGAGATCGGCATGGCCTTCCATAGAGTGCCTCGAAAGGTGCCATACCAATACTAGTTTGGAAGCTGTTATTATAGGAAAATTCAACAAGTGAAATATGATCTTCCCAACTTCCACCGAAATCAAGCACACAAGCACAAAGAAGATCTTCAAGTGTTTGATTCACACGCTCAGTTTGTCCATCGGACTGGGGGTGATAAGCGGTGCTAAAATTAAGCTTCGTTCCCAAAGCTTTTTGAAGACTCTTCAAGAATCCACTGGTAAACAATGGATCACGATCACTAACAATAGAAGTAGGAACTCCATGCATTTTAACAATTTCTTTAATAAAGAGTTTGGCCAGAAGGGGAACGGTTCGGTTCGACCGAACGGGAATAAAATGGGCGGATTTGGTAAGTCTATCCACAATCACCCACAAACTATTATGACCCGAACGAGAACGGGGAAGACCATCAATAAAATCCATGGAAATTTGATCCCACTTCCAAACTGGAATTTCCAACGGTTGCAATAACCCACCAGGCCTTTGATGTTCGGCCTTAACAAGTTGGCAAGTCATGCAACACTTAACAAAGTTAGCAATATCGGATTTCATTCCCTCCCAGTAATAAAGTAGCTTCATATCTGCATACATTTTACTGCTACCGGGATGAATGGAAAATTTGGAACGATGAGAATCTTCTAAAATATCTTTACGAAGATCTCTAATATTTGGCATGATAAGTCTACCAAATTTTCGAATGCCGCCTCGAGAATCGATATCAAAGTCTTTCAAACCTTCAATATCGGTTTTATCCCTAATATTCTGGCTAAGAAGAGCCAATTCGGGATCTAGCCTCTGAGCTTCAAGAATGCGGTCTAAAAGAGAAGGATGAGCCTCAAGGCTACATAAAACCAGAGATGAACATAAATCGGAGACACGATCTCTAATCTCACAAGTAGATAAAACCTCGAGATCGTTCCATTCAGATATCATCTTGGAAACAACCGCTTGTTGCTTGCGACTAAGAGCATCGGCAACTCGATTTCTCTTTCCGGGAGTATAAAGAATATCAAGATCATAAGAGGCAAGGAATTCGAGCCAACGTTGTTGACGCAAATTAAGTTCCTTTTGAGAAAATAAATATTTTAAAGACTTATGATCAGTATAAAGTATAAACTTTTCTCCCAAAAGATAATGTCGCCAAATTCGAAGGGCGAAAACGATAGCCGCGAGTTCTAAATCATGTGTGGCATATCTAGTCTCAGCCGGCTTCAATTGCCTAGAAGCATAAGCAATAACACGTTCTTTTTGCATAAGAACGGCACCCAAACCAACGCGACTAGCATCGGTATAAACGACAAAATCTTGATTCCCTTCGGGAATAACAAGAACAGGAGCATCAGAAAGGAGTTCTTTTAATTTCTGAAAAGAAGTTTCACATTTGTCCGACCAAATGTATTTAACACCTTTCTTTGTTAAGCCAGTAAGAGGCACGGCAATCTTAGAAAAGTCTTTTATAAAACGACGGTAATAACCTGCCAATCCGAGAAAGCTATGGATTTCAGTCACACTCTCCGGTCTTTTCCAATTTTGAATCGCTTCAATCATTGAAGGATCCACTGATATTCCGGATTTGGTAATAATATGATCGAGAAACTTCACACTAGATTGCCAAAAGTGGCATTTAGAAAATTTTGCTTTTAATTGATTGCTTATAAGAGTTTCCAATACAATCCGAAGATGCTTTTCATGTTCCTCTTCGGTTTTAGAATACACAAGAATATCATCAATAAAGATGAGAACAAACCGATCGAGGAAATCTTTGAAAACTCGATTCATAAGGTCAACGAAATAAGCCGGAGCATTCGTTAAACCAAATTGCATAACTAGCCATTCATAAGATCCATAACGTGTATGGAACAAAGTCAAAGGAATACTATCCTCTGCAATACGAAGCTAATGGAAACCGGTAGCCAAGTCCAACTGTGAAAAGACTCTAGCACCACTAAGTTGATCAAACAGATCATCAATCCGAGGTAAAGGATATTTATTCTTAATAGTAAGATCATTAAGCTTGCGGTAGTCGACGCAAAACCTAAGTGTACCATCGGACTTATTTACGAAAACAGCTGAAGCTCCCCAAGGCGAGGAACTAGAGCGAATAAGTTACTTCGTCTCCAATTCAGATAATTGTTTGCGCATCTTTTCATTCTCCTTATTGGACATGCGATAAGGAGGACGGGTAATAGGTTGAGCTCCAGGTATAAGATTAATTTTGAACTCAATTGCTGTCACGTACCGAAATTTTCGACTTTCGAAAATTCGACATCGATACTCACTTTATCGACTGCCGAGAAATCGAGTGCCGGAAACTCCAATAGTGAGGGTTTTAAAAAGAAGAAAGGCAAAAGAAGAAGAAAAGAAAGAAGAGAAAGAAAGAAGAACAACAACAGAACAAGAGCAGATACAGAAACAATATCAGAATCTCACATATCGCAGAGGAACAATATACAATAGATAATTACTAGTCTTTTAAAACAAAGAACTATATCAGTTTATACATACATCAATCAGAGTCAATATACGACTCAATACAACACAGCACATCAATGGACAGTTATATAAACTTGTCCTCATACAGAATACACAGCGGAATAAATAATATCAGATACAAATACTACGTCTCGTCATCCAGCTTATCTCCAAGCTCCAGAATATCCTGATAACATAACTCTAGACTGCCCGTGTGGAAATTGGTGGGCACCCAGAGTTTAGAAGGGAAACAATAAACTCCGAGTCAGTCATGGTGACTGGTGTGAGATCGTAAAACAGTTATTTTTCACGAAGAAAATAAAACAAATTCGCAATGCTTTTGGAAAATGAAACTACCATAAGGCCTCCCGCCACACACACAATGCAAACGCAGAATTGGAGGAGATTTCTTCTTATGATAGTCAAAGATGCTTACTACGCAAAATCAAATTCTTTTTGATATTATTATTAGTGCATAGTGTAGAAAACATTTCGAAAGTATAATATTAATCTTAGCCAGCATAGACATTTCGAACTATGCCTACTATAGCTACCATCCAAACAGTGGGGCGCCACCATAAGTGAATGATAGGTTCTACAACTAAATCCGTACAAGGCTCGTATTGTTTCTTTGGATTTCCAACAAATGGTCAGGCTAAGGAACTTCCTATCCACGATGGGTACGTCCCTGGAATAGACGACCCGAGAACCTAACCGGATCTCTGCCAACACAAGGCTGGGTTACCTCTGCAAAAATAGGTAACTACTGACACGCGTATGTCATCCCCCGATCGTAACCGATCTTCCCGAGGATCCCCGATTTCCAACAACCACAAAGAAATAAATTTGCAGCAACCACATAGGTTAAGTATCTGGGCTCCATACCATGATACCACCTCTATCCAGAAGGAATGACATACACTAAGGGGCGCTACTCCCTAGAACCTTGCTGCATCCTTCCTGTTTTGACCATTTCCGGGGTGTGAGGCTCGACGAAGTCTCGTCCACAAAGCTACGCTTTCTACAAAGCCCTGCTTTGGGTCAAACAAATGATCAACCTATGATCACAAAGATATAAGATCAAACAAATGATCATATCACAAATGATCAAACACTGATCATTTCACAGCAACACTCAGTATGCCACGTTACCAAATTGGGAGTATATCGCTGATAAATTTCAACTACATAACCTCTGAGCTCGTACGTCTCAGAGAAGGGTGTTAAGCTAAGAGAATAAATTCTCCGCCACCAACAGAAATGTATTTGAAAGGAATCAGCTTTATATCTCAAATTGTAACGTCAGACACACAATCCATACAAGTCTGTTCCGGGATCGAACAGAACCGAAGGCACTTCTCACGAAGCCCTTGCATATCCGGATAATTTTCTAATCACGTTCGGACTTCCCGTCACTAAGGGTGATAAAACCTCTAAATCGGAGATCAGCCGATGTAGAGTAACTCGACGGTAATCCTTCCGTTTTCAAAAATATCCGGTCTTCAACACCGGTCTTCGAATGCAATTCATAACGACGTATCACATATTCGGAATGGGTTATACGACCCCATGGTCCTTTCCCGGCTAACCCGAATAGTGAGCGATTATTCAAAAATAAGTGTGGCATTCAAATTCATCCAATTCACAACAAATACCATTCAAGGTAATTATTGATAGTCGGTTATTTAACTATCAATAAAGATGCGCAACATCATCAGATTCCAAATAATTTTCCAAATTATTTTATCTTCAAAATATCTTTACTAGATATATAATTTCCACACTTCACCATTTGAAAACAATTTTCAAATCAATTTCCACATTTCATTTTATCTTTGAAGATAAAATCTCAAAACAGTTCATTTCATATTGGAAAAGCATTTCCATACTTATTAATAATAAGAAATTCACAAGTCTATTTATTTTCAACATTTGAAAATATTCGATATACTTAAATCAGTATTAAGTATACATTTCATTCTTTAAGGAAATCTATTTGAGTCAAAACGAATGTTGCGTAAAACATCGTTACGACGACTCAAAATCACTAGTATAGGGATTCGGATTTTAAGATAGATATTTAAATCACAATACTAGATAAAAACATTTCCTTTCGGAAATCATTTACTATAACAACAGTGTTATAGTCCACCATTTCCTTATTTTTCGAAAACGTCTATTTCAACAATAAATGTTGAAATCTATGATTTCGATATTCATTATATTTGAAAACATCTTTAAAACAATTAACTTCATTTCAAATATCACTTTCCCAAAACCATATCCATTTTACTTAAAAATATATTCACTGTCCAAAATTGTGAATATACTTCACTAACCACATTTCAATCTTTTCTACACATTTATTTCAAGAATTTATCCACTATCCAAAATCGTGGATAAAATTCCCTTAATAACCTTCTATATTCAATTCATCAAATTTGATTGATTTTCGAATTTATGAAACAACGTTCATAAATTCCATTTCTATTTTGTAACAACTTCAATTTAATAAATCCCCTTTTATTAACAATTCGATTCATAACTCAAATCTTATACCAACAATCCATATTATAAGTTAAATACTTATAATTCCTTTATTTTACAAAATCATTTCCATTTATAAGTTCACAATTTATAAATTTCATTTATTTATAAATTCTTAAAAATTCATTTTAACGCTTATAAAAACTCGTTTTATAATACCACATTTTAATTTATAAAATGTCAACTTTATAAACCTTTTAAGTAAACCGTTTATAATATTTTAAAAATCTCAATTTAAACCATTTTATAAATCAATCAACTATTTATTCCAAAAATCACTTTTCGGTTATATTTCACAAAGATCTTAACTTTTATAACTTTAAAATTTGAACGTTTATTTATTTAAAATAAATCACTTCAAAAATTCAATAAAACGTATAATTTCAAAGATCACTTTAAAAATCCTTTTAAATTAAAAGTTGTTATTTTTAAAACTTGAATCCGATGATGCAACAGCACCAATTAGTCAATCACAACATCAAACATCATATATCAACATATGATAACAGAATATACATCAATATCTGTAAATAAATAAATACTGGTGAGGAATCCAGTTGGATCCCTCCAACCTGTCTCCCTGCATCCACAGATGTTAGCACAATACCAATTCCACTTCGAGGTGGAATATCGCGGTATATGGGTTTTATAAAAATATCCGCTTACTAACGGCGCAATAGGGTCTCATCCGCTATACGAGGCGGGAATCAATCAATCCAATATATACATATGCCAATATGTATATATTGCTATATATATAGATATATCCTATTATATCTAATATCACATCCAATAGCAATCATCAATAACTGCAAAAATTCCACATTCAATTTGAGTGAGAAAAATCTCACCTTCGCTTTTAAATTTGCAATCCAATCCCATTTTCCATCCAGTTTGTTTTCTCGATTTAGACCTTGTATCAAACAGTTTTATACAGTTTATCAATATTCGAAATAATCGAATAATTAAATTTCCATTTCAACAAATTTAATCCAACATTTACTTTATAAAATATCTTTATCGATTTATTAAATAAGTTCATTAACAGATTAATCCCATATTAAATTGTTTAAATAAAATTAGTAATTCAATAAATGAACATATCGCATTATTTAACAGATTTTTCTTTACTGCTTCAAATTTAATTTCTGCATACATATATACATTTAAAATTTTAAACTGCTTAATTAAAACATTTCCCTTATACATATGTATATATATTAAATGTTTATTTACATATATATACCACTTTGAATAAAACAGTAATTTATTTCACTATAAAAATATATACATATATAGATCGAAAAATCTATTTTCGCATAGCTTCAATCCTTTAAAATTCCCTGTTATTATCATCAATATTTAAAATACATAACTGCATAAAAAAAATATACTTCACTGTTTACTGTCCATATTCAAGTATATATGTATATTTATCTATTCATTCTTTGTTTTTTTTAATACGTATACGAATATATTATCTACAAAAGTAAATCAGAAAAATAAAAATATACCTTACTGTTCCCCTAATCGCCAGCGAACTGCCCAACGTCGAGCATCGCCATCCTCACCAAGCAGTCGAATCATCTCGACGAACCTCACTAACAGACGATGCGAAACCCCACCATTTAGCTTCCAGTCGAGTCCCACTTCCACCCTATCGAACTGCACCACGCTACACGCTCCTCCAATATCATCCCGCTCGAGTCGAACCCTAAGTTGATCGAGCCCCTTTCAGTCGCGACTCGAAATCAATCGCCGCCACGACCTCCAATTCGCGAATTCCTAGACCATGACGAACCCCAGAACCCAACCCCTGCGTGCGAGCCTGCCGCCGCGATTGACTCGCTTCCCAGTCGCGATGAAGTCGCCACTGCCCTAGCTCGACGAACCACGTCTTCGAGCACGCGAAATCCCCAAAGCCCTCGCTGTCGATTTGAACTCGAATTGATCGATTCGATTTTCCCTACGATGAACCCTAACTGCCTTCTCCGATAATCAAGTCGCCTCCCCTCCGGCTTCGGCCATTGATTTTAAATTGTAGAATGAACGAGGATTTCGTTCGTTTGAACGAATTGTTTCTGAAGTGGGTTTTAAAAAGAAAAGAACAGGCGGCCATTTATTTTTATTTTCTGATTTGAAAACGAACAGATCTTTGTTTCGAACGAAATGATTTCGTTTCTTCTTGCGTGATAAAAGGAAAAGAAGGGAAGACAATCGCGTGATATCAGATGGGGATGAGTACGAAGGAGGTAAATAGGCGGCAGGTTGTACAAAATGTCTGATTAAAGAAAAAGGGATATATTGCATTTAAATTAAATTTCAACCCCGTAATTCCCACGCGTTTACGTGTCGTACGTTCACATAACAGCTCCGATAAATACTAAATTTGAAATCCGATAATAATTCAATATTACGGACCCGATGGAACTGGTTTCGTCGGATTCCGAGACTGTGCCTCGGACGGCTATTTTTAAATATCGATTCAAACGGTATAAATTCAAAACTGATCAAATTTATTTCAAATTCGATTCTGAAGTTTTAATTATCTTCGGTATTATCAATACGAATTTTAAAAGCTTTTGAAATATTTTTCTTCAACTTAAATTTGAAGATTCAAATTTTTATTCAACATTCAAGAGATTAAATTTTATAATTTAATCGCCAAATTCAAAGTTATATCGGGGATTCAAATTAAATTACCGTTCAAATATTTAAAATTAATTAAATATTTTCAATTTAATTTGTTCAAAATTCTGGGTCGTTACAGACTTCCCCCCTTAAAAGAATTTCGTCCTCGAAATTACAAGTTAGGAAAAAAAAGTCCTTAACTCGTCTACTATTTTTCAACATCCAATAGTTTTATCATTTTGTCAAAACAAATCTTTCTACTAAAGATTCGTTATCAATTCAACTAACTTTCTAAACCTTTTCATAGTTTTCGAACAATATTGTTTTACTTCACAATTCAAATTTAAATTCAAATTCAAATTTCAAACTTTCAAAATTTCTCAAAAATTTTCTAACACCCGAAATTTCCGAAAATTTCGCCAGCGTCTCCTTTGCGCGGCTAATACGGCACGACTACAAAACGTCCCTACGGACTATTAGATTTCAAGAAGAAAAAGAAAAAGCCAAGCGGCTAGAGAAATAAGTCATCAAATCTCATATTCAAATTTAAATACATACCTTTTTCGAGCAATTCACTTTATCTTTGAAATCAAAATCCCAATTCATTTACACCTGTATATCCTACTAGCCATAATATCTAGTTACATATTCAAACAATTTTGCAAATTCTATTACAAAATTTTCAATATAAACTGCTTATACATTTTTACTTCACTGTTGAATATATCTATTCTCATTCAATTTTACATTTCCCATTCATTTGTATTTAGTTTACCATTTCAACTAAATTTGGATTCAATTTACTTTCAATTTTGAAATATTGAATTTTATCAACTATCTGTCATTTACAACTGCACTATCTTAAATTAGTTCCAATTACTAATTCAAATTGATATCAATTCAATTTATTTTAATTCTACTTCGATTAAATCTACTTACATTTAAACTGGATTTCCAATTTCCATACGAATTTTAATTCAGCTTTCATTTACAATTATTCAATTCAATTCTATTGCTTACAAATTTCGAAATGAATCTCAACTTTCAATTTCATTTTCATTTAATTGATTCACTTATACTTGCTTTGATTTAACTTCATTCTTTTAAGTTAAATTTATTCAATCTAAATTCACAACAATTTGTATAAGTTATCAACTTAATAATATTTCATAAGTATTTTTATATATAGTATTCCAGAGTCTTTTTCAACCTTTCAAAACCATTTTTGAAAACAATTCAAATCATCCTTTGAATTTCCAACACAAAACCCAAATTTTCCAAACAACTTCCATTTAAAACAATTTGGCAGCAATTCCTCTTCTGGAAACCCGAAAATGAACACCAACGATGCCGCGGTCATCATCGAAGTTATTTTCCAGCGACCGAAAAGAGTTTAGAGCTTTTATCTCTCTAAAATACTTTTCAAACCTTTGAAATTCATTTTCAACTCTAAAAATGATTTAACTTTCCAATTTCCCAAAATTTTCAAATTCTTTTCAAAACATTTCCAAAAACCTCTCTAGAATTCCATTTCACATTACAAATCACATTTATAATTCAAATTTCATTTGTATATGGATTTATTTCTTAACTTTGGAGTTATAATTTCAATTCTTATTCAATTTCAGTGATAATAGATTAATATTATCACTTTCTTAACAAACATGCATCCATACACTGTAATAATTCATAGAAAATTATTTCTTTTGTATACAAAAATAGTTTTGGGCAAAATTATCTCATTTACCCTATTTAAAACAATACTGTGTCAGTTTATCTTGTTTAGAGTTTAGAAACCCCTATCAATACAGTTAGCTAGACTGCACCGACCAGAATCCATAAACAATCAACCGATAAGTCAACACAATACAAAACAATTTTATATTCACTAACAAATACGCACTCGTATCTATTATTACACTCAACTCATTCTAGAGTACTACTGACTCTATCTCTAATGAGTAACACACAACAGAGCAGGGTTGTCGCTTAACCATATGCTCTGATACCACGCTGTCACGTACCGAAATTTTCGACTTTCGAAAATTCGACATCGATACTCACTTTATCGACTGCCGAGAAATCGAGTGCCGGAAACTCCAATAGTGAGGGTTTTAAAAAGAAGAAAGGCAGAAGAAGAAGAAAAGAAAGAAGAACAACAACAGAACAAGAGCAGATACAGAAACAATATCAGAATCTCACATATTGCAGAGGAACAATATACAATAGATAATTACTAGTCTTTTAAAACAAAGAACTATATCAGTTTATACATACATCAATCAGAGTCAATATACGACTCAATACAACACAGCACATCAATGGACAGTTATATAAACTTGTCCTCATACAGAATACACAGCGGAATAAATAATATCAGATACAAATACTACGTCTCGTCATCCAGCTTATCTCCAAGCTCCAGAATATCCTGATAACATAACTCTAGACTGCCCGTGTGGAAATTGGTGGGCACCCAGAGTTTAGAAGGGAAACAATAAACTCCGAGTCAGTCATGGTGACTGGTGTGAGATCGTAAAACAGTTATTTTTCACGAAGAAAATAAAACAAATTCGCAATGCTTTTGGAAAATGAAACTACCATAAGACCTCCCACCACACACACAATGCAAACGCAGAATTGGAGGAGATTTCTTCTTATGATAGTCAAAGATGCTTACTACGCAAAATCAAATTCTTTTTGATATTATTATTAGTGCATAGTGTAGAAAACATTTCGAAAGTATAATATTAATCTTAGCCAGCATAGACATTTCGAACTATGCCTACTATAGCTACCATCCAAACAGTGGGGCGCCACCATAAGTGAATGATAGGTTCTACAACTAAATCCGTACAAGGCTCGTATTGTTTCTTTGGATTTCCAACAAATGGTCAGGCTAAGGAACTTCCTATCCACGATGGGTACGTCCCTGGAATAGACGACCCGAGAACCTAACCGGATCTCTGCCAACACAAGGCTGGGTTACCTCTGCAAAAATAGGTAACTACTGACACGCGTATGTCATCCCCCGATCGTAACCGATCTTCCCGAGGATCCCCGATTTCCAACAACCACAAAGAAATAAATTTGCAGCAACCACATAGGTTAAGTATCTGGGCTCCATACCATGATACCACCTCTATCCAGAAGGAATGACATACACTAAGGGGCGCTACTCCCTAGAACCTTGCTGCATCCTTCCTGTTTTGACCATTTCCGGGGTGTGAGGCTCGACGAAGTCTCGTCCACAAAGCTACGCTTTCTACAAAGCCCTGCTTTGGGTCAAACAAATGATCAACCTATGATCACAAAGATATAAGATCAAACAAATGATCATATCACAAATGATCAAACACTGATCATTTCACAGCAACACTCAGTATGCCACGTTACCAAATTGGGAGTATATCGCTGATAAATTTCAACTACATAACCTCTGAGCTCGTACGTCTTAGAGAAGGGTGTTAAGCTAAGAGAATAAATTCTCCACCACCAACAGAAATGTATTTGAAAGGAATCAGCTTTATATCTCAAATTGTAACGTCAGACACACAATCCATACAAGTCTGTTCCGGGATCGAACAGAACCGAAGGCACTTCTCACGAAGCCCTTGCATATCCGGATAATTTTCTAATCACGTCCGGACTTCCCGTCACTAAGGGTGATAAAACCTCTAAATCGGAGATCAGCCGATGTAGAGTAACTCGACGGTAATCCTTCCATTTTCAAAAATATCCGGTCTTCAACACCGGTCTTCGAATGCAATTCATAACGATGTATCACATATTCGGAATGGGTTATACGACCCCATGGTCCTTTCCCGGCTAACCCGAATAGTGAGCGATTATTCAAAAATAAGTGTGGCATTCAAATTCATCCAATTCACAACAAATACCATTCAAGGTAATTATTGATAGTCGGTTATTTAACTATCAATAAAGATGCACAACATCATCAGATTCCAAATAATTTTCCAAATTATTTTATCTTCAAAATATCTTTACTAGATATATAATTTCCACACTTCACCATTTGAAAACAATTTTCAAATCAATTTCCACATTTCATTTTATCTTTGAAGATAAAATCTCAAAACAGTTCATTTCATATTGGAAAAGCATTTCCATACTTATTAATAATAAGAAATTCACAAGTCTATTTATTTTCAACATTTGAAAATATTCGATATACTTAAATCAGTATTAAGTATACATTTCATTCTTTAAGGAAATCTATTTGAGTCAAAACGAATGTTGCGTAAAACATCGTTACGACGACTCAAAATCACTAGTATAGGGATTCGGATTTTAAGATAGATATTTAAATCACAATACTAGATAAAAACATTTCCTTTCGGAAATCATTTACTATAACAACAGTGTTATAGTCCACCATTTCCTTATTTTTCGAAAACGTCTATTTCAACAATAAATGTTGAAATCTATGATTTCGATATTCATTATATTTGAAAACATCTTTAAAACAATTAACTTCATTTCAAATATCACTTTCCCAAAACCATATCCATTTTACTTAAAAATATATTCACTGTCCAAAATTGTGAATATACTTCACTAACCACATTTCAATCTTTTCTACACATTTATTTCAAGAATTTATCCACTATCCAAAATCGTGGATAAAATTCCCTTAATAACCTTCTATATTCAATTCATCAAATTTGATTGATTTTCGAATTTATGAAACAACGTTCATAAATTCCATTTCTATTTTGTAACAACTTCAATTTAATAAATCCCCTTTTATTAACAATTCGATTCATAACTCAAATCTTATACCAACAATCCATATTATAAGTTAAATACTTATAATTCCTTTATTTTACAAAATCATTTCCATTTATAAGTTCACAATTTATAAATTTCATTTATTTATAAATTCTTAAAAATTCATTTTAACGCTTATAAAAACTCGTTTTATAATACCACATTTTAATTTATAAAATGTCAACTTTATAAACCTTTTAAGTAAACCGTTTATAATATTTTAAAAATCTCAATTTAAACCATTTTATAAATCAATCAACTATTTATTCCAAAAATCACTTTTCGGTTATATTTCACAAAGATCTTAACTTTTATAACTTTAAAATTTGAACGTTTATTTATTTAAAATAAATCACTTCAAAAATTCAATAAAACGTATAATTTCAAAGATCACTTTAAAAATCCTTTTAAATTAAAAGTTGTTATTTTTAAAACTTGAATCCGATGATGCAACAGCACCAATTAGTCAATCACAACATCAAACATCATATATCAACATATGATAACAGAATATACATCAATATCTGTAAATAAATACTGGTGAGGAATCCAGTTGGATCCCTCCAACCTGTCTCCCTGCATCCACAGATGTTAGCACAATACCAATTCCACTTCGAGGTGGAATATCGCGGTATATGGGTTTTATAAAAATATCCGCTTACTAACGGCGCAATAGGGTCTCATCCGCTATACGAGGCGGGAATCAATCAATCCAATATATACATATGCCAATATGTATATATTGCTATATATATAGATATATCCTATTATATCTAATATCACATCCAATAGCAATCATCAATAACTGCAAAAATTCCACATTCAATTTGAGTGAGAAAAATCTCACCTTCGCTTTTAAATTTGCAATCCAATCCCATTTTCCATCCAGTTTGTTTTCTCGATTTAGACCTTGTATCAAACAGTTTTATACAGTTTATCAATATTCGAAATAATCGAATAATTAAATTTCCATTTCAACAAATTTAATCCAACATTTACTTTATAAAATATCTTTATCGATTTATTAAATAAGTTCATTAACAGATTAATCCCATATTAAATTGTTTAAATAAAATTAGTAATTCAACAAATGAACATATCGCATTATTTAACAGATTTTTCTTTACTGCTTCAAATTTAATTTCTGCATACATATATACATTTAAAATTTTAAACTGCTTAATTAAAACATTACCCTTATACATATGTATATATATTAAATGTTTATTTACATATATATACCACTTTGAATAAAACAGTAATTTATTTCACTATAAAAATATATACATATATAGATCGAAAAATCTATTTTCGCATAGCTTCAATCCTTTAAAATTCCCTATTATTATCATCAATATTTAAAATACATAACTGCATAAAAAAAATATACTTCACTGTTTACTGTCCATATTCAAGTATATATGTATATTTATCTATTCATTCTCTGTTTTTTTTAATACGTATACGAATATATTATCTACAAAAGTAAATCAGAAAAATAAAAATATACCTTACTGTTCCCCTAATCGCCAGCGAACTGCCCAACGTCGAGCATCGCCATCCTCACCAAGCAGTCGAATCATCTCGACGAACCTCACTAACAGACGATGCGAAACCCCACCATTTAGCTTCCAGTCGAGTCCCACTTCCACCCTATCGAACTGCACCACGCTACACGCCCCTCCAATATCATCCCGCTCGAGTCGAACCCTAAGTTGATTGAGCCCCTTTCAGTCGCGACTCGAAATCAATCGCCGCCACGACCTCCAATTCGCGAATTCCTAGACCACGACGAACCCCAGAACCCAACCCCTGTGTGCGAGCCTGCCGCTGCGATTGACTCGCTTCCCAGTCACGATGAAGTCGCCACTGCCCTAGCTCGACGAACCACGTCTTCGAGCACGCAAAATCCCCAAAGCCCTCGCTGTCGATTTGAACTCGAATTGATCGATTCGATTTTCCCTACGATGAACCCTAACTGCCTTCTCCGATAATCAAGTCGCCTCCCCTCCGGCTTCGGCCATTGATTTTAAATTGTAGAATGAACGAGGATTTCGTTTGTTTGAACGAATTGTTTTTGAAGTGGGTTTTAAAAAGAAAAGAACAGGCGGCCATTTATTTTTATTTTCTGATTTGAAAATGAACAGATCTTTGTTTCGAACGAAATGATTTCGTTTCTTCTTGCGTGATAAAAGGAAAAGAAGGGAAGACAATCGCGTGATATCAGATGGGGATGAGTACGAAGGAGGTAAATAGGCGGCAGGTTGTACAAAATGTCTGATTAAAGAAAAAGGGATATATTGCATTTAAATTAAATTTCAACCCCGTAATTCCCACGCGTTTACGTGTCGTACGTTCACATAACAGCTCCGATAAATACTAAATTTGAAATCCGATAATAATTCAATATTACGGACCCGATGGAACTGGTTTCGTCGGATTCCGAGACTGTGCCTCGGACGGCTATTTTTAAATATCGATTCAAACGGTATAAATTCAAAACTGATCAAATTTATTTCAAATTCGATTCTGAAGTTTTAATTATCTTCGGTATTATCAATACGAATTTTAAAAGCTTTTGAAATATTTTTCTTCAACTTAAATTTGAAGATTCAAATTTTTATTCAACATTCAAGAGATTAAATTTTATAATTTAATCGCCAAATTCAAAGTTATATCGGGGATTCAAATTAAATTACCGTTCAAATATTTAAAATTAATTAAATATTTTCAATTTAATTTGTTCAAAATTCTGGGTCGTTACAATTGCTCGCTTAGGTGGTAATCCTAAGACGGGCTCGAATATGTCGGAAAATTCACGAACGACGCGAATAAGAGAAATGACATCCTCCTCATCATCATTGTCATCATCACGAGGATTTAAAGAATATAAAGATGCAACCAAAGCAGAATCCGAATCTTCAAGAATAATAGAAATCTGATTAACAGATTGCGGATGTTGGAGATAAATAGTCCGCTCAGGACATAGGATATGAGCTTCATAACGGTTAAGCCAATCCATACCCAAAATCATTCCAAAGCCTAAGTAACGCATGACATGCAAATCAGCTAGGAAAGGAAAATCACACAAAATAATCTCCACATCTTTACAAAGTAAACTAAGAGTTGCGGATCCACCAACCGGATTCGCAATTCTTAAAGAAGTCATTAAAGCAACAACACTTAAAGAAAAAGTATCGACAAGTTCCTTTGATATAAAAGAATGGGATGCATTCGTATCAAAGAGAACTCTAATAGGTTGATCATGAAATATAATAATGCCATCAAGGACAGAATGAGACATACGTTGACCGCGAGATGTATTGCCAGGGACTTGAGCAACATTTAACTTTCCCTCCTTGCTTTGAAGCTTAGGGCATAGATGCATAAAATGATCTGGACTTTTACAATAGCGACAAGAGCGGGGCTTTGAACACTTGTTCGCAAAATGGCCCTTAGCACCACAGTTGAAGCATTTCCCCTCAATAGGGGAAAGTGTCTTTGCAGCAGGAGTTGCTTGCTTGCCCTTTTTATTGGGATAAGAACCTTTGAACCTATTAGGCCTTTTTTTGTTGTTGAAGTTTGGTTTGGCAGCCACCACTTCAACATCACTGTCCCTATCCGCCTCCTCAAGACGAAGAGCGATATCAATGAGTTGATCGAAAGAAACTTCTAATTTTAGAAGTAATGGCTTCTTAAGATTCTTGTTTAAACCATAGACAAATCTTTGATTCTTCTTCAATGGGGTGTTGATGTATTCAACCCCATATTTAGACAGTGACTCGAAGGATGCGACATAATCTGTCATAGAGGATTCGCCTTGAACAAGGTCGATGAAACGTCGAGCCAATGTCACTTTCTCTGCTTCTGGTACGAATTTTAATTTGAAGCATTCCCGGAATTGCTCCCAGGTGAGATCCGCTTCATTAATTTCAGAAATAAGAAGTTCGCACCAATCCAATGCTCTCTCTTGGAGCATACTGGAGGCCACCTGAACACGGTGAAGATCGATAAGATTCATGCGAGAAAAGATTCGATCACATGTTCTTAATCAAGCCAGGACCTCGATAATAGTTTCGGAACCTTTGAATGGTTTCCCACCCAAGTTGGTATAATCGTTGCACAAGCGTGCTAATCCAGACTTAGGATGAGTAGGTTCCTGATTAGGACCAGCTGCTTGAGCATTCTTTACTAAATCAAGAAGTTGCTGAGCAGTCATGAAAACTCCATCCTGGGGAGTAACAGTAGAAGGTCCAGCTCTGGGACGACCTGGTCTAGACATTCTCTTCTTTAAGGAAGAGAAAAGAAGAAAAGTTATTCTCCAAGTAAATATCAAGCAAATCTTGATAGATAAAACAAGGATACATAAAAGGGAATAGGATGAGTCGGTTCGAAGACTCGACTTAAATCCTAAGGCACGACTCCTAAGTTGGACTTAGGATGATGATCCTTGTTAAGTTATTCTACATTGTTCCGAAGTTTGGCTCCGATACCAAGCTGTAATGCCCCACCTCTATACCCACGCTAGCCAAGAACACTACGGTGTAATGCTGTCAACTAGCACGGAGAATAAGGCTGTTGAGGAGCGACCATCCATGTAACTTCTTTGTGCGAGCACCGATATGTCAGATAGTATAGCATGTACTTTATTTAAGGAGGAAGTCTGACATACCGATACAAACCCAAAGCTATCACACAGTGGCTATATATAATCTTTGGAAACAGACATAGAAATAAACATAACATAAATCAGTCACCGACATCCATATCACAAAGGCGGAAAAAGATATGAATATATATATAACACATGAAAGTGTACATCAGAGTAGTGGTCAGAAAGATCCACGATAATACAAAAGAATAGCAACACGTGCTATACAAAAGAATAAGCACACAACATAGAATCTATATCTTAAATGTGTACATCCAAAAACTACTAATCTAAGTAGTTAGTCCAAAAGTCAGAATAATCCTGAAGAGAAGTCAAGCAGAAGCACCTGTAACATCTCGGTCTGACCCGAGTATTATTTATAAGAAAATAATAAACGGATCAGTCTAGCTATAAATATCAGATGATATGGTATAAAGTAAAAGACATGGCATGAACATGTAATAACCATCGTGGCATACTACTATAAGTATGTAATTGAAAATCAACAAGAGATTAATCAATATCACAAGAATCTTCTCAAAGATAAAATAGGGTATCATACCCTAAACTTGTATTCATAACAAGTCAATGACACACAAATTCACCAATGCACAAAAATTGATATCATATCAATGAAAATCATGAAAATTGGTGAAGCACAAATTCCAGAAATCAACACACGAAATCCAAAAATCGCATAAAAAGGGGGAGGTCTATCACAAGAACGGGAGCATGAAAACTCACCAACACGTGTAACACATGAACGAGAAGCTATCTCATGGAAGCTATCCATTAAATTTTGACACACGAACGGCTCGAAGACCATGGGGCGCTACCCCACATATGTGATGGTGAAACATCACACAAACGGGGTTTAGTCTCCCTCGTAGACAAAGAGACATCGCACAATTGCTAGTCTAAATCAAATCACAAAAATGATCGTCATGATCATCGAGAAGTGTCAATCACACTAAGCTAGTAAATATATGAGTTTAGCTTCATGTCCCATAACCACTTGGTTAACTTAAATATTTACGAACAAGCTGTGAATCTTCACTAGAAAAATTGTCACAAAAGGGTTCAATCGAACAAGTCCAAGAGCTAACCGACGAAGTGAACGCGAGCGTTTCATACCACTCGTTTACTAAGTCGTTTAATTCGATTTCTCATCCGATTGAAGTAAAGGCTTGTATATACTAGTAGATTAGAAAACGGTTTGAGAAAAAGAGCTTTGTAGTAAAATGGTGTTGAAATCGCTTTGATGAAAGAGTTTTGCTATTCACCACTAGTATTGATGCCTTCACATTTTTAAAGTGACAAGTCACAAATCGATTGTTGAAATAAATCGCATCACAAAATTTCACATTCGAAGACGTGAGAAAAATCCAAGGAAATCAGTTTCAAAACCATCATAGTAGAAATATACTTGCGACCTAACGTGGTCGAATTAAAGTGCAACGACTATAAGTCAAATAGGTCGAACGACCTAAGGGTAGACTGCCGTGCGACCTAGCAGAAGAACAGGTCGAGCGACCTAGTGAAATACAGGTCAAACGACCTAAGTGTGAAAAGGCGAGCGACCTAACGTCTTAACAAAGCCATGTGACCTAACGTCTACGACCTAGTGGTCGAGCGATTTAAGGAGTCATGCGACCTGAAGTAATTAAGGTCTAACGACCTAAAGAAATCAAGGCCAAGCGACTTAAGGGAGAGCAGGTCAAACGACCTAATGTGTTGCGACTTAGGGGGTGAGCGACCTAAGCTCGCGACCTAAGGGGTGGAGACTGAGCAACCTATCAAGCCAATAGGACTAGCGACCTATAGGAGATGCGCGACCTAACTGGGTATGCGACCTAAAGTGGGCGCGACTTAAGGTACAAATGACCTAAAGTGGTGGACGAGCTAAGGTAAGGCGCGACCTAACAAGGTGCGACCTAAAGTCTTGCGACCTAGCAATATAATGGTCAAGCGACCTACGACCTAAGCACGCGAACGACTTAAGATGATCGAGCGACCTACGACCTAGGGACGAACGACCTAAGTCCAGAGCGAGCTAAATGCAGGCAGAGCCTTCTCCACGCCAGAGCAACCTATGGCCCAGCGACCTAAGTGAGACGATCCAGTTCCGAGGCAGAACGACCTAACTCCAGGAAATTCACCAAAACACTAAAATTTGGAGTTTTTCGCCAATCCAATCCAAACCAAAAGCAAATATGTATGCACAAGTGATAGGGAATCACTCCCAACAGTCCAATGACAGTTATAGGCAAGATGTGAGATTAAAAATCTCACCTTTCCCACGAAATTGATGATGGAGAAGCTTAAAAGTTAAGCAAGAGCAACAACAAGCTTGAATCTATGTTCTTCACTTGAATTTGGAGTAGATGTTGGATTAGCAATGAAGATAAAGGCTTTGGAGTTTTTATTTCCCATTCCCTCCACCATTTTTGAAGAAGCTTTAATGTATATGCAAATAGAGATGAAGTAATGAAGAGAAGGAAGGGGTTGGGCTGAGTTAGTAAGTTCAGCCCAAACCAAAGCCAAAGTGAAAAAGTGGCGAAAATTCCACTATCTCCAAATATATCGAAGTTTACACTTAAAAAGATCGCAAACGTCATTTTGAACTTAATGGGAGTGGTCTCGAGTCCTAATTTGACCGTATGCAAAAAGTAGCTTTTCGGACCAAAATCCGATTAACGATAAAATATTTAAATAAAATATTTAAATATAAAATCGATAAATATGCGGGTTGTTACACATTTCGTAAGTAACTAAGTTTTAAAACCACAATTTATTTCCAAAATCAACTACTTAACAAAAATCCTTTATACATAACCGATCTTATAATTTTTTCAGTTCATAAACATTTCTCAACAATTTCATTATAAACTTTTCAAAACTAGATTTCAAAATAATCTTATTCATTTTACTTACCAAAATGCTTAATAGTTTAAAACTTGTTTAAATTATAACATCCTTTGTCTTACGAGTTACAACCATTATTATTTTCCAACACCGTAGAGGACAATTTCAAACATCGAAATTCCAATCCTCAAATTCTCATATTCAAGTTTTTCCTAGTCAAAACCATTATTTATATAGGTCATCTTCTAATAAAAAATCATTTCATAATTGTATATATTTTCTTAGATTAATTACACAGCCTATATTACTTCAAAAAAAATTCCCACATTAGTACAATCTCTAATTAATAAACGATATTCATTCAACATATCGTTATAGATAGATTTGCCTCCAACATCTTACCGAAATATTACAATACAGACTAATTTTTATCTATTTTCGATTTCTTTTGGCTTAAGGATATTCCCAAACCTTTATCATACAAAAAAAATTAAGAATTTAATTATACATGTCATTAACCTTGGAGCATCAACTATCCAAAACTTTACAATAGGGTTCTATATCCCATACACAAGGTTGTACCAAAAGAAAAGCCTTAGCCTGAACACAACTAGCTAGAAGTTAAGGAATAACGAGTCCTACACGGCTTTTCCCACTTCTCCATAATACTTTGAGAACAATGCTTCGGTATTTATCCTCTCGGGTGGTGCTTCAACAAGCCTGGTGCACTCTACACCAATGTGGCCCCAACTATTGTATTTCTTACAAAAGTACACCATACATCCATCTTCCCTAATGAACCTGGGGTATGCAGCTCGGCCTGGGCGCAAAAGAGCTTGCCTTCCACATTGTCTCTCGAAACAATTTCTAGCTATGTGTCCAGTCTGCCTGCAGTGGAAACAAATGGTTGATTGGTCGACTGAAATTGTGTGTGTGGGTTTCTTTTTCTTCACCTTCAGGCAACGACTTGGAAAATGTCCCTTCTCATGACATTTAAAACAAAAAATCTCGGATCGATAACGCTTGCCTTCCGTTTTCTTTCCCTTATCTCTCTTCCCGCACAAGGCTACAAAATGTCCCTTTTTCTGACACCTATAACAAATGATGTTATCATAAGGTCCTGGTTCTGCCCTTTCCCTATACAGCCTTTCTCGTTCCTACATTGCTTCTTCCCGTGTCTTACGGGCAAGTGCTCTTCGTGCTCGACATGCTGCTTTCTGCTCCTCAGATTTTTCCATTCTACAATTGGACGAGGTGTTCCAATAGGATACTCCTTAAAATTAGATGGTTCCTAAATTTAACAGGTTAGGCCTATAACATACTCAACTATTCTATAATTTTTTTCAAGATTTTTAAGTTATAATAAGTTTCAAAATACCGGTATATGAAATATAAATACGTTCTCTCGCCTCTTAACTCATTCTAGGGTACTACTGACCCTATCTCTAATGAGTAATCTCCACCGAAGCCAAGGTTCTCGCTTAACCTTCAGCACTGATACCACATGTAACGACCTGGGATTTTCGACCTTCGAAAATCGACACTAATACGTTCACTGTATAACGTGCCGAGCAATCGAGTGCCGGAAATACAAGATTGTTAGGGTTAAAGAAGAAAAGATAGAAGAAATAGAAATAGAAATAACAACACAGAATCTCATAATCGCAGTAGAACAAAATATAATATAATAACAAATTTTTAAACAAAGAACTGTAACTGGTAATATACATACAAATTATCAGAGTGCAATCATCGACATATAAATCTGGACAGTTATAATAACTTGTCCTCACAAATGCTGAATATACAGCATACAATACATAGCAGAATATAATCAAATACGAGTAATACGTCTCTGCCATCCAGCTCATCTCCTGAGCTCTAAAGCATCCTAACCAGAATTTGTAATACTCGGTCTGACCCGAGCATTACAACAAAGTAACACCCGAGTCAGGCTGGAAACCAGCATGAGTAACTACACTTAATTTTGAAATACTTAAGTTATCAAAATCCTTCAAAAAACAAAGGTAACTCGTAAGACCACGTCACACAAAAATACGATGGGTTTTTATCATACGATAACCAAAACAGTTTTATAAAAAATCCAGTGGTATTATAATAGTTTCTAAGTATAAAATACATAATAAAATAACCGAATTTGTTAAATTAATTAAATTCTAGCATATGGGCTCTATAATCAAAACCGTAAAGGTTCGGAGTGGTTATTAGATCGAAGCGGTACCGGATAACGCAGATATCTGATCCCAGTCTCTTCGAACTCAAAACAATTCATATTCAAGGTGTCAACATTCACATATGGGAATTTATTACATATATTTATTTCAAAAAAAAAGTGTCAACATTTTATTCTAACCATTTAAATTCATTTGACTACCTAATAGCACAGACAAGAATAATTGAAATAGTATTCAAGAGCAATAAAACAAGGCATAGATCATTAACTAGTTTAACGATTAATAATCAATACCAAAACAATTCACACAACAGGATTTAATTAACCTTAATTAACTAAATCTATTTTATATTATTAATTGAAATTACTTAATAATTTAAGAAATTATAAAATGATTTATTTTTATTTAATTAGGATTAAACAACCAAATTAATAACTAATTTATTTGTTAACATGAGGTTAAATCAATACGTCTTTTATTAAGTATCCACTTGTTAACTAATTTATTAGTTAACATAGGATTTAATCAATTAAGATTGAATTAATAAATCATTTTAATTATTATAAAATAATTAAACTTTATATTAAAGAAAATTATCACTTAATTTCAGAATTTACAACTAGGAGATAGGATTACAATGTAAAAGTTCTCATGACGATTTTTATTTTTAAATGGAAGGGAAGATAAGTTCTTAAGTTATAAGATTTTAACATATAAACTTTTGTTATGTCTCATTATCTAATACCTTTATTTTAAAAAACAAGGCCAGCCAAACTTTAGTCCATGGAGACAAACAGATCGACCTTCCCTTCATCATTTTTTTTATAAAACAAGCTCAGCCCCTTCGGCCCACTAAAAAAAAGACAGGCTCCCTCTTCTTCCCCTCTACTTTCCTTCCCTGCTACTCTTCTCTTCTCTTTTTCCCAACCCATTCACGTACATCTCCGTGCATGTGCATGCATCGCCGACACCCCAAAACTCGTCGCCGACCCCCTCTCCAGATCACCTACAACCGGCCCACTTCGATAATGTGCAAGACAACACGAATCAACAGTAGCTTCAAAATAATCGATCACCAGCTCCTAACTCGAACAACCCATCACCATGTCTACTCCTCGCCTCGCCACTACACAGGGCCGGTTAATGCCAAACTTCACTTGAAACTTCGCCATCCCATCCTCTTCCCATTCCCCTGGACCGCACACCTACCTCGCCCCGTCGTCGTCGCCAATGATCAAGAACCGAAACCCAAAAACCCACGGCCTAAAACCCTAATCCGAACACGACTATCCACGACAAACATCTAAAAATTTCCTTTCCACTTTTCATGAGTTACCCATCACCTGAACCTCCTCCACGACCAACGACGAACTCCCAAATCGCCACGGCCGTATGGAATCGACCAAAACCCAAATTTTGATCATCTCCATCCCACTCACTAGATAGGCGATTAAAAATCATCAAAATACCACCAAAAATCACGAATTTCAAAGACGAACACATTCATATGATCAAGAGAATTAATTGTGACATTTGGTTTTTGGTCGTTTATAGGCTTCTTACTGTAAAATGCCTTTTTCTCCCTCTATACTTCATGATAAACAACGAAACAATTTTTTAAATAAACTACATTCGAAAAAAAACAAGTCTACTTTTGGAATCAGAGCCTAAAACTAATTGGATAAGGAGATAGAGTTTTTTAAAATTGCAAATTCTATTTTTTCTCAAAGAACAGAGGAGCTGTTCAAGTTACAGGGTGTATTTTCATGTTTAACACTTACATATAATGCATAGAAAACTTATCAACATATGGTTACTTGAAAAATAAAATGGTTTGTCCAAACTTCCCAAACATACAGATGCATACTTGATTTATAGTAAGTAATGTCTTAAGTTTACTCACTTTTTTTTCAAATAGAAGACAACTGCTTCTATGCTTTTTTTACCACTTGCTTCAAGCTTTAACTACCTTTGATCTGTTATGAATTAATGGCAGCTCTTTGTTTCTTTTCTTTTCTTTCTCCTTTTTTTTATAAGTGTAGACAAGAGAATAAGCTCGGTTATGATTTTATATAGAAGGTGAAGTGAACAGAGGTTTACACACATAGATGGCTGATGCTTTGTATAGGCCTATAAATTATACATTTGATTTTTTTTTATTTTTCTTCTTTTCCTTATTTGATGATTTGAACTGATGTGATTTCATGGGACTTGATTTAATGTGTGTGTGTTTGATTAGGTATATTTCATCATTATGTCTCCTTGCATATATATATATATATATATATATATATATATATATATATGCTTTCATATATGGACATAAATATATATTTGCTTTGACCATATGAACATGTTTAGTCTATACACTAACATAATTAACATGCTAAAGTTATTTCTCATATGCATAAATTATTACATAAATACTATATTTATAACATACACCTACACATAGCTACTTACATGTATTTATTTTTATTTTTATATATTTTATTTTATTTTATATCACAAGTTTGCATATACAAACATATATAATTGAAATGAGAAGCTTATTTAATTATTTCCATAAAATGAGATTTTAAACTTTTAAATCAAAGCCTCTAATATATATATATATATATATATGCATACATATACAATATACATATGTATTTTATCATATTTACCCTTATACATATTTACATATACATATTTATTTTCATATACAATATTTTTATAAAACATGTACACATATAAATTCATATATATATATATATTCCATATGCACTATTTTTATAAACATTTACCCATATATATATATAGTCATAAGTTTGAAATCTTGCCATTATAAAGCTTATACATTCATATATATATATATATATATATATATATATATATCTTTATTTACTGTGATGACCCGTAATTTTTGGATATTTGAAATCAAAATATTTAATTGGTTTGAAATATTTAAAAGTTAATTTTTAACATGAATTTCAAATATCACTATTTATTGGGTAATTTAATTATTAAATTAAATAATTTGAAGTCGGTTAAAATTTTGAATCTGGGATTTCAAGCTTATTAAAAATAATTTAAAGGCTTATAAAATTCATATTAATAATATTGAAGGTGATAGAACTTTTAAAATTGGATTTAAAAGTGTTTTGTTCAGTTTTGAAATTATATCGTTTAAATTGATATTTAAAAATATCCTTCCGAGGCACAGTCTCGGAATTTGACGAAACCAGTTCCATTGGATTCGTAATATGGTATTATCGGATTTCAAATTTCATAGTGTTTGGAGTTATCGTGTGATCGTACGATCTATAAACGGGTTGAAATTTATATCGAAAAATTCGATATAAACTGGGTCCAAAAAGCTATCTTCTCCATGCGATCGAATTAGGACCCGAAACCTTTTCCATTGCGTTCGGAATAGGGGTATAACATTTTAAACGCCTAGCGGCACGCCTTTGTAGGGGTTCGAAATTTCAGCGTACGTAACGAAATATTTTCAATATAAATTTATAAAATCAAATCAAGGGTCAAGTTCTCAGCCGACCAATTAACCTAGCCCATAACCATTCAAGCACGCAACTTTCCTTGTCACATCCTTTCTTTTTCTGATGTCCTTCATTTTAAAGCTGTGTATCTTTCCCTCGTTCATTTCTTTCAATTCGAAACTTCATCAGAGAAAAAAAAATTCGTTCGTATGCTTCAATTCCTTTCTCCCCAAATCTCTTTTCACTCAAAGTAAAAAAAAATGGCCGAAGCCCTTTCGTTTAAAAAAGGGGGGAAGTCTGTTCGAAATCGATTTCCAGAAAGAATAGGAGGGAGACTTGTGTTCGAAGGTGGGCACGCGAGGCCGTAGGGAGTGTGGCAGAATCGAATTGCAACCACTTCGCGGTGAGGAACTCGAGCACGAGCTCGACGTGGTTCGAATTGGGATTTCTCATCAAGGCTGCTGTTCGACTTTGGGAAATCGAAGGGTATGGGCACAGCAGTGGCGCGCGAGCGCGTGGGAGTAGGTACGGGGTGGCGAGGCGGGAGGCTAGCTGCGATGTCGAAGAAGTTGGGTTCGAGCTCGCGTTTTGGCAACGAGATGGTTTCGAGCGGCGATGGTGCTTGGCGGTTGTGAGGTATACGATCTCTTTTTTTTATTTAACATTTGATAACATATATATATTTTACAGAGAAGGAAAGTTACCGTCTTGATATATAGATTAGAAAATAGATGTTGTAGTAAGGTACTGGTTGTTCTACTTTAATTTGATGTTTTAAATTAATGAGAAAAGTATATGTTTATTTATTAAGATTATCAGAAATTTACAGTAAAGAAAAAAAAAGTATAATATAAGTATGAATATACATATACCTGTTTTAGTTTAAATATATGTAGATAAACGTAAATAGATTTTTTATAGAAAAGATTTTAGGAAAATATATAGGAATTTTAAAATGTTGAAGAGTTTATTTAAAAATTGGATTTTTGAATCTATATAAGTTATTTTATAAGTATATATGTGGTTTCGAAAAAAAAGAGGAAAGAATAAATATACATACGTGTATATATATATATATATATATTTTTTCACTTACGGTTTAATTTTAAAAATAAGTGTTAAGGTGGTTAACTTATTTAATTAGCTCATTCAATTATTTTAGTCATAAGAAAATAATTTATTAAAGGAAAATTAGTTTAAATGAAATTTTTAGTTAATTAAATTAATAAATGGTAATAAATTGTTCGATTAGTTCAAATGATAATAAATCATATAATGTTTGTTCAAGGTCTAAAATCATGAGGAGATAAGCCGGTTTGGATCGGATTGCAAAACAAAAATCAAAGGTGAGTTAATCTCACTCTTCTGGATTTTTATTTAAATTTAAATGGTTAAATTTAAATAACTGGTTGAATGATTGAATTGATTGGTTGTGATATTATTATATATATATAGTATATATATATTGGAGTGATTGATTTCCCGCATTATATAGCGGATGAGACCCTATGCGCCGCATAATAGCGGATGATATTTTATAAACCCATATACCGCGATATTCCACCTCGAAGTGGAATTGGTATTGTGCTAACATCTATGGATGCAGGGAAACAGGTTGGAGGGATCCAACTGGATTCCTCAAAATTATTCAGATTGTTCTAATAATTCGGTGATATGATTTTTGATATTCTGTGATGAGTTATATTGATATTCGGAATATTGCATGCTATGGTTTGATTGAATATACCTTTCGGTATGCTGAGTTATCAAAATATATAAAAATTAGATTTTTGAAAAAGAAAATATATGACAGAATGTTTAAGTAAAATAATTATAGAGAATTTAAATAAATTAAAGAATGAATTTGGGAAGGATAAAGTGATTTTTAAATTCTAGTAAATAAATTCCGAGTATGGAAAGGGGATTTTGAATAAAAGGGAAATAATGAATTTTAAACTTAAGTGATATTATTTAAAGGGATAAAAGATTTATTTTTGAATTCACAGTTAAAATGGTTTAGAAAGAAATAAAGAATATCTTGGAATAAATGTGGAAATTTGTATTATCAGTTAAAGTAAGATTTTAAATCATCACAAGGAAGTTAAACCTGGAATTTATAAGTTTTGAAATAAAATTGGATAAGTAAAGAATTTTTTTTTAAATGGAGTAAATTTTGGAAATCAATTTGAGAATTGATTAAGTAATTGGAACTGGGATTTTTAAAAGGAAGTTGAGACTATGAAATTTATAAACGGGGTTTATAAAGTGAAGTAATATATCAGTGGATATTTGGAAGTATAAATTCAGGGTGGGAATTTATTAAAAGAATGGGTAAATTTGGTTAAAAATAAATAGTGATTTATTTTTAAAATAAATGTGAAAGAGAAGTGTATTTCCCAGGATAGCCAAGTACGTTTTCAAAGCAAATTTTTAAGTATAAGTTAAAAGTTTTAAGGATTGTTTTAAAAGCATGTTTTACAAAATTTATTATTTTAAACGTTTAAGTTTTTAAAGTAAGTAATTTCCAAATTTATTTAGTAGTAATTATTTAAAAGTGACTGGGTATTATGTTTTAAAGGATAAAAAGTTAGTTTTATATTTTATAAAGTAGTTTTATTTTAAATATTCTTAAAGTATATATTTTTGAATAAAGTATTAAAGTAGTTTTAATTTAAATGTTTTAAAGTGTATTTTATAATAAAGTGTTTTTAAATTATTTTAAAAATCTAAAATAATTGTACTTGGTGTTTTCAGTGGAAATAAATATTTGGGAATTTATTCCATGAGAAGAGTGTGGTTTGAAAACTGTTTTCAAAAAGGTTTGAAAGTGGAAATATATCTTGAGAAGATATTTTGAGGTCGATAAATAATTTGGAAAATTATTTATGTTTGATGGTTGTTTGTGGATGTTATTTGATAGTTAAATAACCGACTATCAATATTGGCCAATGCGCTGATCGTTTCGAAGAGACCGGGATCGGGATTTATTTTTCGAAAACCACTTCGATCCGATTTGTACGTTTTCATGGGGAAACGAGTTTGGAGTCGAAGATGGTATAGTGAAGTGCAAGGGCTAATCGCTACTAATCCTGAGGGTGATTCCAAAATGATGTAGTAGGAGTAGTGCCTTCGGTTCCGTTCGAACCCGAAACGTACTTGTATGGATGAATGCTTTCGGAACATCGTCAGGTGGACGGTGGGCATTCTAAGAGATGTGTTCTAAAAAGGTAACGCTTAGCCTCAAGCCTCATCAACAGGGAATGACTGAAAATCAAGGGTTATGCAGCAAGGCTATGTGGGTAGCACCCATTAGGGTGAGGTCATCCCTGTCTAGATCTTCCTTTTTATATTCGGCTTAGTGGTGTGGTTGCTGATCCCAACCGTGGGGTGATCTTACTCGGAATTATCTAGTAAGGGGTAGTTCCGGCCTTGTGTTGTAGGGGATCGGGCATGGTCCTCGGTACGTTGATCTAGACCAGGTACTGTGACAGGTGGTACCCCAGTGCCTAGTCATTAGTTGAAAATCCATTCTCCCTACGCCCTTGTACGGTTTTGATTGTGCCCAACTATTGCTGAAACGTGAGATGCAAGCATTTCAGCTAGATTCTATTTTACTTTCTATAGACACTATTATAATATCAGACGAATTTGATAAAAATGTATTAGCTATCGTAAGGTAAAAACCCGACATGTTTATTTGTGGCGTGGTCTTACGAGATGCCTTTGATTTCAAAGGGTTTTGAAAACGTTAATAATCCAATTGAGTGTGTTTTCTCACGCTGGTTTTCCAGACTGACTCGGGTGTTATTTTATTATAATGCTCGGGTCAGACCGAGTATTATAGGATACAGGATATGATGCTGTGGAGCTCAGGAGATGAGATGGATGGCGAGACGTATCACACGTATATGATGTATACTCCACTGTGTTGTGTATGTTGTGTATTCTGTGTGGGACAAGTTATTATAACTGTCCTGAATCGTGATGTTGATTGTATTATACTCTGATTCTGTACTCTAATGATGTAATGTATAAACAGATGTATTTCTTTTGTGTAAAGATCATTTATTATCTATTATATTTTAATCCGCTGCGATGTGAGATTATGTTTTGTTGTTTTCTTTTCTCCTACCTCTTTCTTCTTCTAATCCCGATGGTTCGATTTTTCGGGAATGAAAAATCGGGTTATTACAGTTGGTATCAGAGCTGAAGGTTAAGCGAGAACCTTGGCTCTGGTGGGGATTACTCATTGAAATAGAGTCCATAGAACTCTGGAATGAGTTTGAGTGTATTAATAGATATGACCGCATATTTGTTAGTGAATATAAAATGGTTTTATATTGTGTTGATTGGTTTATTTAGTAGTTTATGGATTCTGGTCAATACGAGTAATTAACGTTATTGATAGAGATCTCTAAACACTTGAATAGAACAATTCGACACAGTATTGTTTTAAAATAGGGTAAATGAAATAATTTTACCCAAATTATTTTTGTATATAAAGGAAATAATTTTTCGTAAATTATTATAGTTATATGGATGCTTGGTTGTTAGGGAGTGATAATATTAAATTATTATCACTATTGTGAAGAAATTGAATAAGGAATTGAAAATTTTAACCAAGATTAAGGAATAAATTTATATAAAAGATGAAATTTGTAAATGTGAATTGTAAATGTGAATTGTAAATGTGATTTATAATTTGAAATAGGATTCAAGAGAAATATTTGAAATAAATTGAGATAAAAAAAAATTTCCAGAGTAATGTTTGAATATGAGTTGGGTGGGTTTGGAATTTAAGAATATTTGAAATGATTTTAAAGAGATAAAAGCATCAAACTCTTTCGGTCGCTGGAAAATAACTTCGGTGATGACTGCAGCATCATCGATGTTCATTTTCGAGTTTCCAGAAGAGGAATTGCTGCCAAATTGTTTTGTATTTTGGAAAATGAATAAAAATCCAAAACTTGAATTATAAATAGATTGAACTCAAGTAAAATAGTTAAAGTGATTTTTGAAATAAAAATCAAATATTGGGTATAAAATTGGAATAAACTAATTGATAATTAATTAGTTAATGAAATATGGAAATGGAATTTGAATTGGTTAAATGAAAGTTAAATTGTGAGTTAGTAATGGAGTTGGAAATGAACTCGAGTTATAAATATAATTCAATTTGGATTGTTGGTGAATTAAATATAATTGGAAATGTGTCGAATAAAATAGAGTTGGATTGAAATAGTGATGGTTTGAGTTGTAAATAAAAATCAAGTAAGTAGAAGTAGATTGAAATGGCCTTGTTAATTAATAAATAACTTAAGTAGATTGAATTTATGGGTTTAACATTTAGTATAACTATAGGGTCAAAGATAACATAAGCGAAAGTAACCGTTTCAAAAGCACTAATCTCAAATAAAAGAATTGGGGAAGCGGATAGCTTCGAAACCAACCTTTCAAAACCATTGCCTCCGACACTCTTATTAAAAGTGGCTAAAACAACCATTTCAAAAGCATTAAGGAAGCGACTTTAAAATTTAAAAGGACAAAAGCTTCCCTTTCGTATACTATAAAGATAACTAAGTTATTATAACTGTCCTGAATCGTGATGTTGATTGTATTATACTCTGATTCTGTACTCTGATGATGTAATGTATAAACAGATGTATTTCTTTTGTGTAAAGATCATTTATTATCTATTATATTTTAATCCGCTGCGATGTGAGATTCTGTTGTGTTGTTTTCTTTTCTCCTACCTCCTTCTTCTTCTAATCCTGATGGTTCGATTTTTTGGGAATGAAAAATCGGGTTATTACATTTACTTATACAATATTTTTCATAAACATAAATACACATATATAACTTATATATATTTTTAAACATCATAAAGCTTGTATATACTTATATATATACATATAAGGATTTTATATCTTAAATTTTTAATGGTGGAGTTTATATACAGATATCTATAAAAATTGTTATATCTAGAAATTTATATTTTAAGATTAAATATAGTTTGATCAATATATCTAGATATTTTAAATATCAAAAAAATTATCTATTTGACTTATAAAAATTATTATTCCAATATTTAAAATTAGTTAATCATTTTTTTTCAATCTTGTTATTTAAAGTTTTACCTAAGTTCATATCAATAAACTACTATAATAAATCATTAAATTTTATTTTAAACCATTTTAATTCAAAATTTTATATTAAATTTAATAATTTAAAATAGTTAAAATTACGGGTCGTTACAAAGGTCATCTGAAGATCTAGTGTTGATATCTCTATGTATGCTTCGGGGCCTATGATGGTTGTTTATCAACCTTGGGGAGATCATATTCGGCGCTATCCAGTAAGGGGTAGGGTCGGTCCTGAGTAGTTGAGGTGCAGTTGCGATTGCGACCTCCCATACATTTTATCTAGAGGTGTACAGATTCGGTGGGTAGACCCTTACTCTTTCATAGTTGGAATCCACTCTCAAATAAGCACCTTCGGTTTTGATTATAGAACCTAGTATGCTGGAATTTAATAATGTAACAATTTCGGCTATGAAGTATTGTATTTTAGACATTATCATAATATCAGAGGATTTCATATGAAATGTTTTGGGTTATCATAAGGTAAAAACCTATCCGTGTTTATGTGCGGCGTGGTCTTACGAGATACCTTTGTTTACAAAGGTTTTTTTAACTTTAAAATCCAATTGGATGTGTTTTTCTCATGCTGTTTTTCAGACTGACTCGGGTGTTATTGTATTATAATGCTCGGGTCAAACAGAGCATGTTTACAAATTGCTTTGGATGCATTGGAGCTCAAGAGACGAGTTGGAGGTCTTCAAAATATTCTCGTATATGTTTATTTTCTACTGCTTTGTTATTCAAATTATCAGCAGTTGTGAGGACATGTTGTTTTAACTGTCCGGGCTGATAATTGTGATTGTTGTTATACTTTGATGGATGTATGAATATAACATTTCTCTTTTGTAAAATGCATTGATATTATATTATATGTTGTTCTACTGTGATTATGATATTCTGTGTTGTTTTTAGTTCCTTTTCCCTTCTTCTTCTCCTCTTCTTTCTTCTTCCTTCCCCATAACTATCCGTCTTTCTGATCGATTTGGATTGGACATGTGTGGTTTATTGACATCTTTAATGCTACGAAAAAGCGGGTCGTTACACGTGGTATCAGAGCTTAGGTTGAGCAAACACCTAGTCTTTAGTGGGGTTAACTCGTTTGAGATAGGGTAAGTGAGACCCTAGGATGAGTTTGAGGGTATATATATTTGAGCGATTATTTGTTAGTGGTATAAAAATGTTTTGTGTTATGTTGATTTGTCGGTTGAGTGGTTATGACTTCTCGTCGATATAGAAGGAACAACTGTATTGATAGGGGTTTCTAAACATTTGAACAAGGAAAATCGACACAGTATTATTTTGAAATTTTATAACGACCCAGGATTTTCGATATTTGAAATTGGAATATTTAATTGATTTTAAGTATTTAAAAGTGGATTTTTAACTTGAATTTCAAATATAACTATTTATTTATAATTTAATTATTGAAATTAATAATTGGAAATTGATTAAAATATTGAATCTGGAGTTTCAAGCTTATCGTTTGAGTTGACATTTAAAAATAGTCTTTTGGGGCACAGTCTCGGATTTTGACAAAACCAGTTCCATTAGATCTGTAATAGTGTATTATTATCGGATTTCAAATTTCGTAACGTTTGGAGTTAATGTTTGGTCGTACGAGATATAAATGCGCTGAAATTTATATCGAAAATTCAATATAATAATTGAGTCCAAAAAGGTATATTCTCCATACGATCGAATTAGGACTCGAAACATTTTCCATTGCGTTCGAAATAGGGGTATAACATTATGAACGCCTAGCGGCACGCCTCGATAGGAGGTCAAGATTTTGAGCTACGATTTCGAGATGATTTATAATTTAAATAATATAATTGTATATTTTGGCTAGTCAAACAAATTCACATCAAACCTTTTTCCTTTCCCAGTCAAATCATTGTAGCAAGTTGATTCAAGCACTTTAACATCTCATCGTGTTTCCCCCCATTTTCCTTTTTAAAACGCAAACAGTTTCAAATAGCAAGAAAAAAAATTAAAAAGGAAAAAATGGCCGAACAAAATTTGAAAAAAAAAGAGAACTCAGAAAAAAACTTCAAGTAAAACTGTAATGCCATTCCCGTTCGAATGAATTCCTCTCCCTTCCTCCTTTCTGATAATTCACAGATCGAATTCGCATTAAAAAGAAAAAAAATGGTGGCAGTGCAATTTCAAAATCTTTTTCTCCTCAAAACTCTTAAAAAAAGATATGGCGTTCGAACAAAATCTGTGGTGACATTTTCGTCGCCTGTTCGAACTCGAGAAGGAGAACGTCCCGACAGCAGCTAGGGCAGGAAAACGAAGGGAAGAGAACTCGATTGGGTTATCGACATCGGAATTGGATCGGGGAAGAGGAGACACATCGGCGGCCAGAAACTGGTGGGCTTTGGTAGCGTGGGGGTTGTCGTGACTTGGCGCAGAAGGATAAGTGATTCTGCAGGATGGTTGCGCGTGTATCGAGACATGGCCAAAGTGTCGGGCGCGTGTGCCCTTGTGAGCATGCGGGTGGAGGCTGCAGGCTTCAAGCAATCTGGGGAAGGAAGGCGAGCAGTGCTATCTTGGTTCATGTTTGTTATTTAAATGATGAACTTTGAATTTTATTATCATTCAAGAGAAAATAAAAAAATGTTAATTAGTTGGTTCTGTTCTTGTGAAATGTACATAAATATGTCTGAAATTTAAAAGTAGTGACAATTAAATAAAAATCGGAGTCTTATATATATCGTATAATTTATTCGTACGAGGTTTAAAGCGGAAAACGAGATCAGCCATTTAAATTTGTAGTTGGGAATGTACGGGATGGAATTAAAAATTGGATTGGACGGCAAATTAGAATAAAGGTGAGTTAAATCTCACTCAACTTTGGATTTCCATGATATATTTTAAATAGTTAAAACTAATTATGGGTTGATTGTTGAATTTGATAATTATTATCAGTTGAGTGTGGTATTATATATATAGTGTATATATATTGGAGTAATTGATATTCCCGCATATATATAGCGGATGAGACCCTATATGCCCGCATAATAGAGGATGACCCTGTATACCGTGATATCCCCCTCGAAGTGGGATTGGTAATTTTATATTGTGCTAACATATATGGATGCAGGGAAACAGGTTGGAGGGATCCAACTAGATTCCTCAAAAGTGTTGAATTTATTTTCATATTCGGTAAGATGATATATTGGATAATCTGGTATAGATTATAGCGTATTTGAATTTATTTGGTGCTATGGAATTGCTGGTTAGATTTTGGTATTTTAAAAAATACCGATGATAAATGTTTAAACTTTTAGAAAGATATTAAAAAGAAAAATTTGAAGTAAAAGTATTTATAGTGAAATTTGAATAAATTTAAGCAAGAATATTGGGTAAAATAAATTGTGTGATTTTAAAATTGTACTTGGTAAATTTCTAAATATGGAAAGATAGAGATTTTGGGACATTTGAATAAAAGTATTTAATAATAGGGCTTAAGCGATTTGCTTAAGTATAAAAGTATTATTGTTAAATTTGAGATTTAAGATAGATTTGAGAAAATAAAGAGGAAATTTGAAAAATAAAATATGAAATTAATGTTTCAGATTTAGATAAGATTTTTAAATCATAAAATGGAAGTAAATCTGAAATTAGTAGGCTTTGGGATAAAATTGGGTTAACTATGGAAATAATTTAAAAATGGAATTTAATTTGAAAATCAATGAAAAATCGGTTAAGTGTTGTGAAACAGGGATGAAACGGGAAATGAGAATATGGGAATTATAAACGAAGTTTATAATATAAAGTGAGGTAAATTATTAGTGGATAATTTGAAATTATAAATTCATGGTGGAAATTTATAAGGAGATGGGTAAATCGTTTTAAAAATAAATAGTAGTTTTATTTTTAGAAATGTAAGAAAAGAATTATGAAATTGGAACGTAAAATTAAACTGGAGATAAATCGAGGAGGATTTATAAATGATTAGACTGACTATATGGAAGTTGAAAATATATTTTTCGGAGAAGTTAAGTTATTTAAAAGGGAATTTTGAAGTATTAACTAGAAAATTTAAAGTATTTATAAGAATATTTCAGGAATTAATTCTTTAGTTGTTTTAAAATGGGTTTAAGTATATTTTAAATTATCAATTAATATAGTTATATTAAATTTATTATCTTTTAAGAAGTAATCAATATTATCATTTCAAAGGAATGAATGATTTAATATTAATATTATTTTTAATAACTTTTATTTTAAAAAAAAGTCAATTTTTTTAAAGTTAACTTGAAATTTATTTTAGAATTTACAAGCATTATTTTAAGAAAAATTTTAAAATAAGGTTTCGGGAAGTAATGGTATACTCGCATGGCGTGAATCGGAGGCAGGTGCTTGCAGTTAAGACTTGGATTTCTCTGGGATAGAGACGTAACCATTGAGTTGTGATCCATGGTTTGATACCACAGTGGTACATTCCACATTATTTTAAAAGGGTTTTCAATTATTTTGGAAAAGGATAATTTGTGAATATACTGAATTCGATAAGATAAGTACAAACTTTGGATACAGAGATTAAATTTATTTAAAATTTAATTTAAATAAGACTTGGTGTTTTCAGTGGAAATGAAATGTTTGGTTGAATTGATTGTTTTATTTGATAGTTAAATAACCGACTATCAAATCTGGACCCAAATATAACTTTTGGAAATATCTAGAAGAAACGCGAGAATTATATGGTACAGTTACCGCTCGAGGTGTTGTACTGTACGTATAAACTCATTTCGTTCTTCTAGGACGTTTTTAAGGAAATCCGTCCACTAACGGTTAGGAGGTGATCTTCGACTTATCTTCGTCCGTTTATTTCCTAGAGAATCGGGGTTGAGTTTACCGAAAATATCGAACGTTGTTTCGAAGAGACCGGGATTGGATTTGCAACCCGAAAACCACTTCGATCCAACGAGTACGTTTTCGAAAATGAAGATAGGAATTTGGAGTCGAAAATGGAGCAGTGAAGTGCAAGGGCTAATTGCTACTAATCCTGAGGGTGATTCCAAAATGGATGTAGTGGGAATAGTGCCTTCGGTTCCGTTCGGACCGGGAACGGACTTGTATGGATGAATGCTATCGGTACATTGTCATTGGAGGACAATGAGCATTCTAAGTGAATATTTCTAAAAAGGTAATTGTAGCCTCTAGCCTCATCAACCGGGAATGACTGAAAATCAGGGGAGATGCACCAAGGCTAAGTGGGTCGCACCCAAGTAGGGTAAGGTTACCCCTATCTAGAGTCCCTTTTTATTCGGCTGTGTGGTGCGGTTGCTGATCCCAACCGCGGGGTAATCTTATTCAGACTATCTAGTTTAGGGGTAGTCCGGTCTTGTGTTGGAAGGAATCGATAGGTTCGATCTTGGTACGCTGTTCTAGACATGTACTGTGACAGGTGGTATCCCAGTGCCTAGTCATTCAGTTGGAATCCATTCTCCAATACGTGCCTTTACGGTTTTGATTGTAGAGCCTAGTATTGCTGGAATTTAATTAATGTAACAATTTCAGCTATTTAAATAAGTATTTGTACTTAGACACTATTATAATATCAAAGGATTTTGATATGAAATGCTTTGGTTATCGTAAGGTAAAAACCCATCGTGTTTATTTGTGGCGTGATCTTACGAGATACCTTGGATTTTCAAAAGAATTTTGAAACTTTAATAATTCAAATTGAGTGTGTTTTCTCACACTGGTTTTCCAGACCGACTCGGGTGTTATTTTATTATAAGTGAGGAATTGCTACAGTAATAGAAATTGGTTATTGAATTGTTTTGGGTAAAACAAGTTTGTTTAAAAATTCCCAAATATGATTTGAGATCACTACGCCATAAATGACCTTCTGCAACATTTTTGCAAGGTGTTGCCAGCTAAAATGTTGCGATAGCTATAGAAATTTGGTCCTACTGCAACGTTGTATTTTTGGTGTTACCTTAGCCATAGAAATGTGTTGCTCTAGCCAAACAAGTGTAACACGATGCAACATTTTTATATAGTGTTGCCATAGATGTTATCAGATTAAAAAATTAAAAAAAAAAATTACACCTCAGCGATCCACACCACCATTTAAAACAAAATCTCAACCGTCGATTCACACCATCGATCCACACCTTACCAATTTCCATTTCCCGCTTTACTTTTCACTCATCCGCTTTCGTTTCTCACCCCCAATTTTCCAATCCCTAATTTTATTCCTCCGACTTTAAAAAAAATGACGCCGCTCCTCCTTGTTTCTTCGATCTGTAGAATAACTGGCTTTGATTTTATCCCTTGTCGGCCATATCAATTTCCGTTATTTTCTTTCGCCTCGCGTCAGTTTTCCTCACTACTTCCGGATTTGCGATTTTGTTCAGGTTTTTGGCGATTCTGGTGATTCGAGGTAAGGCTGTGGGATTGCGATGGTTCAAGGAGTTGCTGATTTGGTCGCAATTTCATGGTTGGGGCCTGATGTCAGAGTGGCAGGGGGTAGTCGAATTGGTTTCCGTGAAAACTAGGGCACGCGATTCCAGTTGCTTTGATGCTCTGATTGATCGAATCTAGTGTGAGAAACGTTCCTGGTAGCTTGCTCCTTCGTTCTCCTTGATTGATTGCTCGAATTGCTTTGACTTCGTCGTCGTGTGCGATGTGATATTATTTGGTATGTTTTCTGCCTTCTGGTTTACTTGAATATTCTTGATTTTGGTTACACTCGCACGCTTTTGCCGATGATGAATTGGGATTTATTTATAGGCTTTATTTCCTATAATCTCGTGTTTAATCTTTCTGTTGGACTTTGAGAAATCTGGTATGTTGGATTGCAATGATGAATACAAACATATGTGTGTTGAGCTTTGTTGGTTTTGCTTGGTCTGGACTGAACTGGTACCATGCTAACCTTGTTCTTTAACATGAACTGATGCTTCAAGTCCTCTGTATATCTTGTTACTGCCTAGGTTTCTCTTGTACATGCCTGATGCATTCACTGTTTTTGCTTGATGGGCTGCCTATGTGTACTGCTGTGTTTCTTGCACTGGCTTGTCTATATTTTGCTGAACCTGGTTCTTGTTTGTTTTGTTGGTTGCTTGGCCCTGAGTTGAATCCAGTCGATGACTCGGGTTTGACCTTGTGCCGTGTCCGTTTTTTTGGCTTGTCTACATATCTGGCTGCACTTGAGTATGAACTTGCACTTGAGTAGTTTCACTTGAGTAGTTTCTTGTACCAAGCCTTATGATGCATGTATGTTCATCCATGTACATGCATTTCTTGGTCATGTTATGTTGCTTGCTGTGTTGAGTACTACTTTGTGCACTTGGCTTCTCCTTTGTGCATTTTTGCTTGAACTGTTGCTTGCTGTCTTCCATACTGCCTTGTATCCATGTGTTGCATTCATGTTTGGCTTATGCACTTATGAAAAGAAACAACCCAAATACCTGAGGCAAATAATATAACAAAAATATTTTCATTTTCTGTTCGAGTTAAATATTATTTTCCAGATTACTGCTTTTGAATTATATGTGACAGGTATTAAAGACTGGACAGCTGGATATAAGCTTGAAGACAGAGTCAAATCAAATGTGCATGAGCTTGAAGACAGGTTTCAAAGAAGGCTCGATCTTTCGAAATCGGATGAATCGGGCGGTGCCCACTTGTTCGACCTAACCGGGTGCCCCGGACCCCCGCCGGCGCTGCGCCCGGACCCGCGCCGGTGCTGCGCCCGGACCCCCGCCGGCGCTGCGCCCGGACCCGCTTCTCGGCTCGCCTTCGGCTCGGTACTCGGCTCGCCTTCGGCTCGGCATATATTTGTCAGTGTCGGTGTTTGTATAAATTGAAACTGCATATGTAATGAGTGAACTGAGTGATGTAGTGAGGAATATCTGTATATGTGAATATCAGTGTTATATATCATTGAATTGTAAAATAGTGGAGTCAGGAATTTGTACTATTTCAAATGTTGAAATAAAATATTTATTTAAATAAATTACTGTTTAAATATCAAATTCTGTGCAATAGTATTTTATTAAATAAATATTTATTTTTATTAAAAAATCAAATATGCTCTATATTGTGGGCCCCACAAATTCAAAAAGTTCATATCTACAGCAACATTTTGGAATGTTGCTACAGATACCTATGGGTGTTGCCATAGACCCAAATAGGGTTCTATTGCAACAATATTACTTATGTTGCCTTAGATAGTCAAAATGTTGCCTTTGAGGTCTAAGGCAACGGCAAAAATTGCATCACCCTAAAAGTGTTGCCATAGACCTATGGCAACATTTTTCGAGCCTGAGCCAACATTTTTTTTGTGTTGCAGTAGGCCATTTATGGCGTAGTGGATACAAAGGAATATATGGATATTTTTTTTTCAAAACGATTTAATATAAAAACTGGGTTTTAAATTATGAAATTTTCAGCTAAGTGAGATTATAGACTCATGTATCTTAACCATTTGGATAGTTGGTTGGTGTATCTCATTTCGGGATATTGTTTGGTAATTTTCACTTATTGAAATAAAAGGGACCTTCCAATGATTTTGCACAATCGAGACTTCTAATTTGATATTGAAATCTTAAGCTAAGTGTTGTGAGAAAACATAAGGAAATAAGTTTTTATAACTTATAACTTTAAAGAGATAGAGATTTTAAAACAAGATTTAAAATTTTTGAATATTCATGTTAAGTAAACAAATCTATTATTGTATATATATATATACCCTTGGAGAATAAAAGTGTATTTTTCAAATATAAACTTGAGTAATATTTCTTAAGTAAAATAGTGATTCTTTGGAAGTAATAAAAATCTTGGATGTGTTTTATTAACGAAGACAAGCCTCGATAAAGTGTTTGGTGGCTTGGAGTAACATGTTATAAAATGACTCGGAAACGAGTTCTAAGCATTGATTAAAAATAAAAACTTAAGTTTAAAATGGATAATAAACATATGTGGGTTATACTGTGTTTTTAATAAACTTAAGTATGGAGGAGCTGTAAGATGAAGTGGTGACTTTTAAAATGCGTATAAACTTGAGTTGCAAAGTGTTGATAAAACTAAGTTGTGTTTTATAAGATATTCATAAACTTGAGTTGTGAAATATTTAAGTTCTTAAGTAATGTGTTCTGAAATGGGTTAAAATAAAAATAGTGTTTAATGAAAATGAATTTATGAAATAGTTCAGAAATAATTTTAGTTTAAAGGGACTATACCAAGAAACAATATGTATGAATTAAAATAATTGGTATAGTCAAGAAAAGTAAATTTGAAATTGAGCTATAAGGTAAAATTTAACTTTAGTAAAGTTAAATAAAATAATTTATGAAATGGTTTATAAAAGAATTTTAGTATAAAATGGATATACTATTGGTATAATTAATTGTGATTTAAAGTGAAGGCGAATTAAAAGAATTTTGGTATAATTAAGGAACCAACTGAAATAAAGATGTATGTCATACGAAGATCATTTGATTCGCATAATTGATTTTGATCCAGATTCAAGCACACAATTTCGAGGTTTACACCGATCCGAACAAGGATTTTTCAATCGATTCCCGACGATAAAAACTCAATATGGTTTTTTGATTTGAATCCAAAATTTTCTATCATAGTATATGGCAATGCAAGGAGAACGGCGGTTTCTAATCAAGAAACCAGATTGATGTCCGCACTAGGGAAGTCGAGTGAACAATACTAGTTCAGAAGTGAAATTGTGTGATCGAGTGAGCGATCATATTTGATATTACACATGGATGGTATATGTGCATCTTATGGACTTTATAATGATTATAAGTTTAACATTTGGAAATGTAAATTATTTGGTTGGATATATTTGAAATTGAGACGCAGGTTTGTGGAAGTAAAGGCTAGTTAGACACCTTTGTTACGAGTTGAGTTCTTTGCCCGAGAAATAGGTACGTGTTTATATTGTCATTTGAATTGATGATTTTATGCCCTAAATATGGGCGGCCACTTGGCTTTTGTTTTCTTTTGTTGGATTGGCCTGTAATGGCGATTTGTAGTTTTTCCGATTGAGCCGCGCAAAGGAGACGCTGCCAAAATTTTATTAATTTTAAGACAAAGAAAAATTTACTAACCTATTCCAACTAATTGATTTTAAAAGAATTAATGGGTTTGGAGCCATTTTCCTCACCTTGGAAATTTCGAGAATGAAATTCTTTTAAGAGGAGGTGAGTGTAACAACCCACGATTTCGGTCATTTAATTTTGAACATTTAATTTATTTTAATTTCTTAAAATATTGGTCTAAAGCTTAAAACTCAAATTATATTATAGGATTGTTTAAAATATTTGAGTAGTGAATAATTATTTGAATAATGATCTAATATTTGTATTTTAAATTGAATATTAATCATATGGATTAAATAGACTTTTCCATTTCTTTTAAATGATAGATAATATCAGTAAATTCATTTTAAGTTATTTACATTAATAAATGGTTCAAATGAATAATCAAAAATTTTATTTTTATTTTTATGACTCGAATTCTATTAACGTATTTTCAATTTATTTTATTATATTTTTCTATAATTTTAAATTTGGGAAATATTTAAATTGTCTTTTGATTATTTTCGGTAAACATTAGTGTTTTTGTGATTTTACAAAACTTAATAACCAGTGTATATTATTATTTTTTTGAAGTCACGTTACTATTTTGAGCGTAACCGTATTTTCGTTTTATTATTCGAGGTTTATATGCGAATAAAATTCTGTTCGAGGTTCATATGCGAATAAAATTTTATGCGAAGAGATGCTGGAAAAATTACAATTAAATATAACATACCCCAACATCTTCTCTGACCTTCATTCCTTTGTCTCCTTCCGTACTTGTTCGTTTATTCACGTTCTAGAAAGAACAAAGAAAAAAAAAAGCAAGCTTCTTTGAATTCAAAAATTAATATCTCATGAAATGCTCAATGAAAAATTCCAAAGTTTGTTTCTTTAAGACGGTATCGATAAGATCTTCATTTTGATATGGGTTTAGATGGGTTCGGTGGAGTTTCAATGGGATTGACAGTTGTGCAGTACATGGACATGAAGCATAGCAAACTAGGGTTAGGAAATTTGAGTGATTTAGGCCACGAGAGGCTACGGGGTTCGTTTCTTTGAGTTTCTCTTATCGGCAAGCATCTCCGTAGCGAGTTTTGTAACGTGCGGTCAATGGGGGGTTCCGACGTTTTAGACAGCGGGTAGGGGCTGCTATGGACGGAAATTGCAAGAGGGCGTCGGACATGACATGGTGATGATAGCTGGAAGGAGTTCGCGAAGTGGAGATGGATGGCCAAGTCCGTTCGTGTTTTCATTGAGTGTGGATGGAGGAAAGAGGAGAGAGGAGGTGGGAAATGGTGGGTTTCTAGGTGTGCACCTATGTATGTTTGTGTACAAGCAAGAAAAAGTTTAGAGTGAGGCAGTAAGATGGATTAACGGTAATTAGTTTGGTTAATTATGTAATTAATGAATATTTTAAATCAAAAATTTATAAAATGCATAACTTTCTCATATAAGATCCAATCGAGACGAAACTTTTTGGATTGCGCTTGTTATGGCGATAGCTTCATGATGGAGCTAGTTGGGTTGAGTCTAGAGCAAGTTGAAGTTTGGGCTAAAATCGGACGTCGTTTGATTTTAGCCCAAACCGGGATGCTTCGGCGCCAACTGGAACTATGGTGAGTAAAACTCACTCTTTTTGGTTAATTAGCATGTTTATAATTAATAAATTTATTTATGCCTGTTTGTGTTGTTGGACTTACTGATTGATTGAATTTGGTCTAGGATCATGATATAGCATATTGAAATGCTAGTAGATTGGTTGAATTTGATCTAGGATCGCAATATAGCATTTTGAAATGCTATTTGATTGTTTGAGTTTTAAACTTGTATTCAAACTTGTTTTAAGTAATGGATCATATATAAATGGTGATAAATTGATATTGACTTTGATTAATATAATTACGTTGTTTAAGATTATAACGTAGTTAATGTAAGTATACTTCTTGGTGTTATCTATTTGGCCAAGTAGACACTATTTAATAAATGCAAGGGTTTACCTTTGAATGACATTGGTTAGTAGAATAAATCTCTGTTCTGCAGTTATATTAATTTGGACATTTATTTAACTCTCAATTGACCGTTAATTATGGATTGGATTACATATATGCTTGATTATGTAAATACTAGCAATTTGACTTAAAAAGTTAAATGGAAGGTAATGGTAGCTTGTTAAGTACCACTGGGATTGTCGAGCCTTTTCTAGATTTGGAAATTTTGGATTTGATTAACTTCTAATTTTATAAATTGAAAAACAATGTTCTAATTATTTCTATATATACAAGGAGCTTTATTAATAATTAATTGCAAATGTTTGTAAAAATTATTTTTGTAAGTTAATTACTATTATCTATAGTGTTTTAAATAAATTATTTTATTAATGCTTTTGAAGATAACAATTATTTTGTTATTATTTATTTAAACTAGATGATTATTTCATTAAAAATATTGTTGAAGGTAATTAATTTTATTTAAAAGGTTGTTTAAAGTTATTTTGTTTTATTTATCTATTGGAGATGTTTAAAAGTTTAAGAGTTTATTTATTATATTATTAAAAATGTTTTTTGTTATATTTCTTTATATTATTTAAAAATGATTAAAGCTAAGTTTATGATCTTTTAGTTTATTTATTATAAATATAAAAATAAAATAAAATAATGTTATAAAGGATTTCCTTTATAAAAAGGATTTATGCAAAGGAGTTTATAAAATTGGGAAGAGGATTGAAATTGGAAACGAAGTTATATTTTGAAAGATTGTGAAAACGAGGATTCCAAATGGTTAGTATTTAAAAAGGAAAATTTTATAAATGTGTTAGGAGATTATAAAAAGTACTTTTATAAATAAACTTGGAGATTCATAAGGAATTCTATAAATATATTATGGGAATTTATTAAGAAGATATTTTTAAAATAAAAACAAAAGAGTTAAAGAAAGAGAGGGTATTTTGGGATATTTATACCTTTGTTTAAAGGGTACTTATGCTTTATCATCTTGAATGATTTTCAAATAAGCAAATCCTTCTAAGTGATCAGTTAAGATACTTATACCATTTTGTAAGTATACGGAAAAGGTACTTCAAGTTTCCAAATGAATGATTTGAAAATATACTTATACTGTTAAGGTAAGTTTATGGTTATATTTTCTAAATGTCGAAAATATTGCATTTTGTGAATATACTTATTTTGTTGAGATAAGTATATGAAAATGATTTTCAAGTATTTGAAAAGTGATTTTAAATTTATGAATGTGAGGCTAAGTGGGTCCCATGGGAAATGAAATCTATAATTTGAATGTTGTTTATTCGATGGTTAAATAATCGACTATCGAATTTGGACCCAAAAGTAACATTGGAAATATATAGGAGAAACACGTATGTTATATGGCACAGTCATCTCCGATGATGTTCTACTGTGCGTATAAATCTTGTTTCGTTCTTCTAGGACGAATGATAAGGAAATCCATTCACAAAAGGTAAAGAGGTGAACTCCGCTCTTATCTTTGTCTGTTTATTTCCTAAAGAACTAGGGTTGAGTTTTCCAACCGTCGAATGCTGTTTCGAAGAGACCGGGATCGGGTATGTTATCCGAAAACCACTTCGATCCAACTTAAGCGTTGTGAAGTGAAGACATCTTGAGAAAGATGGGAATTCAGAGACGGAGCTCTCAAGTGTTTCGTTCAGTCCCAGAACAAACTTGTATGGATGAAAGCTAGCATTGCATTTTTGCCTGGAGGGTAGTGTTAGCATTCCAAGTGGGAAGTGCTATATAAAAGTAATCGTAGCCTCAAGTCTCATCAACCGGGAAAATGACTAAAGCAGGGACATGCGGCAGGGCTATGTGGGTCGCTCCCATTAGGGTATGATCATCCCAAGATCTAGTGTCGATATCTCTATGTATGCTTCGGGGCCCATGATGGTTGTTTATCAACCATGGGGTGATCATATTCGACGCTCTCCAGTAAGGGTTAGGGCCGGCCTGAGTAGCTGAGGTGCAGTTGCGATTGCGATCTCCTGTACATTTTATCTAGAGGTGTACGGATTCGGTGGGTAGGCCCTTATTCATAGTTGGAATCCACTCTCAAATAAGCGCCTTCGTTTTGATTGTAGAACCTAGTATGTAGGAATTTAATATTATAACAGTTTCGGCTATGATTAATAAGTATTTCTATTTTAAACATTATCATAACATCAGAGGATTTCATATGAAATGTTTTGGGTTATTGTAAGGTAAAAACCTGTCCGTGTTTATGTACGGCGTGGTCTTATGAGATACATTTGTTTTCAAAGGTTTTATAACTTTAAAATCCAGTTGGGTGTGTTTTTCTCATGCTGGTTTTCCAAACTGACTCGCGTGTTATTATATTATAATGCTCGTGTGACGACACGACTTTTCGACCCTCGAAAATCAAAATTTATACGTTCACTGTATAGCATGCCGAAAAATCGAGTGTCGAAAAGACAAATAGCAAGGGGAAAAGAAGAAGGTAGAAGAAAGAAGAACTAAACAAATACAGAACCTCACAGTGGACTGAATAATATATAATTTCAGTAATTCTTTACACAAATGAAACTGTAATATACATATCTCAAATTAGAGTATATAAATCAATAATTGTCAGCCTGGACAATTATAACAGCCTGTCCACACAATTGCTGATAATTTCAAACAAAAACTGTAGCGGAATAAACAAGCACGAGAATACGTCTCAGTCTTTAGCTCATCTCCTAAGCTCCAAAGCAATCCAGTCTAAATCTGTAATATGCTCGGTCTGACCTGAGCATTATTATAAAACAATAACACATGGATCAGTCTAGTAAACCAGTGTGAGAAAAACACACTCAATTTGATTTCTAAATTTATAAACCTTTCCAAAATAAAGTATCGTAAGACCACACCGCACATAAAAACAGACGGGTTTTTAACCTTACGATTACCAAACCATTTCTATAGAAATCCAATGATATTATAATAATGTCTAAGGGTCAAAATAATAATAATCAAGTAGCTATGATGCTCATGTTGTGTACATCACAACAATACTAGTATAAAATCAAAACTCGATAAGGCTCGTTCGCTATTTGTGTAGGATTTCTACGGAGGTGCCCTTGGTACTTTGAGAACGGTCCTTCTGCACAAGGATCAAAGTTATCCTTCCGAAGCATCATACCCGTCTAGCCGGGTTATTACAGGAAAAGCATAACTGGTCTTGCTAAGACCGAGTGCATCGCTCCTGCATGCCAAAAACAACTGAAGGTATCAGTATTGCTAGAAAAGGAGCCAATTACACCCTATAGGTTTGCCAACCCTACTGGCCATGCCTCCTATCTCTGGTTTTAGTCATTTCCGCTGATGAGGCTACGTCCGGCATTCCAGCTCACGCACTGCTTCAAAAATAGATCATGGAATCCCATATGGATTCCCACACCACAATGGCCTTGGAATCGCATACAGATTCCCACATCTCAAATAGATCTTGGAACCACACACGGATTCCCATAACCAACGGTCTCGGAACCATACATGGATTTCAACATCTCAATATAACACGAAAACTCCTCTATAGAATCGTATATGGTTTTGGAGTGGTAATAGTTCCGAGTCATCTCTTACAAGTACACTGTCCCGCTTCCTGGGCGCTCTATAAACCATTCGTCGAATTTCCGGAATGCTCAATACCGGTTCTTTAGGAAATAATCAAACAATACATAAAAGAGGGGATCGCCCCCAACCGTTTAAGTGGACGGATCTCCTTGTTATTTATCCTAGAAGAACAACGAGTTTATATGTACAGTATAGCACCTTGAAAAGGTAACTGTATCATATAATGCCCGTGTTTCCCCTAGATATTTCTAGAGTTAAAACCCTTCGGTGTTAAGTAGGAAATCGTTTCCTACCACCAAAATTAAGAAATTACATATTTGGACCAAGATTTGATAGTCGGTTATTTAACTATCAAATAACAAACATTCAACCAAAGATTACATTTCCCACTGAAATCACTAAGCCTCATTTAATTTGAATTTGATAAATCGAATCTCCTTATTAAAACATTCATATACTTATTTCATCTGAATAAGTATATTCACAAATCATGCCTTCAAATACTTGAAAACTATATTATAAAAATAGATATGGAAGTGCCATTCAGTATCGACCATGGATTGCAGCTCGATGGTTGCGTCTCTACCCCAGAAAAACCAAACTTAACTTAGGCAATCTCTGCCTCCCGATTTCCGCCATGCAATCAATCATAGGTCGAAGTTTGCACAATGATCACGTCGCTATCACAGCGAAAACATCTCAAACTGTAGGCAATCGCCGCCCCTCAAATTATGCTATGAAAATATACCATTACTTTGAAAAATCTTTTATTCAAAAATAAATTTCCAAAATTCATTTGTAACTACAAATCATTGCATGATATTTACTTCTGGACTATTTGACTTTGAATAACATCAATAAATTACAATTGAGCTTTAAACAATAGCTAACTTTTTAAACAAGAATTTACTTATAAAATAGATTATTAATAAAGAACTTTGAAAATAATTAAGGAAGAATTTTAAGCAAATTTAGATATTAAATAATATCATTTAAAACCTTTTACAGAATTATTTAATTAATATATTATAATAATTTCCAAAAACAACTTTTAAAATATGCTTAAGTAACTAATTTAAAACAAAATATTTCAAATAAGGTAACTAATGTTTAAATAATCATTTATTAAATAATTACATTATCATAAGTAAATAGTTCAACTTTTAAATCTTGGAAAAAAACCTTTAAAACATTTAAGTGAAATAACTAATATCACTATAGGAATCATTTACAAAACATTTGTAAATGATAATCTTAAACAAAGCTTTTGTATTTATTTACTATATAAAACACTTCACTTCAAATTGTACAAGCTGAAGTTAAGCCAAAAACTTGTAACTTTCCAATGTTATACCGAGGCTCGGAAATCCCAATGGTACTTATCAACTACCATTCAATTCAATTTAACTATCAAAGTTAAATGAAGCATTTACATAACAGTGTCCAAATTAATAAAATAGAAAAATAAAAATTGATTCTACTAAACAATTATCATTCAAAATCAAACTCTTTCATTGATTATCCAACGGTGTTTATTTGGCCAAATAGACCACACCAATATATTTCAATGCAGTTTACGTTATAAATTTAACAACATATTTTTAAAACAATCCATTTATCGATTCCATACATACAAGACTCAATACTGGAAATAAGCGTAAAAATAAACATAAACAGTTTAATAGCAATTCGAGATGCTATATCGTGATCCTAGATCCGGTTTAACCAATCTAATAGCATTTCAATATGCTATATCGTCATCCTAAATTAATTTCACCAATCACCAATTCCAACAACCCAAACATGCAAAAATAAATTTTATTTACCATAAAAATATACCGATTAACCAAATGAGTGAGTTTAACTCACTTTGAGTTTTCAGTTTGCCAACATTCCAATTTTAAATTAAATCGAACGACGTTCGATTTAACCTAAAATTTTAACTATTTCCAATTGTCTCCAAATCAATTCCATAATGTAGTGCTCATCACCACGATTCCATCGTCGTTTGTTTCGTCTCAATCAGACCTCGTAAGTGAAAGATATGCATTTTTTAAAGATATATGATTTACATAAACAGATTTACAATTTTTTTTTAATACCATCAGAAAATTTGGGCAGTCGATCCCAAAATGATCAGATCTGGCCGCCCTTCTTCCTTGTCCTTCCCAGGCAAAAATCACGTGTGCACGAACCCAAACATCACAAGCGTTTGACCGACCCTCCACGCCACGTGGCTTTACCGGAGTTCCATCAGACGACGCTGCCGTGTGCGCCTCACCTTGCTCTCCCTCCAACCTGAAACCAGCCCAACTCGATGCCATGAATCAACCTCATCAATACCTACAGCCGAGCCCAAACACGAGCAGATCTAGGTCACCCTGAAGCTCCATTTTCGATCGCGACCGTATGGTTCTCTAGAGCTCGACGAGCTCCACGTTTCTCCAGTTGGAAGTTTGGGCTAATAGTAGATGGTTTTTGAGATATTAAGGGAAGAGTTTTGAAGAATTTCGGCCATTAATTTTGATGGTGGCGGCTGTGGCATAGATAGCTAGGGTTTTGGCTGAATACACGTATATATAGGTGTATATACATATTATATTATTATTATTTTTACTGTTCACGTACTTTTTCGAACGAACTCCAAACGAAGCGTGTCACCTAGTGTTTATAATGTTTTACCCTTATTTCAAACAGAGTGGAATATATATCGAGAGCCAATTCTATCGTATTTGGAAGATAGGTTTTCAAATCGAATTATTTTAATTAAATTTACTTCAATAAATTTCTATGCATTTCATCTTTGCATGACCAAACAATAACTCCAAACGCTACGAAATTTGAAATCCGATAATATTACACTATTATGGATCTAATGCTACTGATTTCATCGATTCCGAGACTGTGCCCCGAATCGCTATTTTTCACTATTAAATTAATATATAGAATTTCAAATTTTAACTTATCGACTATTAATTCCATTCAAAAGTCCACTATCATCACTCCAATTCAAATAGAGTTTAAATCAACTTTAAAAAAACATTTCCATTCACATTTAACTCCAGATTCACATATTTATCCAATTTCAAATGTTAAATTTACTATCCACCAAATCCATTTAATCGCTATATTTGAAATTTTAAACCATTTCACTAATTCAACCAAAATCTCCATATTCAAAATAGATTAAATATTTCAAATTCAACATTTAAAATAAATTAAACGTTCAAAACCAAACGACCAAAATTCTGGGTTATTACAGCTCGGGTCAAACCGAGCATATTTACAGATTGCTTTGGATGCACGAGTTGGAGGTCTTCAAATTGTATTCTTGTATATGTTTATTTTTCGTGGCTTTGTTATTGAAATTATCAGCAATTGTGAGGATAGGTTGTTATAACTGCCCGGGCTGATAATTATGATTGTTGTACTACTATGATGGATGCATGTATATAACATTTCTCTTTCGTAAAAAGCATTGATATTATATTATATGTTATTCCACTGTGATTATGAGATTTTAATTTGTTTCTAGTTCCTTTTTCGTTCTTCTTCTCTTCTTCTTTCTTCTTCCTTCCCCATAACTATCCGTCTTTCTGTTCAATTTGGATTGGACATGTGTGGTTTATTGTTAGCTTGAATGGTATGGAAAAACGATCGTTACATGAAAGGTACTCAATTTGGAAAGCGATAATCTTATATATAACGAAATATATACAAGAATGATATGATATATTCGAGACTATTGATTTTGTAAGGTACTCGATTTGGAAATGAAATCTTATATATAATAGAACTTATATAAGTGTGACATTTTAAGTTATGATTTGGAAAGTTTACTGCATATAGCATGATATATTTCGAAGTAAAAGATATGGGAAGAACCCTCCATGATTTTTGATAATCCACTTAGTGGACTCATTCTATTGATTGATTTCGGTCTGCCAGACATAAACTCATGAGTTCCTTTGAATAGGGTATCGACTGGGCCGAAGGCCCTTCAAAAACTAGGCTGGCATTGATCTTTTTAAAGTTTAATCCTTGGTTTCAACTAGGATGAAAGCATAGCTTTTGATACCCTACCTTCCGCTTACTTACCAACACACTTCGTATCAATTTTCATTGATACCATGTGCCTTGGTTCTAGCTTTATGGGTTTCAACACTGATGGTCTCGACTAGCATGGTGGAGGTAAAAGAGTCAAAAGGTATTACTCACGAAATAGGCGGAACCTCCTTTTTCCTTAAAAGCTGTTTTATGTCCAAAAATGGTAATTACTTTATAACTAATCCTGCCACATGTAACTCCTTCATTTGGTACTCTAAACTTTTCAAATACTTTTCCAATAAATCTATTGCATTTATTTAGATATAATCAAAGGATTTTAATGTTATAGTCTTTTCAAATAACAAAACCGACATTTGTAGAAATGCCCTTCCTTTAAAAGAATTTATTTCTCCAAATAAATCAACTGGGAAAATCCCTAAAAATCACAGAAATTTGAATTAATTATGTAATCAAATATATTAAAATTTTAGACCCAATTTCTTCATTAAATTCACAAAATAAATATTTAACCCAATTTTGTCGTATTTTCCATCAAAATTCATAGTAAAATTTCCATAACTTGAAAAATTCCAAAAATCAAAACCCATCTCCAAAATCATATTTTACTTGACATACAAATTTTCCATGGCATTTTAAAATCAGTAAATCATGGTTTTGATCCTAAAACCATATAGATTTCATATAATTTAATGGTTTAAATCAAACAATCCATAAATTCGAGCATATCATCATCCAATATATCATGAGAACAAAATAGTTATTCAAATCTGAAATCACATGATATAACCAAAGAGAGTGGGTAAGAATTATTATTCACCTTAGATTTGATAAGGAACTTGAGATTTCGTGTTGGTTAATCCTTCTTAGCTTTAGATTAAAATTCCTCTTTTCCTCCTTGACAATGGCTGGCTATCTTAGGGTTATTTGTGTTTTTTATCGTGAGAAAAATGAAACGTGAATGGACAAAATGAGAAGTAATAGCCGTGTAAATAATAAGGAGGCTATTTTACTAATATGCCCATGTGTAACTAAATTAGCCCTTAAACCCAATTAAAGCCCATTTATCTTGTTAATAAGCACGACCCTATTATATATTTTATTCAAATCATAATCTCCTTACCATCATTATTTTATTTTATTTATCTAATTTAATTTTTGAATAATGTTATCAAAAATTAGGGATGTTGCACAAACAAGGTGAATAATGATCTAAACTATCTCATATATGTCTTCTAGAACGTTTTAATTCGGGTTTAAGGTTTAAAACCATTTGGATGGATGAATGATGATATGCTTTGATTTATATGCCTTGTTATAATTTAGACAAGGATTTTTGTAGGATAATATAATTCGATTTTGAGGTTAAAATTGTGCGAATTGATTTCGAAATGCCATGATGTTTGAATATGTTATGTAAAATATTATTTTGGAGATGGGTTTAAATTCTCATAATATTTCAAGCTACGGATAATTTATTATGAATTTGAATGGAAGAAAAATATAATTTAGGGTTTAAATTAATTAAGGCAATCAAGTATTGTTTTCGGGTCTAAAATTTATATATGTTAGAAAACATATAAAAAGCAAACAATTGTGATTTTTGAGGATTTTTCCTAAGTGTTTCACTATGGATATTAAATTATTTAAGTTAGAGGATTTAAATGTTTTGTTAAGGAGAAGGGCTTATTTGTTAAAATGATTTTATTTGTTAATTGTTGAATTCGGCAGCCTTTAGAAAAGAACTTTTATAAAGAATTGGCAACCAAATATATTTTTCCAAATTAGGTAAGTTAGGTAAAAAGGAATTATTTTGAAAGGCATAAAAATCAGTTTTGCTTAGAATTACAAGTTCGCCACTTCCATTTGCTTGCTTCCGCCACCATACTTCTGTAATCCCATTTGAAACCAATGCACATGGTGTCAAGCAATTGATACATAAGTATTTTAGAAAGGCAGAAGAGACTCTGTCGAAGGCATGCCTTCAAAAGTGTTGAAGTCAATTTTATAAGCTTTCGAATCAATCCAACTTGCCTATGTTTTTAAAAGAAGCTTTTGAACCTATTCAATACCTAGCTACCGCATTCGTACTTTTCGAATTAGTTATCTTTATAGTATTCGAAAGGGAAGCTTTTGTCCTTTTAAATTTTAAAGTCGCTTCCTTAATGCTTTTGAAATGGTTGTTTTAGCCACTTTTAATAAGAGTTTCGGAGGCAATGGTTTTGAAAGGTTGGTTTCGAAGCTATCCGCTTCCCCAATTCTTTTATTTGAGATTAGTGCTTTTGAAACGGTTACTTTTGCTTATGTTCTCTTTGACCCTATAGTTATACTAAATGGTTTCAAAGCAATGTTTCCATAAATTCTTACTTGAACTAAATGCCTTCGAAAGGTATATCTTTTAAGTGTTTTGGAAGGTATATCTTTAAGTGTTTCGAAAGGTATGTTTTTCAGTGTTATGAATGGAATGTTTCCAATGCTTACGGAATGTATATTTATAAGTGTTTCGAAAGGTATGTTTTTGAAGTTTCAAAAGAGAAGGTCTAAGATTTTAAGTAATGTTTTCAAAAGGAAGAGTGATGGAGGGTAACTCATGATGTCACAATGATCCGAACAATCAAGTCGAAAGCCTTAGCTTTCGAATAAGAAAACCCAATCTTATTTTTAAAAGGTAAACCCATGGCAATGTAAAAGAGTTTTGAAATGGCATTTAAAAATCTGAAATCTTAGAGGAAGTTTTCCTTGCCATGGATAGTGGGTTAAGTGTATTAACCATATTTTAGTAGAAAATGATTAAAAGCAATCAAACCATGGATGTTAATATGGTTATGTTTTGATCCGTTCATATGTATGTTTTTGTAATCAAATTCACTTCATAGTTAACCCATAATTGCATTTTGGGGTGTTAAGGGCATAATAATTGGCTAGGTTGACCCAGTAGTGAATATATATTGAATTAACTCTTGTGTGAGTAGAATTGCATCTAGGAGGTCAGTAGACCAGAATATAGGATGTCCAAAGCTGATCAAAGATCATTAGTTTAGACAAGTTTTTACTAAGACCTATGGAAATTGTTATTGGCAGGGGCCAATAGATTCTTAGCGATCCCATGAAAACAATGGCCGGAACAAGTTATTGATAGATATCAATAGGTTCATAGCCAGCCCATGAAAACTATGATATAGGAGATATTATTAGAGAATCTAATAGGTTTATAATAAGCCCAGGAAAACTATGATTGGATAATGTTATTGGTAGATACCAATAGGTTCTTAGTGATCCCATGAAAACTATGAAACCGAAAAGATAGTCCTATAAGCTTAAAACAGGTTATTAGTCAGCCCATAAAAACTAATAGGTTAATAGTGACCTTAGAAACTATAACTTGAGATGGATAGTCTGCTAAACAGGGGTGGGAAATCCAGAGCATATTGCAAGTTTGCATATCATCATGATACATTTTATTATGTTATGTCTTAACTATTGTGGATGTAGGTGCATAGTATATGGTTATTATAAATTGGGTTAAGATACTAGTGAGAGGAAAACCCGTTCCGCTAAGCGGCGTGGTCTCATTAGATATCTATATGGTTCGAGATGGTATGTTATTATTCACACCAAACTTTTTGTCTAACTCGAATTTTATGTTTCCCCTTTAAACTCTCAGGTGCTTAATTGATTTTGAGTAGTTTAAGAGTTAAGGTATTCGAGTTCTCCTTAGACGAATAAGCTTCCGGAGACGTGCAAGAGGCAAGCTAGCAATTAGGAGTTCTTTCTGTTTAATTCTGCTATGTTATTGGATGCAATGGCAAAGTTGTTTAGTGCTTATATTTAGACTCTGATCAACTAAAGGGGAATCTTCATATGTCGCTCTTGACGTATTTTGTAATAAATTGTAATTTCTCCGAATGTGGCTTACGTATGGGATTATGTAATGAATCTGAAATGAAATGATAAATTTGTGTTAAATCGAGTTTAATTTTTTTTCATATTTATGTATTTCTGGTATATCAATGTATCTAACATTACCGTATTTGGTCACCAAGAATTAATAACCATGAATGACTGCAACATCTGTAGTGGTTAGATTTGGGCCTCCAAATAGGAGAACTTATAATAATAAATGAGCAGCAGGGCCTGCCCCTGGGAAGAAAGACAAGTGGAAGAAACTAGCAGGCGCAATCGTCATTACCAACCTTTCCGGTTTGCTCTTCGATGAGTTTCAATAGACCTATCATCCCAGGAATCTCATGGCTCGTCTATTAGCCGAAACGCCACCACGTCCCTTTGAGGGGTCAAGCGAGCTCTTTGCCGACAGGCTTAGTAGCCTTAAGGCTTTATCCGAATACAACGCTAAGGTGGTGAAGGCTGGAGAAGAGGTGTGCAAAATAAATGTCGAGCAAAGCTTGAAGATTTTTGATTTAAGGAAGCAACTACACGAAGAGAAGATGAAACACCTGAAGCAATGGTGGCATTGTAGCAGTCTCAGGCTGAGCACGCTAAGGAGAGAAAGGGTCTTAAAGCTGCTCATGTCAAATACCTTGAGCAAATGAAGTAAGTATGCTCCACTAACATCAAGGAAGCCAAAAAAAATTATAATGAGGCAGCAGCTTTCTTTTTCGAGGACTATAAGAATGTGAAGGATAAGCTAGGTAAGAAATTGGATGAAATTCGAGCAGTTGCCGACAGGGTAGAGCCCGGTATTGCAGACCTAACTGTAATGTCTATAGAGTTGAAAAACATGCTAGCTTCCCTTCGGGTTGAAGGGGAGGCTTCGAAAATGAGCAAAGCTATGGAGATTGCCAAGAATGAAAAGTTACAGGCAGATCATGACGACTTGGACAGTCAGTTGGATCAAGTGGAGTGGCTCTTGCAGAAGATATATTATAAGATGTTCACAGAATAGAGCCTAACATGGATGGATGACTACCAAGAAGTCATGGTTGTCATCCACAAGCAATTGATCAAGGAGACACAAGCTGCCAGTGAGCAGGGTGGTATGCCATTCAGTCTGGAAGCCATTGATTCTCGCTTTTCAGCAAAAGAGATGGTGGTCATTCATCTAGGTTATATAAAATTGGCTGAGGCTAAAAATGCACAAAGAAAGATGGCCATAAAAGAGGTAAGTGATGACTCAAGTTCCCAAGCAACATAAGGTCAGATCAATAGGCCGGTGATTTATACCCCCATGCACGATGCCCCATTGACTATTTTTTCATTTTTCTCCAGGTCCGCCAGTCGGGAGCAAGCCCATAGACATCCCTCCCTCTGCAGCTCATACTCAAACCTTAGGCGATGTTACCAAGCTTCCTAAAGGAGGTAGGGTGTTTCCTAATGATTCATGGGCCATGATCGCATATGCTTGGTTTTGTTTAAATGGGTCACCATTTGACTGTCTACCCCATCTCCCCATACGTGATATGCATGCAACGCTCCTTGGTAGTGCCGTGGTTATTTCTGATGCTCCGCCTTCGGGTGCCCTGCCCCTAGCTCCCATCGATTTCCCGATAGACAAAGCTTCCCAGGAGATGATCGATGCTATCGAAGAAGATATCAATGCTGATATCATCAATGCTTTTGACCCCACCGAAGGTTCTAAGAAGGAGGCAGCTCTAGACAACCAAGCCCTAGTGAACTCTCCTACATGTGTGGCTAGGTTAAAGCTTGAAGCTAGAAAAGTGCCAGAATTTATGAAGAAAAAATAGGCTGAGCTCAACGCCGCCACTGTTAGCAAAAAGGAGGAGGAGAGAGAGAGAGGCAAGGGGAGCATAAGAGCTCTCACGAACACAAGACCTGAAGTGCCGCTCCAACCAAATAGTTTCCAAGTCCGGGTCGAAGCAATAATCATGTCTGCCTTTCACCTACATCTTTTCATTTGGTATTAACGTTGGATAATGAATTTGATGTGTAAATACAATTGACCTTTGTATTGAACACTTATGCCTGCGCTTGATCAATTTTTATGCATTGTGTAAGGTCAATCGCGTGGCATCGACATTCTATGACATTTTTGCTTCATAGACTTTTACCTGCTACACTATTGCTTTTAGTATCCTAGGACGACGGTTTAGTTGATATTAAATATACTAGTACATAGGAAAGAGAAAGGGGGAATCCAACTAGACGGCCTCCATGTCCCGACGTCTGACAAGCTGGTTCTTCCTTACCATTTGTGTCGATTGCCAATGGCGATCACCCATTTAGCAGTCGAACCCTGACCATGGGTTGGTTGGGCTCGCTATCCCGACCAAAGAGATTAGGCTGTAATCAGCTGTGGACGCTCGAGTAGGAATTACTCTAGTCCGCTGTTGTTGGCAAAGAGTTTGTGGTCAATTGTCCACAATGGACTACCCTTCCCTCGATCATATCCCGATCTAGGCAAGTCTGATTCACCATTTTTCAAATGAGAGTCGAGGCCGATCATCATCGATGAACTACCTGTTCCTTGATCATGTCCTGATCGAGGTAAGTCTGATTTACCATTATCGGCCAAGAGTTAGGGCCAATCCCCAATGATGGACTACTCATTCCTCGATCATGTCCTGATAAAGGTAAGTTTGTTTCACCACTATCGGCTAAGAGTTGGGGCTAGTCGCCAATGATGGACTGTCCGTTCCTTGATCATGTCCTGATCGAGGTAAGTCAACTTCACCACTACCAGTCAAGAGTTAGGGCCAATCGCCAACGATGGACTACCCATTCCTTGATCATGTCCTGATCGGGGTAAGTCTATTTCACCACCGTCGAGCAAGAGTTGGGGCCAATCCGCAACGATGGACTACCCGTTCCTTGACCATGTTCTGATTGAGGTAAGACCATTTCACCACTGCCAGCCTACAGTTGTGTGGAGGGTGAAGTGATAGTATGGTTACATTCCCAAATCGAGGAGCAGATCCTTAACCAATGCGACACACTCTCATAAAGTTTACATTAGTTCATCGCATTAAAGAGGCAATGTAGAGTTGTGTTTCACGATGATTACCTGTTTATGGTTACATTCCCAAATCGAGGAGCAGATCCTTAACCAATGCGACACACTCTCATAAAGTTTACGTTAGTTCATCGCATTAAGGAAAACCAAAATTTATTAGAATCTGTTTCAAAGTCATTTCAATTACAGAGTTTCTGTATAACAACAGAAAAAACTTAAGTAGAGTAACGATGGATATAGTGTGCATTCCAAGCTCTTTTGAATATGGCTCCATCCACTATGCTAAGGATAAAGGCTCCATTACTGAAGTCTTTATGAATTACATAGATCCCTTCCCAGACTGGATCCAATGCTCCCGACCTAGGGAAGATCCATTTCAATACTAGGTCACCCTCCTTGAATGAGTAGTGCTTGAATTTTGAGCTATGTTGGGTAGCTACTCGTCGTTTGTGTACCTCGGCCTTTAGGGCAGCCTCCTTATGTCTTTCATCTATCAAGTCCAAGGACATACTAAGCAACTCCTTATTCTCGTTTAAGTCGTAGTAAATTCTTTTATGAGATGGGACCACCATCTCCATTGGTAACATTGCTTTTGACCCATAAGCAAGTGAGAAAGGGATATGTCTCATCGCCGTTTTGAAGAATATGCGATAGTCCCACAATGCTAGAAGCAGTTCGTCCACCCATGCTCCTTTCGCCTTTTCCATTTATTTGTTTATGAATGTCTATGGAACCTTGTTGACTGCCTCTACCTATCCATTAGCCTATGGGTATGCCACTGCGGAGAAGCTTTTCTTTATGCCATGCTGTTAGCAGAAGTCGATGAAATTTGCGCTATTGAACCGCAACCCATTGTCTAAGATAATCTGGAGGGGAATTCCATACCTACAAATCACATTCCTGATCAAAAAGTTTATAACCTTGGCTGTTCGCACTTTAGTATGGAGCTTAGCCTCTACCCACTTAGTAAAGTAATCAACTTCCACGATGGCGTACTTAGCTCTACCCCATACCATAGGAAGTTCTCTAATTTTATCTACCCCCAAACCGTAAAAGGCCAAGGGCTAATCATGTGAGTTAATTCCGTTAAAGGAAACCTAGCGATATTCGCAAACTGTTGGCATTTGTCACACCTCCTTGTGCGCTCCATCGCATCATGGTTCAGCATCGGCCAAAAGTATTTGTACCACAACACCTTATTTGCTAAGGTTTACCCCCAATGTGGTCCTCACAGCTTCCTTATTGTATGCTCTTCAGGATCTCTTTGGTTTCCCTGTTGGTGATGCACTTCTGCAAGGGGTTAGAGAATCCTCTTCGATACAACAGCCCATCTTGGATAACAAAATGTGGTGCATTTTGTAATATCTTCCTAGCCTTGTTTTTGTTACCCAATAGTGCTCTTTTATTTAGGTACCTCAGTAACGGTGTCATCTAAGTTTCCTCGCCATCGACGACCGCAACCATCTTTACTTCCTCCATGCTTGGTTTAAGTAGGGTCACCATGGGTATAGACCCAAATAAAGGGCTCACCACCAAGCTTGCTAATTTTTCTAGATCATCCACATCATCGTTGTCTTCCTGGTGGATGTGCCTTATCATATAATATTCCATTTCACTGAGCAAGGTCTTTACCTTTTCCAAGTAGGATTTCAAGCATTCCCCTTTCACTTGTAATTCTCCAAGCACTTAATTTACCACCAACTTAGAGTCGTTATGGATGCACAATCGCTAGCTCTCTTGCAAACTCTAGCTTGGCTATCAAGGCCTCATACTCCGCTTCGTTGTTTGTTGCGTTGAAACTAAACTTGAATGCATAGCTCAACTTCCTTCCTTCAGGGGCCAAAAATACTACCCCCACCCATGAGTCATGATCGTTAGACGCTCCATCGACATATACTTGCCATTTGAGGGCCTCCTCTTCCTGAGGCTGGACTTCATCATCCTGGATGGTGAATTTGGCTAGAAAGTCGACCAATACTTGCCCCTTTATTGCAGTTTACATATGGTAGGTTATCTCATATTGGCTTAACTCAATACTCCACTTAGTGAGCCTCCCTGAAGTGTCCGACCTATGCAGAACCTACCTCAGGGGTTGATCCATAAGTACCCTAATAGGGTGTGACTGGAAGTAGGGCCTTAACTTCTTGGATGCAACCAGTAAACAGTAAGCTAGCTTCTCCAGCCTAGGGTACCTAGATTCTGGCCTAGTGAAATGCTTACATATGTAGTACAAGGGGCACCGTACCCGATCCTCTTCCCTTACTAGAGCTAGGCTCAAGGCATGATGCGAAATTGCTAGATAAATGTAAAGGTCCTCCCCTTTAATTGGTGCAGACAAGACCGATCGCTTCTGTAAGTGCTCCAGTAGATTCAGGAACATTGTTAAGAAATCATCCATCCACCTAAACTTGCCTTTCTCCTTCTTGAGTGCCTCGAATAAACGACTGCATTTGTCTGTGGCCTTAGATATGAATCTGCTCAAGGCTGCTACTTTTCCATTCAAACTCTAATTTTCTCTCCAGATCTCGGGGATTTTGATGTCTCACAATGCCCGAACCTGTTTTGGATTAGCCTCTATCCCCTTTGCGTGTACGATAAAGCCCAAAAACTTTCCGCAAGCCACTCCAAAAGAACAATAAAGAAGGTTTAGCTTCATCCCATAACTTGGTACAATTTGAAACATTTCCTCTATGTGTGAGATGTGGTCTTCGGCATTCTTAGACTTAACTAACATGTAATAAACATATACCTCCATAATTTTGCCAAAATGTTCGATGAACATCTTATTCACCAAACGTTGGTAGGCCGCTCCCACGTTTTTAAGTCCAAAAGGCAATACCTTGTAGCAGTAGAGTCGTAGGTCAGTGATAAAGCTGATGTGTTTCTAGTTGGGAACATGCATCGTGATTTGTTTGTACCTCGAGTAAGCATCCATAAAGGATAAAAACTCATGCCCTACAATTCCATCTACCAATTGATCGATCCTGAGAAGCGGGAAACAATCCTTTGGACATGCATCATTTAGATTAGAAAAGTCAATGCGCCATTTATCGTTGGACTTCTTGACGAGGACCGGGTTCACTATCCATTCTGGATAAAGCGATTCTCGAATAAAATCGTTTGCCAGCAAGGTTTTCTCTTCTTTGTTCAGCGCCGCAGATTTTTTTGGGACCCATGCTTCTCTTCTTTTATTTCATGGGAGGTTTCTTTGGATTAATGCTCAAAGCATGACAAGCGACCAAGGGACAAATCCCGCACATGTTCCCACGAGACTAGGCAAACACGTCCTGGTTGTCCCATAGAAAACTGATCACTTGTATCTTGAGATATCTCTACAAACCGGATCCCGTTTTCATAAGTTTTGTAGGGTATTTCTTATCAGCTTCTATAAATTCTAGAGCCTCTTCGAGCTTGGCTGTGGCCCCCTCTCCTCCATCTCTTGGGTCAAGCTCATTGTGAGGATCGCTTGTGAACTCAAGAGGGGGGGGGGGGCTTGTGCAAATTGTTACGGGAGGGAGTTTTTGGCACAAAAGGTAACTTCTAAGCCTTTATCTTTCCGTCTTTTCTCCCTAAGCACTACAACATAACATTCTCTGTAAAGACCCGCAAATCCGTCTTTCGAAAACTCGACACTGATACGTCCACTGTACCAAATGTCGAAAAATCGAATGGCGGAAACGCGAAACTTTAGGGATAAAAGAAGAGGTAGAAGTAGACAGAAGAAAAGAAAGAACAGAAAAACAGAAACAGAAACAATATCAGAATCTCACATATCGCAGTGGAACAATATATAATAGATAAATCAATAATCTTTAAAACAAAAGACTATATCAGTTTATACATACATCAATCATCAGAGTTTACAACAATGGACAGTTATATAAACTTGTCCTCATACAGAATACACAGCGGAATAAATAACAAGTACGATAGTACGCTTCGCCATCCAGCTCATCTCCAAAGCTCCAGAATATCCAGAATATCCTAATAACCTAATTCTAGGCTGCCCGTGTGGAAAATTATGGGCACCCAGAGTTTAGAAAGGGAACAATAAACTCCGAGTCAGTCATGGTGACTGGTGTGAGATCGTAAAACAGTTATTTTCACAAAGAAAATAAAACAATTTTGCAATGCTTTTGGAAAATGAAACTACCATAAGGCCTCCCACCACACACACAATGCAAACGCAGAATTGGAGGAGATATGATAGTCAAAAATGCTTACTACGCAAAATCAATTGATATTATTATTAATGTCTAGTGTGGAAAACATTTCGAAAGTATAATATCAATCTAAGCCAGCATACAACCATTGTTGTATGCCTACTATAGCTACTACGTTCAGTAGCAGGTTACCGCCACATTCCATAGCAGGTAATACAATTAAAAACCGTACAGGGTTCGTAGTGTTTCTTTGTATTTCCAACAAATGGTCAGGCTAAGGAACTTCCTCATACCGAAATAGAAACGCCTCTGGAAAGACGCCCCAGATCCTAACCGGATCTCTGCAAACAAAAGGCCAACTCTACCTCATGCTCTAACCGAGCTATAACTAGGTAACTAACACACGAGCTATGCTATCCCCCGGTCGTTACCGACCTTTATCCGAGGATCCTCAATCACAAAGCAACAGCCACAAAATATAATCAATATAGGTAAAATATTTGGGCTCCATACCATGATATCACCTTTTATCCAGAAGGAAATGGCATTCCCTAGGGGCGCTACCCCTACAAACCATTGCCGCACATTCCTGTTTCGACCATTACCGGGTTGTGAGGCTCGACGAAGTCTTGTCCACAAAGCAACGCTTTTTCACAAAGCCACGCTTTTTCACAAAGCCACGCTTTGATCAACCAATGATCATCAGCACTTCGTATGCCACATTACCAAATTGGGAATGTATCACTAGTAACCATCAACTACATAACCTCTGAGCTCGTACGTCTCAGAGAAGGGTGTTAAGCTAAGAGAATAAATTCTCCGCCACCAACAGAAATGTATTTGATAGAAACCAGCTTTACATCTCAAAGTGTAATGTCAGACACACATCCATACAAGTCTGTTCCGGGTTCGAACAGAACCGAAGGCACTTCCAAAGAAGCCCTTGCAATCCGGATATTCACTAATCACGTCCGGACTTCCCATCACAAAAAGAGTGATATAGATCTCTATACCAGAGCAACTCGGTGCAGAGACATTCGACAGGTTGTCCTTTCATTTTCAAAAATATCCGGTCTTCACACCGGTCTTCAAATGCAATCCATTCACGACGTATCACTATTCGGAATGGGTTATATGACACAAAGGTCCTCTCCCGGCTTAACCGAATAATGAGCGTTTGTTTTAAAAACAAATCAAGTGTCATTTCAAAGGCAAATACTGATAGTCTGTTATTTAACTATCAAACAACATTCACAACAAACATCCAATTTAAATAATTTTTCCCAAATTATTAAATTTCCAATCTTTTCACAAGATATATATTTTTCCACACTTCACATTTGAAAATCAATTTCAAATCATATTTCATACTTCACGTTTGAAAATCAGTTTCAAATCATATTTCACATTCCCGTTTGAAAATCAATTTCAAATCATATTTCATACTTCACGTTTGAAAATCAATTTCAAATCATATTTCATACTTCACGTTTGAAAATCAATTTCAAATCATATTATGGTCCATTTAAACCAATTAGATAAATCCTTATCGATTTATTTCAAATTTACATTTCAAGTTTGTAAATTTATTTCCACACTTCATCACTTTGAAAATCCGATTTCAAATCATATTTTCCACACTTCAAAAATAAATCAATATTTATTTTTAAAACAAATTTCCCTTTCCTTTACCAATTCTATTCGGAATTTACATTCCCAAAAATCAACTTTTACACGATTTTCAAATCGTTTTCCAAATATTCATTTTCAACCCCGAATCAACTTTAAAAATTGATTTCTCAATTTATTTCAAATCCCAAATCGAATTTCAAATTGATTTCTGAATTTACTTCAACATCGAATCACATTTCAAATTGATTTTAACTTTTAATCCCAAAGACCAAATCATTTTTACAAATCGATTTCCAAATTTATTCTCAACACAAAATCAATTTTCATTCAACATCAAATAAGTTTTCATATCGATTTCACAAATTATTTATTTCAAATTCCCAATCAGTAATCAATTTGATTTCAAACAAATTTATCTCCTTTTAAATAAATTCTTTTATTTTCCCAAACCATCTAAAATTCAATTTTAATTTCAGAAATCCAATTTCATTTATTTCTGGTACCCAACGATACCAAAAATACATTCGGCTAAATTATAGCCTTCAACAAATTCAATCACAGATATAATCATACACAGATTATAAATAATCAATCAAACAACATATGAAATCAATTCAAATGTTTTGAGGAATCCTGTTGGATCCCTCCAACCTATTTCCCTGCATCCACAGATGTTAGCACAATACCAATTCCACTTCGAGGTGGAATATCGTGGTATATGGGTTTTATAAAAATATCATCCGCTTACTAACGGCGCAATAGGGTCTCATCCGCTATACGAGGCGGGAAATCAATCAATCCAATATATACATATGCCAATATGTATATATTTGCTATATATATATATATATATAGATATATCCTACTATATCTAATATCACATCCAAACAGCAAACAATCAATAACTGTAAAAATAAAATCCACTTTTCATTTTGAGTGAGAAGATCTCACCTTAGCTTTTATTTTGCGTTCCATTTCCCTTTCGACTATTATCTCCAGATTTTGGACCTTGTATAACAATTTATACAATTTATTAATATTCGAAATAATTCGAATAACCAATTTTCATTTGATAAATTTTATTTTATCTATAAATTTGATTTCAAATCAATTTCCTTCTAAATAATCAAATTTAATTTACTGTATACAATTTTTTTCTGTACATATTTATGAACTGAAAATCTGCATATCTATTATTTTTTCTCGGTATATATTAAAAATTTTAAAAATCGAATTAATGAATCTGTATATACCTTACTAACAAACTCGAGTGCCGAGTACAAACTTCAGACCATCCAGTGCGACTCAGTCACTGTCGTGACTTCCTCCTACAACTGTCACCACCACGACCTAGCAGCCTTATCGCCAAAAGCATCTTCACGCACAACCCTTCAATGCCACCTCCAAACCGATTAAAAAAAGCAGCTGCTACCCAGTAACACCCTGCTACGCCCAAAAGTCCTTCGCCAATCACCGCTCGAACCACCTTCCAAATGCTCGAGTTCGAGCACTCTCGATCGCCACCCAACCAGGCAAAAACCTAGGCAAAGCGTCGCCACGCCCTGCGAGTACCACGAGAATGCCTCGCGACTCCGCCCTCGCGAATCCACAAAATCCAACGCGCCTTCGCCAATATCATGCTCGACGACGAAGCCCCATCTCCAGTTGCTCGCGATGCTCGACTCCCCATCGTGCATACGTGCATTTCGCTTCGCCAGCCCCTACTCGAACGTAGATTTCGATTTTCGTTTGTGAAGAGAAACTCGGCTGCCATTATTTTCTTCTTGTTCTTTTCTTCGTTCGAATTGCTTTTGAGTATAAGGGGGTTCGAATAAATTTTGAACTGGGACGAGAGGTAGCGGTTTGATTTCGATTTTGCATATGAGGAAGGGTTCAAATACTTAGAACAGGGAGAAGGAGTTTCGTTTAGAACAAGAAAGCAATTTTATTCGGCCATTGTTTGTTTTTCTTTTGAACGAGATTTTTCTTTTTGAAATGTTCTGTGAGGAAATGATGTTTGCGTGAGAATTGTAAAGGGATGGGGAGACAAGGAGTACGTGACCCTACAGAGAAGAGGTCTGCTAAGAAAACTAGGGTGGCTGATGTTGACTAATATAAATTTAAATTTAAATTGAATTCGATAAAGATTCAACGCGTTTATGTGTCGTACGTTCACATAACAGCTCCGATAAATAGAAATTTGAAATTCGGTAATAATTCAATATTACGGATCCAATGGAACTGGTTTCGTCGAATTCCGAGACTATGCCCCGGAACGCTATTTTTAAATATCGATTCAAACGATAAAATTCAAAACTGAACAAAACAGCTTCAAATTCAATTCTGAAAGTTTCAATTATCTTCAATGTTATCAATATGAATTTTACAATCCTTCGAAATATTTTTAATCAACTTATAACTGAAGATTCAAAATTTTTTACCCAGTTTCAATAATTAAATTCAATAATTTAATCGCCAAATTCATTCTGATATTTGAATTTCAAATTAAATTATCATTCGAATATTTAAACTCAATTAAATATTCATATTTTAAATGTCAAAAATTCAGGGTCGTTACAATCTTCCCCCCTTAAAAGAATTTCGTCCCGAAATTACAAGTAAAAAAATGCTCCAATACCCGATAACTATTTTCTCAATTCTAAATAGTTTTATCAAATTTTTCAAAACAAATCTTTCTACTAAAGATTCGTTATTAATTCAACTAAATTTCCCACTTCAATTATAATTTTCAAACAACAATGCTTTACTTCAAAATTCAAATTTGAACTTAAATTCAAATTTCAAACTTTCAAAATTTTCTAACACCCGAAATTTTCGAAAAATTTCGCCAGCGTCTCATTTGCGCGGCTAATACGGTACGACTACAAAACGTCCCTATGGACTCTCAAATCTCAAAAGAAAACAAAATGCCAAGTGGCAAAATCAGAAACTCATCAAATTTCATACTGAAATTTAAATACATACCTTTGCCGAGCAAATTCAAATTTATCTTCAAAATTAAAATCCAATTCGAAATACCCTGTATATTTACTTGACAGTAATATCCAAATTTACTTATTGGATTCCAAATACACATTTTGCTTAAGAATTTTATTTATTCATTTCTTAAGAGAAATCTAAGTATTACCTACTTCTTATATTTGTTTTCACTTTACAAACAAAGTTATATATTTATTTCCATTCAACTTTGTATTTTCAATCCCATTTGAATTCAATTTACAATTTCAATTTTATTTGGAATTCATTTTATCTTTAGATTTTCATTTAGATTTTCATTTCGAATTTTACTTGAATTCGATTCATCTTCTAATTCTAAATATTGAGCTTTATTTACCTTTATCTCAATTACCAATTTTTAAATCTTTTGTCGTTGTCCAAAATTTTCCAAAAATTTCAAAAATTTTCTAACTCCCAGTGAAAACACTTAAAAATCCTTTTAAAAATGGATATGGAAAGCACGTTCCCCCATGGATCACAGTTACTCGGCGGTTTCGCTACTATCCCAGTAGAATCACTTGTAATTGTAGATTTCACATCTCTTAAATTTCGCCATAGTTGTTGCCATAGATCGTAGTTCACATGGCGGTTACACCACTATCCCAGTGGAATCGCTTGTAACCATAGGCATCTCGCCCCTCGAATTTCGTTGTGGCATCTAGATCGCAGTTTACACGGCGGCTGCGCCACTATCTCAGTGGAATCGCTTGTAACTGTGGGTATCACGCCCCTCGAATTACGCTAGCATACATCGTGATCAATCAATATGATCACATCCCGATCAAATGGATACTCATACTGAGTTCCAACACCTTCAAAAATTTTCAATGGAAGGTATTTTTTTCATATCCTTAGTTTGGAAAACATATATCATATATGTATAGTACTTCATTTCCAATTGATTCCATTAATTTTAATTGGCATTCCATTTATCAAATCTCGTTGAAAATCATTCAAATCTATTCCATCTACTAATTTAATTAGTATATTCACACATCCATTTAAAATTTAAAATTTCCATATTCAATTCGTCTCGAATTTATTTTATCAATAACAAGGAAATTTCAATTTATTTTTCTTGCTTACTTACTTGAATTTATATACAAATTCAAACCATTTCATTCAACTCTCAATTCAATTTTGATTTACTAACTCAACTTCCAATTCACTATTTCATGAATTAATAATTTATCAAGTTAGTTTACTTTAACTCAATCCACTTCATTTTATTTTATTTTTCCAAGTTTGGATTTTTATTCACTTGATTCAAATCAATCTCATTTCATTTTTCAATTCCAATTCATTTATTTACAAATGTAGTTTCATTTGTTCATTCATAAATTCATTCATTTTTCAATTTGAATCTTATTCCAATCAAATTTCAAATATTTTATAAGTTATCAACTTATTTACATTCCATTAATGAATTTTATTTTCAAATATCCTTTCTGGAATTCTATTTCAAACTATAAATCACATTCACAATTTATATTTACAAATTCCATTCGTATATGAATTTTATTTCTTATACTTTCAATTCATATTAATAAATTTCATTTGTCAAATGAATTTATCTCCAAATCTTTGGTTATTATTTCAATTTAATTTCTTATTCATTTCCTTATAACAATGATAATAATTCAATATTATCTTTTCCTAACAACCAAGCATCCATATACTATGATAATTCATAGAAAATCACTTCTTTTCTATACAAAAATAGTTTTGGGCAAAATTATCTCATTTACCCTACTTTAAAACAATACTGTGTCGGTTTATCTTGTTTAAGAGTTTAGAAATCCTTATCGATTACAGTTGGCCACCCTGCACCGACCAGAATCTATAAACAATCAACCGATAAGTCAACACAATACAAAACAAATTTTGTATTCACTAACAAATACGCGCTCATATCTATTATTACACTCATACTCATTCTAGAGTACTACTGACTCTATCTCTAATGAGTAACACCCAACAGAGCAGGGTTGTCGCTTAACCGGATGCTCTGATACCACTTGTAAAGACCCGCAAATCCGTCTTCCGAAAACTCGACACCGATACGTCCACTATACCAAATGTCGAAAAATCGAATGGCGGAAACGCGAAACTTTAGGGATAAAAGAAGAGGTAGAAGTAGACAGAAGAAAAGAAAGAAGAGAAAAACAGAAACAGAAACAATATCAGAATCTCACATATCGCAGCGGAACAATATATAATAGATAAATCAATAATCTTTAAAACAAAAGACTATATCAGTTTATACATACATCAATCATCAGAGTTTACAACAATGGACAGTTATATAAACTTGTCCTCATACAGAATACACAGCGGAATAAATAACAAGTACGATAGTACGCTTCGCCATCCAGCTCATCTCCAAAGCTCCAGAATATCCAGAATATCCTGATAACCTAACTCTAGGCTGCCCGTGTGGAAAATTATGGGCACCCAGAGTTTAGAAAGGGAACAATAAACTCCGAGTCAGTCATGGTGACTGGTGTGAGATCATAAAACAGTTATTTTCACAAAGAAAATAAAACAATTTCGCAATGCTTTTGGAAAATGAAACTACCATAAGGCCTCCCACCACACACACAATGCAAACGCAGAATTGGAGGAGATTTCCCCTTATGATAGTCAAAAATGCTTACTATGCAAAATCAATTGATATTATTATTAATGTCTAGTGTGGAAAACATTACGAAAGTATAATATCAATCTTAGCCAGCATACAACCATTGTTGTATGCCTACTATAGCTACTACGTTCAGTAGCAGGTTACCGCCACATTCCATAGCAGGTAATACAATTAAAAACCGTACAGGGTTCGTAGTGTTTCTTTGGATTTCCAACAAATGGTCAGGCTAAGGAACTTCCTCATACCGAAATAGAAACGCCTCTGGAAAGACGCCCCGGATCCTAACCGGATCTCTGCAAACAAAAGGCCGACGCTACCTCACGCTCTAACCGAGCTGTAACTAGGTAACTAACACACGAGCTATGCCATCCCCCGGTCGTTACCGACCTTTATCCGAGGATCCTCAATCACAAAGCAACAGCCACAAAATATAATCAACATAGGTAAAATATCTGGGCTCCATACCATGATATCACCTTTTATCCAGAAGGAAATGGCATTCCCTAGGGGCGCTACCCCTACAAACCTTTGCCGCACATTCCTGTTTCGACCATTACCGGGTTGTGAGGCTCGAAGAAGTCTCATCCACAAAGCAACGCTTTTTCATAAAGCCACGCTTTTTCACAAAGCCACGCTTTGATCAACCAATGATCATCAGCACTTCGTATGCCACATTACCAAATTGGGAATGTATCACTAGTAACCATCAACTACATAACCTCTGAGCTCGTACGTCTCAGAGAAGGGTGTTAAGCTAAGAGAATAAATTCTCCGCCACCAACAGAAATGTATTTGATAGAAACCAGCTTTACATCTCAAAGTGTAATGTCAGACACACATCCATACAAGTCTGTTCCGGGTTCGAACAGAACCGAAGGCACTTCCAAAGAAGCCCTTGCAATCCGGATATTCACTAATCACGTCCGGACTTCCCATCACAAAAAGAGTGATATAGATCTCTATACCGGAGCAACTCGGTGCAGAGACATTCGACAGGTTGTCCTTTCATTTTCGAAAATATCCGGTCTTCACACCGGTCTTCAAATGCAATCCATTCACGACGTATCACTATTCGGAATGGGTTATATGACACAAAGGTCCTCTCCCGGCTTAACCGAATAATGAGCGTTTGTTTTAAAAACAAATCAAGTGTCATTTCAAAGGCAAATACTGATAGTCTGTTATTTAACTATCAAACAACATTCACAACAAACATCCAATTTAAATAATTTTTCCCAAATTATTAAATTTCCAATCTTTTCACAAGATATATATTTTTCCACACTTCACATTTGAAAATCAATTTCAAATCATATTTCATACTTCACGTTTGAAAATCAGTTTCAAATCATATTTCACATTCCCGTTTGAAAATCAATTTCAAATCATATTTCATACTTCACGTTTGAAAATCAATTTCAAATCATATTTCATACTTCACGTTTGAAAATCAATTTCAAATCATATTATGGTCCATTTAAACCAATTAGATAAATCCTTATCGATTTATTTCAAATTTACATTTCAAGTTTGTAAATTTATTTCCACACTTCATCACTTTGAAAATCCGATTTCAAATCATATTTTCCACACTTCAAAAATAAATCAATATTTATTTTTAAAACAAATTTCCCTTTCCTTTACCAATTCTATTCGGAATTTACATTCCCAAAAATCCACTTTTACACGATTTTCAAATCGTTTTCCAAATATTCATTTTCAACCCCGAATCAACTTTAAAAATTGATTTCTCAATTTATTTCAAATCCCAAATCGAATTTCAAATTGATTTCTGAATTTACTTCAACATCGAATCACATTTCAAATTGATTTTAACTTTTAATCCCAAAGACCAAATCATTTTTACAAATCGATTTCCAAATTTATTCTCAACACAAAATCAATTTTCATTCAACATCAAATAAGTTTTCATATCGATTTCACAAATTATTTATTTCAAATTCCCAATCAGTAATCAATTTGATTTCAAACAAATTTATCTCCTTTTAAATAAATTCTTTTATTTTCCCAAACCATCTAAAATTCAATTTTAATTTCAGAAATCCAATTTCATTTATTTCTGGTACCCAACGATACCAAAAATACATTCGGCAAAATTATAGCCTTCAACAAATTCAATCACAGATATAATCATACACAGATTATAAATAATCAATCAAACAACATATGAAATCAATTCAAATGTTTTGAGGAATCCTGTTGGATCCCTCCAACCTGTTTCCCCGCATCCACAGATGTTAGCACAATACCAATTCCACTTCGAGGTGGAATATCGCGGTATATGGGTTTTATAAAAATATCATCTGCTTACTAACGGCGCAATAGGGTCTCATCCGCTATACGAGGCGGGAAATCAATCAATCCAATATATACATATGCCAATATGTATATATTGCTATATATATATAGATATATCCTACTATATCTAATATCACATCCAAACAGCAAACAATCAATAATTGTAAAAATAAAATCCACTTTTCATTTTGAGTGAGAAGATCTCACCTTAGCTTTTATTTTGCATTCCATTTCCCTTTCGACTATTATCTCCAGATTTTGGACCTTGTATAACAATTTATACAATTTATTAATATTCGAAATAATTCGAATAACCAATTTTCATTTGATAAATTTTATTTTATCTATAAATTTGATTTCAAATCAATTTCCTTCCAAATAACCAAATTTAATTTACTGTATACAATTTTTTTCTGTACATATTTATGAACTGAAAATCTGCATATCTATTATTTTTTCTCGGTATATATTAAAAATTTTAAAAATCGAATTAATGAATCTGTATATACCTTACTGACAAACTCGAGTGCCGAGTACAAACTTCAGACCATCCAGTGCGACTCAGTCACTGTCGTGACTTCCTCCTACAACTGTCACCACCACGACCTAGCAGCCCTATCGCCAAAAGCATCTTCACGCACAACCCTTCAATGCCACCTCCAAATCGATTAAAAAAAGCAGCTGCTACCCAGTAACACCCTGCTACGCCCAAAAGTCCTTCGCCAATCACCGCTCGAACCACCTTCCAAATGCTCGAGTTCGAGCACTCTCGATCGCCACCCAACCAGGAAAAAACCTAGGCAAAGCATCGCCAAGCCCTGCGAGTACCACCAGAATGCCTCGCGACTCCGCCCTCGCGAATCCCCAAAATCCAACGCGCCTTCGCCAATATCATGCTCGACGACGAAGCCCCATCTCCAGTTGCTCGCGATGCTCGACTCCCCATCGTGTATACGTGCATTTCGCTTCGCCAGCCCCTACTCGAACGTAGATTTCGATTTTCGTTCGCGAAGAGAAACTCGGCTGCCATTATTTTCTTCTTGTTCTTTTCTTCATTCGAATTGCTTTTGAGTATAAGGGGGTTCGAATAAATTTTGAACTGGGACGTGAGGTAGCGGTTTGATTTCGATTTTGGATATGAGGAAGGGTTTGAATACTTAGAACAGGGAGAAGGAGTTTCGTTTAGAACAAGAAAGCAATTTTATTCGGCCATTGTTTGTTTTTCTTTTGAACGAGATTTTTCTTTTTGAAATGTTCTGTGAGGAAATGATGTTTGCGTGAGAATTGTAAAGGGATGGGGAGACAAGGAGTACGTGACCCTACAGAGAATAGGTCTGCTAAGAAAACTAGGGTGGATGATGTTGACTAATATAAATTTAAATTTAAATTGAATTCGATAAAGATTCAACGCGTTTATGTGTCGTACGTTCACATAACAGCTCCGATAAATACGAAATTTGAAATCCGGTAATAATTCAATATTACGGATCCAATGGAACTGGTTTCGTCGAATTCCAAGACTATGCCCCGGAACGCTATTTTTAAATATCGATTCAAACGATAAAATTCAAAACTGAACAAAACAGCTTCAAATTCAATTCTGAAAGTTTCTATTATCTTCAATGTTATCCATATGAATTTTACAATCCTTCGAAATATTTTTAATCAACTTATAACTGAAGATTCAAATTTTTTTACCCAGTTTCAATAATTAAATTCAATAATTTAATCGCCAAATTCATTCTGATATTTAAATTTCAAATTAAATTATCATTCGAATATTTAAACTCAATTAAATATTCATATTTTAAATGTCAAAAATTCAGGGTCGTTACATTCTCTGGCCATGTCCTAGTTTCCTTCCACCACTCCAATTCCATTGGCGGTTGAGAATTTCATCGTCAAACACCAAGGGGCCATCACTGCTCGAAAGTCAGAAAGAGTTGGACGTCCCAAGGAAGCATTGTAAGCCGAGAATCCATCCACCAGTATGAAGGTTTGCTTTCGTATTACTGATTGGGGATGGGTTCTTGTCTCCACAAACAAATTCACTCTTCCTAAGGGCATAGTGCCTTCTCTTATGAAAGCATGTAGCGGCTGGTAGCAAGGCGAAACATCCTCCATGTATAAGCCCATTTTATCGAATGCATCTTTGAAAAGGATGCTGGCTGAACTCACGTTGTCTATAGGAATCTTATGTACTTTGACTGGGCCAAGCATGGCTGTAATAACCATTGAGTCCGTATGCGGGTACTGCTTTCCTTACAAGTCATTGTCATCAAAGGTATCACCTCTTGCTCCCGACGGGGAGCCTTAGCTCTTTGATGCTCTCCTATTCCGCATATCTAGACATCTCCGTTCTTTAGAGATTTTGCATATTTCTTCGTTTCTCCCCAACTTCGATCCGCCATATAGGGTCTATCTGCTATGGTATTAATCACCAATCTCCCGTCTTTCCCGCATTTGGCGCTGGACCCCTCACCTTGATTTTTTAAAGGAGGCTACCTTCGGGACTGGTCTTCAGGAGCTGGGAATGCCTCCCGGCTCTTAACGTACCTTTCGAGCTTTTGCCTTCTAATATACTCTTTAATCACATCATGTAAGTGGCGGCCCTAATCAGTATTGTGATCATGAGACTCATGGAATCTGCATTATTTTTCCCTATGTTTTTCTTAGCTTGGTTTCTTTCATTAGAGCTAGCTTGTTATACTTGATCTCGGTCTGAGTGGCTAGATAGATGTTTTCGATGGTATCGTTCAAATCTGTATAATTTTGAAACTTGTAGCCAGGTTTGAACCTCTTCCAATCATTCCTACTTCCACTATAGTTGTCAGTATTATCGTTTTTCTTTTTCTCTATGGCCTCTCCTTAGCCATTCCTAATCTATGCCTTTACACTGCTGGAAATTTTCGATGGCTTGGCAGCTGTTTCAAACTGCCTTCTGAGTAAAGTTTCCTCTGGCCGCTTGTATTTCGTGGCTTCTTAGAAGAAGTCTTGCAAAGTAGCGAGATTTACCTTATTTAACCTCCAGCCTATCTTTGTATCTGGATGAACGCCATGTGAGTCAGTGAAATAGGGATCCTAAGGCTAAATTAACACCAAAGGGCAGGTGAATAGTGTTTAATGGATTATATGAATATTTTTCAAACTCTTTAAAATTCTACTTGGAATGATGTAATTAACAATCACAGAAACAATCACAAAATCAAAGTGCAGATAAAAGTAAATGTAGTAAAAGTAAAAAGGAAAGAACACACTAGGATTTTATACTTGTTCGGAGTTACCCTACATCCAGTCCCGCAAAATTCCTTGTACGGATTTCTTTTCAACTAGTAAATGCAAATACAATCTCGATTTCAAGACTAGAAGACACACTCTCTAGAATCTCGACCTCTGGGTAGAGTTGCTTGATTTCCAAGCTACAAGCACACCCACCAAATTTACGGGCCACTAAACACACCTAATTGATTTTATAGGCTACAACTACACTCACAAGTGTAGTAGTATGATTTAATAGAGTTCTGTAGACTCAGATCTTGATCTTGATTACAATTGATCCTATAACTCTTGAGTAGCACTGTGATCTCGGTTTGAGTGAGAGAGATGAGAGAAATTAGAGATTAGATGAAGGAGAATCAAACTAGTGGTGATTGAATTTGATTCTGGTTGAATTTCGACAAAGTTTGAATATAAATTAATTCAGAAATCAAGAGAGTGAAAAGAGGCGAGAATAATAAGAAAGTACTTATAAAAAATTAGTTTGGAAGTTCGTTATATATAAGGAAACAACGGTCATGTCCATTCGCGAAGAGATACGACGAAAAGACACTTCCATTCAAATTTGAATTTTGAAAATTATGACCATTATGTCGACATACGTGGATAGGATATGTCGACATACCCCTTTGTATTTCGAAAAACACTTTAAAAATATTATTTTTAAAATCCATTGCTTTGTAAATAATTTGATACTTTGTAGAATCATTTAAATATTGTTTATACACATTTTAATCAATATAATGTAAATAATATATATAAAATAAATATAGTTATAAAATTATTAAAGTATAAACAAAAACTCAATATATATATATATATGACTAAAACATAAAAATAATTCTTTATAAGTATAAGAGATTGCATTTTGAGAAGAAAAAATTTGAGAAGATTATTTTAAAACCAAGATATTTGAAAAACAATTTAAAACAAAATTAGAGAAGTGGAGAGAGATCAAGAAAGTGCTATCAAGGTTTTAACATAAATTCTATGACTCTATAACTTATCTGGGTATCTTGAAATCTTGAACTCTTCAAAACTCATGAGTCTTCATTCTCTAACTCTTGAAACTCTATATCATCATCTTGAATTTACTCTTGATACTGTACAATCTTCTTAATCAACACCTGACTAATATCCTACATTATATACTATGTAGATAATTTGATAAAACATTAGTATCTGTATTTTATATAATATCTTATATTTGTTATCATCAAAACCAATACCTAATGTAATAGCAATCTCCCCATTTTTGATGATGACAACTTTGTATATAAAATATAATATAACTCCCCTGGGGTTACAAAACTCCCCCTTAGTCTATGCCTAGATTTTATATATTTCTCCCTCTTTGTCATCAGCAAAAATGACCAACTAAAACCATAATCCTAACACTAACTCTTACTCTAATTCTAACTCTAGCTCCTCCTAAATAAAATACTAATTGATATATATAAGGATTATATATAATGATGATGAGAATGATTGTATAAAAACAATAAGTGATATGCAAAATTAGATCATCATGAAATAATCATAATCAATCTAAATATTCATCCAACCAACAAAGTTAATGTCACACACCAGTCAAACAAATCCACACAAATAAAACCAATCAAATCCAAACCAAATCAATTATTATTATTTATATATAATCAAACCTATTTAAACTAGATATTTCGAGGAACTTCAGCCCAACCATCAGTGCCAAAGATTGGATCAGCTTTGATGGCAACCTAATCTTCATCATCTTTGTTGATGGTACACTCTAGATTGGTGGTTGGTTCTCTTTTTTCAAGGCACAAATCATCCACCAAATCGCATCGAAATGCCTTTCTTGCTCCATGATCACCTGCATTTGATGCAATTCTAAATGCCTCTGGTTTCTTAAGATGAAAGAAAGAATGTTCTTGAGTGATTCAAGAGTGTGTTTGAGGTTTTTGGTTATTTTTTGATGGGAGAAGCCATTAATTTTTATTAGAGTTTTGGAATGAAAAGGAGTGACGATAGAGATTGAAAATAATAATTTTATGGAGTGAATAGGTATATACAGGGATAAGAAGTCGTTTGAAATGAATTGGTGTTTGGTAGTTATTATTTCTAAATTTAAATTTTTTTGAAAACTTGCCATTATATGTCAACATACATGATTTGCATATGTCGACATATCCACTATATTTTTCAAAACTACTTTATTTCACAATTTTATTGTTTTGGCATATACTATCATATTTTTTTGACTTTCCAGAGATAATTGATAATGTATAACAGCAAGAAATAGTATTTTTATTAATAATAAGGATGAGTACAAGGAATAAAAGAAGGATACATGAGGTTCAACATAAACTTAAAACTAGAAAATAAAAATACAAAGATAGCTTAAACAAACATCTAGAAAGATATGGATGAAGATGAAGAAGAACCACCAAGCTTGCAGATTATCTTTCCAAAGAATTTATCCATTTTATTGGAAATTGAGGTAAGTCTCTTTGAGAATGATTTCTTAAACTTTCTTTGGTTGTGAATGATCTTCTCTTGATTTTTGAGAAGATCTTTGTTGGATGGATTAGGTGGCATATTGATACTTTCCAAGGAAGCATCCTCCTCCTCTAGCTCTTCCTTCTCGACTTCCATTTCCTCTCATTCCTCTTCCTCTTCCTCCTCTTATTTCTTCTCATCTTCCCAAGCCAATCTTTGTTCCTTTTCCGCAAGTGTTTCATAAGGCTTGAAAAGGTGTGAAATATGCATAAGTGGAATGTCGGCTTTGTCAATTCATGGAATTGTTTTCTCTCCTTTAAGGTCAATTTAATGACCCACTTTTCCATACAGTTTAAGCTGACAATAAACCACATATGTCTAACCCAAATTGAATGGGGAAAACAGATAGTTAAGGAAAAGAAAGAAGACAAGAAGAAACTAAACAACATAGAATCTCACAATGGAACGAATAATCTATTATATACAGTCAACCTTCACACAAAAACAAAACTATAATATATGTATATACAGAACCAGTCAGAGTATACTAACCTATTCAGTATGGACAGTTATAATAGCCAGTCCACGCAATTGCTGATAAATACAATCATGAATGCGACGAAAAAATAAACATGTATGTGAATACGTCTCTGGGCCTCCAGTACGTCTCCTGAAGCTCCAAATATCCAAGTAAACCAGGAAATATGCTCGGTCTAACCCGAGCATTATAGGAAAACAACGTCTGGGTCAGTTTGGTAAAACTAGCATGAGAAACATAATCAAATGGACTCTTAAAGTTTAAATAACCCATCAAAACAAAGCTATCTCGTAAGACCATGCTGCACATAAACACATATGGGTTTTTACCTTATGATAACCAAAACCTTTATATCAGAAAGCCCAATGATATTATAATAATGTCTAAGAGTGAAAATAATAATAACAAGTAGCTGTGATTCTCGTGAGTTTACATCACAACAATATTAGGTATATAATCGAAAATCGATAAGGCACGTTCGCTAATTGTGTAGGATTTCCATGGAGGTGCCCTTTGTACTTCGAGGAACGGTCCTCCTGCACAAGGATCGAAGATATCCTTCCGAAGCAGCAGACATCTCTAGTGATGTACCGTAGGAAAAACATAGCTGGTCTCGCTAAGACCGAGTGCATCGCCCCATGCATGCATAACTACTGTAGGTAACGTCTAGGTGGAGCCAACTACACCCTATGGGTTTGCCAACCCTACTGACCATGCCTCCTGTCTCTAGTTTTTGTCATTACCGCTGATGAGGCTACGTCCGACATTCCAGCTTATACACCACCACCAAATAGAACATGGAATCCCACATGGATTCCAATACCCCAATGGGTCTCGGAATCACACATAGATTCCCATATCCCAATTTGATCTTGGAATCACACCTGGATTCCCATACCCCAACAGGTCTCGGAATTACACATGGATCCCAACATCTCAATATATCACGAATCTCCTCCACAGAGACGTATATGGTTTTTAGAGTGGTTACGGGTTCGAGTCATCCCTTATGAGTACACTTTCTTCTTCCCGGGTGCTCCACAAGACCAAACATTGATTTCTGAAATGCTCAATATCGGTTCTTCGGGAAAAAATCAGACAATACATAAGAGCGGAGATCACCCCCTAACTGTTTAAGTGGATGGATCTCCTTATCATTTGTCCTAGAAGAACAAAATGAGTTTATACGTACAGTATAGCACCACCGATGGTAACTATACCATATAATCTCTGTATTTCCCCTGGATATTTGCAGAGTTAATATCCTTCGGTGTTAAGTAGGGAATATTTCCCTACCACCAAAATTAAGAAGGATTATATATTTAGGCCAAGATTTGATAGTCGGTTATTTAACTATCAAATAAACATACATTCTAAACAAAGATTATATTTCCCATGGAAATCACTAGGCCTCTTCAATTAATCTTTCATTAATTTAAAACACCATTTCAAATTCTTGGAAATCACTTCCATATACTTATCTCAACAGGATAAGTACATTCAAAAACCACTATATTTTCGATACTTGGAAAATATAACTATATACTTATCTCAATGGTATAAGTATATTCACAAACCATTTTGCTTTCAAAACATGAAAACTCTTAAAAATAGATATTGAAAAGTACCGTTCAATATCGACTATGGATCGTAGCTTACAAAATGGTTACATCGCTATACCGGCGAATCCATAGTAAATTGTAGGCAATCCGTGCCCCTCGAATTACACCATGAAGATCAACCATTTCTTTTCAAAATCTATTTATTTCATAAATATCCCTAAATCTATATATAAAGTTTCTTTGTGAATCTTCAATCTATTTATAAAACATTCTTTATAAATCTCAAACCCTGTTTACAAAACTTCTCCTTTTCAGGTCTTTAAAACTCATTTATAAATTCTTTTATAAATATCCAAAACCATTTATAAAACTCTTCCCATATTTAAACAACTTATTTACTAGCTTTCAAGTCGGTAAGATTTTCTTGATTAACCATAAATTATTTAAAATAGCTTTAAATAACTTAAAATAATTAGTTATTAAAACATCCTTCTTTTTCGTTTAAATTAAATCTCATTTAAAATAATAACTTATAATCTCATTAAAAAATATTAAATTAATTTTTAAACATTATTATTGTATTAGTAAGTTAACTTCAAAACAATATTAATATAATAATTAATTAACTTTGAACGTTATTAAAACAGTAATTAATTAACCTTAAACTAATCTTAATATGAAAATTAATTATCCTTTAAATATAAGTAAATAACTTAAATCAATATAATTAATTAACTTTAATTAAAAATTAAAGTATTGTTAAATCATTTTAAATAAGTAATTAAATTAAAATTAAAAACATTTTAAAAAAATAACTAAATAACTTTAAAATAATAATTAAACATTTATTAAGGAATAACCATTAAGAATCATATTAATAAAATAATTAACTTAAAACATTATTAAACCAATTATAAATTGTCTTTAAAATATTATTATTATTAATAGGTTATTACCTTTTTAAATCTTATTACTAAATAATAATTATCTTTAAACCTTATAATACAAATAATTATTATTAATATATCTTTCAAACCAATAATTAGCTTTTCTAACTAAATCGACTACTCGTTTGTCGAGATCGCAATACGATGGGTTTGAGTTAGCTGGATGGAAAGACGGTCAGTCATGGATGGTTCGGCATAGGCGGCTCGGCATAGGCGGCTCAGCATTGGAGGTGGCTCGGCATTGGAGGTTCGGTCAGGGTCGCTTGGCAATGGATGAGGTAACAAGGTACGGTTCAGTCTGGAATAAGTTGTTCGACATTGGTGGTCGTTCGGCATCAAGGAGGAATGGGTTGTTCGGCATTGGTGGTCATTCAGTCTAGGAGGAATAGGTCGTTCGGCATCAAGGAGGAATAAGTCATTCGGCATTGGTGGTCGTTCGGCATCAAGGAGGAATGGGTCATTCGGCATCAAGGAGGAATGGGTCGTTCGGCATTATTGGTCGTTAGGCCTGGAAGGAATAGGTCGTTCGGCATTGGTGGTCGTTCGGCATCAAGGAAGAGTGGGTCATTCGGCATCAAGGAGGAATGGGTCGTTCGGCATTATTGGTCGTTAGGCCTGGAAGGAATAGGTCGTTCGGCATTGGTGGTCGTTCGGCATCAGGGAGTACTTCGGTTCGGCATATGGGGGAGTGTTACTTCAACTTGAGTTTGGCCGAGGCTATAGGTCATGTCACTTCGAGTCACTGAGCATTTCACTTTGGGTCATTACCATGGTTACTTCGGGACGATTGATGGAGGACTTGGGATCGGTCGAGGTGAAGGGTGTGAGCTCGGCCAAGGTCTTAGTGGGACCAGGCTACTCAGGAAGCCCGACAACTTCCTGGATTTGTCTATAAATACAGCATGTGGGGGTTCAGAAAAAGGGGATCTTCTTTCTGCTCTCCGGCTTCTATTTCCTAAGGCTAGGACTACTCTGCCATTTTGTAACTGTAACCGATTATTACAGTAATAAAAGGAAATTTCTGGAGTGGACGTAGGCCGGAGTCAGCCGAACAACTATAAAATCTGTTGTTCTTTACTGCTTTCATTTTAATTTTTACTGTTCTTCATATTTATACTCTCTACATATACTCCATCTGTGAGACTGGTATTTGGTGCTTTCATCTGGATTTGGGTGTTAGTGACCAATTTTGGCGCTAACATTTTGGTGCTTTCACTGAGAAGGGCTAGCACTCAGGAATCGGGAAGCTTGGATTTTGGATTTAAAGACTTAGGAACTCGGATTCTGGAGACTATGGCAAAGCAATCAACCAGAAGGCAAAGGACAGAGAGGAGTCAGCAAGAGGGAAGTCAGGAGGCTTCCTTTGGAGCTAATCAAGCCTCCGTCTACATCACTAGGGATGCGATGGAGATGATGATGGGAGCTATGCAGGAAGAATTGTTGAAAAGACAGGAGGAGGTAATGCAGAACTTACTTCGACAAGTGGGACAAGCTGGAGCACAAAGTCAAGGGAATGGACCGACTGTGGCTGCTGGCAATGCAGAACAAGGAATCAGAGCTGTAGAAGTTCCTGGCAGTCAGAACCAGAACCAGACTGGAGGGGTTGAAGGAAACCAACAAAGGTCTGGGGGCAGACCCCCGGGATTAGATACTGAGAGAGCTATGAATGAAGCTTGGCGAGCAGGGACCAACATGAACGTACGTGGCCAACATGAAGAGTATTACCCAAAGTACCCTCCAGGACATGGGGGGCAAGGTGGAGATGTGAACATGGGGCTACCCCCAGATGGAGACGAGCGGATGGCTAGATTAATACGAAGGATTATGAGAGGAGGACTACCGAGCAGAGGCTTGGAGGAAGTCAGCCGAAGTCCGTTCACTTTGGAAATCAGGAATGCAAGAAACCATCCAGAATTCAAACTGCCAACACTGGAGGCCTATGATGGGAAATCAGATCCAACTATGCATGTAACAAGATACATCAGACATATGGAAGTACTGGGGGCATCCGAGGAGGTGATGGCAAGATGTTTTCCTCTATATTTAACGGGTTTGGCCGCACTCTGGTTCAGGCAGCTAGAGACCGAATCGATCAGGACATGGGGCGAGCTAGTGGAACGCTTCATGATACAGTTCAGGGTCTATGTGACGCGAACCAAGAATGTGATGACATTGGCATCAATGAAGCAGAGGACCGGAGAGTCCGTGAGGGGTTTTCTAATGCGGTTCAATACAGCCGTAGCTTCAGTAGATCGCCCGAATCCATCAATGATTTTGATGGCGGTGGTAGCAGGGATTGCTGAGGGCACTGAATTCAAGGATTCATTAGCATGGGATCCACCACAGGATCTTGGAGAGTTCTATTATGAGGCGGAAAGATTCATTCAGTTAGAGGATTCACGTGCCGAAAGGCAGGATATAAACACCGTGCAAGGCGAATGAACGTCTGATGAAGGACGAGGAATGGATAAAGGAAAACGCAAGATGGACGATGGACCTGGTGGTTCAGACAAACGGAGGAGAGGTCGAGAACCCAAATTAGCGACGTACGCGGACTTGACATATAATTTGGAACGGATCTACTTGGACACTCGGGGGCAGCTCCCCTACCGGAAACCACCCATGAGGGATCCCACTGAACGGGAATGCAGAAGCGGGAAGTACTACCTATTCTATGAGCTGGAAGGGCACTCCACGGATGAATGCCGCCACCTGAAGGATGTGGTGGAAGAACATGTTAGAAGTGGCAGGTTGCCACAGTACGTGAGAAATCAGACTGGAGCAGTAGAACACGAGGTTACCGCTTGGGTCAAACAGGAACGACTCTGGAATGGGGTTATGACTCATCATCCGCTGATCGTGATGGCAAGGACCGAGTTCAGGATTTGGACTCTGGTCATGGAATAATCTTTTCTGATTTTGTTTTAAAAAAATAAATAGCTACTATGCCACTTACATATGTAAGGGAACCAGAGTGATCCCCAGGCATGCTTTGAGACGGTAATAGGCTGCTTTGCCCGGAGAGGCAACCCTTAGCTTTTTCTGTTTTTCTTATTGGACATTTGGACTTTGGATTTGATAAATGGATCTTGGTTTTATGAAACAAACACCTAACCGGAGAATTATGGGTTGGATATTGGAAGTCGGTTGGAAATTAACCGCTTAATGTTCAGGGACACTGAACCGGAGTGCATGGAGCGACGCCGCTTCGCCGGAGAGCGAGAGGATCGGCTCGCTCGTTGTTGTTTCCCCTTTACCGGAGAGTGATAGGATGGGATCCTACAAGAGCCCAGAGAGGCTACAATCGGTCTAGGACTTAGGCCATGACATCGCTTAATGTTCAGGGATACTGAACCAGAGTGCAGGGAGTGATGCTGCTTCGCCAGAGAGCGACAGGATCAGCTCCCTCAACGATGCTTCCCCTTCACCAGAGAGTGATAGGGTGGGATCCAGTAAGAGCTCGGAGAGGCTGACATTGATCTAGGAGGATCGGGGCATTGCTTAATGTTCAAGGACGCTGAACCGGAGTGCAGGGGATAGGTTGCTTTGCCGGAGCGCAACAGGATCTGCTTATTCAATCATTAAGTTTGGATCAAGATTATCAAGGGTCCGGAGAGACCGTCAATGATCTGGAAAGATCGTAGGATTCGATTACTGACTTCCAAGGTGTGAAATGGATTTGGATATTGGTTATGAACAGCTAAGGATTTGGGCATGGACCCGGAGCGGTCCCGGATTTGGATATCGACCCGGAGAGGTCATGGACGTGGTTATTGGATATGGATGGATCAGAACTCGGTTGTCGGGTTTGGATGGATTGGAACTGGATAAGAATTTGGTTGCTGGATAGGAATCAGATATCGACTCGGAGCAGTCGTGGATTTGGGTAAGCATATGATAATGGCACTTGGATACAATGGATTGGATTATGAATCGGAAGGTATGACTACGGATAACATATGGACTTCGGATATCGGATTTGAGGGTATTCAAAACACACCTCCCAATAGCAAGGTATGTTTTGGGGGGCAAGTGTTATCCCACCTTTTGGCAAGGCCGCGGACAGGCAGATCTAACTAAATCGACTGCTCGTTTGTCGAGATTGCAATACGATGGGTTTGAGTTAGCTGGATGGAAAGACGGTCGGTCATGGATGGTTCGGCATAGGCGGCTCGGCATAGGCGGCTTGGCATAGGCGGCTCGGCATTGGAGGTGGCTCGGCATTGGAGGTTTGGTCAGGGTCGCTCGGCAATGGATGAGGTAACAAGGTACGGTTCAGTCTGGAATAAGTCGTTCGGCATTGGTGGTCGTTCGGCATCAAGGAGGAATGGGTCGTTCCGCATTGGTGGTCGTTCGGTCTAGGAGGAATAGGTCGTTCGGCATCAAGGAGGAATAAGTCGTTCGGGATTGGTGGTCGTTCGGCATCAAGGAGGAATGGGTCGTTCGGCATTGTTTGTCATTACGCCTGGAAGGAATAGGTCGTTCGGCATTGGTGGTCGTTCGGCATCAGGGAGTACTTCGGTTCGGCATATGGGGGAGTGTTACTTCAACTTGAGTTCGGCCTAGGCTATAGGTCATGTCACTTCGAGTCACTGAGCATTTCACTTTGGGTCATTACCATGGTTACTTCGGGACGACTGATGGAGGACTTGGGATCGGTCGAGGTGAAGGGTGTGAGCTCGGCCAATGTCTTAGTGGGCCCATGCTACTCAGAAAGCCCAGCAACTTCCTGGATTTGTCTATAAATACAGCATGTGGGGGTTCAGAAAAGGGGGATCTTCTTTCTGCTCTCCGGCTTTCTATTTCCTAAGGCTAGGATTACTCTGCCATTTTGTAACTGTAACCGATTATTACAGCAATAAAAAGGAAATTTCTGGAGTGGACGTAGGCCGGAGTCAGCCGAACCACTATAAAATCTGTTGTTCTTTACTGCTTTCATTTTAACTTTTACTGTTCTTCATATTTATACTCTCTATATATACTCCATCTGTGAGCTGTGACTGGTATTTACGTAATTAACGACTATGTAAATAAATCCAACACTTAGCCATCATTGGTTAATATATCACTTATTCAATGTGGCATATTAGTTAACGATATATAATCAAATGTCCAAAACTATAAAATAGCAGAACAGGAATTTATTCTGCTAATTAAATGTCAAATTAATTTAATTAGCGGAATGGTGTTTTATTCCACTAAACCAATGTCTAATTACCATATTCGATCTAGTTTAACTCAAGAGTAATTTATTTGGCCAAATAAACATATGTATTTAAGGTATATAAATTTTAATCGACGTTATTATTTAAAATAACGTAATTTAAATACTGTCTATTTTCATATGTCATAAATTTGTACTTGTCCAAAGCTATCAACAAGTTATATCACATTGTTGTACTCGTTAATACGAGTACAATGCAAAAATCCGCATGTCAATTGGATTTCATACGAGCAAGTATAGGGTTTTAAACTAATCTTAGATAAATATAAATTAAACAAAATAGCTTAAATGTATTTCTCACCTAAACAGGTCGAGCCCACAGCAACAAACCCAAACCAAAACAAACAGTTCCTTCTTCCTCTCCCACTTCTTTTATTTTTTTCTCCAGCCTTCCCATAACGTGCAAACGCGTGCATGTTGTGCACATGCATAAGAGATCAAACCACATATTCGACAATCCAAAGCCAACCTCAAGTCTGCCTTCATCTCCTCAACCGAACGCAACCCTCTATTCTGCCTTCCCCTTAACAACCGAAACTCGGACTCCATCCCAAGAAGCTTTGCGTTCAGGTTCAGTAAAACATGCGACAGTTTTAGTTTCTGATCCTCACCAAACTTTGCAAATCAAAGCGCTGCACCTCTTTGAATCCAACAACGCACTCTATTTCTTCCCTCAATCATCTCCGTCAAAACACAACCCTAGTTATCGACAAATCCAATTGTCGTCACGGAATCGCACCGAAAGCTCACCAAAAGTACTACGACTCGCCCTGGTCCCAATGATGTTAATGGCATCGAGAAATTCCTCATGGATCGATGTTATTTCCCACTTACTATTTATTAACAATTTCTCGATCATTTCTCGATGAAAACTCGAGCGACCTTTTTCTAAAAATACTAGACACCAAGACGGGCAACTGTCTTCTTGGACGATTATGCTAATTGTGAGTGATTTGTGAGTTCCTGATTTTTGAATGATGAAAAAATGTTTGATTTTGGTTTCTTAAACATGAACAGAGCAGAATGAAGAAGAGGGAAAAGATCCAGCTCTGTGTACATATGCCAATACATACATACATACATACATATATATATATATATGCCTAATCAACTTCATCAGTGGACAATGAGGCAAAATGGCTGCTGATGGAGGAAGACAAGGATGGACAGTGGCGGCTGAGGAGACAAAATGGTTGCTTGGGGAAAAAGGAAGTACTGTGATTTGAAGAAAGAGGTAGTGTATTGTGTCCTGTATGTGTGTGTTTGTTTTTGGTAACCCGTTATGCCATTTCGCATCCAATTATGAGTCGCGATTGATAGAAAGTAAATTACGATTGTGTATAACAATGTTATACGATCACAAACAAAAATAAAATAGACAAGTTATTAAATTCTATGATATCTCAAAATGTCAGCGTTTGTCCTAAAATACGTCAAGCGGAAATTTATTTATTTTTCCAAATTAAAAATTATGGAAAAATTCTATAATTTAAATTAAAAATACGTCATTGAAAATCAAGTCTCAGTTTGAAACGGATAATTTATCACAATTTAAATTCAAATCCAAATATTTAACTAAATTAAATATTCAAATTTGAAGACCCAAAATATGGTTGTTACACTCAGCACCAAAATAATTGAAAACGTAAATAAGATGCACATCATGAAACAATGTACTTTCATGTTTAGAACGAGTTTTAGGAAAAAGTTCATCCAAAATGACTTGAGACCAATTTATGTCGTATTGATCATAAATGGCGAAAAGAGCTTTGAAAAACTTTTTTGTCGGCTTATTATAATTACTCGTTCTAGGAGTGATGCTTTGTTGCAAAAGAAGACATAAAATTCTTACTTTTGGATGCAAGGTTTTGTTTTTAAATTCAAAATCATCATCACTTTCAAAAATGTCATGGATTACTTCATAATTTTGAAAATCAATTTGAAAAGTTGAAAGGTCCATTCCACTAGATTTGTATCCAAGAATGTGACCCAAAAGGTCACAATTTAAAACAATGTGTGTCCACTTGAACACTACTCCAAAATTCTCCTTCTCTTTCACTATAAAAATTTCCTTTTAAATTTGCATAAAACATCTTCACCAATTTTGGATAACAAACAAAATCATTTTGAGAAGCATCGATTAAACCAATAATTTCATTTTACAAACAAAGATCAAAAACATCATAAGTAGGAAAATCTTCAAAAATAGCAAATTTTTTGGGAAAGACTTCTCCGAAGGATATATACTCAATATAGGCTTGCATGGCTTCTTGATCATTAAAAAGATATTCTTTAATTTTCTTAGAAAGCCTCATGGTTGCATTAGTATTACTTGAGGATGCCATTGAAGAGTAGTTTGAAGAGATAAGAGAGTTTATGATTTTTGAATTTGAAAATGAAAGTGAAAAATGAATGGATGGAGATAGAGTAAATAAATAAAGAATCAAAGGACATGTTCTTTAGTCAAGAGGCATCTTTTCATAACATAGGAGTTGGTGAAAAGGCGGAGGAAAATTCAAATTTTGAATTTGAATTTGAAATTCAAAATCTGTGTACATATGTTAACATATGCATATATGGTATGTCAACATATAGGTCGAAATTTTAAAATATGGTTTTTGTTTAACTATATCTTATTTTATTATACATATCTATTTCTAGTTATTCTATTTTTAGAAAAAATTTCTAAAAATTATTTTAAACATGATTTATCTTACTATTAAGATATATAGTCTATTTAACTTTAAAATATAATCACACAAATTCAACCAATATTATTATTAATCTGTAGAATACACCTAACAACCAATAAATCAACCAAAAATTCATTCAAGAAATTAGAACTTTTAATATATTAAAAGTCTACCTTTTTCTGATTCGTTTTACCATTTTGTTTTGAATTATGTATTGTTGTGAAGCACATGTTAGCAATTTCTGTATCTAATTCATTATCACTTGAGGATGTGTCTGAATCATCTAATGTTGCAGTATAGGCTCTTCTTCGTTTTGAGGATGAATTAGTGTTTGGTGTAGTTTTCAGTTTATCAGGATGTGAACAGTCTCGTTTTAAATGGCCAAGTTCATCGTAGTTATAACATCTAATGTCATTTCCATTTCCACTTCCACTTCCTGGGTTTTTGTTGTCATTTCTTTTGAAATTGTTCATCTTCCTATACTTTAGAAGTTTTCTAAAACTCCTTGTCATGAAAGCAATTTCTGCATTGTCGTCGCTGTCTGAATCCAGATTATCCATCATTACATTAAAAGCTATAGATTTCTTCTCTATTGCTTTGCTTTCTCTCCTTCCCTGCATTTGTGCTTCAAAAGACATTAAATTGCTAGTTAATTCTTCAATTTTTAGAGTGCTAATATCATTAGCCTCTTTGATTGCGAGAGTCTTTTGATCCATTTAAGAGTAAGTGAATTGAGGATTTTTCTAACTAGATCTTCCTCAAAAAAACTTTTACCCAGTGCAATAAGTGAATGTACTATATCTTGGGATATACTATACATATCAGATATAGACACATTTTGAATAATTGAAACTAGTTTGTTAACATGGAAATTTTGATCTGCTTAACCTTACTTGTTCCTTCATGTGTAACTTGCGAAGTTCTCCAAATTTCAAATGCAGACTTACAAATAGATACTTTAATAAGTTCATTTCTATCTAGTGAATAGAATAATATATTCATAGCGTTAGAGTTACTTTGTGCAACTACTTTTTGGTCAGCAGTCCACTATGCAAAATTGGTCTCGCGCGTTGTAACTGGGTCAGCCCACAGCGGAACAAATGGGTGAATTTCAAAAAATTTACCATTTTTTGATCATTAATGGGCCTATGAAGTCTAAATGTATTTAGATCTTATCTAGATTTCTTTTAAACAAAATCGGTATTTTATTTAATACCATATTTTGTTTTATTAATTTGATTCTAAAGTAATAAAAAATGGGATATAAATATAAGGTTTGAATATATCAAATATATCCATTCCTTAATTGTGTGACAGAATAGTTAAACATAAGGCAAGTATGATCAATTAATATCATGATGTATATGAATAAATAACAATAAGTTTAAAGGTAATCACATAAGGACAAAAAGGAAAGAAATAAAAGATGACAAAGATGAATGATCCATCTTCCCTTTTTGACAAACTTTATTTATGCAGCATTCAATTAGCAATCAATGAATCATTATAGCATAAGATTAGGAATAGCCAATAATAATTCATATGCATAAATTACTGCCTCATTTAAAATTGTTTGATATTAATAAAGCATTTAAACTATACAATTTGAAATATAAACATTAAGTTTTATATGTACATATATATAATTATTTCTATATAAAGATTAACCCAAAACTTCTTAATTAATTGAAAATAAACCATATAACATTTAAATAATCTGATGTATTTATGAACTTATATAAACTTAAATTAGTCAACAAAATATATATGTATACAATTAAATCAAGAGAGTCAACCTATATGGTTTTTTTTTCTTTTTTACAAAAGTGAAACATACTAAAATGAGCAATATTTTAACAATCCTCTAAATACTTAAAAAGTATTAGTTATGTCAAATAGGGTAACGAATTTATAAGTTTATTGTAATCAATTTATTGTTAAAACATCCTTTAATCATATGTGGGTTTCAATTACACTAAAATACAGATAACAAGAACAAATAAACTTTCAAATCTAAAGAGATTCAACCTATATGAATAATTTTTTTAAAAACAAAAGTGAAACACACCGAACTTAGCAATATATTAACAATCCTTTGAATACTAAAAGAAAGATATTATTCATGTCAAATAAGGTAACAAATTTATAAATTTATTGTAATCAATTTATTATCCAAACATCCTTTAATTATGTGTGGGTTTCAATTACAATAAGATGCATATAATAAGAACAAATAAACTTTCAAATCTAAGGAGATTCAACCTATATGAATAAATAATTATAAAACAAAAGGTGATACATGCTGAACTAAGCAATATGTTAAAATCCTTTGAATAGTTAAAGGAGGATAATCGTGATGTCAAATAAGGTAACAAATTTTGAAATAATCAATTTATTATCAATAGATCATTTAATCATATATAAGTTTCTATTATGAAAAAATGCAAAGAATAAGAACATGTAAACATTTAAATCAAAAATATAAGTTTTGATTTGAATGTTTAAACATAGATCTAAAATTAAAATATTGTTTAACTATATACAAGTTTCAGTTTTTATTTATCTAAATTAAAAAAACCAATCAATTCATATAATAAACAATTTGAAATACATAAACCATTTTTAATCTTGATGTTGCCAATGAATCATACCTTAAATGATGAATCAAATCTCTTACATTCATAAATCAGCCTCCAGATGTTGCAAGGATCAAGAGGAATAAACCACTTTTCATAATTGATTTTTTTATATTTGATTTTAGGAATAATTAAAGCCATGGAAGATCTCATATTTTCAGCCATTAGAGAAGAGAGAACCAAAAAGTTACAGAAAGAAGAATGAAAAATGAGAAACTCAATTGTACGTACAAAATGAATTAGAGAATATATTTTATTTGTAAGAAGGAAACCTTTCCCATTATTTAATTAAAACTTCTCTAATTAATTCTCTTGATTAAGTTTCTCTTTTCACTCCTATTTCTTTAAATGGTATGGCTGAAAATTACATGCCATCAAATAACATAAGATTCCATAATTAACGCATGTAATTATCTTTTATTTAATTACAATGATATCATATATCAATGCGCGCAAATATAACTTTTATAAATGCATTCAGATAATTACAAATGACTCCCAAACATTAAATTAAATAATAATTAATTTTCCCAAATACTAATTAATTTACAATTTTTATAAATTAATTAAATCATGTTGTTTTTTGGAGAATTCATCATTATGGTTGTGCGACTCAAAGGTATAAATTCAGTCAACGATTAATATTGAACAATTCAAATATTAACGTTCACACGTTACTTAGCAGGTGGTGTGACATTTTGGCTGAATTCATCGTTTACACATCTTTTGGTAAAATCAAATTTTACTTTTTATAAGCGGTACCTAATAGTGACAATCATTTACACCAATTCTCTTCGTCAAAACTATATCACTTTGGATTTATGAAATTTGATAATGGTCAAAATTCCAATATCATCCACATTCAACTTTATAATCCAAACACAAAGTCTTTGGTTTAATAATAACAATTATTATTAACCGAAATACTCTAGCTAAAGACTTTGACTTTTAGTTGACTTCAGTTGGCTGTGATACTAACCTAACCTCATATAACCGAGGAGACGAATCCTCTCTAGAATAGAGTTTCACTTCCAATGCTTCCACTTGACCTAACTATAGTCGTTCAATGGATGTCGTGCCACGATTTAACTATAATCAATATGGAGGTTCCACATTGAAGATCGACAGTATTCTCAAGTAGAGAGAATTGTGTAAATTAGTCACATCGATATTCTCTGCTTCACCATAGTTATATTAACCAACTGAAAACTATCTAGTGAGTCATTCCATAGTTATCCAATAACTATCAATACGTAACCCCTTGGTGGCCCCAACGGTCATAAGTAATACACTGCCCAACATTTGGAGAGCGTTACGTACTCTAGTCTCAACGGATACATCGATATCTAGTCTCAATGCATCTTGACTAGGAACATGTAAAATGGTATATTTGTTTCTTCATGACAAATTACGCACGGTTACAACACCTTGTAACAACTATCACAAAACATACCATTTGTGGATTTTCTATTAAATATGCTTTTAATTAAATTGATTAATTAATATAACTACATTATATCAAGTATATAAAAGAAAGAAAATACATTTATTTCGAACAAGATTGGTCAACGAGTTTGATATTTGTAACAAATCACATAATTGCCCATAGGGCATACAATTAGCTCTATCATCGGGTTCAATGTACTCAGTTTGTATGATATTCCAAGTGTCTAAACCAATTTGCTGTAAATAAATTTCCATTTTACATGACCAATATGTGTACTTACTACAATTAAAAAGTGAAGGTCTAGTAGTAGATTGTCCTTCGATAAATGATTACTAACAAGTGTATTAACAGTGTTACTAACAGTACTATTACCAGTATTGTTAGCCATTTAAACATTTTCAAAAGTTAGATGATGAATACTTTGAACACCAATGCTCTAATTCCAAACGTGAATCAGCAGAATGGGTATCTTATGACTAAATTAACACACCAGAGGAGGGATGAATAGTGTCTATTGTATGAATATTTTTCAAATTCTTTAAGATTCTACTTAGAATGATATAATTAACAATCATAGAAACAATCACAGAATCAAAGTGCAGATAAAAGTAAATATAGTGTAAAAAGAAAAGAACACACTAGGATTTTATACTGGTTCAGAGTTACCCTACATCTAGTTCTGCATAATTCTTTGTACGGATTTCTTTTCAACTAGTAGTTGTAATACAATCTCGATTTTAAGGCTAGGAGACACACCCTATAGAATCCCAACCTCGGGATAGAGTCGCTTGATTTTTGGTTTAAAAGCACGCCCACTAGATTTACGGGATACTAAGCACAACCAATTGATTTTACGAACTACAATAGCACCCGCATGTATAGCAGTATGATTTGATAGATTTTTAAGGACTCGGATCTTTGATCATGATTACAATTGATCCTATAACTCTTGAATAGCACTTTAATCTTGGTTTGAGTGAGAGAGATGAGATAAATCAGAGATTAGATGAAGGAGAATCAAACTAGTGATTATTGAATTTGATTCTGGTTGAATTTTGGCAGAGTTTGGGTAGAAATTAATTTAGAAATCAAGAGAGTGAAAAATGGAAAGAAAATAAGAAAGTAGTTATTAAACATTTGTTTGGAAGTCGGGTATATATAGGGAAACGACGGTTAAGTCCATTCGTGAAGAGATACGACAAAAGGACACCTCCATTCAAAATTTGAATTTTGAAAATTACGGCCACTATGTCGACATACATGGATAGGATATTTCAACATATCCGTTTGTATTTTGAAAAATACTTTAAAAATATTATTTTGAAAATCCTTTGCTTTGTAAAATAATTTGATACTTTGTAGAATCATTTAAATATAGTTTATACACATTTCAATCAAAATATAACTTAATAAATCTTTATAAAATAATTTTGGAAGACTTAATAAGAGTATTCAATATAATGTAAATAATATATATAAAATGAGTATAATTATAAATTATTAAAGTATAAACAAAAATTCAATATACATAAACCTAAAAACATAAAAATAATATCTTTATAAATATAAGAGATTGAAAATCATTTTAAGAAAAAAATTTGAAAAGATTATTTTAAAACTATGGTATTTGAAAAATAATTTAAAACAAAATTAGAGAAGGGGAGAGAGAGATCAGGAAAGTGCTATCAAGGTTTTAATATAAATTCCATGGCTTTATAAATTACCTAGAATATCTTGAAATCTTGAACTCTTCAATACTCATGAGTCTTCATTCTCTAACTCTTGAAACTCTTTATCAGCATCTTGAATCTACTCTTAATACTGTACAGTTTTTTTAATTAACACCTGTCTAATATCCTGCACTATATACTATATATATATAACTTGATAAAACATTAGTATCTATATTTTATATAATGTCATATAGTTGTTTTCATTAAAACCAATACCTAAGGTACAAACATGCCATCGCACAAGGTCATAAGAGAAAGGCGCTCATCAGCATTCTGAACGCTGGCGGCGACGGCGTTAAAGCAGGTCAAGTATTGCCATAGAGTCTCATCCTCTCTTTCATTAACATCTAACAAGGAATACGGGTTCTTAGGTGCTCCATATGGATTCGAAACTGGCCGATGAACTTTTCTTTCAACATTTCCAAAGAGTGGATTGTACTTTTAGGAAAGTGACAGAACCACGTGGTTGTTAAATCCGTTAGAAAATGGGGAAAGCATCTGCACATAACCTCCTCCATTCCCTGCTCATCAGCATATGTTGTGTGTATCGTTAAAGTGTACTATGGGATCGGCCAAGCCCTGATAAGGATACATAGTAGGCATCTTGAAACTTCTAGGGTTTTGAACGGTTTCAATTTCCATTGAAAAACGGTTGCCAACCCTGGCCCTATCCCCCTCTCCACTTGTTCGTGGTGAATACACTCCTTTATAAGCTACTCTAGATGGTCAGCTTCTCATTCAGGGGCGAACGGGGCAAGCTCATCTTCCTCGCTGAGGCAAGGGCTCCTCCTACTTCTTCTATAGTGACTAGCTCGATGATCCTGCTTTGTTCCCTGCTCTAGGATCGTTCATGGTGATGTGCTCGCCCTTCATTATTTACTACTCCTAGTAGGAGTGGGGTGTGCTACCTAAGTCAGGGAGGTTCAGCTGTAGCCACCCTTGGTCATTGCCTCCCGTATTTGGTTAGGTGTCGGATCGTTTCTTAGGTATGGTGTGTGGCTGACCTTCGAGCCGTCATGTATCCACGGCATTCACTTGCCCAGCCCCTTGATTTTCCTCATCCGATCCACCACTTGATTGTGACCTTCTTCACCTCTTGGATCCCCGGGAATTGGGCAGCGAAGCGAGTATCAAGGTCCGCCACAACTTTGTCCATATCACCCATGGTGATGACATCCAATCTTGGTGTACCGAATGATTGGTTGTCTTGATTGTCAGTAAATGGATTAGTGTTCCTACTGGCACCACCAGTCTTGCTCTTAGACTTAGAAGGCCATTGAGAAATTATTGGAGCTTTCAATGAAAACACCAAAAATGTTTGCACAAAAAATTGGCAAATACCCCAAATCGATTTTTCGGAAGAGAGTAAACGAAAAGTGTAGCATAAAAGGGTATGAAACACAAGAATTTATAGTGTTGCAGCCATAATGGGCCTACGTCCACTGTTTGTTTTTATTTCTTTAATTTATACTTTTATTCTACAAGCAAATGCCAAGTTGTACAATGGTTTATAAGAAAATATAATGACCTGGATGTCCTACGCAATTGATCTTGTTGCCTGGAGTGTTGTAGATCTAAAAACAATGTGTCGTTCATGATACCAAAGGTATTGAATTTATAAGGGTAGATTTGAGGTGCATTTAATATAGTAATTTATGATGTTTCCCTGAATATCTCGCCTCAAAGGAATATTCCTTGGAATATGGAATATGCTTGATATCCTTCCAAATATAGGTTGACTCCTCCCTTATTTGTGTTGTGGAGCTAAGAATTCAGTCTGGATGAGTGGGATGGATGTCGATAAGTAAGTGACCAAGTTTACATGCTTTCTTGTTTGGTTTGGCATGCTCGGTCTAGTGGATGACTTCCCTCTTAGCCCAGAGAGTGATGAGGTAGATGGCTGAAGCAGGTGGTTGGCATGCACGTGTGGTCTACGCTTGAACAGAGGAATCTGCTCGGAGGGTGGCTAACCATCGAATAGGAAATTCTGTTCGGTGGGGGGCCAACCACCAAAGAGTAAACTCTATTCCATAGGAGGCCATCCTCCAAACAAAGGATTCTATTCGATGGGTGGTCAACCAACAAGCAAGAAATCCTGTTCGATGGGTGCCCAACCACCGAACATAGTAACTTGTTCAGTTGTGCCTTCCTCGAGTCTTTTGTCTTTACCTCGGCCCTTGCCTTGGCTCTGCCAAAGTCTAACCCAGTGGGTGAAATTGCCCACAACAGTATGGTTTTTGACCATAAGTGTTTTACTAGCTTATTATATTATACACTTAGATAATGCATTTCACTCACCCGACATATGTTTGACCCACTTTATCAAATTTTTTTCAATTTAGTTATACTCAAATAGCTCGATAGAGAGGACTTATGGTGACATAGTGGCATGATGGTAACATGTAGATGCACATTTATTTATTCGCTTCCTATTAGTTTATTTCATTTATTCCCCAACATGCAATTTTTTCGTTACTTGTATTATTTGTTTTGTGGGATTGTATTAGTGATTACCTTTATATTTTATTTCTTTTGCTGTGAGTTTTCAAATTATGTAGAATATTATAGGTAGCTCTACAATTTATTTATATATTTTACCTCAATATGATCCACTGCCTGTAAGGTCTGCAATGTCAGCTTCTGATTATACGGGAATTGGTGTGTCGTGGATGGTGGGTTGTAACACAATCTCCAATACGAACCCCAAGTATACGATCCCAATGGTCAACTTATCCTGCCGGGTATACCTCACAATGCCTAAGCCTGCATTACTCCGAAAGCATTGAGTTACCTCCTCATTAACATTTGTTAGCCTATGCCCAACATTGGGTATACATCATAATGTCTGAGCCAATTTGCCCATAAAACATTGAATAACATCCCCGTTGGTGCTTGTAACTATACACAGCACCGAGTATACTTCACAGTTCCTGAGTCCATTTTCCCTTAAAGCATCGAGTGACCTCCTCGATAGTGTTTGATTTCTCCAAAGCATTTAACTGCGACTGAATCGCATGCTACATTGAATGTCACATTTACAACTTCATAAAGTTAGAACCCGGGGCATCAAGAAGTGTGATACTATTCCATCTCGTTGCATGATTTCATTCAGTTACATGGACTTTCCAAAGTCGAATAAGTTTCGCCGGTCTATACTATTTGGACTGCACCAGGTCTAGGTTTGACCAGGGCTTACTTCGGCCATTCAAATGTCTGACTTTTAATTCAGACGTTTGACTTCGGTTCCAAACATCTGAATCATGTCGAATTTGAACTGATAACTTTATGTTTCATATTTTTTTAAATTCAAACATCTGGTTATCGGTTTGTCACCTACCAGGCATATTGGCAGCACCTTTATTTTCAGTGTTATATATATACACATGTGTGCTCTCCTCTACTTTTGAGGATCACACATTTCTCTCAAACGTCTGGTTATCAATTCAAACATTTGACTTGATGTTTCCAAGTCTTATATCTTGCTTGTTTAATTCGTCTTCTTTGCGGATTTAATTATGGATGAAGGAATCATTTTTAATAGTGTTTTGTGTATAATATCTATTTTTTGTTTACACAATTTTAGCTAGTTTATCCCAACGATTATATATGACATTTCAACCAGCCCCCGTGTATTCTAATCAATAATCTATGTATATTTTAAGGTTAGTGGAACTGGTTCAAGGTAATTTCCAAGGGTGTGTTCAGTTATATTTTATTTATCAAAATTAACCAATATTTATCATACATAAATCGAATCTATAGAATTAGGGATGAATTCCACTAGTTTACCATCTCCTCGTGTTTTAATGGATATATTATTAAATTATCGCATAGTGTTTCTCCACCATTCTATCCATATAGATTCCCAATTAAAAATACCAGTTCCAAATAAATTCATAATTGAATTTGTCAATTCAAATTCAAAAACCATATTTTGGGTTATTATGTTTCATATGAAAATGATTTCAAGGATACTAAACCACAAATGTTGGTGTTATTATGTTATTATGGTTGCTTCTTCTAATTTATATATATTCATAGTATAATTGACCCGTAACTGTATTTTAGGAGGAAAGGGCAGAATATCTAGCTAGGTTGACCCAGTAGTGAATATAAAATTAGTTAACCGCGTATGAGTAGAATTGCATCCAGGAGGTCAGGTAGACTAGGATGCCTATATACTGACTAAAGAAGTTGTCAAATAGATAGGTTCATAGTAAACCCATGAAAACTATGTTTAGAAAGAGTTATTGGCAGGGGCCAATAGGTTTGTATTGAATCCATGAAAACTATATCCAGATTAAGTTATTGACAGAAGTCAATAGGTTCGTAGTCGACCTATGAAAATTATGATACTAGGGAAGTTATTGGAGATACCAATAGGTTCAGGGAGAACCCATGAAATAATTAAATGAATTTATTGGCAGAGGCCAATAGTTCTTAGTGATCCCATGAAAACTATGAGGTCGGACAAATAGTCCATAAACTTTAATCAGGTTATTAGTGAGTCCATGAAAACTAATAGGTAAATAGTAACCCAAGAAACTATAACTATGAAAAATAGTCAAACGAATGGGGATGGAAAATCTAGAATGATTTACTTGTTTGCATATCATCATAATATTTTAAATTGCTATGTTTTCAACCATTGTGGATGCAGAAGCACAATATATGGTTATCATAAGTTTTTGATAAGATATTAGTGAGGGGAAAACCTGTTTCGCTAAGCGGCGTAGTCTCACTAGATATCTAAATTGTTCGATTATTATTCATACCAGATTTATGTCTAACTCGAAGTTTACGTTTTCCCCTTAAACTCTCAGGTGCTCAATTAGCTTTAAGTAGTTTAGGAGTTGAGGTTTTTAGGTACCTCTTTAGACGAATAAGCTTCCGTAGACATGTAGGAGGCAGGACAGCTATTAGGAGTTCTTTTCTATTTTGCATCCATTGTGTTTTGTTGTAAAGGCAAAGTTGTTTAATTGCCTATGTTTAAACTTTGATCATCCAATGGGGCATCTTCATATGTCTCTCCTAGTGTATGTTGTAATAATCATATTTTTCTGAACATGTTTCTCAAATCTAGGATTATGTAATGAATTTGAAATGTTTTGAAATGGAATATGAAAGTTGTTTAATGATTTTTAAATATTTTCCATATCCATGTGTTTCTGTTATATCAATGTATCTAACATTACCGTATTTGGTCACCGAGGATTAATATCTATGGATGACTACAGCATTCGTAGCCATTAATTTTGGGCCACCCAGTGGGGAATGTTACAATTTGGTATGAGAGCATAGGTTTATGAAAACTTAAGAGAAATTAAGCCTAAATTTTTTTTCAAAACATAATCCAATGAATCAGAAAATAAGATCGGTGGATTTACGAGAAAGGAAGATATGGAGGCGAGAAACGAAAGAGGAAATCTCGGTGGAGAAAGCACCATAACAAATGGAAATATTCAACCTAACACCAGGAGGAACTCGAGTCGACGGGCTAATGCTAATCAAAATGCATATGCCAATGTACGTGCCGGAAATCTGCCAATGGAACTGAGGATGGTGTATCAGTTCTTCGTCAATCTGATGCAAGCGAGAGCAACTGCTGTAGTAGCTAGGAATGTTGGAGGAGCTAATCATGTGGCTCCAATTGGAATCAACTATGCTCAGTTGAGCAGAGATTACACCAGTCTTTGTGGAAATCCGTTTGTGGGAATGGAGGATGCTGTAGAAATTGAGTATTGGTTGTTGCATTGTGAGGGAATATTCACTGAACGATGAGCAGAAGAGGAGACTAGCCTCTAGGCAGTTGTAAGGAGCAGCACTCCTTTGGTGGAATAGTGTTACTGTCGAAGTTCCTAAGGAAGAGATGACTTAGGCAGAGTTTCGAAGGAGATTTAAGCAGAGGTTTTTGTCTGAGGTTACTAAGTCAGCATTGTTAAGAAAGTTTATGGATTTGGTGCAGGGAGAGATGTCGGTAATTGAGTATGCTACTAAGTTTGATCAGTTCTCCAAATATGGGTATGCTACTAGGTCAAGGCTGATTTAGTTTGCTTCAAGTGTGACAAGAAAGGTCATTATGCTCATAATTGTCGGTCAGGCAAGGGGAAGAAGGCTGCAGAAAAGAAGAATGTGAAGTGCTTTAACTGTGACCAAGTTGGGAATTACAAGAATCAGTGTCCAGAACAAGTCAGGGCGGACAAGGGAAAGGTTTTTGCTGTTGGACTGTTATCTGCTAAGCCAACTGTAGTTGAAAAGGCGAAGACTGTGATGGAAGGTGCGCTTTTGATTCAGAGTATACCAGTTAGGGTATTATTTGATATCAGTGCACCATATTCATTTATATCTTAGTGTTTATTCAATAGGTTAGAACCCACATACCTTGTTACTTCCTTAAGGGTTGCGAATCCAATAGGAGGATATGCAACTCTATGGATGAGATGTGACCAGTTAGAACTTGATTTGTTAGGTCATAAGTTTGCATGCAGTCTGTATGTTTTTTATTTCGTAGACTTCGGGATCATTTTGGGTATGGATTGGTTGGGTAAATATGAGGCTAGGATATTTTGCCAGGATGGGGAAATATCGTTGAGACACCCTAATAGTCATAACCGATTCATATTCTCAGTGGGACCGAAGTGTTTGTGCTTTGTTAAGTGCTATGGAATTCGAAGAGGACTTAAGTCGGGTTGAGATAGCAAGTGAATTTGCAGACATTTTTGAGCCGATTATAGGACTACTACCGAAACGAGGTGTTGAGTTTCGAATAGATCTTGTGCTAGGAGCTGAACCTGTAAGTAGACCACCTAGCAAGATGACACCGACCGAGATGAAGGAATTGAAGGTGCAGCTGGTGGATCTAGAAGGGACGAATTTTATTAGACCAAGCAGTTCGCCTTAGAGAGCGAACACGGTGTTCGTGAAGAAACCGGATGGATCGTTAAGGATGTGTATCGACTATCGTAAGTTAAACGAGAAGATGATTTAAAATAAGTTTCCTTTGCCGAGAATTGATGATCTATTTGATCAGTTATGTGGAGCCAGAGTATTTTCCCAGTTGGATTTGTTAATAGGTTTCCATTAGTTATGAGTGGCAGAGGACAGTATTCCATTGACAGCATTTTGAACTAGGTATGGTTCATATGAGTGGTTAGTAATGTCATTCGGGTTGACGAATGCACCTACTTTCTTCATGGATTTAATGAATTGAGTTTTCCGAGAGCACTTGGATCGGTTCATGGTGGTGTTTATAGATGACATTTTAGTATACTCCAAGGATGAAAGAGAGCATAAGGATCATCTTAGAGTAGTACTTGAGACGCTGAGGCAGCATCAGCTAAAAGCAAATTTTTCCAAGTGTCATTTTTGGAAGAAAGAGGTTAAGTTTCTTGGTCATGTGGTTTCAGAGAAGGGCTTGTTGTTCGATCCAGATAAGATCGAAGCTGTTAATAATTGGAAGAGACCAGAGACCAGAGATTCATCAAGGATTTCTTGCGGATAGCAGCACCTTTGACTAAGTTAACCAGGAAGGATGCGTAGTTTGTCTGGTTCGACAAATATGAGGAAGCATTCCTTAAGTTAAGCATGTGTTGACCAATACACCTGTGTTAGTAGTTCCAGACAGGAACCAAGGGTTGGTGGTGTATACAGATGCATGTGGGACTGAATTAGGAGTTGTGTTGATGTAGAAGAGTAAGGTTGTTGCCTACGCTTCACAACAGCTTAGATCGCATGAAGTAAGATATCATACTCATGATTTGGAGTTGGCTACGATGATCTTCACATTAAATATATCGAGACATTATCTCTTAGGGGAGAGATTTGAGCTATACATAAATCATAAGTCCTTAAGGTACTTATTCTCTCAGAAGGAGTTGAATATGAGACGGCAAAGGTGGCTGGAGTTTTTAGCTGCTTATGATTTTGGTATATAGTATACACATGGGAAAGGAAATAAGGTAGCTGATGCTTTTAGCAGAAGACATCAAAATGTGGTGTTAGCCATGTTGATAGAATGGAAGGATTTAGAAGCTTTGACTACTTGTAGTGTGCAGTTAAGATCGACTGCTAGTTCAAGTCAAAGCACTACCATGTTGTCCTATTGAGAAGTTTGACCAGTGTTGATCTAAAGGATTGCTTCAAAGCAGAAGGAGGATCCATTATTAGCTTAGAAGATTAGAAGGCTTAAGGTTGGAACAGAGATCGATGATCTAAAGGATTTTGGTCTTGACCAGGAAGGATGGTTGAGAAAGAAGGGGTGGTTGTGTGTTCGGAATGTTGAGCACTTGAGGAAAGAAGTTCTTAGAGAATGACATTGATCCAAGCTTATGATTCATCTTGGAGGGACCAAGATGTATCAAGATATGAAGCGGAGCTTCTATTGGAAAGGTTTGAAGAGGGATGTTGGCTTGTGGGTTAGACAATGTGCAAACTGTCACGTGAATACCGAACATCAGAAGCCGAGTGGATTGCTTCAACCTTTGGAATTACCAGTTTGGAAATGGGACTCGATATCCATGGATTTTATAGACGAGTTACTAAGGTAAAATAGAGGAAATGAAAGTATATGGGTCATAGTGGACAGATTGACCAAGAGTGCCCATTTCATTCCAGTTAAGTCAACCAGGACGTCGCCTGTTTTAGTTAAGTTGTTCATGAAGAACATAGTTAGACTACATGGAATTCCTAGTAGTATAGTCAGTGACCGAGATGCTTTGTTTACTAGTGAATTCTAGAAGAGTCTACAGGATGTGTTAAGCACCAGGCTCAAGATTAGTACTATGTATCACCCTCAGACGGATGGGTAGATATAGAGAGTCAATAAAGTACTCGAGAACTTGTTAAGAGCTCAAGTATTGGACAGATGTTGATCTTGGGAAGATCACCTACACTTAGTGGAGTTTTCCTATAATAATAGTTATCAGACTAGTATAGGAATGGCGCCTTTTGAAGCTTTTTATGGAAGGCCATGCAAATCACCAGCATGTTGGTTGGAGACTGGAGACAGATTAGTCTTGGGTCCAGATCTGGTTAGAGAGGCGACAGAAAAGATTGAGTTGATCCGAGAAAGAATGAAGGAAGCTCGGTCCAGACAGAATAGTTACGCAGATAAGAGGTGTAAAGACCTAGAATTCTCAGTTGGAGATAGGGTTCTCATTAAGGTATCATCAATGAAGGGTGTGATATGATTTGAAAAATCAGGGAAACTGGCACCAAGATATGTTGATCCATTTCAAGTTATAGAGAGGATCAGAAAGCATGCATACAGAGTAGAGTTGTCGAGCAGTATGGCAGGTGTCAATAATGTGATTCATGTGTCTCACCTTCGCAAGTATGTGCATGATCCAAAGACTACTATTCCTCCGACAGAGTTGGAAGGGTTGATAGTAGAACTGAATTTGACTTTTGTTAGACAATTAGTTCGGGTTGTAGCAAGAGATGAGAAAAGGTTAAGGAACAAGCCAGTGAAGTTGGTGAAAGTTCAGTGGATCGACAACGAGAAGGACTGTACTTGGGAGACAGAAGATAGAATTAGAGATACTTATCCTGATCTGCTATGTGGGTATGTTGTATATTTGCTTTATATAGACTGTTACTAGTCAGGTAGGCTAGTATGGTAGTTATAAGTTGTTGCAGATGATTCCTATGTTTAGTATTTAGTCCTTACTGAATTTCGAGGACGAAATTCTTTAAGGAAAGGAGCTTGTAACACCCCTAATTTTTTTAATAACATTATTAAGGAGATTTAATTAGATAAATAAATAGAATAATGTAAATATTAGAGTTATAAGTGGATTGAGATTTGAAAACTTAACTAGAGGCCGTGCTTAATTAAAAATAAAGAATGAGTTTATAGAAATGGTTTATTAGATAACTAATAAGAGAATAAAACAAGGGCATAATGGGTAATTTCCGCACTATAATCCCATTATCCTTAAAATCTGATTCCTTTACTTAGCACGTTCATTTTCAAGACACAAAAACATAAATTAAAGAGAGCTCAAGCCGGCCTTTACCTAGGGAAGAAAAAGGGGGAAAATCAATTAAAGCTAAGCAATCAAGCAAGGAATTAATCAAAGATCAAATCTCAAGTTCCTTATCATAAGCACGGTGAATAATAATCAAAACCAACTCTATTTTTGTTTTTAAAGATCATTTGATTTTGGGTTTATGCTTAAAACCTTGTGTGATGGTTTTAATGATTATATGCATGATTTTATGATATGTTTGATTCAATCAAGATTGTTTGATAAATGTTTAATTCAATTTTAGATAAAGATCATATTTCATGGATTTCGAATGCCATGAGGAATTTATATGTTATGTAAAACATAATTTTGGAGATGGGTTTTAATTTTTGTAATTTTCCAAGCTATGGAAATTTTATTATGAATTTTTGAAGGTAGAAACGAATAAATTGGGTTTAAAATTATTTTGGCTATTATATGAAGGAATTTGGGTCTGAAATTTCTATATGTTAGATAACATAATAAAAGTAAATTTCTACGATTTTTGGGGATTTTTTCTAAGTAATTTCTTATGGAAATTAAATTAATTTGGTTGGAGGACTTAAATGTTTTATTTGTTTTGCTTAAGGAAGGGCATATTTGCTAAATTATTTTAATTAGATCTGAAATGAATGCGGCAGTTTTATTTTGGAAAGAATTTGAAAAGTTTATGGCAACCAATTAAATTTTTACAAATAGGCAGGTTTGTTAAAAAGCAAATACTCGAAAAGGCAATAAAACAGTTTTTGTACGTAAATATGGTTTCGCCACTTTCAGTAGTACCCTTTCGACACTATACTTCCACCTCGACCAAGTCGAAACCAATACACAAGGTATCAAAGCATTGGTATGTAGTGGATTGGAAAATAGCAGCAGGTATGGAGTCGAAACCTAGCTTTCGAAGGGGTCGAAGCCTTTGTTTTACTATCCAAAGAAATGCACTTGCCTTGTTTCCAAAAGAATGTTTTTGAAAGGGTTTACTATAGCTTTCGAAGAAGTCGCTACCTTTTTGTTTCGAAAAGATAGCTTTCGATTGAGTTGCCTTATTTTTAGATCAATGCTTTTGAAAGGGTTTGCTATGGCTTTCAAAGAAGTTGTCACCTTTTTGTTCCAAAAAGATAGCTTTCGAATGAGTTGCCTTGTTTTTAGATCAATGCTTTCGAAAGGGAAGTTTGAACCCAGTCGAAACCATGCTGTCGACCTTTTGCCTTTCAAATGGATTGAAGTCATCAATGCTTTCGAAAGGTAGCTTTTGTTTTATAAATATAATAAGTCACTTCATAAAGCTTTCGAAAGGGTTTAATGGTTTCGAAGGCGATGGCTTCGAAAGGGGTTTCGAAGCTATCCTTCCGAAGGTTTTGTTTAAATGATTAATTCTTTCGACCGGATGGTTCTGAAGCCATCAGTTTTCCCCAAACTCTATATGAAGGTTAATGGTTTCGAAAGGGGTACTTTCATTTATATTCACTTTGACCCAAAATATATTTTTAAGAATGAACCCAAATGGTTTCAAAATGAACCCAAATGGTTTCAAAAGAGGTACTTTCAAATGGTTTCAAAGCTATGCTTCTATGTATACTTTAATACTTTTTAAAGGATGTTGATCGTTTCGAAAGGAAGGTTTTAATGCTTTCGAAAGATTTCGAAAGTCGTATGTTTTGAAAAGAAGATTTGAATGCTTTCGAAGGAGGTTTTTCAATGGTTTCAAAAGTAAAGTTCTAAGGTTTCGAAAGCCTTAGTTTTCAAAACAAAGAACCCAATCTCATTTTCAAAGGAAAAACCATGGCAAAAGTAAAGGAGTTTTAAAGTGGCTTTTAAGTATAAAGTTTTTGAAGAAGCTTTCCTTGATGAAATAATAGGTTAAAATGATTAACCATGTTTCATATGAAAATGATTTCAAGGATATTAAACCACTAGTGTTGTTGTTATTATGTTATGTTTGCTTCTTCTAATATATATATTCACGGTATAATGGACCCATAATTGTATTTTGGGGAGAAAGAGCAGAATAACCTACTAGGTTGACCCAGTAGTGAATATAAATTGAGTTAACTCCTGTATGAGTAGAATTGCATCTAGTAGGTCAGGTAAACCAGAGTATAGGATGCTGAAATACTGATTAGAGAAGTTGTCAGATAGACAAGTTCATAGTAAAACCATGAAAACTATGTTTAGAAAGAGTTATTGGCAAGGGCCAACATGTTTGTAGTGAACCCATGAAAACTATATCCGGATTAAGTTATTGATAGAAGTCAATTGGTTCATGGTCTACCCATGAAAACTATGATATAAGGGAAGTTATGGGAGATACCAACAGGTTTAGGGAGAACCCATGAAATAATTAAATGAAGTTATTGGCAGGGGCTAATAGGTTCTTAGTGATCCCATGAAAACTATAAGGTCGAACAGATAGTCCCTAAACTTTAATCAAGTTATTAGTGAGCCTATGAAAACTAATAGGTTAATAGTAACTCTAGAAACTATAAGAATGACAAATAGTCAAATGAATGGGGATGGAAAATCCAGAATGATTTACTTGTTTGCATATCATCATAATATCTTAAATTGTTATGTTTTTAACCACTATGAATGCAGGAGCACAGTATATGGTTATCATAAGTTTTTGATTAGATATTAGTGAGGGGAAAACCCATTCCACTAAGCGACGTGGTCTCACTAGATATCTAAATGGTTCGAGATGGTAGGTTATTATTCATACCAGGCTTTATGTCTGACTCAAAGTTTATGTTTTCCCCTTAAACTCTTAGGTGCTCAATTAACTTTGAGTAGTTTGAGAGTTGAGATTTTCAGTACCTCTTTAGATGAATAAGCTTCCGAAGACGTGCATGAGGCAGGATAGCTATTAGGAGTTCTTTTCTATTTTGGTTCTACTATGTTTTGTTGTAAAGGCAAAGTTGTTTAATTGCCTATGTTTAGACTCCGATCATCCAAGAGGGCATCTTCATATGTCGCTCTTGGTGTATGTTGTAATAATTATACTTTCTCTGAACGTGGTTCTCGAATCTGGGATTATGTAATGAATTTGAAATGTTTTGAAATTAAATGTGAAAGTTGTTTAATGATTTTAATTTTTTTTTTCCATATCCATGTGTTTTTGTTATATCAATGTATTTAACATTACTGTATTTGGTCACCGAGGATTAAAAACTATGGATGATTGCAGCATCTGTAGCCGTTAGTTTTGGGCCTCCAAGTAGGAGATGTTACAGGAGTGTTGTAGATCTAAAAACAATGTGCCGTTCATGATGCTTAATGTGTTGTATTTATAAGGGTGGATTTGAGGTGCATTTAATGAGGCAATTTATGATGTTTCCATGAGTATCTCGCCTCAAAGGAATATTCCCTAGAATTTGGAATATGCTTGATATCCTTCGACATATAAGCCGATTTCCTCTCTTATTTGTGTTGTGGAGCTAAGAAGTCAGTCTGGATGGACGTGGATGAGTAGGTAGCCAAGTTTACATGCTTCTTGGTTTGGTTCGGCATGCTCGGTCCGGTAGATGGCTTCCCTCTTGGCCCAGAGTGTGATGAGGTAAATGGTTAAAGCAGGTGGTTGGCATGCACATATGGTATACCCTCGAATAGAGGAATCTGCTTGGGGGGTGGCCAACCACCAAACTGGAAACTTTGTTAGGTGGGGGGACAACCACCGAACAGAGGATTCTGTTCAGTGGGTGGTTAACCACCGAACAGGCAATCCTGTTAGATGGGTGCCCAACCACTGAACATAGTATCTTGTTCGGTTGTGCCTTCCTCGAGTCTTCCGTCTTTGCATTGGCCCTTGCCTTGGCTCTTCCAAAGTCTAACCCAGTGGGTAAAACTGCACACAACTGTATGGTTTTTGACCATAAGTGTTTTACTAGCTAATAAGTAATATACACTTAGATGATGCATTTCACTCACCCGACATATTTCTAACCCCCACTATCATTTTTTTCATTTCGGTTATACTCTAATAGCTCGATAGGGTGGACTTATGGTGACATGGTGGCATGATGCAATTCACTTTCTATTAGTTTATTTCATTTATTCCCCAACATTCTGTTTTTTTCATGACTTGTATTTTTTGTGAGATTGTATTATTGATTACTACTATATTTTATTTCTTTTGCTGTGATTTTTCAGATTGTGTAGAATATTATAGGTTGCTCTGCAATTTATTTATATATTTTACCTCAATATGATCCACCGCCTGTAAGGTCTGCAATGTCAGCTTCTGATTATACGAGAATTGGGGTGTCATAGATGGTGGGCTGTAACACAATCTCCAATACGAACCCCAATTATACGATCCCAATGGTCAACTTATCCTGCCGGGTATACCTCACAATGCCTAAGCATGCACTACTCCGAAAGTATTGAGTTGCCTCTTCATTAACATTTGTTAGCCTACGCCCAACATTGAGTATACATCATAATGTCTGAGCCAATTTTCCCTTAAAACATCGAATAACCTCCCCATTGGTGCTTGTAATTATGCACAGCACCGAGTATACTTCACAATTCCTGAGTCCATTTTCCCTTAAAGCTTCGAGTGACCTCCTCGATAGTGTTTGTTTTCTCCAAAGCATTTAACTGTGACTGAATCGCATGTGAATGTCACATTTACAACTTCATAATGTTAGAACCCGCGGCGTCATGAAGTGTGATACTATTTCATCTCTTTTCATGATTTCATTCAGTTACATGGACTCTCCAAAGTCAAATAAGTTGGAATAATTTCACTGATCTGTACTATTTGGCCTGCAGCAGGTCTAGGTTTGATCAGGGCTTACTTCGGCCATTCAAATCTCTGACTTTTAATTCAGACATCTGACTTTGATTCCAAACGTTTGAATCATGTCGGATTTGGACTGATGACTTTATGTTTTGTATTTTTTAAAATTCAAACATCTGGTTATCAATTCAGACATTTGACTTAATGTTTCCAAGTCTTGTCTTTCTTGTTTTATTCGTCTTCTTTACGGATTCAATTATGGATGTAAGGAATCATTTTTAACAGTGTTTTGGGTACAATTTATATTTTCGTTTACGAAATTTTAGCTAGTTTATCCCAATGATTGTATATGACATTTCAACCAGCCCCCATGTATTCTAATCAATAATCTACGTATATTTTAAGGTTAATGGAACTGGTTCAAGTTAATTTCCAACGGTGTGTTCAGTTATTTTTTATTTATCAAAATTAACCAATATTTATCATACAAAAATCGAATTTATAGAAATAGGGATGAATTCCACTAGTTTACCATCTCCTCATGTTTTAATGGCTATATTATATTATCGCATAGTGTTTCTCCACCATTCTATCCATATAGATTCTCAATTGAAAATATAGTTCCAAATAAATTCATAATTGAATTTGTCAATTCAAATTCAAAAACCATATTTTAATTCAGCAACATATATAAGGAAATTAACTACTTGTTTACGTCATAACACATCGTAATCAATCCACTCATCTGGAAATGCTTTTTGAAGAGATTTCCCTTTTTAAATCCGATTCAAATTAATGCTTCACCTCCTTTGAATATCTTGTTGTTGATTTTATTTCCTTTTGCTTTCAATTTGGATTATCTACTCCATGATTTGTTTGTTTGCTTCTCTTTCTCTCTCATTAATTGATTTATTCTGTTTTTAATTTAGAAATCAGAAAAGAAATCAAGGAAAATAGTGTTTAGGATAAGAAATTTGGAGGATGATGAAGAAGAAAAGAACGTATTGAATTAGAGAGGCAGCGGCTAGGGTTAGACTGAAATGAGTGAGGCGTGGCTTTATATTATAGGTGAAGTCTGGGTCTAAGGAAAATTATTTCTTTATTTATATCCCTTTATCCTTACGTATATGCAAAATTTCTTTACTTTTAAAGAAAATAACGTTTATCTTTTTATAATGAATTTCATTAATTATAATTCAAATCAACTAATATTGTTTAATTATATTATATATATATATATATATATTATTAGCTATTATAAGGAATCATACCTTAATATTCAAGCATATAAATATATGTATGTATGTATGTATTGACATTAATTAGGAAACTTACTCTTTATTTGTAATTAGGCAATTAATTTGTAATTTATTGGTATTAAACTTCCAAAATTTCAAAACCAGATTTACCCTTTGTAGCATCCCCTACTTAGAGGCCCAAAACTAACTGCTATGGATGCTGCAGTCATCCATAGTTATTAATCCTCGGCGATCAAATATGATAATGTTAGATACATTGATATAACAAAAGCATATGGATATGGAAAATTGTTAAAATCATAAAACAACTTTCATATTTCATTTCAAATCATTTCAAATTCATTATATAATCCCAATACGAGAACTGTTTCTTGGAGATTTGACCAGGCAACTAGTGCTCGGCATCAGGTAGTGCTCGGCATTAGGTAGCACTCGGCATCAACTAGTGCTCGGCATCAGGTAGTGCTCGGCATTAGGTAGCACTCGGCATCAACTAGTGCTCGGCATCAGGTAGTGCTCGGCATCGGGTAGCACTCGGCATCAGGTAGTACTCGGCGCCCAGTAGAACTCGGCGACAGGAGTACTCGGCGTAGTACTCGACATCCAGTAGAACTCGGCGACAGGAGTACTCGGCGTAGTGCTCGACATCAAGTAGAACTCGGCGATAGTAGTACTCGGCATCCAGAGGCACGTTCGGCCTCGACTGACAACCATTATGCACTTCCCGCACATCGAACATACCGTTCGGCATAGAAAGGATCGTTCGGCATTATGGTGTTCGGCATATCTGGTTCGGCATGCAGCGACCACTATGCTTGGGCTAGAGTGTTCGGCTACCGAGCCCACCTGGGAAGTCCAGCCCATCTTTGTCTATAAATAGAGGGGCAGGGTCACAGTGAAGAGGGATCCTTTTTTGGGAGAGAAAACACCGGGGAGACTCTGCCATTTTCAAGACTCATCTTCTCTACTTAACAACTTCACTCAAGCATTTGATTCACGAATTGTATTTGTAATTAACTATAAAGGAAATCAATAAAGTTGAACAAAGTGGACGTAGGCAATTACGCTGAACCACTATAAACTTGGTGTTCTTACTTTCTGCATTTAAATTAGCATTGTCTTCTCTGTTTAATTTACTTTCATCACTTATATCTCTACACAATCTTTCTGAACGAGGTTAGTGACCAATTTTGGTGCTAACACTTTGGTGCTTTCACTGAGAATTGAATTCTCAGACCTCAAGGATCTGCTTTGAAGCTACTGGATTGAATAAATCCCCCAAAGAAGATCCGACTCACTGATAGGACATCCGTTGATTCTACTCAGAGTTCATACCGATAACTCTACAATGGCAGGACCACGTACCAGGTCAGCTTCTCATAATGCGGATGCCCGCGAGACAGCTAGCGTGCAACAAGCAGGACCTAGCAATCAACCAGCAATTCCGGGTGAAGGAATTGCCGCCCATGACCAAACTGCAGTTGTCGCCAGAATAGAGTTCAACGACTTGATGAGAGAGCTCAGGGAAAGCAGAAGACAACTAGGAGAGCAGATGCAAGCTAACGCCAACCTGATGGCACAACTCACTCAACAGCAGCAACAGAATGCTGGGGGGCAATCCTGCTCCTTATTCCTCATCTGACAGCTCTACTTCCTCTGATGAACCTCCCAGGCACAGACGCCGCAAGACTGAAGCTGTCGTTCAAACAGCTGGAGACCATGACCAAGCAAGAGCTGGAAACTTCAGGACAGGAGTACAAATGGAGGCTGGAGGCCCAGACCATCAGAACGCTCCAGAAAAGGCGTAGGCCGAACGCTCCAGAAAAGGCGTATGCCGAACGCTCCAGAAAAGGCGTATGCCGAACGCTCCAGAAAAGGCGTATGCCGAACGCTCCAGAAAAGGCGTATGCCGAACGCTCCAGAAAAGGCGTATGCCGAACGCTCCAGAAAAGGCGTATGCCGAACGCTCCAGAAAAGGCGTATGCCGAACGCTCCAGAAAAGGCGTATGCCGAACGCTCCAGAAAAGGCGTATGCCGAACGCTCCAGAAAAGGCGTATGCCGAACGCTCCAGAAAAGGCGCATGCCGAACGCTCCAGAAAAGGCGTAGGCCGAACGCTCCAGAAAAGGCGTATGCCGAACGCTCCAGAAAAGGCGTAGGCCGAACGCTCCAGAAAAGGCGTAGGCCGAACGCTCCAGAAAAGGCGTATGCCGAACGCTCCAGAAAAGGCGTATGCCGAACGCTCCAGAAAAGGCATATGCCGAACGCTCCAGAAAAGGCGTAGGCCGAACGCTCTTCCAGGCCGAACATACCTTTGGGCCGAACGCTCTTCCAGGCCGAACATACCTCTAGGCCGAACGCTCTTCCAGGCCGAACATACCTCTAGGCCGAACACTCTTCTAGGCCTACCATACCTCTACACCGAATGCCCTAATGCCGAACGGTATTGTATGCCGAACGACTCGGTTGTGCCGAACAGTGTGGATGCCGAACAGCTTTGGCCGAACCACTTCTGGACGATTCACTTTGGACAAACAGCCTTGGCCGAACAGCTTTGGCCGAACCACTCCAGGCCGATCCACTCTGCCGAACAGCCTTGTGCCGAATAGCTTTGGCTGAGCCACGTGCCAACACCGAACGCCCCAATGCCGAACGGTACTTCTGTATGACCGAACGGTACTTCTGTGCCGAACGAAGTATCCAGACCGATCCATGCACTGTATACCGATCTCTCTCTCTCAAAAAACAATCTGACTAGTCCATATACAAAAAATATATGGATCGGGTACGACCGAACCCTAGCCGCAGCGCAGTGCCTCCGGATAATGAGTTCAAAACTCAACTTAGTAAAGGAACATTCTATCCACTTCCCTGATATCCCATGATCGACCAGGGCATAGAGGATCTAGCGGCAGCTTATGAACGACATCAAGGGAACGGACAAGCAACCGCTATTCAAACGGTACTCCCAAAGGTTGGAGAACATAGATGATATGACTCTAGCAAACGCCAAGATGACTCAAGCATCCAAATACTAACAAGGGTATCATACTGATCACGTTTGAGGAAAGTCGACCTCCAGATATATTTTTGCAGCTAGTTAGCTAAAGAGCCTCCTACGACTATTGATCGTTTCTTTTACAAAATGAATCAGAACTAAAGTGAGGAGGAGTGGAGCAGACTAAGAAAAATAACAATGAAGGCCCGTTGGCTAAGGATGTAGATCCCAGTAGCCGAAACAAGACTTCAGAATTCAGCTCATATGCTCTTTGAAAGATTCAATTAACAACCTCTACTTGAAGACTCACGACTTGGAGTGGTACTGGAAACCAACCTCGAGAGAGTACACCAAATTCTAAAGAAAATCAGGGGAATGTTGTATATTCCCAAATGCTCACTAATCCTAACACGGTCGATTACAAACACCTACGAGGTGTGATCGAAAAGATGACCTGGAAAGGAAAGCTTCAATAGTATGTACAAGTCCTGCAGAATGGCGGGCAGCGAATATCCGATGCCTATTAATAAAGGGCTATGATTATCAATTGGACGGTTGACGGCCGACATCCTTTTGAAAGGAGCCAGGGTCGGAGTCGGATAGCGAGCACACGATGCTGCTTCACATATCAATGAGATTTACCATAATCTTCTTTGAATTATTTCCATTTCCATCTCTATTTCAATTGTTCTATGAACTACGACTAGCTTGAACTAAACTACTTTCAAAACGATGCAGGTGTCCAGGTACTCAGATGTGGTTGCCAACCAATCTACGCAGACTATGATCGGACGTGTGGAGTTACATCTGGACGAGAATAATTCTATTGCTCATCATCAACCATATGCCTTTGATTTGGGGCTATGGATTAAATACAATGTACAACATCACGATGCACGAAGAGATGAATTCCATCCTACAAGTGGAATTTATTCAAGTAGAGAGCGGCTGCGATACGACCAGCCACTCGCTAAGTGAAACTCGAGCTCGGGGGCAAGCCATCACATCAAGGCTAAAAATGGGTTGATACACGACGATCCTTCGCACAACTCCGTACTCCCAGAGTGCGAGACGGAGTATAAACATCTACTCAACTCCATACTCCCAGAGTGCGAGACGGAGTATAAACATACATCAACTCCATACTCCCAGAGTGCGAGATGGAGTATAAACATTAATCAACTCCATACTCCAAGAGTGCGAGACGGAGTATAAACATCTACTTAACTCCGTACTCCCAGAGTGCGAGACGGAGTATAAACATTAATCAACTCCGTATTTCCAGAGTGCGAGACGGAGTATAAACATCTACTCAACTCCATACTCCCAGAGTGCGAGACGGAGTATAAACATACATCAACTCCATACTCATCCCCAAAACTGGGGGCAGAACCAAAGCAAAGCATGCTAGTTGAACATTTGTCTAAAAGAAGATTGCAACGAAACGATTAAAAGACGACTGTCAAGCAATCAACTGAACGGAAATATTCAGCATGAAAGACTGCGGTTTTTCAAAGCACGTCATGTTTACACAAGACGTCCTTTGGGGGGCAAATGTTATCCCGCCTTTTGGCAAGGCCGTGACACCAAGAACTTGATTAGAAACCAGTGACAGTTCGTCTTGGAGATCGGTTACACAAAGGCTCACTATGGATATCGATGGATTTTGTCCGAGTCTGGATTGAGCCACGATTAACAAGACATAACAATCAAAGCCAGGGAAGCCAATGTTCCAAGTTTCAAGACGATCCGAGTTCGTATGCTCAACTTATGATCGATTCGAACAACCGACCATCCATCCATCAACCTCCACATTTGACTTGGAGACCTAAACTACTTGGAATGAATATGGCCCGATCATCCACTCCAATCGAGTCATAGAACAAAGTTCAACAAAATACAGATACCCCTCATGAAGCTCAGTGACGCCGGGATCTGTCTAAAGTGGACGTGATTTGATCATCTACACATCAAATCCTACCCTGAACACGAAAGGTTGTTCGAAAGCCCAACTTGAAGTAGCTATGGTAGACTGCGTACTCGCTAACCATCGCTGTCAATATATGGACACGACCGCACCTTGGAACATATGCAACTTACTTTGTCTACTCAACAATATATTATCCATATTTTCTAGAAGGAGATACAGAGAAAATTGTAAGAGATTTGGCTATCTAACCCAACATGGATGTGATCTAACCATCCGTCATATACCTCCTTCCTTGACTTGATTGGAAGAGCTATAATCACCAAGCGGACGAGAGTCGATCGTCCATTTTTCAAATTCCATCCCTTATCCTAGGGGGCAGAATCCTATTCCGTGAGCAAACGTGGTTCGATTGTTCATTCAACGACATTAGCCTCGATGTAGTAGATGAATACAAATTAAAGAATGGAAATGTGACTGCTCTCAACTTAAACCTCCAAGTCCCCAGATTGCGGACTGGAGTACTCTAAGTCCCCAGAGCGCGGACTAGAGTACAAATGACTTAAAACTCTAAGTCCCCAAAGTGCGGACAGAAGTACTCTAAGTCCCCAGAGCGCGGACTAGAGTATAAACGACTCAAACCTCCAAGTCCCCAGAGCGCGGACTGGAGTACTCTAAGTCCCTAGAGCGTGGACTAGAGTATAAACGACTTAAACCTCCAAGTCCCCAGAGCGCGGACTGGAGTACTCTATGTCCCCAGAGCGCGGAATAGAGTATAAAAGACTTAAACCTTCAAATCCCCAGAGCGCGGATTGGAGTACTCTAAGTCCCCAGAGCGTGGACTAGAGTATAAACGACTTAAACCTCCAAGTCCCCAGAGCGCGGACTGGAGTACTCTATGTCCCCAGAGCGTGGAATAGAGTATAAAAGACTTAAACCTTCAAATCCCCAGAGCGCGGATTGGAGTACTCTAAGTCCCCAGAACATGGACTAGAGTATAAACGACTCAAACCTCCAAGTCCCCAGAGCGCGGACTGGAGTACTCTAAGTCCCCAGAGCGTGGACTAGAGCATAAACGACTTAAACCTCCAAGTCCCCAGAGTGCGGACTGGAGTACTCTAAGTCCCCAGAGCGCGGACTAGAGTATAAATGACTTAATCCTCCAAGTCCCCAGAGCGCGGACTGGAGTACTCTAAGTCCCCAGAGCACAGACTAGAGTATAAACGACTTAAACCTCCAAGTCCCCAGAGTGCGGACTGGAGTACTCTAAGTCCCCAAAGCGCGGACTAGAGTATAAATGACTTAAACCTCTAAGTCCCCAGAATGCGGACTAGAGTATAAACGACTTAAACCTCCAAGTCCCCAGAGCACGGACTGGAGTACTCTAAGTCCCCAGAGCGCGGACTAGAGTATAAAACGACTTAAACCTCCAAGTCCCCAGAGTGCGGACTGGAGTACTCTAAGTCCCCAGAGCGCGGACTAGAGTATAAACGACTAAAACCTCCAAGTCCCCAGAGTGCGGACTGGAGTACTCTAAGTCCCCAGAGCGCGGACTAGAGTATAAACGACTTAAACCTCCAAGTCCTCAGAGCGCGAACTAGAGTACTCTAAGTCCCCAGAGCGCGGACTGGAGTATAAATGACTTAAACCTCCAAGTCCCCAGAATGCGGACTGGAGTACTCTAACTCCCCAGAGTGCGGACTCAAATATAAGCGAATCGGATCTCCAAGTTCCCTGAATATGAACTATGACACAAATAACTTGAATTTGTCAAATCCCTGATATATGGGCTAGAAAGTATTCTAAGTTCTCGAAGCACAAAATGGAAGTTCAACGACTCCCGAAGAGTTTCCGAGTTATATGAAGATGGACTAAGAAGTCTATGTTACTCACAACTGCTTGGATTAAAATCACAATCACAAAGAAAACTGAACAATAAGAGTCTTTTGTAAGACAGAAAAAGAAACTAAATCTTATTCAGAAATGAGTTTCTATTACAACCCCTCCAAAGTTCAGGGTCGACATTCTATTTACAAGGACTAAGGAAATAGATGAAAATAATTACATGACTTAAACTAACTCTTGTTGAACGAGGATAGTAATCACTTCTTGTGCTTCTTCAACTTCTTTCCAGACGGCTCCTCTCTAGAGCATTTACCCTTGGTACTCTTCTTTGATAGAGGGGTAGCAACTGAAGGAGTACGGGGGCCTTCCATGGGCTTGGACCCGCCAGGAAGGATGACCTTCAATGGCTTGTTCAAAGGATCGTCCAAGTCCACAACTCGGGGCTCTACTATGACCTTGACCGTCTGCTCCTTCTCTTTCTCGAGCCGCTCCTCCACGCTCAATTCAGATGTGTGCTCAGAGGCGCCTGTAATTTCTACTTCATAACCCCCATCAGTAGGAGAGGAGGTTTCAGGCTTGTCTTCATCAAGCGCTCCGATCACCTGAGCGTCTGGACCAGAATCCCCCCTACGTGAGTGGCTTCACTTGTTTTCTCCTCCACTTCCTTGGCGACATCGCTCCTCGGAGTGGGCTCGGGGTCAGAACGGTCTGCACAAAATCGTGGAAAACAAGCATTGGAATGCAATAGTCCTGCATAAAGAATAATGACTTTCGAAATCTCAAAGAGAATCTTAAAGAGAAGGATTATCTACCAGGTTTAGGCAAACTCTCAGCCATCCGGGGGGTCTCACCCTCTAGAACGGGAGACAGAATGCGGACTAAAGTACTCTAAGTCCCTGAGTGCGGACTAGAGTATAAATGACTCAAAAATCTCTACGTCCCCAGAGTGCGGACTACAGTACTCTCAGTCCCCAAAGCATGGACTAGATTATAGACGACTTCATAAAAATCCCTAAATCCGAGAAGCGGACCAAATTACTCTAAGTTCCCAGAGTGCGAACTAGAGTATAAACGAGTTGACGAAAATCTCTGCGTCTCGAACTGTGGACTAAAGCATAAACCGTTCGACAAATCTCTAGGTCCCCGGAGTGTGGACCGAAGCATGAACACAAATTGGGCGCGAGTCAACAGGGGGGGAGAATAACACTAAGTCACCAGAATGCAGAGTGGTGTATAAACATCGATAAATAGACGAGTGGATGCCGACCATTTTCTATTCCGCAAACTTCAGCCTGGAATCGACATGAGGATTATTAACCCGCTGAGGATGGAGTTCGACCATCCAACTAGTGACCTGGCCAAATCAATGCCAGGGGCAGGGGTACAAAACACTAAAAAGCCGAATACGACAGCTTACTATAGCTCTAGCGTGGCGTTCTTTATAACTTGAGGCAGCGACTGCAGGGAGGCCTCAATACAGAACCAATTGAAACGGCATCCAAAGCTATGAGCAACCCACTATATCATACCTCAGACCAAGGGTCAATGCCGATCCGCACCAAGCACATACGAATGTGACTCAAATGTTTGTTGAAAAACTATAACCCCCAGAGTATGGAAAGAAGGGTAAACCACGAATACTTGGTCAAAAATTCTCCAGCACCCTCGTTCGATTCGTCAGGAGGAGTATGAAACTGGATGAGCATAACTCAACTGCATTTGTAGCCAACTTTACCTCGAGATCTGATTACAGAGCATGAACCAAAGTGGACGTGGATGACCATCCACTGTCCAAATTACGCCATGAAACTTACGTGGCATCGAAGTATTCCTCTTGGAATGAAAAACCACGATAAAATCCAAGATAGGCGAGACCTAGTCTCCCATCGACTAACATGATCCCACGATTCAATGGGAAAGAGAGTAAAGCTAAAGTGGGCGTGGTTGGCCTTCCTACTTATCAGTATATGCCCCAGACCTGGGGGCACGAGCAAGAAGCAAGATGAATGTGAACCGACTTTTCACCAATCACCTCTATGTCTTTGGAGTTTAGGTGAAAACATATACATAGCTAGGACGAGACTCAACCGTCCATGCAGTACATTTATCAACCCGAGACTGGGAGAAGACGCATGGTCATCCAAAAATTGGCTACGATAGCTTAGTATTAAAACTTGTGTATAGTGCTTACAGCTACTCAAGGCAACGACCGAAAGGATGCCTAGAGATAGAATCATTAAATCAATGCCAAAGCTTGTGGGCAACTGACTGTCACTCCAACCCGAAGGGCGAGTGAAGGATCATGAATGCATTGAATAGAAAATGCGTTACTCGAATATACAGGCAAATTCAAACTCATGGCAAGATCCAGCTATGCAGTTGCACGCAACTCGAGGCTGGCCCCTACTCGACGTTTCCTTCAACGCGCTTTTAAGCCTGATCTTTGGCCATTTGCTGATAATCTATTAGAGCATTCAGAGCCCTTCGCTATTAGGCTCAATAACTCATGACAAGACTCTAGGATTCGACTAGAGTAACCATCAACATTGGCCGTCCCAACCATATTTCACATTGAATGTTATGATAGTTACATCTTTACTCAAAGAATCTGGGATGGCACCTGCTAATCTGACGGTCGACATTACAACCAGCCATGGCGACCCTTTCCGGGCGCTGAATATCGGATCACAGCTCAGTGCAGTGATGATAAAAGAATTAGTTGAATTTTTCTGAATAAATGATGATATCTTCCCTTGGACCCATTCTGACATGCATATGTGATTTCATTAACTATCGCGAGCCATGCATTGGATATCAACCCGAAGCTACAAAAGCTAGCACAATCTCTATTGATTTCATCGTGAAAGATCCACTCTTACTTTTAGGCTCACCCCATCAACGTCTACGCCTACCAGCCGTTGCGACAGGGCACACAATGACCTGAGACGTCTGAAAGACTACTTAAATAGAATATCGAACTAAGCTAATTCAATATCACTTATTTCCCACGAAGGGCTATCCAAGGACGGAAATTAGCAGACCTCACACCCAAATTCACTACCTCAGATGACTATTCGAAGAGTAGCAGAGAACCGACCATAAGATGGAAAATGTACGAGGATGGAGCATCCAATGATCAATGTTATGGCTTGATAATGACTCCTGAGGAACGATCAATCTGCTACGTCCTAAAACTCGATTTACCTGTAACAAACAACGATGCTTAGTATGAGGCCTTGACTGTCAGCCTCAAACATGCTAGAGGATTTGAAGTGAAAACTTTACATATCTTTTGTGATTCTTGATTGGTAGTATACAAATTTAAGGAAGTTGATCTTGCTAGGGGGCATTGTCTTGCTCCTTATCTCGGCCAAGTCCAAGAGCTACTAACCGACTTCACATATTACATCATTACACACGTACTCAGCGAACAAAATGAAAAGGTGTCATGGTTGACTCCTATCAAAGACTATCTACAATGAGGAATTCTTACTGAACGGAGGAATGGAAAACGACAGATCCTCCTCAAAGCTTCACGCCAAATCATCTAAGAATAATTCATGTGTCAAAAGGAGTTTATCCATCCCCGTGCTTCGGCATATCGCCCATAATGATATCTGGAGCAAAGTCTATGAAGTAGAATGCGGTAATAACATCAGGGGGAAAACCATGATAAAGAAGATACTCTGCTACAGGTATTACTGGCCAACCATCAACCCAGATGCGGTTGATCATGCTAGACAATGTGACGAGTGCAAGATGTTTGCAAAAAGTCCGGGAACCCCGCCGATGGAAATTAGTCAAATGGCTAGTTCATAGCCGTTTGCCACTTGGGGGCACTAAAATCATCTTCTTGTCGATCCTAAAGGTGGTGCGAAATACACCATCATAGCAGTTGATTACGTCACCAAATGGGCAGATGAAGAACTCTTAACCACGACGAAGATGAAGAAAATAATCAACTTCTTTATCCGTAACGTCATCTGTCCTTATGACCTTCCATGATCCATTATAACTGCAAATGGACAGGTCGAAGCTGTGAACAAAATCATAGAGTTTGTACTGAAGAGAGGTTTGGAAAACTCCTCAAGTGGCTGATTGCAACCCTTATTTCACAGAAAATACAAACAAGGAATCGCGATTGAATTGCAATTAAACTAGATGGAGTTGGCGACGACTTATACGCATCCGAGAGCCAATGGCAAGAACATGTACCCGAACGTGCATGTGTACGTCCGAAAAAGTACGACTTCTTGAAATCAATAGAAATTGAATTCTCACTAAGGGTTATTAAGAGAAGACTAGATCATATAGCCGAAGCCTAATAGCTCTGCAGAATCAGACACGGATGACCACTGATATTCTCAAGAAGGCATCTCCATTAGAATTTATTCAAGGATTTGAAACGAGACATGGAGGATACATAGTTCAAAGCGTATTACGTGCAGTCACGTAATACACTTTGGGGGGCAAGTGTTTCCTGGAGATTTGACCAGGAAACTAGTGCTCGGCATCAGGTAGTGCTCGGCATTAGGTAGCACTCGGCATCAACTAGTGCTCGGCATCAGGTAGTGCTCGGCATTAGGTAGCACTCGGCATCAACTAGTGCTCGGCATCAGGTAGTGCTCGGCATCGGGTAGCACTCGGCATCAGGTAGTACTCGGCGCCCAGTAGAACTCGGCGACAGGAGTACTCGGCGTAGTACTCGACATCCAGTAGAACTCGGCGACAGGAGTACTCGGTGTAGTGCTCGACATCAAGTAGAACTCGGCGATAGTAGTACTCGGCATCCAGAGGCACGTTCGGCCTCGACTGACAACCATTATGCACTTCCCGCACATCAAACATACCGTTCGGCATAGAAAGGATCGTTCGGCATTATGGTGTTCGGCATATCTGGTTCGGCATGCAGCGACCACTATGCTTGGGCTAGAGTGTTCGGCTACCGAGCCCACCTGGGAAGTCCAGCCCATCTTTGTCTATAAATAGAGGGGCAGGGTCACAGTGAAGAGGGATCCTTTTTTGGGAGAGAAAACACCGGGGAGACTCTGCCATTTTCAAGACTCATCTTCTCTACTTAACAACTTCACTCAAGCATTTGATTCACGAATTGTATTTGTAATTAACTATAAAGGAAATCAATAAAGTTGAACAAAGTGGACGTAGGCAATTACGCTGAACCACTATAAACTTGGTGTTCTTACTTTCTGCATTTAAATTAGCATTGTCTTCTCTGTTTAATTTACTTTCATCACCTATATCTCTACACAATCTTTCTGAACGAGGTTAGTGACCAATTTTGGTGCTAACAAGAACCATGTTTAGAGAAAATATAATTATTACAACATACGCCAAGAGCGACATATGAAGATGCCCCCTTAGATGATCATAGTATATAACTAGGAAATAAACATAGCAAAATAAAAATAGAAAAGTACTCTAAATAGCTATCATGCCTCTTGCACGTCTCCGAAAGCTTATTCGTCTAAAGAGGTATTCGAAAACCTCAACTCTCAAACTACTCAAAATCAATTGAGCACCCGAGAGTTTAAGGGGAAAACATAAACTTTGAGTCAGACATAAAGCCTGGTATGAATAATAATCTACCATCTCAAACCATTTAGATATCTAGTAAGAACATGCCGCTTAGTGGAACGGGTTTCCCCTTACTAGTATCTTAATCAAAACTTTATAAAACCATATACTGTGTTCATGCATCTACAATGGTTAAAACATAGTAATTCAAAATATTATGATGATATGCAAACAAATAAATCAATTCTGGATTACCCATCCCCATTCATTTTTGACTATCGATCTCAGTTATAGTTTCTAGGGTCACTATTAACCTAACAGTTTTCATGGGCTAACTAATAACTTTTTTAATACTTATGGACTACCTATCTTGTTTTATAGTTTTCATGGGATAACTAAGAACCTATTGGCCCCCAATAACTTCATTGTTTCATGTGTTCTCCCTAAACCTATTGGTATCTTCAATAACTTCCTTTTTATCCTAGTTTTCATGGGTTGAACAAGAACCTATTAGCCCCTTCCAATAACTCTTAATAATCATAGTTTTCATGGGTTTGCTATGAACCTATCTATCTGACAACTTCTTTAACTAGTATTTAGGCATCCTATATTATGTTCTATCTGACCTCCTCGATGCAATTCTACTCATTTAGGAGTTAACTCAATTTATATTCACTATTGAGTCAACCTAGCTGGTTATTCTGCCCCTTTTCCCCCAAAATACAATAATGGGACCATACTAAAGTGAATATGTATATTAGAAGAAGCAAACATAATAACATAATAATACCAACACTAATATCCTTGAAATAAATTTCATATAAAACATGGTTAATCCCTTTAACCTATTATTTTATCAAGGAAAGCTTCTTCAAAAACTCCAATTTAAAAGCATTTAAAAGCTCATTTATAATGCTATGGGTTTTTCTTTTAAAAATTGAAATTGGGTTCTTTGTTTTGAAAACTAAGGCTTTCGAAACCTCTAATCTTTACTTTAGAAACCATTGGAAAACTTCCTTCTGAAAGCTTTTCGAAACACTTTAAAACCTTTCTTTCAAAACCTTTCGAATGTATTAAAGTATTACCTTTCAATTATAGAAACTTAGCTTCGAAACCATTGGAAAGTACCCCTTTCGAAAACATTGGGTTCATCTTTAAAAATAGCTTTTGGGTCAAAGTGAATATATATATATGAAAGTACCCCTTTCGAAACCTTTAATCTTTATATAAAATTGTTTGGGAAAAATTGATGGCTTCCGAAACATCCTTTCGAAAGCTCAAAACATTTAAGTAAAACATTTGAAGGATAGCTTCGAAACCCCCTTCGAAACCATTGCCTTCGAAACCCTTGAATCCTTTAAAAAGCTTTTAGGAAGTGGCTTAGTACAAGTATAAAACAGAGCTACCTTTCGAAAGCATTAATGACTTCAATCCCTTCGAAAGGCTTAGGAACAACAGAAGGTATTGACTTGGTCGAAACTACTCTTTTCGAAAGCATTTATTTTAAAATAAGTAACTCATTCAAAAGCTACTAATTAAACATGAAGCGGCAACCTCTTTCGAAAGCAATTTAGAAAGACCCCTTCAAAAGCATCTGTTTTGACTCCTTTGAAAGCATTTAGTAAGAAAAATCAAGCGCATTTCTTTAGGAGGTAAAACGAAGGTTTCGACCCCATCGAAAGCAAGGGTTCCGACACTATGTCATCCGTCTTTCTCCAATCCACTACGTACCAATGTTTGATACCTTGTGTATTGGTTTTGGCTTAGTTAGTTTCGACCTGGTAGGTTTCGACTTGGTTGAAGACGGAAGCATGGGGTCGAAAGGTGGCTTTTAAAAGAGGCGGAACATATTTCTGAATAAAGTCATATTTAATGCCATTTAAAGTGAATACTTTATAACTAACCTACCTATTTGTAAACATTTGGTTGATTGCCACAACTTTTCAAATTCCTACAAAAATAACTGCCGCATAATTTCAAATCTAAACATGGATTAATTTAACAAATAAGCCCTTCCATTAAGCAAAACCAATAAAATAATTAAGTCCTTCATCTAAAATAATTTTATTTCCATAGTAAATTACTTAGGAAAATCCCCAAAAATTACATAAATTTACTTTCATTATGTTATCTAACATATAAAAATTCCAGACCTAAATTCTTCATAAAATAAATCGAAATAAATTTCTAAACCCAATTATACGTATTTTCCTTTCAAAATCCATAATAAATTTTCCATAGCTTGGAAAATTATAAAAATTAAAACTCATCTCCAAAATCATGTTTTACATAACATATGGTTTCCTCATAGCATTCGAAATTCATTAAATCGATTTTACCCTTAAAACCATATAAAACTATATTCATTCAATATTGTTTAAATCAAACGTGTTTTGAAATCGAGGCATATCATTAACAAAATCATCATTATATTGGATTTAATCTTAAACCCGAAAATCAAATGATCATAAAAATAAAATAGAGATGATTTAGATTATTATTCACCTTGATTAAGATAAGGACTTTGTGATTTTATTGAGATTAATCTTCCTTGCTTTAATTCCTTGGCTTTATATCGATCTTCTCTTCTTTTCTCCTAAGTAATGGCTAGCTTTGCTCTTCTTTGTTTACGTTTGTTTTGTAAAAATGAACGTGAATATGAATAAAACGAGAATATAAGGTAATGGTATGGCAATTTCCTAATAAGCCTTTGCGTTAATTAATTAGCATATATATCCATTTATAAGCCCATTTATTTAGTTAAGCACGGCCTCTAATTTATTTTCAAATCTCAATCCCCTTATCACTCTAATATTTTCATTATTCTATTTAATTTATCTAATTAAATCTCTTGAATAATGTTATTAAAAATTATGGGTGTTACAGGCTCCCTCCTTAAAGAATTTCGTCCTCGAAATTTAGTAAGGGCTAAATACTAAACATAGCAATCATCTGTAACAACTCCTAACAACCATACTCGCCTACTTAACTAGCAACTATCTATATAAATCTAATATAGACATACCCTTAAAGCAGATCAGGATAAGTATCTCTAATATTGCCTTCTGTCTCCCAAGTACAGCCCTTCTTGTTCTCGCTCCATTGAACTTTCACCATTCTGACTATCTTGTTCCTCAATCTTTTCTCATCTTTTGCCACAACCCGAACTGGTTGTCTAACAAAAGTCAAATTTGGTTCTACTATCAAATCTTCCAACCCTGTTGGAGGAATAGTAGTCTCTGGATCATGCACATACTTGCGAAGATGAGACACATGAAACATGTTATGGACACTTGCCATACTACTCGGCAACTCTACTCTGTATGCGAGCTTTCCAATCCTCTCTATAATCTGGAATGGACCAACATATCTCGATACCAGTTTTCCTGACTTTTCAAATCATACCACACCCTTCATCGGTGATACCTTAATGAAAACATTATCTCCAACTGAGAACTCTAGGTCTTTACGCCTCTTATCTGCGTAACTCTTCTGTCTGGACTAAGCTTCCTTCATCCTTTCTCGGATTAATTCAATTTTCTATGTCGCCTCTCTAACTAGATCTGGACCTAAGACTAATTTGTCTCCAGTCTCCAACCAACATGCTGGTGATTTTGCATGGTCATCCATACAAAGCTTCAAAAGGCGTCATTCCTATACTAGTCTGATAAATATTAGTATAGGAAAATTCCTAAGATCCACCAAAATCCAATACACAAGCTCTCAATAAATCCTTGAGTACCTTATTGATTCTCTCTGTCTGCCTATCTGTCTGAGGGTGATATGCAGTACTCATACTAAGCTTGGTACCTAGTACTTCCTATAGACTCTTCCAGAATTCACAAGTGAACAAAGCTTCTCTATCACTGACTATATTACTAGGAATACCATGTAGTCTAACTATGTTCTTCATGAACAACTTAGCTAAAACTGGTGCCGTCGTAGTTGACTTAACTAGAGCGAAATGGGCATGCTTGGTCAACCTGTCCACTATAACCCGTATACTTTCATTTCCTCTATTTGACCTTAGCAAACCGTCTATAATATCCATGGATATCGAATCTCATTTCCAAACTGGATTCTCCAAAGGCTGAAGCAACCTACTTGGGTTCTAATGTTCGGCCTTTACTTGTTGACAGTTCGCATATTGCCTAACCCACAAGCCAACATCCCTCTTCATACCTTCCCAATAGAAGCTCTTCTTCGCATCTTGATACATCTTGATTCCTCCAGGATGGATCGTAAATTTGAACCGATGACATTCTTCAAGAACTTCGTTCCTTAAGTCCTCAACATTTGGAACACAAAACTGTCCCTTCTTTCTCAACCATCCTCTCTGGTCAGGACTAAAATCCCTTAGATCATCTATCTCATTTCCAACCTCAAGCCTTCTAATCCTCTCGGCTAATACTGGATCCTCATTTTGCTTAGTAGCAATCCTTTCGATCAATACTAGTCTAAGAGATAAGGGAATGTGTACTTATATATATATATATCAAATATAGGTATGTTACTACAGCGTTAACCCAACCCCCGATCTTATTTTCTGATTCATTGGATTATGTTTTGAAATTCTTTTAGGTTTAAATTTCTTTTAAGTTTCATAAACCTATGCTCTGACATCAACTTGTAACATCCCCAACTTGGAGGCCCAAAACTAATGGCTACGGTTGATGCAGTCATCCGTAGTTATTAATCCTTGGCGACCAAATACGGTAATATTGCATACATTTATATAACAGAAGCACATGGATATGGAAAAATTTTTAAATCATAAAACAACTTTCACATTCCATTTCAAATTCATTACATAATCCCAATACGAGAACCACGTTCAGAGAAAATATAATTATTACAACATACGCCAAGAGCGACATATAAAGATGTCCCCTTAGTTGATCAGAGTATATAACTAGGCAATTAAACAACTTTGCCTTTACAACAAAACATAGCGGAATCAAAATAGAAAAGAACTCTAAATAGCTATCATGCCCCCTGCACATCTCTGGAAGCTTATTCGTCTAAAGAGGTACCTAAAAATCTCAACTCTCAAACTACTCAAAATCAATTGAGCACCCGAGACTTTAGGGGGAAAATATAAACTTTGAGTTAGACATAAAGCCTAGTATGAATAATAATCTACCATCTCAAACCATTTAGATATCTAGTGAGATCATGCCACTTAGCGGAACGGGTTTTCCCCTCACTAGTATCTTATTCAAAAATTTATAAAACCATATACTGTGTTCCTGCATCTACAATGGTTAAAACAAAGTAATTCAAAATATTATGATGATATGCAAACAAATAAATCAATTCTGGATTACCCATCCCCATTCATATTTGACTATCGGTCTCTGTTATAGTTTCTAGACTCACTATTAACCTAATGGTTTTCATGGGTTGCCTAATAACCTATTTTTCATAGTTTTCATAAGATAACTAAGAACCTATTGGCCCCTGCCAATAAATTCATTATTTCATGGGTTCTCCCTGAACCTAATGGTATTTCCAATAACTTCCCTCTATCCTAGTTTTCATGGGTTGACTAGGAACCTATTGACTACTGTCAATAACTTAATCCAAATATAGTTTTCATGGGTTCACTACAAACCTATTGACCCCTGCCAATAACTCTTTGTAATCATAGTTTTCATGGGATTACTATGAACCTATCTATCTGACAACTTCTTTAACTAGTATTTAGCCATCCTATATTTTGGTCTATTTGACCTCCTAGATGCAATTCTACTCATTCAAGAGTTAACTCAATTTATATACACTACTGGATTAACCTAGCTGGCTATCTCTGCCCCCTTTTTCTCCAAAATATAGTTATGGGTCCATATTAAAGTGAATATGTATATTAGAAGAAGAAAATATAATAACATATAATACCAAAACATGTGGTCTAATATCCTTGAAATCAATTTCATATAAAACATGGTTAATCCCTTTAACCTATTATTTTATCAAGGAAAGCTTCTTCAAAAACTCCAATTTAAAAGAATTTAAAAGCTCTTTTATAATGCCATGGGTTTTACCTTTAAAAATTGAGATTGGGTTCTTTGTTTTGAAAACTAAGGCTTTTGAAACCTTTAATCTTTACTTTAGAAACCAATGGAAAACTTCCTTTCAAAAGATTTTAAATCTTCTTTTCAAAAAACTAGACACCTGCCTTTCGAAACACTTTAAAACCCGTTTTTCGAAACCTTTCGAATGTATTAAAGTATTACCATTCAATTATTGAAGCTTAGCTTCAAAACCATTGGAAAGTACCCATTTTGAAAACATTGGGTTCATCTTTAAAGATAATTTTTGGGCCAAAGTGAATATATATATGGAAGTAACCCATTTGAAACCTTTAATCTTCATATAAACTTGTTTAGGGAAAATTGATGGCTTCGGAACGATCCTTTCGAAAGCTCAAAACATTTAAGTAAAACATTTGAAGGATAGCTTCGAAACCCCCTTCGAAACCATTGCCTTCGAAACCCTTGAATCCTTTTGAAAGCTTTTAGGAAGTGGTTTGGTATAAGTATAAAACAAAGCTACCTTTCGAAAGCATTGATGACTTTAATCCCTTCGAAAGGCATAGGAATGGCATAAGGTTTCGACTTGGTCAAAACTACTCTTTTCGAAAGCATTGATTTTAAACTAAGTAACTCATTCGAAAGCTACTAATTAAATAAGAAGCGGCAACCCCTTTCGAAAGCAATTTAGAAAGACCCCTTCGAAAGCATCTGTTTTGACTCCTTTGAAAGCATTTAGTAAGAAAAGTCAAGCGCATTTCTTTAGGAGGTAAAACGAAGGTTTCAACCCCATCGAAAGCAAGGGTTCTGACGCCATGCCATTCGCCTTTCTCCAATCCACTATGTACCAATGTTTGATACCTTATGTATTGGTTTCGGCTTAGTCAGTTCCGACCTGGTCAGTTTCGACTTAGTTGAAGGAGGAAGCATGGAGTCGAAAGGTGGCTTCTAAAAGAGGCGGAACATATTTTCTAAATAAAGTCATATTTAATCCCATTTAAAGTGAATACTTTATACCTAACCTGCCTATTTATAAACATTTGGTTGGTTGCCATAACTTTACAGATACTTTACAAATTCTTTACAAAAATAACTGTCGCATAATTTCAGATCTAAACATGGTAATTTAAATAAGCCCTTCCATTAAGCAAAACTAATAAAACAATTAATTCCTTCATCTAAAATAATTTTATTTTCATAGTGAATTACTTAGGAAAAATCCACAAAAATTATAGAAATTCACCTTCATTATGTTATCTAACATATAAAAATTTCAGACCCAAACTCTTCATAAAATAAATCAAGATAAATTTCTAAGCCTAAGTATTTTCCTTTGAAAATCCATAATAAATTTTCCATAGCTTGGAAAATTATAAAAATTAAAACCCATCTCCAAAATCATGTTTTACATAACATATAATTTCCTCATGGCATTCGAAATTCATTATAATCGGTTTTACCCTTAAAACCATATAAAACTATATTCAAACAATCTTGTTTAAGTCAAACATGTTATAAAATCCAAGCATATCATCAACAAATCATCATTATATTGGATTTAATCTTAAACCCGAAAATCAAATGATCATAAAAACAAAATAGAGATGATTTAGATTATTATTCACCTTGGTTAGGATAAGGACTTTAAGATTTGATTGAGATTAATCTTCCTTACTTTAATTCCTTAGCTTTAGATCGATTTTCTCTTCTTTTCTCCTAAGTAATGGTCGGCTTTGCTCTTCTTTATTTTCGATTATTTGTGTTTTGTGAAATGAATATGAATGGGAATAAAATGAGAATATAAGATAGTGGTGTGGCAATTTCCTAATAAGCCCTTGTGTTGATTAATTAGCATATATAACCATTTATAAGCCCATTTATTTAGTTAAGCATGGCTTTTAATTTATTTTCAAACTCAATCCCCTTATCACCCTAATATTTACATTATTCTATTTAATTTATCTAATTAAATCTCCTGAATAATGTTATTTAATTTATCTAATTAAACTGGAGAAAATAGCTCAACTCCTCTTCTAATTTTGATTTTACTTAAGCCGTAAAATTTTAGTTATGATATTATTCCTCCAATCCTCTAACGATTATGATACCAATGTGTCATTTTTCTAAGCCTGCAAGAATTTTATCCTAAGTTCTATAGCGTACAGTAGTAGACATTCAAGCATTCAAATATAGTAATCCTATTCAATTAATCTATTCAAACATAGAAACCAAAATAATAAATCTAGGTGTAGTCCTGAATTTAAGTGAAATCCTAGATTTTTTTTATTCTTATCTTTTTTTTAGTATTGAAAGTAATAGACTAGGTGATAAATCATTCACATGCTTATGCAACACTACTATATACCCTTAAATCAATACTTCACAATAGCTTTCTTAAATAAATAGTCTCTCTTCAATCTGATGGATGACAAAAAAACTTATACCATCCTCTTTCTAAAATCTTAAAGAAATCTCTCAATCTCATTTGCATGAAAATTGTCTCTGCATTCTAAGTGCACGAAATTGTAATATCATTTACTTAATAAGAACCCAAATCATTGAATTAACCACTCCTTGTGTAATCTTAACTCCAGCTTCATTTAGGATACCTTTTATAATTTGAACTTCCAAATTTTACCATTCCTTAATGTAAACTCATTCATGGGAACTTTCCCAAACATAACTTCTCACCATTTTACTTCAAATGTACTATGGTTGAGACGACTCAAGATGGGATGGTCTCTTACCATATTTATCCAATGGACATAATGTTTAATACTTATTTAGGGTCATACCCAAAACTCATCTAGGTACATCTAAAATGGACGATGTCCTAGCCTAGTGAAGGTGATATGGAACTTTTGTCACCTCAGCCCCAAATAGTATACTTATAGTGATGACAACAACTCATGTATCAATACTTCTAAATATCGCGATAGAAATTATGCCATAAGACGAAAACCTACTTGCCTAGTATCTATATATTCCTAAGCAAAAAGCAACATGTGTGGCATAACATTTGTAACACCCTAAAAATTTAACCGAAAATTTAATAAAATAATTAAATGTAACGACCCGCCCTTTCGACCGTTGAAAGTCGGCACTTAATACATCCCCGGTATTAAAATGCCAAGCATCCAAGTGCCAGAAAGGCAAACTGTTAGGGGAAAAACAAGAAAATATAATCTCATAATGCAACGACAACATATAATTTAACAAAGACAGTAAATGCTGTCACTCTAAAATTCATGGTATATCAGAGTTAAAAGCAAATCTCATTAGACTGGATGGTTATAACTTCTTGACCTTACAATTAATGATGGGTATACATAATAATATTGCAGAAAATAATAATACTATGATAGATGAACATCCAGCTCTACCCTATAAGCTTCATGACCCACCAACGTCAACCTAGGAAAAAACTCGATCTAACCCAAGCATTATAATAAAATAACACCGGAATCAGTTCAAAAAACCAGCATGAGAAAACTAAAGAAATATAGTGAACATATAATAATTTGTGAGACCACGCCACTAAACACGGAATAGGTTTTACCTCACAGGAACAACATCCATACATAAAAGAATGGAAACAAATCATAACAAAACCCAAACTTGGAAGAATGGGCATAAACATGGTCAAAATCCAAACTTAAAGAATGGACATAAATAATTAAACATCAAGATGAGCTTCAGGCACTTCTTAATGCAATTAAGAAAAAAATTCAAAGATTTGAATCAAATAAAGAAAAGGAATTTTTCCAACAATGACTAGGAAGGTGCGCCCCCTTACCAAAAGTATACCACTAGACAATATACTTGAGAGGGTCATATACTCTGTGACTCTCTCGGAAACCTCCAAGTCGGACCCGCCAACCTTACCTCGAATTCGAATATTTCATGTGTATACCATTGAAACCAATCTATAGTAGATATGATAAACCCTAATGGGAGCAACCCCATATAGCTAAGACCCCACTCGCTCTTCTAAATTAGTCATTTCCAACAAAGAGTATCAACGCACAAATGAGCAATAAATCAACTTAGATTGATGAAACACAAAAAGATAGCAGAATCGAAATCGATAATCAAGAAATCATCCATCCGGGAAAACAAAAATGATCGTATATGAAAATTAATTTTTTTTACACTTATCATAACTCGTCGATCCCGAACTAGCACTACCTCAAGGAAAACAATGAAGTCGAACAAGTAAGGGCAGTATTGCTTCCCACCAAACCATGGTAGCATTCTTAACTTTAAGAATAGCAAGGGTTCCTTCAATGTTAAATGCTAAGTGTAGAATAAACATTTTCAATAGACGAATCAAACTTTTAAATTCATTTCACTTTTGTTTTTGCTTAATTGTCATATAACAAATATTTACTAAAACACTTTAAAAATAATCTTTTAAAAATATTCTTTTTAAAGAGCTAATTATATTTCTAAGTGTATTAAAAAGAAGGGTCAAAAACAAATGTCATTAAAACATCATTTACTATAAACCCAAAACAATTCATACTTAACTTAATTTTTAAACATTCCTTTTTAAGGATTTTCTTATTTATAAACTATCATTTATAACTTTAAAATAACATTTATTATTCCAGAAGACAATAAATTAATTTAAAATACTTTTATAAATTCGAAACAATTTTAATCATCCTAAAAAAATTAAATCAAATTTATAGTCTTTTTACATATTTAAAATAACATTAATTATCCCGAAAGATAAGTAACCAAATTTATAATCTTTTTATAAATTTAAAACAACATTAATTATCTCGAAAGATAACTAATCAATTTTATAAATTTAAAGTTACATTACTTAACCCAAAAGATAACTAACCAAATTTATAATCTATTTTATAAATTTAAAAAAAAACATTAACTATCCCAAAAGATAATTAACCAAATTTATAATCTATTTTATAAATTTAAAACAACATTAATTATCCCAAGAGATAATTAATCAAATTTATAGCCTTTTTATTAATTTAAAACAACACTAATTATCCCAAAAGATAATTAATCAAGTTTATAATCATTTTATAAATTTAAAACAACATTAATTATCCCAAAAGATAATTAATCAAACATATAGCTTCTTTTATAAATTTTAAACAACACTTATCCTCTTAAAAATCCTCAAAAATACTTGAAACTATGGTTTAAACAACTTTCAGAGTGCTAACACACGACCAAGCATTTATTTTGTAAAAATATAGAAGCACAAGTTCAACACACGAAAAGGTTAAAGGAGATGATATTTCATAGCTAATGGTATAGCGATAATCGCTATAACGACAATTACACAAATCAAACAGTAGGTCATAAATACTTCACCAAACATCAATACAAGCAACATAAGAAAATAAGTAAGATGCATATAACAGTAAATTTATAATGGCAAAAAATCCCTTGGGCCTCTCTATAAAAGCCCCCTGCAAAACAATGATTAATATGCAATCCACTTTTCAAGTGGGAATTCAAATCCAAACAAACAATCAAATGATAATAACAAATATATTATTATCAACAATTAGCAATCTATAGCTAACCTATCATTTATTAATTAATCTGCATATTAATTAAATAATATTTTTACTTTGCAATCACAAATCGATGATTTATTCTGCTCGATAGATATCTAAAATAATATATTCAATATAATTATAGTAGAATGGCGTATTATGCTAAATAGATATCATAAACGAAGTATAACTAATTTAACTACTTTAAACGTAATTAAATTAAATCATTATAATTTTATCATTAATTTATATTTCATTAAAACTATCAACTATCATCCAAGCATTCAACAATAACCTATAGCAACACAGATATCATATAGTTTATTTAGAGGTGAGTAAATTCACTAAAATTCCAATTGACGATATTACGTTTCGGTTTGATCTAAAAAATCGAACGACGTTCGATTTTAGCTTAAAATTCTACTAGCTCCAAATTCAATGAATTTAACTACAATGACCAGATAACATCGACATGTCTAACGCAGAAGGACCGCATTCAAATCCGACCTCGTATGCAATAGTTATTGAATTTATTAGATTTCAGATTTAAATTATTTAATTCATTTAATTACCCAATATAAATACATCTTCCCCAATCAAAAACTTCTCTTGCACCCAAATCGACATTTTTTTAATTTGAAATGGTACTTAGATACAACAAGTCACTGGGACAACAAACCACATATCATGTGTCAATATATGTTCGAATCACGCTACGCGAGTTTCGAACTTGTGACCTCTCGCACCAAAGTCGAATTACTTAACCACTGGAACAATGGTACTTGTCCCCAAATCGACATATACATGTGTGTGCACAACGTGCACGAACTAATCCCGGCACAGAGCTATGCTCCACGATTCTTCAATTCAACTTCGCCGTTGAACTCCTCTCCTCAAACTTGACTTGCCGGACCCAATTACTTCGAGCTTGACCCACCTATCATCATCGTGACCTAGCACTTCTCCCTCTCGATCTTGCACTGATGCGATCCCCAAATCACGACCAAGCTCTACAAACTCCACCCACAGCAGCTTCACACGACGAGAAAGCCATTGCAACTAACACTGTCATCTATCTCCACCCGAAGCAACGACAAAAGCTAAACCTAGCTCACTGTCGAAATGTCAATCAACTCAAACCAAGGCTGCACCCTACAAATTGCATGTAGATTTGCAGATCTCATTACCATGAACTCAAAGATTCCAACTTTTTAATTTTTCATTGAGTATATCTTTCAGTATTGATTTTTAAAAGAAGAGGATGATTTTCTTTATTGTTTACAGGAGATGCAAATGAACAAGAGAGAAGAGGGTAAATTAAAAATGTGTTGAATAATCTAAGTATGGGTTTGATTTATTCAAATATATCTGACATCTCGCTACATAACATTTTATTGCCATACGCACCGCAAACAACAAAAAAATACAATCGTGCATAAAAATGTGATACAATCTCAAAACAATAATAAAATACATTGGTTATCTAATTCTATAAAATTTCAAAAATACCATCATTTACTGTAAAATACATCAAACAAAAATTTAAATATTTCCAATTAAAAATTATGGAAAAATCGTTTAAATTCATTTAAACATACGCCATTAAAAATCAAGTCGTTTATTAACAATTGATTTTCTTATTATTTATTCAAACCATTTATTATTGTAAATAAATTTACAAACTGAGTTTACCATTATTATTTATTAATTAAAAGAATCTTAAAGGTTTTCCTAAAAAGAAAAAATGTTAGAAGAAAAGTCTTTTTCATCTACAGTGCTTTTCCTATTTATAGTTGTAAGTTGCACGCAGATTATTGGAATTTCTTTCTTACCGCTACGCCGAAATCCTAGGATCCAGCTAATGTCATTTATCTATATTACATGTTTGATGTGACTGGATTGCTGACTTATTTTTGGTGGAAGTTTAAATTAAAGTGGGAATTCCCAAAATTAAAGCGGGAATATCCAAAATTATGGTGGTAGAATCCAAATTTGAATTAGTCTTGTCCTCTTTTGTTGTTAAAGGAATATTGGTTGCAATTTGTTGACCCAACCGCATTTATGCTAACCAGTTATGTTGCTACAGAGTGAAGCATATAAAGAGTTGTAGTGGTGAATGCTGCCTAACGTTCAGACCGCATCGCTCTGCTAATACAGTTATTATCTAGACTTGACAACATGTCGGAATGGAGTAGCACTCATCTACCCCATTTTGAGGGTTGAATTGATACATATCTTTATCGTTTGTCTATAAAATTGAGTCTGCATTAAAGTTCATCTTGAATGACCCTGTATATAGCCCCTTTGGAGTGCTTCGGCCCTATATGGCGCTGTCTAGGTTACCCTCGGTATGTGCCTGTGCAGACCGGTTTTATAGACGTTTGACGGAATGTGGATGCGGTGGGCTCACTTGGTGTATATAGTCTCCCTGGAATTTGGCATAGTTTGCGGTGTTTGACCTCAATCTTTGGTGTCTTTATTTCGATTTTTAGTAGGTTCTTTCATGTTTTCTTAAAGCGGTTCTTGATAAGAAAGGGTGTAACACTTGCCTCCTAAGTCTGCTACAACCATAGGTCGTGGTAGACTTGTTATCTTACACCCGGTTTAAGCATCATATTTTCCTTCTTTTTGGAAATTTAAGATGTAGTACTTTTTTGTTCTAACCTGTATCATTTTAACATGCAATGTCATTTTTATATTCGATGTGACTTGCCCATGTGTTTGGAGATAAAACATCTCTGACAGTATGTTTGGTCCTCCACATAAAAATCCTTTTTTGATTTAACCGTAGGTAAATCATGACTTGATCCTTGTTTTAGGGGCGTAGTGTCCTTAGCTATCATACCCGTTGGTTGAACCTGACATGCCCCCTGTTTAGGGGCGCAATGTCCTTAGCGATATGCTTGGGTCGTATATCTTTTTTGACCTGCCCCTATTCCGGGGGCGTATTGTCCTTAGCTGCACACTCAGTACAACTTGCCCCTTTAGTTGAGGGTGTAACATCGTACGTATGCTGAGCCGCATTCTTCTTTAGTATCACCGTTCTCATTTATGAGATTGTCGTTGTTGTTCATAGGTGAAATCATGCCTATGAGATATGGCGGTGAGCTGTGAAGAGAAAGTTGTTGTGCTCTTAGCACGGTCTTTCCTGTTGAGGAGTGGATTTGACTGAAAATTTGGGTAGCATATATACAACACATTATCGCATGCACATGGTTTTTTGTACTAGTTCTGGCTGTCTAATATCCATACGTCCAGTGCAATATGTCGAATTAATTGACATTAAGGTTTTTTATACTGATTCAAGCAGTCTAATATACCTACGACCAGTCCTTATGATTTGTTATCATAGGAAAATCCATACAGATCAGGGAAATCTTTTATTCAATCTAGCAAAATATTTTGGCTGAGAAGTCGGACTCGTGTTGATGCAAGTCCAAATGTGTAGGTTGTGTATATTATAAAAGAAAGTTAATTACTTATGAATACCATACACTATTGATACAATTCATTCACCAGACTCGGTCTGATCCCCTTCTTTTCTTCCCCCTTTTATATCTATTACAGGAGGATAGGTCAATAGACAAGTTGGTTTGGAGAAGGTGCCTTGAGAAGGTAACATGATGCATGGAGATTTATCTATTTATAGTCATTCTTCTATGTACCTTATTTTATCTACTAGATAGACTTTACTATGATGTTATTTGGAGACTCTATTTTATTAGACATTGTATGTACCATTGATATTTCAAGACTATATTATTTTGGGATATTTTTCAGTACTTATATTTTATTTCCTTCTGCCGTGAAATCTAAAAATTTAGAATTTTCAAAATTTATGTTTAACTCTATACCATATAAATCATCAAAAACCTAACGATTCTCACTTCTTGGCACGACGCGAGTTCAAATGCCATTTTAGGCTTTGAATCGATATGTCCGAGGGTGCGGGTTGTCACGACGATGGAGACACGCATTAATTTATCAGTTATCTGCTATTGTATTTCATTTCTTCTCAAACATTATACTATGTCCATTTTCAGTAGAGAGATGTTGTAACTGGATTTATTTGATATTGTCTTGTTATGTTTGTTTGGGACTATATTATTGATTACTTTTATATTTTATTCCTTCTGCTACGGGTTTTAGAAAGTGTGGAGTATTGTAGATAGTTTTATGATTTATTTTATATTTTATCTCAGAACAATCCTCCATCTATGAGGTCTATGATGTTCATGTCATTTTATGCATGAATCGAGGCATCCCAGATGGTGGGTTGTTACATCATCAACAACTAACGCGAAACTGTAAAATCTATAAAAACGTTATAAAAAAATATGGAAATTCATGATTAGATTAGGAGGAATAGCAATATATTTCTTAGATGGTGAGATTCTAAAATTCAATTTTATAAGAGTTAAAAAAAATCATCACAAAAAATAAAAATAACTACAAAAGATTATAGTTAAACCATAGAAAATATATTTTTTAGACTGTATAAACTTTTAGTGTTTAAAACTCTACCATGTTTTGGTAAAAATAAAAGGACATCTATATACTAGAACTATACCAGGGTTGCTAAAATTTGACTATTGAGCTTATATTCTTCTCTATTTTATCGATCATCCTAACCATTTATAGACGTGTAGTGGAATGAGGGCGGTGCATTTATCCACATATTTCGAGTAATGTACTTCTATATATTCTTTGTTTAGTGGTACCGTAAAATGTACAGTAAAATAAATCATTATTCACTTCCAAATGTAATCGATTGGCTCAATGGTTTTGATAAAATGTGTAAAGAAAATTACATTTATTTCAAAATTGTTTGTAAGTCATTAAATTTTCTAAGTTCTGAAAGGTATGGTGCATCATAAGCCTTTATGGCTTATCTATCCATGGAAAATGGATAGCCAATTTTCTACATGAATATGGATATTGTTATCCCGCCTTTTGGCAAGGCCGTGACACTAAAGAATTGACTGGAAACCAAAGACAGTCCATCCCGAAGATCGGTTATACGCAGGTTCACTATGGTACTGGCCAAATTTTTCCGAGTCTGGATCGAGCTACAATTAACATGGTACGACAAATGAAGCTATGAAAGCCAGTGTTCTAAGTTTTAGGTCAATCGGAGTCTATATGATCAAGATATGGATCGATCAAAATCAAGGGAATCAACTTCGTCCATATCCACCATGTTCGTATCCATCCAAGATAACCCTCTTCGTATCCATCGGTAGTAACATATGAGTCCAGTTCATATTGAACCACTGCCCAGAATGTTTCGTATCGATCAGCCACATATTGATATGAAGTTAACATCTTCTATCGATACAAAACCAGCCAAGGATCATCGATACGAAATGGCTACATATAATCTATACAGAACGATCTCTAAATCATTGATATGAAGTGGAGCACAAAGCATCGATATGAAAAGAGTTACCCAGACTGATACGAAGATTAATTCCTGGGAACGATACAAAGAAAACATGAAGAAGTGGAAGAAGCAGTCGCTCGGCATAAAAGGTGGATCGCTCCTGGATTCTAGCTCCACGTCATCGAAGTGCAGCCGATCGATATGAACTACTATCGATCCGAAGTTGATTGATACGAATGAGATCGATACGAAGACGCCAGCCAATTGAAAATCCCAACTTGGATCGATCATAACTCAAAATCTACAAGTCCAAAAGCCACCAAATTTTCACAGGAGCTTACGTACCACCTTAAGAATGTCTATGATCGATCTCAGCCCAAATGGAGCAAGTATTGATTGATACGGATGTGATAGGGATTGATTCCAAATGACCTCGAATCAATCGAGTGGGCCTACCCACGTGTGAGAAGAGGTATTCCAAGATCTGAGCCAGATAATTTTAGCCTACACCTATAAATAGCAGCCCAATGCCTCCATAAAAGGGACTTCTAACTCCATAACGCCGAAACTCTGTCGGAGACTCGTTGTAACTCGAATGCTTGAGTGTTTACTATTGTAATCAGATTGTAATCTTCAATAAAGCAGCAAACTTTCCATAGTGGACGTAGGCTACAACGCCGAACCACTCTAAATTCATGTGTTCTTGCATTTATGTTTGTCTGTTTTGGCGTGTTTGTTAGATTAGTCTCTCTTTACATTTATATTCTTCACTTTAATCTCTTCAAATACATCCGAAGAGTGTTGTGTCCAATTTTGGTACAAACACTTTGGTGCTTTCACTGAGAGTTCTCAGGTTTTCTCCGCTTCATTGGATCTACTACCGTCGTTGGATTGCATAAATCTAAGAAGGAGATCCAGATCTAACATCTAGTAGTGCGTTCCATACTATTCAGATTGCATAAGATCTAGGAAGGAACTGCATCAGCCATGGTTAACACAAGGACTGCTTCAACTGCTGCTAATCCAGAAGGACGGGATAGACAGAACCCCGCACGGCTGCCTGCTACGGGTCAGACTTCTGCTGGACCCCTAGATCCATAAGGCCCTATCACCAGGGAGGATTTCCATATTCTTATGCAAGAGCTTACCCAAAGCCGTCAGGATTCATGCAACAGATCCATGCTAACACGGAGCTTGCAAATCAACTGAATGAGGAGCGCAGAAGGAGATCTAGAAGGGATCGCATCTTACATTCCTCTACCGAAAGCTCAGCTTCATCCGATTTCAACCGCCAATCCACTCGCTGTCAATTGGATGGAAACTACGCAGAAGCCTTCGGGCATCAGCACACTTTGAACCTTAGTCAAGCTGAAGCTGGCCTTTCTTCCGGTCAACAAGCTGGACCTTCCTCCTGAGGAGGTACGCTTCCCTACCACACCGTTCATGAACATGCAGCTGCTGCCGTGGCAAACATGGAAGCTCGATTTCAGAATCAACTAGGTCCATCCTCTAACTGGCACAATCATGCTCCTGAACCTTATGTTCTAGAAGATCTGGAGCTAAGGAGGCGAGGCACGGACCGTTCACGGATGACATCCTCTATACTGAACCACCTCGCAGATTCAGGATGCCAACTTTGACTATTTATGAAGGAAGCACAGATCCCAATCAGCATATCCTAAAGTATGAATGGCTTATGAAAGCCGCTCGAGCTGACGACGTGGTCAATTGTAGAAGCTTTTCTATCTCTCTATGGGGCATCGCAACCATGTGGTTTACTCATTTACCACCTCGATCCATTTCATGCTTCGATCAGTTGGCTACCAAGTATGTTGAACAGTTTCGTATGCACGTCACGAGGCCAAAGGATGTTAACATCTTATCCAGCATCACTCAAGCTCCAGGAGAGACACTCAGGCATTATTTGGAAAGGTTTCATGCTGCCTGTGCTGAGGTCAGCAACCCAAATGACAATTATATCTTGATGGTACTGACTAAAGGAATCGATCCTGATTTCGAGTTTGGCAATTGGTTGGCTGGGAAACCCCCCGCGTCATTGGATCGTTTCTATGCTAAGGCGGCCCAGTTATGTAAGAGAGAAGACGCTAGACGATCTAGGAAGCAGGATGATGCGGGGCCCAGTGGTGAAGGCGTTCAAAGTAATGTAAACCTTTGAATTTGGAAAAGGCTTTTGATTTTTGGGAAAATCAATTTTTGGAATTTGGAAAGCCTAGTTTGAAAATTATCGATTTAGGGAATTGATTTTGTGTAAAGGAGATTTTTATGAAAATCATAAAGGGTATGATTTGAAAAATACTATGAGAGTAAAGTATAAAGTGTTTTGATATTTGGAGTAGGAGGCTTCAGCGTGTAGATATATAGTTTTCCATTGTGTTGGTATCTCTGTGTTGTATCTGAGTTGTATGATAGACAGGTGTTTATAACTGCTAATTTGAGATGTATAAGTTGTGTAACTCTGATGTATATGATACTATGTAATATCTTATGTGATATATTATATTTTCATTCGTTCCGCTGTGAGTTTCTTATGTGTTGTTATTCTTTCTTTCCTATCTTTTCTTCTTCTATCCCTTTCTTTCTTAATTAATGATGCATCTTTCTGGTGATAGAAAGACGGGTCGTGACAGTAACTGTCTAGTATATTACAACTCAAATACAACACAAAGATACCAACACAGCGGAAAACTATATATCTATAACGCTGAAGCCTCCAGCTCCATTGCTCCTCCACAATTCGTCAAAGTTAACCTGAATCCCTTGGCTACTCGTAAAAATTTGAGTACCCAAGAGTTTAAGAAAAACAGAATAAACTCCGGCCACACTATCGCCAATACCCAAGCTTCCATCACCCAAAATCCCGTTGAACTCGATCAACCCTAAATGTAAACTAAAAACTCAACTAAATGATTTGATTCCTCATTCAATTAGTTGAGTTTTCAGTTTACATTTAGGGTTGATCGAGTTCAACGGGATTTTGGGTGATGGAAGCTTGGGTATTGGCGATGGTGTGGCCGGAGTTTATTCTGTTTTTCTTAAACTCTTGGGTACTCAAATTTTTATGAGTAGCCAAGGGATTCAGGTTAGCTTTGACGAATTGTGGAGGAGCAATGGAGCAGGAGGCTTCAGCGTTATAGATATATAGTTTTCCGCTGTGTTGGTATCTCTGTGTTGTATTTGAGTTGTAATATAATAATTAATTACATTAATGAAGTAATTAAAGGTTAATTATTGTAATGGTTAAGAATAACTAATTTATATAATTAATTAAGGATTAATTACTTAAAGTAATTAAAGGATAATTAATCAAGGGTGATTAATTAAGATGGTTAATTAGAGGATGATTAATTAATTGATTTGTAATTAATTAATGGTTAAGTAAGCAGGATTGATGGAGATGAAGTAATTAATTTAATTCATTTTAAATTAATTATAGACGGTGATTAATAAATCATTGCTTATGGATGTTGAATGTTATTGAATGCTTTGCATTGTTTGATATCTCTGATATGAGATATGTGCTGATCTGTGATATGGATGCTTTGGTTGAATTGTGATGATAATGTGAATTATCTATTTGTGATGATAATGTGGATTATCTATTGTGAATATGTGAATTATCTATCTGTGTAAATATAGATAATAGAATTGAATTGTTTTAACCTTAAAACAACTTGGCCTTTAAGATACGTTTGGTTTTCGGTGAGACCGAGATCGGGTTTCCAAATTTGGATATCCGAAAACCACATCGATCCAAGTTAAACGATAGGTCGTGACATCTCAAAGTGAAGATCAAGATGGAGATTTAGAGTGCAAGGGTTATTGTCGTTAACTCTGAAGGTGATTCCAAAATGAGTGTAACGAGATAATGCCTTCGGTTTCGTTCAAACTCAGAATGAACTTGTATGGATTGAATGTTTTCAGAACATCGTCAAGTGGACGATGAGCATTCTAAGTGTTGTGTTCTGATAAGGTAATCGTAGCCTCAAGCCTCATCAACTGGGAATGGCTAAAATAGGGGAGGTGCAGCAAGGCTAAGTGGCTCGCGTTCAAGTAGGACGAGATTTTCCCCTGTCTAGAGGTCCCTTTATATTCGGATTAGTGGGCAGTTGGAATTGCGCACCAACTACGGGGTTGTCTTGTTCGGGACTATCCAGTAAGGGATGGTTTCGGCCTTGTGTTGCAGGGGATCGGGAGGGATCCTCGGTACGTTGATCTTGGCCACGTACTGTGATGGGCGGTACCCCAGTAGCCCTGCCATTGTATGGAATCCAAACTCCAATAAGTGATCTCAGACTTGATTGTATACCTATGTATGCTGGAATTTAATGAATGTAACAATTTCGGCTATGTGAATATTTATTTGAGAATCCTAGACACTATTATAATATTACTGGATTTCCTATCAAATGTTTTGGTTATCGTAAGGTAGAAACTTTTCTCTGTTTATGTGCGGGAAGTCTTACGAGATACTTTTTGTTTTCAAAGGTTTTTCAAAGTTAAGCAACTTTAACCTGTTACTCACACCAGACCCGTGTCTGACCCGGAGTTTATTTTCTGTTTTCTTAAACTCTTGGGTACTCAAATTTTTACGAGTAGCCAAGGGATTCAGGTTAGCTTTGACGAATTCTGAAGGAGGTATGGAGCAGGAGGCTTCAGCGTTTGTAGATATATAGTTTTCCACTGTGTTGGTATCTCTGTGTTGTATTTGAGTTGTAATGACTAGACAGGTGTTTATAACTGTCTAGTATGTGATGTATAAGCTATGTAACTCTGATAGATGTTGTATACTATGTAATATCTTATGTGATTAATATAATTTATTCGTTTCGTTGTGAGATTCTGATGTTGTTTTGTTCTTTCTTCTCTATCTTTCTCTTTTCTATCCCTTTCTTTCTTACTAATGATCTGTCTTTCTGTGGAGTGAAAGACGGGTTGTTACAGTAATGTTGCTGTAAAACAGACCGGTGAGAACTCAAGCAACGTGCAATTGAATATACAGAACAAGCAGGGCCAGGGGAAAGGCAATGGAAATCAGGGTAAAAAGCGAGATCAAAATCGTGGACCGAGACGTAGAGCTCCCATGTTTGACCAATATACTCCCCTGAATACATCCTTGGAGAATGTTTATCTGCAGACTTGTAACACTAGCCAGTATAAGAAGCCAACTCCGAAACAATCATCTAAAAGGAAAATTCAAACTGGGAAATTCTGTAGGTTCCACGATTGCTTTGGCCACAATACTAATGAGTGTCATCATTTATAAGACATCATTGAAAATTAATCAGAGAAAGGAAGTTGGAACAATTTGTTCGGGCATCGCAGGCTGGAGGTGCAGGCCTATCAAACCAGAATCAAGGTCAAAATCAGGCTAGACCGGAAGAACCTGCACGTGCTGGCGGGAGATTGGTAATTAATACAATTAGTGGTGGTCCTCATCCAGCTGATCGGAGCTGGAGGGAAATGGAGTCATATGCCAGTTCAATTAGTCATGCGGACTTTGAGTGTTGCAGTAATATAGATGATGGGGCTATGGCGAAACAACAGAAAACGATGACAGACGACATCATTTTTCGGAACAGAGATGCTGGCAGAGTCGAAGCCTCCACTATCGATCCACTAGTCATATTAGCTCAAACAGGTCCTGCTTGGATGAAGAGGATCTTGGTAGATAGTGGAAGCTCCATGAATATTCTTTTTAAACGAGCTTATGACCAGATGATAATGGAAGCTAAGGATCTAAACCCATGCCAATCTCGCACACATGGCTTTAATGGAAGCGCAACGATACCCGCTGGGATGGTGGAGTTGCCCGTCGAGTTGGGAATCGGAGATCGCCGGAGAGTCCGGATGCTATAGTTTGTCATGTAAGACATTAATTCTCCATATAATGCTTTCTTGGACTGACCGGCCCTCGCTGAATTCAGGGCAGCTATTGCCCCATGGTGTTTGACTCTTAAGTTTCCCACAGACAAAGGGGTTGGAGTTGTTCAAGGAGATTAGGTGGCTGGATGCGCCTGTTATGTTGCTGAACTGCGGGAGGCGCAGCGGAAGGAGAAGGGTAATGACGTAGAGGAAACTCTTTGCGTCCATTTTTCTAAAAATTGACAGTTAATACCTGGGCCTAGGCCCGGGCACCACAACCAGTTCCTGAAAGATCTTGATCCACGAGATAATGATAATGAAGAGGAAGTCAAAGACAGTCAGGCTTCCCTGGCAGAGTTGACGATCAATGTTCTGATCGATGATAATGATGACTCTAAAATGATAAAGGTTGGGTCTCAACTAAGATACCAGATGAGAGGGGAATTGGTTGAATTTCTCCGTGCAAACCTTGACATGTTTGCTTGGACACACTTAGACATGTGTGGGATCTCGCCGGACATCACGAGCCACACATTGACCATTGACCCGCGGCATGTCCCGGTCAAACAGAAAAGGCATGGTATGTATCCAAAGATATCTGATGCCTTGAAGGAAGAGGTGAATAAACTCAAGTCGAACGGGTTTATTCGAGACGCATTGTACTCGGAGTAGGTATCTAACCCAGTGCTAGTCAGGAAATCCAACGGGAAATGGAGAACTTGTGTGGACTACTCAGATCTGAATAAAGCCTACCCTAAAGACAGTTTTCCACTTCCCAGAATTGATCAACTTGTAGATTCAACGGGCGAACATGAACTCTTATCTTTCATGGACGCATATTACGGCTACAATCAAATACCGATGCACCTACCTGATCAGGAGCATACCAGCTTTATCACCGATCTGGGACTCTATTGCTATAAAGTGATGTCGTTCGAACTCTAGAACACTAGGGCAACTTACCAAAGGCTTGTAAACCGAATGTTCGCTAACCAGATCAGGAAAACCATGGAGGTGTACGTGGACGATATGCTTGTAAAGTCACCGCTCTCCCTCAATCATGTCAAAGACTTGGAAATAATATTCAACATCCTCTGATAGTACTGAATGAAGCTCAACCCATTGAAATGTCACTTCGGAGTCGCATCCGGAAAATTCCTTGGATTCAGTGTCAATGCTCGAGGAATTGAAGCCAATCCTAAGAAAATCTGGGCAATTCGGAATCTCGAGACTCCCAAAACTATAAAGCAAGTACAGAGCCTCAACGGGAAGGTGGCAGCCCTGAGTAGATTCATCTCCAAATCCACAGAAAAGTGCATTCCCTTCTTCGACCTGATCAGGAAAGGAAGGTTTAATTTCGAATGGACGGCGGAGTGCAAAGGCACATTCCAAGCATTGGTTTAACATCTAGAAATGCCACCTATTCTGTCAAAGCCGGTTGATCATGAAAGATTATATATCTATCTGGTGGTTTCGGCAAATGCGATCAGTGCTACATTGATTCGGGAAGAAGATCGGATACAACGACCGGTCTATTATATAAGCAAGCGATTGACATGGGCAGAGAGAAACTACCCAAAGTTGGAGAAGCTGGCTTATTGCCTTGTCATTGCCTCAAGAAAGCTCCGACCATATTTCAAGGCTCATCCAATCACAGTCTACACCGACCAGCCGTTACGATAGGTACTTACGTGGCCTGAGATGTCTGGTAGGTTACTCAAGTGGAACATTAAGTTGAGTCAGTTTGATATTGCTTATACACCAAGATGAACCATCCAAGGACAAGTTCTGGTGGACTTTATAGCTGAATTTACTATATCGGAGGACTTTCCCGAAACTAGTGAATCTCCCAAATACATATGGAAGTTGTACACTAACGGTGCATCGAACAACCGCTGCTCAGGCACTGGAGTTGTACTCGAAACCCTGGAAGGTCAATCCATATACTATGCTTTGAAGTTTGACTTCCGCGCAACTAACAATGAGGCCGAATATGAAGCTTTACTCGCCAGACTCAGACTTGCCAAAGACCTGAAAATTATTGCTGCGGTGATCTACTACGACTCGCAATTGGTCGTATGCTAGGTTCGGGGAGAACACCAAGCAAAGGACCGGAGATTGGCCGCTTATCTTGCCCGGGTCCAGGAAGTGTTGAATCGGTTCGACTACTATGTCTTCCTCTATATACCCTAGGTGCACAATCAGAAGGCTAATTATTTGGAAAAACTGACCAGCACTGGTGAAGCACAGCAAATGGGACTCATCCCCGTTGAGACACTTACTTCTCCGAGTATCGATCGATGGAGATGGACTGGGTGCATGAGGCCACGCCCGAGAAGGAGTCATGGATGACCCCATTCAGAAAATATATCGAACACGGAGCTTTGCCTTAGCACAGAAGTGAGAAAAGACAAGTTCTCCAGAAAGCTTTGTGATTCATTATCCAGAATGAAGTCATGTATAGGAGAGGATACTCTGTTCCTTTACTCCGGTGTATCGCCCATGACGAGATCAAACGAGTGTTACATAATGTGCACGAGGGAGAATATGGGGATCACACTGGGGGGGCAAGCCCTTGCTAAGAAAATACTCTGATATGGGTACTATTGGCCGATGGTGATTCGTGATGCGTCGAATTATGCCAAGAAATGTGATAGATGCCAAAAGCATGCCCGAATTCCAAGAGCCCCACCAACCAAAATCACTCAGATGATTAGTCCATGGTCATTTTCCATGTGGGGCATCGATATAATTGGATCATTACCGCTGGCTAAAGGTGGTGCAAAGTACGCCATCGTTGTAGTTGACTACTTTACTAAGTGGGTGAAAGCCGAGCCCCTTGCTACCATCACAACAAAGAAAGTAATCAGCTTTGTTGTACGCAACATTATCTGTCGTTTTGGCCTCCCACATACAATCGTCAGTGATAACGGAGCCCAATTTGATAGTGTCGAATTCAAGAATTTCTGTTAACGTTTTCACATCCAGAAGAAGTTATCGGCAGTTGCTCACCCTCAAGCGAATGGACAGGTAGAAGCTGTTAATAAAGTTATTAAGTCCATTCTGAAGAAACAAATGGAGAAGGCTGGAAGCAGATGGGTCGATGAACTTCCCATGGCCCTATGGGCATATCGAACTACCCACAAGTCCGCGACCGGCCACACTCCATTTTCACTTTTCTACGGCTCTAAAGCCGTTACCCCAGTTGAATTGGAAGTACCTTCTTATCGTGTGACATATTATGATCCAAAGACAAATGCCACATTACTTGCTGAATCTCTGGATATATTGGACGAGAAGCATGAAGAGGCTGATTTGAGGGCAGCCGCACACCGAAGTTGAGTCGCCCGATTATACAATGCTAAGGTTCGACCCAAAACCTTTGAACTTGGAAATCTCATACTCAAGAGAATCTATCCAGTCCTTTCATATATGAAACCAACATGGGAAAAACCCTATGTCATAGGACGGAGACTTGGAGACGGCACATTCAAATTATCAACTGTTGATGGTCTCACTTTGCCGGGAGCTTGGAATAGCGAGAGTCTCTGTTGCTACTACACATAATAGGCTTTGTTTATTCATTTAGTATGCTTTTCATTTGAATTTTTTTTATGCATTTCGAAATTTGAACTTGTAATAAGGCAACTGACTTTGCCTTACTTTCTTATTTCAGCAATAAAATGCAAACTCGTCGAGCCAGAGCAACGATTCTTGAAATGCATCTTGCGACCATCACAATGCACGAAGAGCTAAGTTCCCTCCTACGGTGGGATTTATTCAAATAGGGAGTGACTGCAATACGAACGGTCGCTCGCTAAGTGAAACCCTGAGCTTGGGGGAAAAGAAACTACACTGAAGCCAAAAAGGATTGATACACGACAATCCTCTAACGAACTCCGGTTCCCAGAGTGCGAGCTGGAGTATAAACTTCAAATCCAATACATGGGCTCGAGGAGGATGGATCCGTCCACCCACGACTTCGCTCATGTACAATCTAAGATAGAGGAGGATGGATCTGTCCATCCACGACCTTGTCTCCATTTTTACAAGCTCGAGGAGGATGGACCCATCCATCTACGACTTCGCTTGCCTTCTCAGAGTGGATGTGATCTGACCGTCTACGTCCTTGATCAACATCTCATTCCCGGAGTGTGAACGAGATCCCAATACTTAGGCAGATGTGACTGACCATCGGTCAATCAACTCCAGATTGTCGGAGTACAAACTGGAGTATAAACATCAAAATGGGTGTGACTGACCACCCATCGACTAACTCGAAGTCCCCAGAGCATGGACCGGAGTATAAACACAAATTGGGTGTGATTGACCACCCACAAATCAACCTAAGTCCCCAGAGTGCGGATGTAATTCTACATATTAAACGGGTGTGACTGGCCGTCCGTAAAATAACTTAAGTCCCCGAAGCGTGGACATAACTTCAAACATTAAGCAGGCATGACCGACCGCCAGCATACAAGTTCAATCCCAAGAGTGTGGATGCGATTACCAATAGATAGGCGAGTGTGATCCGACCACTCAAACTCATCTTGCTTCGACTTTGTTCCAACTAAGTAAGTTCAATTTGTTGAAGGTAGAAAGCGACTGTCGACCAGCCACTTTAATTCATCCCTAAGACTGGGGGCAAAGCTCAAGTACCAGCTACTGATCGAGACGGTACAACATTGGGACTCGACTCGGCGTTTGGTTATGACCCGAAGCCATGACTTCGGGACTTCACAACCAAACTCAAGTCTGATTCAGAGACTAAAGCCTCACAAGTACATTGAATGGAAATTCGAGTGCTAAAACACTTAAGCAAATAAACACAGAGTTATGCTGATAACAAAATGGAATTTCATTTCAACTATTCTTTGAAAGAAAAGGATAAGTACAAAAATTATTTCAAGAATTCCTATAAGTAGGGGCCGAACCCGCATCTATACATGGCCTACGGAAAGCAAAAGGAAATTCCTACCTATCTACCAAAAAAGGGAGCAAAAGGGCATGTCTACTCCTTTACTTTCTTCTTCTTCTTCTTACTTGGTGTTGATCCACCGGAACTACAGCCCGGTTGTCTTTTCGAGCCTTTGCCTCCCCGGCCTCCTTTTTTGGCTGGTCTTCAGTCGGAGGAATTACGGTGATCTCTTCCTCCGAACTCACGGGGATCGGGATACTCTCTGAATGCGGAGTCAGAGGAAACGTGGTACTTTCAATGCTAGAGGATGAGGGAGGCACACCAGTAACAACGATTGTGCCGCCAGGAGAAATCATACGCATGGGGACCGGATCAGGACCCGCCATGCCACCTCCAATACTACTAGCCTGTGCGGCTCTTTCCATTTCAGAATTGATCTCTACCATTATCGCATCCTCCCGAACTGCTTGGGCATCCATGGGAATGCTGCTAATTGGGCCCGAAGAGCTAGTCGTAAACACACCTTCACCCATGATGAAAGGTAAGTCGGTAAGTGGATCACTCTGGTGACCAAGGAGTTCTTCCATCATCTGTTTATCAAAAATGAAAACGCTCTCATGCACCTCCTCGGTTGATGCAGCAACCGTTGTCGTGGTTCCCTCCGTTATAATGGCCTCCTGCTTGTGATGTAGCTCTTGGGTTGCAGGAGGCTCGGCTGGTGCACATTCTATAACTGAATAAAGATAAGAGAAAACATTAGTGACATCTTCTGATATCACTCCTGACTTTGAATGGATACAAGAAGTGTTAAGAGTACCTTCCTCGGATTGGCTCACGTGCTGGGCCGGTGCGCCTTTAGAGCCATGGTCGCATACTGGAGACAAACGCGGTTGATTAGGGTCATAAGCAGGAACAGCTAGAGGGTCTATTGTAGAAGTAAGCTCGGGTTAAGTTGTTGCAGGCATTTCAGAGCTTGCTTCGCGGTGTTCAACTCCAGACCCCTCTCCAATGTTCTGATACTGGGCGGCAATTTTTTCCTTTTCAAAAGTGACCATGGCATCGTAGAGAACTTTTCTCTCATCTTCGGTTAATACCCGGTTCTCCAACTCAAAGTCATCGATAGATGTAGTGTGGTGGTCCGCCTTTTCATCCTCTATCAAGCGGCACCAGGCATTGTATAGATGGAGCGGGTAGTCATCGAGTCATCTTAGGTTGCGATGTTTCAGGACATTAGCATTATAAGTGACTAGGAGGTCTTCCATGTCACCTTCCAACCTGGCCTCTGCCACTCTAACTTCAGTTTCGATTTTGGCCTCAGTTTCTTGGACCTTTAACTTGGCCACATCCCGCTCATCCTTGAGTGCCACGGCCTGCTAACAATCCTCTTGGGAAGCTTTGTTAGTAATGTCTTTCTCTTTGACGACTTCGGTAAATTTGGCTTTAAGCTCCTCAAGCTCTTTGAGCGTGGCATCTCTTTCCGCTGTAACGGTGGCAGTTCTGTGGCCCATCTCCTCGACCAAGGTCAGGTGCTCCTGTCGCATCTGTTCTATCTTCTTGCTTGTCTCATCGAATTTCTTAAGGGCCTCCATTTTTGAGTTCCTTAAAGTGTCATTCTCGGTGGTAAGCACTTGCACTATGCGATCTTTTTAGGCGAGATCTTTCTCCAGATTTTCAATTGTCTTCACCTGATCAAAAGCTACCGCTGAAGCTTTCTCTACGGCCTTCATCCACTCTCAATACTGGTTGTAGACATCATATACATAATCATGCACAGTTTGTTCAGCCCCATCGGGAATTCGCTTCAAGTTCGGGGGAAAGTGAAAGCCATCAAAGCAGATATTAGGGAAATCTATTTTCAACTGAGCTATTCGGATTCCCTCTCCCATGGGCTCCATAGCCGCTGATGTAGTGATGATAGGAACATCTATTCCAGTTCTATGGCACTGCTCGTCGAATCTCGAAGTTTGTGGAGGCACTGGTTGGCGTGAAGTTTGAATAGTTTGTTTTCCGAAGCTGGAGGGTTGCGTTGGACCTTTAGGTGGCGGGGAGCGCGACTGGGAATGATGCCTATACTGCCTCTCCCTCTCCCTATCTCTTTCCCTCTCGTAACGCTCCCTCTCTTGACTGGAGTAGCCGCAATCGCGTTCTCTTTCGGCCTCATGCCTGCGAGACTCGTAACATGAGTTAGATGAATGGCGTTCAGAACGAAGACTACCAAGCTTAGATCCTCGCTTCAACATCATATCTGTAAAATGAAAAGGGAAGCAGAGTTAGGTATCTCCGGAGTTTTGAAAAACATGTGATTAGAGATCATGTGGTGTCGTGAAGTGTGTGCATGTATGTGCAAACCCCCCAACCAACCGGTTGTAGCAGCCGTACTCGAAGGAGTGGCTCCCCTATGTCTAAGCGCTTTGAAGCACCTCTAGTCCGGTATCTGGGTGTAAAGGCAAGTCATCCGAAATGGGAATGTCTGCCAGTCCCTCAAAATAACCCTCCGTTCACGGAGGAGAAGTCTCTGCGCTTACACCAGTTATAACGGGTGGAGATAACACGACTAATTTGCGTCTTGTAGATTTGTAAGCGACGGTCTTGCCTTTTCATTTCAATTCCGAAGATCGAAGACTGTACGAAGGCGCAGCTGTGGGCTCATCCCTAGTGGGCGCATTCTCATCATCATTCCATTCATCGATTACGATTCTGGGAGCTCTCCTTCTAACTTGCCGCACCGGAGCCACCCTGAGAACTCCTACAAGTTCGATGCTCTGGTCTCTGTCAATTAACCCCACGGCAATTAGATTTTCATCTGTGAGGACTTCGTCAATTTCTCTGTTCGCATCTGGCACCTCTTAAAGAATCTCACTATCTCCTTAAACTAAGCCCCTTCGGGTCGTGGAATCGAAGCTGTACAGGAAAGAAAGTGTTAGACTCGACATCGACTATTGTTATCCATTTAATCAACAAAAAGGTTGGAGCACTTATGTCTGACTAGCCACCGACTGGCGAAACCCGGTGGACACCGAACGAAGAACCATTCGGTCTTAAAATAACTCAGCTTGCTCCAAGCCCCGACCACGACTTGATAGTTCCTAAATGCCTATAGGAAAGTGAAGGAAGGGTTGTCCCCGAGATTCTTTATATTGAATAATAATCTGATCTCTTCTACCGTCGGAGGAAGAAAGAGGTGCTCCATGAAGATGACAAACAGACTATTGAGCAAGGTGTACCCATTTGGGTGCAACTGAGATGGAGCAATTCTTAAGAAAAGTAAAACTTCCCGGATGAACTAATTGAAAGGAGGAAGTGTCCCAGCTACACACATAAATCTGTTGCAAGCTGTGTACCCTGTCGGGAGGTTATGGGCTCTATCTTCTGGCCCCGGCTGTAAGGCATCGTTCAGCGCCAACCCATGCCTTAAGCAAATCCTGCCTAACATATCTTCAGAAATATTAGAGCGGACATAATCTTATGGATTGGCGACAAAGACTGCTCCCGGTAGCTCATTCGGAGCAGGGTTGATTACTTCGGCTGCGACAGCCGGCATTTCGATTACAGGAAGAGGCGGACTCTGAATATCCTACGACTGTGAACTTCCGGGTTCCATAGCTATTGAACTCGGTAAAAATCATCATTATATGATAATAAACCCGTGTTCCCCCCGGCGTGAAGTGCGTGAATGTGTTGTGGAGTGCAGTGCTACATGATACTTAAGAAATTCTATGGAATTTGTCAGATGTTCAAACGACAAGACTTCGAGATTCAACCGGCGTGACCGTCATCGCTGACCATCATAACCGTGCCATCCAAACTTTGGAGAGAGATCCAAGTTAGAGTTTGCAAAGCTTGTTGAGTTACAGTTCCATCGACGAGCATCGAAGGGCAGTCAAATATCCGGTGAAACGGTTAAGTCCCATTATGCAAGGCAGAAGCTCGTTGGAGTCAAATGTTCGAGTGTGTTAAAATTTCGTATCCATCAAGGTCAAGACTTGGATCGATCACCAGAAGCTCCATTCGTATCGATCATGGGGGAAAGAATTTCGTATCAGTCACCAGGAGGCCGGTTCGTATCGATCATAGGCAACGTCTTCGTATCGCTCAACATAGTCGATACTTCGTATCGATCAAATAGTTAGTCTTTCGTATCGATCGCTCCATATCAATACAAACTCCCACCACCTCCTATCGATACAAAGCCACTCCCTTATTTGGTACGAAGTTCTGTTTTCTTCAATCGATACGAACTACAGTTACACTCAGACCGATACAAATCACTTTTCCTCGATTGACATGAATGCTGCCTTCGCATCCCTTAACACTTCTTCTTCTCCAAACAACATAACTGCCATTTCGACCTTCCTCGATCATGCTTCAAACCATTTCAGGCCTTGACATCACCGGAATTGGCTACGAATATGAGTGGAATGGCACAAGAATTTGAGTCTCGTCATTTAGAATTGATTTTAGTTGATTAATTACCTATTTCGAGCGATTAATTCAAGGGATTAAAATTTTCGATCTTAAGGCAGAGACTGTTTTCCTTTTCTCTTTAGCTATGATCAGTACGAAGTCAGTATGCGGGAATGAAAACAAGTGGAAATTTTTCTAAGTCTAAAGTGTATTTATATAGGTACGAAACCAAAGAAAGAAAATGATTCATCTCCCAGTGGTAATAACCGATGGAAGCGGTTTCCATATTATCGACACGAAGAAGCCTTCTTCGTATCCAACCACCATCGATCTGGAGCAACAGCTGTTCGTAACCATCGACTTGAATCAATCCAGAGCATGACTATTCGTACCCATCGGCAGCTAATCGATACGAACGATGCAACAAAGGCTTGTTTGAACTATTCGGATCCATAGCACAGCTGTTCGTGTCCATCAATGATCAATCGATATGAAGCGACAACTTCGTATCCATCACTTTGAAGACCGCAGGAGTTTGTATCCATCGATACGTAGAATTTTAGGGAACCACTATTTCGTATCGATATCCATCGATACGAAATACCTATTCCACCTTCTCAAATCGATCCAGGAGAGGATCGATATGACCAGACACTCTAAAGCAACCATCGAACGTTATTGAAACTCGAGTTTCACATCGATCCAGGAGAGGATCGATACAAAACCCGATCCAAAAAAAACTTGGCAACGACCCGTGAACATGCAAATATGAACGAGAGTCGGTTAAAATACGTGCATGTATGATGAACTAATGTTCAATTTTCAAAATTCACAGGAATTGAATGCTCACCAGATGAAAACTGCAACAGTGAACGACAAATTGCTAGCACTCGACACTCGGTTACAGCAAAACACTACATGATCATTGGCAGTCAACAATTCAACATTTATATTGCTGGAAATCAATCAAATGTTATGTCTCTTAATGAAAAGACAACAATTATTCAGCAAATCGGATAAGACTTTTCAAAATGAAGGTTGCGGTTTTTCAAAGCACATCATGTTCATACAAGACGTACTTTGGGGGGCAAATGTTATCCCGCCTTTTGGCAAGGCCGTGACACCAAAGAATTGACTAGAACCAAAGACAGTCCGTCTCGAAGATCGGTTATACATAGGTTCACTATGAATACCGGCCAAATTTGTTTGAGTCTGGATCGAGCTACAAATAACATGGTACGACAAACGAAGCTATGAAAACCAACGTTCCAAGTTTCAGGTCAATCGGAGTCCGTATGCTCAAGATATGGATCGATCAAAATCAAGGGAATCAACTTTGTTCGTATCCATCATGTTCGTATCCATCCAAGATAACCCTCTTCGTATCCATCGGCAGTAACACATGAGTCCAGTTCGTATCAATCCACAACCCAGAATATTTCGTATCGATCAGCCATAGATCGATTTCAGCCCAAATGGAGCAAGTATTGATCGATATGAACGTGACAGGGATCGATCAGGGATCGATCCCAAATGACCTCGGATCGATCAAGTGGGCCCACCCACGTGCGAGAAGAGGTATTCTGAGATCTGAGCCAGATATTTTCAGCCTACACCTATAAATAGCAGCCCAATACCTCCAGAAAAGGGACTTCTGACTCCATAACGCCGAACTCTACCGGAGACTCATTGTAACTCGAGTGCTTGAGTGTTTACTGTTGTAATCAGATTGTAATATTCAATAAAGCAGCAAACTTTCCATAGTGGACGTAGGCTACAATGCCGAACCACTCTAAATTCCTATGTTCTTGCATTTTTATTTGTCTGTTTTGGCGTGTTTGTTAGATTAGCCTCTGTTTACATTTATATTCTTCACTTTAATCGCTTCAAATACATCGAAAGAGTGTTGTTCCCAATTTTGGTACAAATAGATATCATATCCATTAATATGGTTAGCAAAAATACAATATGTAATATCATTTTTCAAAATTGATAACTTTATTTTAGAATTTAAGATTTGAAATTTCGCCCTTGATCCTTTTACAAAAGCAAACGATTAACAATTACTATCTTCTTTATAATACGAACAAATTTTATTTTCTAGCATCAATTGCAAATCTATAGGTATTTCCTAGGCATTGTTTAAGATTTTACATTGGTAATTCCAAGATGTTATTTCGGCATTTTGTTATAGAAAGTTAAAGGATCAAAACTAGAGTAGTTATGCATGAAGAAATTCCTGAAATTTGGCATTTATTATCAATTTAATTAGCATTTTCAAAATTTTATTTGAGGTGCCAGATAAATTTACATATCATGTATTATTTTGCAATTTATGTTCGTAAATCGCACCTAAATACAACCAATTTAAATTATTATGACATACATGACAATATTTAATGGAGGAAAGGACGACTTACAATTTAGTCAAATCAAACAAAACATTTGTAAAAGTTCAAAATAACCAACCATCAAATATCAATATGTTAGAATAAATCCACATATAATTAACAATTAATGAGTACCAATGGAAAAATAAGCAAAAAATATTGCTTTGATTGTTAAAAAAATCCTTTTGATATATTAATTAATTTTGGGTACTAGGCCTATCGTCTTTATAGGTTTAGTGGAAAATAGTTAAATCCATCACAAATTAAATGAATACCAGATTTAGTTAATGTTCCAAATCCTAGAAATATTCATTAAATCTTTAATTAATTTCACTCAAAGGTCTATAAATACAGTAGTATGATGTGATCATATACTCAAACTACATTTACTCTTTTCCTCCATATATTTTTCTTGCAAACTTATTCTTCATGGAAGATATTAATTTCTATGTTCCCCAATTCAATAGTAGTATGGATATATCATCATATACTATCAATGCTACAAATAATAACTTTATTTCACAACTTATCAAAAATCCTAAACTAAATATTGCGCCTTTATCGGTGCAAATCAATTGTTCATATTTTTTCATGGAAAACTCTCACACCATCCATTTTAGACCTTTTAATGATATTGGGTTTATGTCAATCCTATCTTTTGCTCCTTCATACAATTTGAACGTTTTGGCTTCTATTGTGGATCCTCTACCTAAAAATCCTTTGTCAATGATGGAAAGCTCTTCAAATCCTCCCTTTTATCTTTTTAATTGTCAAAGATTCCAACCAAATCACAACAGCTTCATTTATATACTCGGGTCAGACCGAGGTGAGTTCACCTCACACTATGTCTATATGTTGTTGTTTAAAGCTCAAAACTTGATGCTACGACTGAGAATAACTTGCATATTCTATAAATTGAGAAATTAGTTGTAGGAATTGCTTGCATGTTGTTGATTTCACGATATAGAATTAGTAAAATAGAAATCAAGGTTGAAAAACGCAGGTCATTAATAAATTCATAACTAATTCTAGAAAAATTGAAAATTTCCGAAATTTGGATATGTTATTTCCAACCCATATACCTACCAACTGTAAAACTTTCATAGGACAATATTGTGTTTTGATGTGCCAAATCCTCTCTGCACTAAAGGTTAAAACGCAGGAATTTTCTGTGTGGTTGGTTGCAAGTTTAAGATGAGTTTTTCATACTCACAAATCTATATCTAAAGTAATTAGGATTGTATTGCTACTTGAATTTAAGTACTATAAGTACGAATTAAATAGTTGAATATGAGTTATATATGGTGTTTTGGTGATTTCCATCTTGGTGTTAAGATTTTCTATCGCTCCTATCCAGCCCTATTCTCTACATTAGCAGACAGTATTACCCAGTAATACTCTTTTTTAATGTAGGTCTCGGGGTGGGGCGTCACAGCTTGGATAGTCCTCGTATGAATGATTTATCACCAATATTCGACTTTCTGAACATGGCAAACCATCCACCGTACAATGTCGGTGAACATGCAGATGGAAACCCTAATCATCATTTTACTCCAAACCTGGAATATATTTATTCTGTAAATGGTGATCATAATCTTGTTTTAGGTTCAAATACATATGTTGAACATGTAGCATTTAAGGATGAAAACACGCGTGTTTATAAATGTTCACTTTGTGGCCTTGAATTTCCTTCTTATCACGCACTAGGAGGGCATAGGAGTTCACATAGTAAAGCAATGAAAGCTTAAGAAAGGAAAGAGGAGACTATTAGAGAGATAAATCGAAAAAGGCTCACTAGAGATGCTAATTATGTTTCTTTTGACACTTCCAAAAGGCTAAGAACTAGGATGGAGGATTACCCATCGAATCATATGATAAAGGTAAAATCTACAACAAATCCTAACTTAAAGAATAAAGAGACAAAAATTGCTATAGTATATGATGGTTATTAGAAAGGAAATGAGGTTATAATGCATTCTAGCAAGGAAAGGGAGGAGATCGATAATAATGCTTATGAATTTACCAGAGATGATAGAGTGAGTATATAGATACTCAATAGAAACACCCTAAAAGATATAATAAGTTTATGGTCAACCTAGTGATCAACAATTGCATCAATTTTACTTTATTACTAGTTTATTTATGGAGTCTAGTTTGTCCAACTTTATATCAAGCTAAGATAGTAGCTTTTACTAATCTTTTTTGACATATTTAAGCTCTTGTATTGTAGTTAATGCAATATGTTTATGTACTTTCTTATGTATATCAAATCATATTCGGAATATTATCGTTTGGGTTTGATGTATTATATTTCTACTTAGATTTATTTTCTATGTCAGAAACCATCCTTCACCATTTTGTTAGTTTATTAGCATATGCTTAAACTACATAAATAATCTCAATCAAAAACCATTGATACATAATATTATGAAATATACTTACTAACAATCGTACTTTAAAATGATCAAGTATTACAATAATTTATTTTCGATGTATATCTTAAAATATCTTAGTTTCATGCAGTTTGTTTTAGAAATATATCACACTTTCTCCAAATAAATAAAATGTATTTCCGTATTGAAATTAAAGATGTTATATATTCTAGTATTTATAGTGACTAATATTTACTAGTGCGAAACTATGCTACGCACACGGGGTTTATCTGTTTTCTTTGTTTTTTAAGTTAATTAAACATGGATCTTTCTTTTGATGGACGATGGTATAATTATCTTTATCATATTATAATAGTCACTTGCGTGCAAGTTTTATTGGAAAATAATTACAGATTATTACTGCATATATGATAAGATAGAAGATAATGTTTGAAGTTATGCTTATTATTCATCTTTACAGACCATGTAGTCGATGAGTTTTAAAATATTAAAAATATTCTTGAATATTTGATACTTAGTACAAAGGACTTTAGGTTGCCACTGAAAAGTTAATGGATAAGCAAGGAAAACTTATCGGACAAATCAACAATGCTATGTTTTCATTATAAATCATTTTGGGTAAAAGTTATATTCTAGTTCTACCACATTTCAATCTTTTAAAATCAAATAAACGACAGTGCAACTAAATTGATTTAAATGGAGAAAAAGAATATTTTATGATGATATATCCCTGACGTTATATGTATAATTAAGTTAAACTAATTTTTAGGAATTTGGATAAACTGTTGTAAGGAGGAACAATGAAGCACGTGGTATATAGAGAGCCAAATTAGAGGTAGAGGAAATTAATGAATCATGTTATATGGGATCAATATGCTTGTAAGTAAATGTGTAAGACGAATTTCAATTAGATCATTATGGAAGGGTTTAATGTGACAAAATGCAAGGGAAAGGATTATATTCGCAAGATTATAAGTAGGATGGAGCATGAGGATCGATTTTAAAATATGAGAGGTGGATCAATTGAACAATATAATTACCATTCAAAAGCTTGAAACATAGTACTCTTTCTAAGATCGCATGATCAAAGTTCGCTTTTAATCAACATCAAATTCATAAAATTAACATAAGGATCATTAAAAAGGTATTTAAATTAACAAAAAAAAATATTTCACTAAGAATAATAGTCAAGTCAAATCGATTTTTCTTCTGCCATGCTTATAAAATAACTTCATTCTCATTAAAATATAATAACCGTATGCACAATACATTATTAACCCTTTTTTATTGTACACTAATTTTTAAGCACTAAATATATTAATTTCCAAATAAAATAACCTACTAAAATTATCTTTTTAGGCTTGATTTATTATTGCACCAACTCCACTTGCAACTACATAGCATTATTTGCATGTTTTTCTTGTAGAGCACTTGCAACCATCTCTTGTTGTTGTTCATAAGTACAAACATAATATTTTCTTTTAGCTTATTATGCTTTTATAGTATTAGCACTCATGCAATCCTTCTCCCTTTGATTTTCCCAAGTTATTGTTTTTTCTTATTGGGAATTGAAGTGACAGTAGAGAGAAATATGAAATTACTCTTAATATACCAATTTTCTCAAAAATAGACATAAATAACTATTTAAATTTCATTCACAAATGAAATTGATTATTTATAAGATAAAAACTATCATCATTTTGTTATATTTACACTAATTTTTTCACATTTATTAGCATTAAAGTAATAAAAAGAACTAATTCATGAAAGCCTACTTATGGTATAAGGTAATTGTCTCCAATAATGAGAGTAACTAATAAAACGAGTAAATAAAAGTAAAGGGCATTCCCACTACCAAAATGTAAGCATGGATTTAGTGGGTATGACCACCGTTAAGGCTAAAGAGACCTAGAATACATATTAAAATGAGGAGATGGTTTCTCAATCTTGTACGTTGAAAACTCTATAGATTTTAGTTGACCACATACCTAAATGGTGGACAAATATACCCAATTTGCATTCTCATGCGCTTCTCATAAATATGAAAGCATTAAACTACAATTTACAAGCAATAAAAAATATTTGTATAACTAAATAGAAAGCAATGAACTGCATAATTTACCTCAACCTTTAAGGATTTCATATTTCAAACCTAATAAGTAGAAGAAAGGAGCAATTTGTCCTAAAGATTTAGTTGCATGATTTCCTCAACTTTAAATGGGAGTAATTCATTTTATGATATTGAATTAGTTCTATAATAGTATCATAGATAGTGAAGTTTAATAGGAAAATGTTACCTTATACCAATTTAACAGGGGCATAAAGTCATTATGCTTGAATAAATACATATTGATTGTTGACATTTCAAGTGCATATCAACAGGACAATTTTCATTACAATGAATAAAATTATTTTAAAAGGAACAACTCTCATTATAATAAAATTTCTCAATGCTACGTTAGCTATTTCTTTTATTTATTTGATTTTTTATCCTTTTAAGTATTGCAAAAAATCTTTAATTTTGTGTTGCCAATCTATAAGTTAGACCTTTTATCCTAAATTATTTGCTAATACTTTTACTCCATTCAATGTATCTCATTAAAAGACCTTATTCAAACTTAAAACCTTGCATATAGAGGACTGGCACAATGAAGGCATCATGGCCTTAGAATGTTCAATACCTTAGAAACCAATATTATGACTACTTTCTATGAAATGATGTATTAGTGTCTGGAATGGGGTTATAGAACATATATCAAAGATGAACCAAGTTAAAAGTACCCATGAAAATGCATACACTAGTGTGCACCATAGACTTTTCTTTATATTTAATTTTGTTAACATCAATATAACATTTTAAAATAACTAAATTACCTTGCACTATATTTTTTAAATTCAAGTATACTATAGCTCTCATTTTGAATAGTAGTAACGATCAAGGTCAGCATAATATCAATTGCAAAAAAAATTATAATGTAATCCAGAATGAATGCCTGCCTTTGGCAGGTATTTTAGAAACACAAATTGGAACTAGCTTGTAAATCAGAACCATTTATGATGTCATCCACATACCTGAAATTGAGGTAATGTAAGAATAATATAAAACCATCTTCAAGTTGACAAACATATCTAAAAGTAATCACTATAAATTTCTAGACAACCTAATTATATTTAAGAATTTTGGATGCCCATTGTTGCTTGTCAGGAATTGTAATACTACTTTTTCATTACCTGAAACCAAATAAGCTAAAATAATCAATTTAAGGATATTAACAACTGTAGAAAGAAATTAAACATAAATATGTAATAGTAAAATTTAATAAATTTAAGAGCAACTAATCCTATAAAAGTAGTATTTTCTTTATAAATATTATTTATTTATTATTTGTTAATTTGAGAATTAGGAATATCTATTCCCAGGGGTATAATGGACACAATTTCATATTAGCATTTAAGAAGCTAATGGAAAATATATTGTATAAATAAATCAACTACACACTAGGAAGAATAGTTTTTTTTGCACCATTAATTATTTAGTTGAAATCAGAAACTAAATATAGTGTTGAGAACATGTCATGAAAAGAAATATTTAATTTGATAATTTATGAAATTAATCCATCAAATCATCGAATAAGTGGTCAGATTGGTCGGAAGTCATGAAAAAGGGTAGAATCTCGTCCACGGTTGAGGATCTTTAGCTGCGCTAGAGTTGGCCAAACTTCGACTGTGGATGGTGGAGGCAACAGTGGAGGGGCTGCTATTGCATCGGATTGGGGTAACATGGCTTCCAGGTGGTGGTCAAAGGTGATTGAAAATGGGTTCGTGTGTAAAGAATTACGACAGGAAGAAAGATTCACAGAAGTAACTTTTTAATTCTTTATTATTTTAATTTGTGGTCAAATTACTAATTTCAAACTATGCACTAATTACCATAACTTTTCCATAAGAACTATGATACATGCGTAATTTCTTCCATTGGGCTCATAAGGAAATTTCGGACGATATGGCACCGGGTTTACTAAGTTTATAGATTGTTGGAAAAGCTTGTTGGTATGGTTAATTTAATTTACTTAACTAAGATTTAAAATATTATATGCATATCCATTGATAAATATTGAGATGCATTGTGTTATATTAAAGATTGTTTAGGTATTATAAATATTTTGGATATATTGTGCCTAGTTAATTGTTTATTGTTGTTTGTTGTATTATTGGATTTTTAATTGTAATTAATTGTGGATTGAGATATGAATGTAATTAATTGAAATAAAATAAAATAGGTGAGATTATTTAACAAGGAGAAAATTAGATGAATAAATGATAAATAAGGTTATTTACAGTTTTTGTGTGATGTTTGTAAATAACAACGATTTAATGAATTAAATGAAATTAATGGAAGAAATTTAATAAATTTATTATTTATTCATTTATGAAAAAATTCATAAATGATAACGGAAAATATATTTTAAACTAAAATTAAAAAGTTTATTATTATTATTTAATAGTGTGAAAACTCCCTATTTTGAGTAAGAGATAAATAGTAATAAACCGGGTTTAGAAAATATTAAAGAGAGTTAATATTTATATTATTATTTTGATGTAAAATAATAATATTATTGCTTTGAAGAGTAATTTGACGTAAATTACTATATTTGATGGAAAACATGACGTTCTAAGAAATTTGAAGTAATGAGATTACAATACAATATTTTGAGCTATATTATAATTTTGGAAGAATTATTATTGTTTTGAGATAAATAAAAGGTGCTTTTATAATAAATAATAATAAAATGATTTTGTACTTATGAAAAAAGATGGTCACAAATATGATGTTTTGGATGGGTGTAATATGTGATTAATTGTTGGTTTTCTTAGGTTGATTTTGTTTATCACATATGTTGTTTTATGATAATGAATCGCATTTGGACGCATGTACAATATTTTGATGTTATTACTACGTTGTGTATAGTTAATAATGGTTTTTATTGTGTTGATATTTGTGTTATTAAAATAAGGGTTTAGTACACATTTGATGACTTGGTATTTGTGTTACCAATATAGTGGTTTACTACACATTTAATTAATTTAAACTTGCATTGGTGATGTATTACTAATAATTGATAATTATTATATATGTTGTGATTAGTTGATTTAATGTTTTGGGTTAACATTATGTGTTGTCAAATGTTTGTAATATTTAATAGCTAAGTGTGCTATTACAGTTGTTACCCCATATTTATGATGGTTGACTGGAATGATTTAGTAGGAGTATAGGATTAGACGCGGTCCAAATATAGTTAATACCTTTTTATATTATTTATATTTGTACAATTATGATGTTACAGGTAGGAGCAGAAGAGGAAATGGAAGTATGGATTGTAGGGTTATGATCAGCTAATTTGGTATACTCTTTTATACCATAGTTATATCATTTAGGAGTTAATAATTGATGTATTGAAATGTTAATTAATGTGATAATGTAGAAAAATAGTTTTATTATTGAGTTAATGTTCATTTATGCACATTTTTGTTTTCCTTTCTTAGTTATTGACAAATAAATTATAAACCAAACAATCCATTGTTTTTAATGTCAAAATTAGTTGTGGTCTTATTTTTGGCATTTGTAATTGATTTGAAATGTTGTAAATAGTGGGATGCCTCACTCGGTATTAGAGCTTAGGTTTAGTGATTCCCTAAGCCTCAGGTAGACTTAGCCATTTAGGGTAGGTTAATTTACACTTTTTGTTGGATCAAAATTATAAAATGAGAGAGCAATCTTATTGATGACTTTATGTATTGTGTGTAGGCTATATGTGTAACAACCATTACCTCATCCTAAGATGGTTGTTATTTATGGTGACATCTTGAATGGGAAATAAATACTATAGGAGTTGGGTAGGATGAGTACTTTTAAGAGGGGTTAAGTGCTAATTATAACCCAAGTGACAAACATGTGATATTAAGAACTAACCTTAATAAGTATGCCAATTTTTATGGAATTTCGACTTGAAAAGTAATATTAAAAAATTAAATTTTGGATTTTAAAAGGTATTTTACTTAAGAAGTGAAAATGTGTATGTTGGGCCTAAAGTGGTATGTTGAAATTTTAAAACGGTGAAAATAAAATATTGAACTTAAGGGAAATTAGTCCTAATGGTATTTTGTACAAAAATCCGTTTTAGTAGAAAGATATTTGGACCTATGAGAAGTTATTTTAGCGAGGAAAATATTTGAAATTATTTTCATTGAGAATGTTTTGAAAAATGCCTTTTTGCGTAAAGAATGATATGAACATTTTTATCCAAAGGAAGAGTGTTTTGTTTAAAAAACCATCCTTGAAATGTGAAAAGCTTTTGTGTGGAAGCAAATTTTGGTTGTGATAATTTTATGTAAAGAACACTTTTTGATAAATAGTGTTTGAAGGAAAAACATTTTTTATAATGGATTTTGATTGGGAGAGTACCTAATTTTTAAAAGACTGTTTTATTAAGGATGTGTGAAAATATTTTTCTTCTCGTAAAGAAGACATATAATAAAATATCTTATTAAATATTTTGGGAAAATATTTTTGGAAAATATTTTACAAGGATGGAAATAATTTGATTCAAAAGTGAATTTTGAAAAGAAAAGAAGTAAATTATTTGGTTTGAATAAAATTCTACAATTGTATTTTATTTGGAAAATTATATTTGAAAAACCTTATTTGAAGACTGTAAAACTAGAATAGTTAGTATGGGATGTTGAATGACTAGTGATGTGAGCCTTAAGTTTGTCCAGAACCCATTATGACGACGTAAAATTATATTCTGTTTTATGTGGCTTACCCAAATGTGTTGCAGGGACGTCCAATTATTCCCTTCCAGAGAAGGAGTAAGGATATGAGACTATGATTACACATTTTGACATATAGGATAGAGATATTTTACTTTGGTAGTACTTGCTCACTTTGGTTGTTCTACTGCTTGTTGACATTAGTTATATTAGTTTGACTATTTCATTTGACTGTGTTTGTTTTATGGTCTATGGCGTGATTGTTTGAATTAAATTATTCTATTTGTATTATATTATTGTTTTCTTATTTAATAATGGTTGTTCATTAGTTATGTTATTCATTTTTGAGTTAATTCTTTTTGCTTGCATAGTACTTTTATTTTGGTTAGATTCGCTTAATTGTTGGTTGTTTGTTGCATATCTTGCTATGATTGTGTACATTGTTTGGTAGGATACATTTCTTACTAGTGTTAATATTCTTACGATGAGGTAGTTACCCAATGTTAACTTTCTGAGGGATGTGCATTGGAAAACCTAATGAAATGATAAGGGACATATTTGGATCGGTTATGGTAGATGACATGAGATTTGCTCTAGTTGACTTCGGACCATGCATGGGGAAAATGGAGGTTTGCTACAGATCAGGTGCAAGAAAATCCTAAGAGCCAAATGGAGTGTTCTAAACTTTGACAAATCGATAACAGAGGCATTTAATCGAGTACTTCAAGTGGGAAGTGAATCTACAGGACTAGAGTAGTCTAAAGAAGCACGTTCGACAAGGTGAAGCGATATGGCAGGGCATGAGATGTTCCAAATTGAATCAGATGCTGAAGGGATCATTGATAACTCGCGTAAGGCATAGGATGTGAGGATGCTCACCTGTGTACCCTGGACCATGAGATATTTCGGGCTGCCTTGAGAGGGCGGTACTTATGAAATAGGTATTCGATTATACACCATATTTGATTGTGACATAAGATGTCGCCAACCTAAGAGGTCATTGTGCAAGTTATCATGTATCCAAGAGACTTTAGGAAAGTCATAATGAAATGAAAGTTCAGAGATGATCATGGTGAAGTGAGCTTAAGTGATGATTATAGTGGAGCAAGGCTTCAGTGATGATCATGATGGAGCATGGCTTCAATGATGATGCATGGCAAGGAGGGACCTTAGTAATGACTAATATGATGTGAAGACTTGGTGATGGCTGAATTCACCTTAGTGGTGGCGAGAAGTATTCGGTGTAAGACCTTCATAATGGTCTAGTTCACCTTAGTGATGGTTTATATTTTTCGACTGTATGTGAGGGACCGAGAAATCCAAGCTTAATTCAAGTGCAGCATTATTTTAGGGATATAGCCACATGTGGGCACATATATTATTTTGGAAGGTGTAGTTGTGAGATGGTACACCAACTGTTTTGAGGATGAGACTATGAGGAGGTTCATTGATAGTTTGGAAGATATACATATTGCGGTGGAAGGGTAGTCAGCATAGGGATTAGCATGCATGTGTTAATTGTTGGTATGATGGTGTGATGATTACCATTTTTGGGTGTATGCATGCTTTAACATAATGAGCTATGTTGATTATCGATATATATATATATATATATTATTGTTATGCATGCATGTTAGGACCAACCTAAATTTTTTTGTATATTTTCGCTACGGGATGTTGCACTTGGATTGCTGAGATGCATGTTGTGGCTTATATATGGAGTTGATCTATAGTTGGAATTGGTTTACCCTTTATTGACGGTGTGCTATTTTCGTATACTATAGTTCGAATGCAAGTTTAAGGAGTTACAAGAGTTACTATAGTATGTGTCTTGAATTCATTATTGTGAAGGAATTATTGTGTCATGATTGATTGTGTTGTATGGATGTATTGTACTAAATTAAAGACGGTCGTTATGATTAGTATACTTCACCCTAAACCCATGATGAGACTTTATTGATTTTGTTGATGGTTGTACCTAGGAAATTGTGAGAGCGCAATTCTTTTAAGGGGGAAGAATGTAAATACGCACAAATTTGACACTAAAAAATATTAAATTAATTAAGAATGAATTTTTAATAAAAGGGTGAATTAGGTATATGTTTGTAACTGCTGCGAAGGTCTTTCCAAGCTGATCAACTTAATATATGTTTTGGTTCATTTGGAGTTACAATTTGCAAAATAGAGGCATTATAGTGTTTAAATAACACAAGTAGCTATTTTGGGCTAAACAGGATACGCAACCCATAACCTAGCCTAATGACTATATAAGTGAGGCCACGAAACCCTAACTGTCACCACTATCTTCAGTTTTCTTCCTTAATCCGTAAAACAATCAAATTTCTCTCTAATGATTATTTGCATATTAATTAAAAAGTGATTAAAATCCAAATGTCCAAACCCTATCAAATTATGTATGGATCTGTAGCTCTCGATGAGGTAAAGGGGCATCTGGGATTCGTTTTCTATATGACACTCTGCTTAATCATAAATTTGTGAAATAACCATAGTCGTTCTTTCTAGGATTTCAGAATCAATGGTGAGACGATGACTATAGGATGATCAGAGTGTATTAGGTTATCGAGGATATCCAGATAGTCAATCTATACGATTGGATCGTCGGATAGGTGGTCAAATTGGTTCGAATTTGTGAAAAGGGGGGCTAGAATTTGGTCCACGGTGGAGGGTTTTTGGCTGCGTCAGAGTTGGCCAGGTTCGGTCATAGGTGACGATGACAATAAAGGATGCTACTCTAGCATCTGCCCATGGTAACATGGCTTGTAGGTGGTGTTAGTGGCGGTCAAAGGTTGTTGAAAATCGATTATGCTTAAAAAATTGCAGCAGGAAGAAAGGTTCACTTAAGTAATTATTTAAATCCTTTATTATTTTAATTAGTGGTCAAATTACTAATTCAAATTATGCACTAATTAACACATCTTTTCCATATGAATTTCGATTCATTCATGGTTTCTTTCGTTGGACTAGTGGTGAAATTTCAATTGATATGGCACTGAATTTGTTGAGTTTTGAGACTACTGGAAAAGGCTCGTTGGTATGGCTAATTTAATTTACTTAATTAATAATTAAATACTATTTGCATTTCCATTGATCAATATTTATAATTATTGAGATAAGTTGTGTTATATTGAAGATTGTTCGGGTATTGTAAATATTTTGGATATGTTGCGCCCGGTTGATTGTTTATTGTTGGTTGTTGTATTATTGGATCTTTAATTGTAATTAATTGTGGATTTAAGATATAAATGTAATTAATTGATACAAAATAAAATAGGTGAGATTATGTAATAATGGGAAAATTAGATAAATAAATGATAAATAAGGTTATTAATAGTTTTTGTATTATGTTTGTAAACAACAATAGTTTAATGAATTGAATGAAATTAATGGAAGAAATTTAATAAGGTTATTATTTATGAATTTCTAGGAAATTTCATAAATAAAAAAATTAAGCTATAATTAGAAAGTTTATTATTATTATTATTATTATTTAATGATTTGAAAACTCCCTGTTTTGAGTAAGAGACAAATAGAAATATACTAGGTTTGGAAAATATTAAAGAGATTTAATATCCATATTATTATTTTAATGTAAAATAATAATATTATTGCTTTGAAGAGTAATTTAATGTAAATTACCATATTTAATCGTAAATATGATGTTTTAAGAAATTGGCATAATGAGATTATAATAAAGTATTTTAAAGTATATTAACATTTTTGAAAAATTATTGTTGTTTTGAGATAAATAAATGGTGCTTTTATAATAAATCACAATAAAATGGTTTTATACTTAAGAATTGATTTTGTTTATCACATATGTTGTTTTGTAACGACGAATTGCATTTGGAAGTCCGTGAGATATTTTGTCATTATTACTACGTTATGTATAGTTAACTATGGTTTTATTATGTTGATGTATGTGTTACTAAAATAGGGGTTTAGTACACATTTGATGACTTGATGTTTATGTTACTAATATAGTGGTTTAGTACATATTTGATCGATTTATAACTGCAATAATAGTGTATTACTAATAGTTGATAATTGATATATGTGTGTGTGTGTGTGTTTGTGAGAGTACATATGTTGTGATTAGTTGATTTGTTGTTTGGGGTTTACATAGTGTATTGTCAAATGTTTGTGATACTTGATAACTAAGTGTGTTATTATTTTTGTTACCTCATAGTCATGATGATTGATTGGAATGGTTTATTAGGAGTTGTGTTTCCTACCTGCGTTGGTTGTTGTTAACCCGCCTTTTGGCAAGGCAGTATACATGCAGATTTAACCCAATAGACTTCACGGTTATCGAGGCTGGAATATCATAGACTTGGTTCAGATGGATGGATGGACAATCAACTACGGATAATAATATAAAGCCAGGCTTAAGCATAGTCGATGGATAAACGATGCAGGACTTGGATAAAGGCGTAGTTCGGGTCAGCAAAGAGTTTACTCCGGGTCGGCATAGAGTTGCTTCAGGTTCTACTTCGGGTCGGCATAAGATTCGCTTCGGGTTCTACTTTGGGTCGGCATGGTGCTGCTTCGGGTCAGCATTGTTACTCGGGGTTGGCATAGAGTTGCTTCGGGTTCTACTTCGGGTCGACATAGAGTTTGCTTCGGGTCAGCATGGGGTTACTCCGGGACAACATAGGATGGACGAGTTAGGCTTGAAGATCGTTATTGTGAGCCCATGTAGGTGAGAAGGCCTTGTAACCGAGATTTCATATATAAATACACTAGGCTTGGCTTCGAAAAAAAGATCTTCATTCTGTTTCTCTTCATCTTCTACCCAGATGCTACTCTGCCATTTTTATTCTGGAATTCTAGATTGTAACATAATCAAATTTCTGATAATAAAAAGGATTGTTCTGGAGTGGACGTAGGCCGGAGTTAGCTGAACCATTATAAATCTTGTCTCTCTTTTACTTGCTTTCATTTTAATTTTGGTTATTCTTCATATTATATTCTCTACATATACTCTATCTATGGTATATGATTGGATATTGGTTCTTTCACTTACAATTGGGTGTTGGTGGCCAATTTTGATGCTAACATTTTGGTGCTTTCATTAAGAAAGCTTGCATTCAGGGATTTGGAAGTTAGGATCTTGAATTTGAAAGCTTGGGAACTTGGATTTCAGAAGCAATGGCCAGGCAATCAATAAGAAGGCAAAGAGCAAGGACAAGATGGAAACAGTGACGGATGCTATGCAGGAAAGAATGCTAAAGAGACCAGAGGAAATCCAGGATCAGAACCAGAAAAAAGAAGCAAGCAAGATTATGGATGGAATTTTGGCATGGATCAGAGCTCGGATGTGCGTTTGGAAGAGGATAATCTCGGATTCCCTCGTGGACTCGGGGGCGGGATGGAAATGACAATCGGAGACCACTAATGAATGCTGGAACAGTTGGAAATTGAAACCCAGGACTTGTAGTAGAAATTAGCAGGTTTAGATATGGATTGGATCAACCAAAGGCAAACCCCAACCAAGGAGAATGGATTAGCACAACTCCCCAGGGAATTGGAGGCATGGATTTGGATGGCTTTGCTTAGAAATGGATAACGGTGATGGAACAGGAGCAGTCATCATCCGCCACAAATCGGAGCTAGCCCGGCTAAAGGGCACAGGTCATCGTCTCTTGATGGCATGAACTAAATAACTAATAATAAATCCTACACCAAAACGACTAAGTCACTTACACATGTATGGGACCGCGAACGGTCCTTAGGCATGCTCTGAGATGGCGATGAACCACCATAACAAATGATTCTGAAACTCACTCGAATGTGAAATCCAACATTTATAATTCCAAGTCCCATCCAGACACTCACATATCGCCTCGAACGGCACTCGATGTCGAACGATCAAATTTTGCCCCGAACGGCACACGATCTCAAACGGTCACATTTCGCCTCAAACGGCACTCGATCTCGAAGGATCACCTTTTGCCTTGAACGACACCTGATCTCAAACGATCATATTTCGCATCGAATGGCACTCGATCTCGAACGATCATATTTTGCCTCGAACAGCACCCGATCTCGAACGATCATATTTCGCCTTGAACGGCACCCAATCTCGAACGATCCCATTTCGCCGTGAAAGGCACCCGATCTCAAACGGTCTCATTTCGCCTCGAATGCCATACGATCTCAAACAGATCGCATTTCGCCTCGAGCAACACACGATCTCAAATGATCGCATTTCACCTCGAATAAACACTTGATCCCATGCGATCATCATCGTCCTGGGATGGCTATGTATTTTATTAATGGTCCCGAACGATCATTACTAACAATCAGGCAAGATCATTGATCTCTTCACAGGTCATCCACAGGTTTCGAACATCGGGCTTATGACAATACAAAACACGTCTTCCTATTGCAAGGCATGTTTTGGGGGGCAAAGTGTTAACCTGCCTTTTGGCAAGGCAGTATACAGGCAGATCTAACACAATAGACTTCACGATTATCGAGGCTTGAATATCATAGACTTGGTTCAGATGGATGGATGGACAATCAACTACGAATAATAATATAAATCCAGGATTAAGCATAGTCGATGGATAAACGATGCAGGACTTGGGAAAATGCATAGCTCGAGTCAGCAAAGAGTTTACTCCAGGTCGGCATAGAGTTGCTTCGGGTTCTACTTCGGGTCGGCATAGGGTTTGCTTCGGGTTCTACTTCGGGTCGGTATGGTGTTGCTCCGGGTCGACATTGTTACTCCAGGTCGGCATAGAGTTGCTTCAAGTTCTACTTCGGGTTGGCATAGGGTTCGCTTCTTGTTCTGGTTCAGGTCAGCATGGTGTTACTCCGGGTCGGCATAGGATGAACGAGTTGGGCTCGACGATCGTTATGGTGGGCCCATGTTGGTGGGAAGGCCTTGTAGCCGAGATTTCACCTATAAATACAGTAGGCTTGGCTTCAAAAAAAAAAGATCTTTATTTTGTTTCTCTTCATCTTCTACCCAAAATCTACTCTGCCATTTTTATTCTGAAATTCTGAATTGCAACTATAATCAAATTTCTGATAATAAAAAGGATTGTTCTGGAGTTGACGTAGGTCGGAGTTAGACGAACCACTATAAATCTTGTCTCTCTTTAACTTGCTTTCATTTTAGTTTTGGTTATTCTTCATATTATATTCTCTACATATACTCTATCTGTGATCTGTCACTGAATATTGGTGCTTTCACTTACAATTGGGTGTTGGTGGCCAATTTTGATGCCAACAGATGTAGTGGTTGCATGGATGTTATGATTGTTATGTGCAATCAACTATTTGGATTCTGGAGAAGAGCAGGAAATAGAACAATATGAACTTGATCCCCTAAAAGGGGTACGTAAGCAGTCTTTTCCTATGCAATAACCATCGAGCATATGGCCATAGTGTATAGGCTTGGGCGCAGTCTACACATAGTTGATACATTTTCCATTTTACTTTTCATATATCTGTACAGTTGTGAAGTTGCGTAAAGGAGCGGAAGGGGGAATGGAAGTGTGGATTGTTAGGCTATATCGTAGATAGCTAATTTAGTATATTCTTTTATACCACGGTTATATCATTTATAAGTTGATGATGATTGATGTATTGAAATGTAAATTGATGTGGTAATGTTGTAAAATAATTGTATTATTGAGTTAATGTTCATTTGTATTGATGTTTGATTCTGTTGTGAGGTTTCCTTTTTCTTTTATAACTAGTGTGTGGCCCGTGCTACGCACACGGGCAGTGCTGGTATTTCCCTGTAATTGTAGGTCCAATTGAATGTAGTCCAGTTGTATGTTAAAGCAGTATGTACAGGTCATGTGCAGTGCTGGTTCTTAACCCCTTCAGCTTTATGTTCAGTCTTGAGATAGTTGGAAACTGTTGCGAGAAAATAAAATAGTGTTAAAAATTTGCAGTAGGGTCATAACCAAAGTGCAGAATAGTGTATCTGCATTTATTCATTTGCAAGAATGCAGTATTGTAAGGAAAAGGTTAAAACCTTATTTAGGAAAATCAATCTATCTTCTTTGAATTCAATTTATTTAGTCTAAATCTTGTTATGTGTAGTTGAAAAGTGTTAAAGGTTCAATTTGTTATGGCCCGTTTGGCTTGTAATTAAATTTTGAGTTTTTTTTTTGTATTTTGGTGTGAAAGAGTGGTTGGAGAGGAAGGGATGTGGAATGCGTTAGAGGGAGATTTTGTTAGTCCTGAAAAAGTGGGGAAGAATAAAATTTCGTTTTTAAAACTCGTTCTTCGTCCTCTCATCTCCCCTTTATTACCCATCGTGCCGCTTTGTTATACCATGCTGTTTGATTTGAAAATTGATGGTGGAAAAGCGAAAAAATATTTAGAAGTGAGTGGCCCGTGCTATGCACACGGGCAGTTATGATATTCTTTAAGTATTAGTTACATTTTGTCCAATGTTATTGTCAAATTGTTATATTTGAGTCTCTCTGGGTTTATTGCATGTATGAACTATAGTTGGATTGATGTTATGAACTATACTCCCATTTTCCTTTATCACTTGCAGGTTATAGTGTTTAGAAGAATTAAACATAGTTTGTATTAATGAATAGTTAAGAATTTATGAAAAGTCAAGATAGCATCTAAGATGATGCCAACTAACATGCAACTATTACGTGCAAATATAAAATTGTGAAAACTAAAACCTTTGTTCCTAATGCATAACTGCAAAAGAGTAATAAGAAATAAGATGTACATCCAACCATTTCTCACATTGGGTCAACTTATATCGACAAAATTATTTCATTCCCTCTCTTCTCTTCGTGTGTGTATATGCAAAAATCTCCATGCAAAATTTGAAACCATTTGGAACCTTTTAACTCATTCAAAAAAGAAATTTTTTATTAGACCAATACTCATTACGCAAAAAAGAAAATATTATTAGGATTTTATTTTGATCAAATTTCCAAAGTTATCTCCATTGTATCAAACTCAGAAGGAGACACTAAATTTGTTTACATATCTTTTCCGTGCACTACAATTCATGAAGTTTGCCACAAACAAAATCAAAATATATGGATTTATAATCATAATGTAGCTCCTATTAATCCTTAGAATAAGATATACTTAGTTCAGTCGCTAACATTGAAGAATTTATTTTAAAAATATTAAGTAATATATTTAACAATATGTATGTCGTGTACATATAGAAAACTAATCTATATATCTTAATAAATAGAAGGCTGCTAAACAAAATCGCTGAACTTTTGATCGTCTATGTTTGACCCATCTTGGTTAGATCCAATTTTTTTATTTTTCACATAAAAATAAGTGTAGGATCCACTATTAATAACCAACCAATAATAAATACAATAGGAGCATAGCCACTTCCAATGTGACTAATTATGTTAGCATTCTTGTTATACCCAATAACAAAGCTATATGATCCATGAAGCAAGCAAAAAATACATGATTAAACTAATATGCACCATCATCCTTACAGTTGGTGTAAGTTAGAAGTCACCATTCCTAAAAATCGAAATAAATTATCTTTTAAAATATGAATAATTTCTTCAACGAAATTAATTACAGAAATATATTATTACCACAAAATCCATAATTTAAAATTTATCATTACATAGATTAAGAAGCTTTTTGCTAGTATGAATAGGTGAATTCTGTAATATTGGTTGCCCACTCTTGTTCTAACTATGTAACCTACAGAAGGATTTCAAATAATCTTGAATTTTCCCGTTACTATGCTCCCAACTTTCTAATGAGTGAAATCCTTCAAAACATTATAAAAATGTCCACTCTCTTTATTATGGATCTTTTTGTAAAATATAGATCATGTTTAAGTAACTATTGAATTGGCACATCAGGATAGGAGATGCATAGACCACACGATTTGAATCCGTAAGTCACATAAGATGTAACACAACAACAAAATTCACTACTCCTACTATTTGGCTTGACCAGTATTCAAAAATAATATTCTTTACTCAGAATAAGATATAAAACACATGATATATTTACAGTATACAACATAAGAATGTGTGAAGAAATCCTTCGTTGTGAACACTTCTCTGTCATTGTTAACCCTATTACAATACTCCTTATCTCATAAAATTTGCTTTTTTATATGTCCCCGGTAATCTTAGTTCGAAGTACATTGCATCTGTTGTGCAGAAAATTGCACCAATGCGGAAAGACAATAAACAGGATCTAGATTTGCCAATTTGAACACCACTTAACTAGCAGCAATTATTCTATACTCCAAATAAATAGCAAATAACTATAAAGAAAAAGTAGACACAATATTTATACTGGTTCCACTATCATCTAGATAGTGTACGTCCAGTCCAAAGGAGAGAGATTTTATTCCACATGAGAGAATTACAAGAGATTACAAGATAAGAGTTTACATACCAAAGCCCCAATTAGGGATAAAAAAGAGACACTCTATCTGGAGATCACTGGCTGAATACCAGGATGGGTTTACAATGAAGTCTACCCTCAATATATAGCCAATATAAATTCATGTGAGTCATCAATCAAATTACCAAAATATGGTAAGAAGATAATGGAGGCAAATTACAACGGTAACAAATCACGCAAACATAGCAAGTAATTCACTCGTTCCAAAGATGGAAGAAAATAATCCCAAAGCAATGCGATTACGAAGAAAGAAATATTATGCATATCTTTTGCATATATATTATTCCATAACGTGCGCATGCATAAATTTCCTTGCCATCTCATTCAAATGCAATCCAATTATTAATGCATTTCCATAATGAACAAACGTGATTACTTTCCCTTTTGCATATTTGTTTCCTTCTATTGTGATTTTGTATCACCAAAATTTAACACTCCACCTTGATGCAAAATCACATATTTCCAACACTCCACCTCGAGTCAAATTCTCTTCTCAACATAAAACTCTTTAAATCAAACTCTACCTTCAACCAAAATCTCTTAACGAGATACAGACCAAAAATGAATATTTACCCAATGGGTTCCGACAAAGCCACCCCCCATCACACATTGCTAACGAGCTCAGACTATGTCCCCGCCCACCAACAAAATGTTGCAAATATCCAAAATCAAAAGAAGGTAGATACCAAATTAATCTCAAAGCCACCAAGGCCAAAAAATATTCTCTCAATCACCAATCTAAATACAGAGCCAAAAAACAAAAGCCAATAGACAAGGCTAATCCAAATCTCTGTATACAAGACAAATCTCTCTCCTTCCACATACTTTATCTGCCAAACAACAATTTTTCCATGAAAATCAACATAAGACTCTCACATCAACATCGAGCCATAAAGCAGATACAAGTTTCCAAATCCACTTATCTGCCAAACAACAAATTTCCCATGGAAATCAACTTAAGACTCTCACATCAACATCGAGCCATAAAGCAGATACAAGTTTCCAAATCCAGATGTCTCTTCAACACAGTAAAATCCTTATCATCAAATTTCCAAGACTGGAACACTCTTCTCTCTCAACATAATCTTCTCCACTCCATATTGCACAAAATCTCCTTTTTCCATCCAAATGAGTAATAGCATAATCACCACCGGATCTACCGCTCTTTCTAGAAGCCATTGATGCACAAATCTGAACAAATCGCCTAGCTCTGATACCAATCTGTTGTGCAGAAAATTGCACCAATGCGGAAAGACAATAAACAGGATCTAGATTTGCCAATTTGAACACCACTTAACTAGCAGCAATTATTCTATACTCCAAATAAATAGCAAATAACTATAAAGAAAAAGTAGACACAATATTTATACTGGTTCCACTATCATCTAGATAGTGTACGTCCAGTCCAAAGGAGAGAGATTTTATTCCACATGAGAGAATTACAAGAGATTACAAGATAAGAGTTTACATACCAAAGCCCCAATTAGGGATAAAAAAGAGACACTCTATCTGGAGATCACTGGCTGAATACCAGGATGGGTTTACAATGAAGTCTACCCTCAATATATAGCCAATATAAATTCATGTGAGTCATCAATCAAATTACCAAAATATGGTAAGAAGATAATGGAGGCAAATTACAACGGTAACAAATCACGCAAACATAGCAAGTAATTCACTCGTTCCAAAGATGGAAGAAAATAATCCCAAAGCAATGCGATTACGAAGAAAGAAATATTATGCATATCTTTTGCATATATATTATTCCATAACGTGCGCATGCATAAATTTCCTTGCCATCTCATTCAAATGCAATCCAATTATTAATGCATTTCCATAATGAACAAACGTGATTACTTTCCCTTTTGCATATTTGTTTCCTTCTATTGTGATTTTGTATCACCAAAATTTAACAGCATCATCATCGTCAAAGTCTGGATATATAAGTCTTGTGTGACCTCACACCATTGAATGTACCTCAGACTCCCTATAACATGTGCTTTGATTGCATTGAAATGTGATTAGTATTCAGATTTTTCAACTGGAAAATGATTTATCTTCAATGGAAAACAATTGCTCACCTTCAAATCCTTATTGTGTTTTGACAATTCATATCTCATGCCCCTTCATAGACAACACAGTAAGATGCTTCTTCATTGACAAAATCTTTATTTGCAAACTCCCAGTCGTTATAGCATGTCGCATGCACATTGTCTTTTGCAATGGCCAACTCATAGAAGACGGAACCATAACTAATTTCATACCATATTGTCATCATACCTATAAAGAGAAGAAGTCTTGGATAATTATTAACTCTATTATTATTTGCAGGTGTTGGATATTCTCCTCTTTTATTCCCACCCACCCACACATACACGGTAGGCATGTAAGTATGTTATTAGAAGGAAGCAATAGTTATTTAGCCAAAATTACATAAAGTACATATACAAAAAATAAAGCAATTTGCGATAGAAATATAAAATATTTTAAACGGTAATGTAAAATACTTCAATAAATTAAAATACTTTATTGTCCTTACTTTAATAAACAAAGTCAATTAAAAGGTTTATATCTAGTTTGTTAGCCCTTCCGACAACCTATGAAGCAAAATTGTTTCGTTATGCAGTGCTGTACTGGTTCTGAAATGAATCTATAATTTTGTAGAAAAAAAGGAAAAAAAAGAAAAAGAAAGAAAATCATCAATAACATATGCAAATAATATGTTTTGTTAAGTGGGAAGCATGGATACATATTTCATCTTCCAAGCAGGTACTACATTGTGTAGAAGACACTGAAATTCAATGTTTAGACAGTCTGTGCCTATAGTACAAAAACTATGCTCTTCTTAAAATAAAATTTTCGGGAAGTAGAAAGCAAGATAAATGGAACATAGAATTTTAAAATGCTTCTTAACGCATTTTTTGTAATTACTCTATATCAAATATCTGAAAAATACATAAATAACCTTTAATCTATTATCACTGGAAGCAAGCATTGAATCAAAATTACAAACACAATGTTCCGGAACAAAGAAGATTTAGGGTTGAATACTGTTACATCTTATGTGGATATTGGTTCAAGAGATAACATGAATAGCAACTCAATCGTCACCATAACCATTTTTATGTATTTATTAATCAACATAGTAAATATAATAACTTAACAAATAAGCGAACAGAAACCAAGTACTATACCCTTGAGAAATGATGATGGACTACTCTAAGGCTATTCAATTTATAAGCGCACTACTGTCATCTTGCTGAAATTTGATCAATGAATAATATGAAGACAATTCATTAAAATCATTGACATGTTACATTTTCATGATCCCAACCCTCCCGTCAAACTATCTTCCATTGTTTTAACCATGTTATGGATATTACGAAAAATCACCAACCGGTGATTCTACCAAGAGAAACAACTAAAATTATTATAACATAATTATATCAAATAACATATGTAGACAAAACATTAAACTTTCAAATAGAATCATCGGTAGTTATTATATGCTCCATTAAGATCTAAATGTTTAATCTTATGTTATTTGAGTTTATAATGATATCACTATTAGTTCTAAATGTTTAAATTGTTATTCTTGGCCTTTGAATTCATATGGAATTTTCTGTAATCATTAAAATAGTCGAACATAAAACATTTTTGAATATGCAAACTATGTTTAATAGATAAGTATAAGAGATAAGTTTTGGAAAGAACAATCTAAACACGAACTATGAAATGAACATGTATGGATAATTCCAATCTTATATAAAGCTTTGCCTTGTGCACTTCACATCTTTTCTTTCCACTAAAATGAGCTTTTTCACATTTTAAACTATCCCATAACTAATACAAAATAAGAATTACTTGAAGTTTAAACATTGTAATTAAATTTAAACATTGTACGGAAAAAAATAAACTATCATTAGTTAGTAGTTATAGTACAATCAAACTTTCCTTCGTTCATAAAGCCATCGTAGAAAATTCAGTGTTCCTATCAAGTTCCGTCCCATACAAATTGTTTATTAGAAGATGGAAGGAAGAAAATTCAAAATTTAAAAGAATCGAACCTATCAGACCCAAATTCATCAGACTTTGCATCTAAAAATAGCCAATGATTTCAATGAATCCATTATACCATGTTTCATAATGTTAAACAGAGACGTAAATTTAAAAGTATTATCTGAAAATTTTGTAGGAAAATTGAAGTAATGAGAGTTATGTATATGAAATAACTAATCCATCGATGTGAATAATTCAAAAAAAAATGGCAAACAAATGAAATGATGGAGAAGAGAATAGTAAGTACTGATTGTTTACCTGTGCGGTTTTTTTATCCAGCCTTGCTTCTCTAGTGGCCTACAGCTTGCTCCACTATGCAATTGCTCATTCCGCTAAACATTCTTTATGTTCTTCAGTTTCAATCCATTCTAATTGTTCTTCAATGGCACTCCTGTAGTTTGCGCCATTGCACATTCAGTTCATGTCCTGCTAAGCTAGCTCATATATGAACATATGGTTCTGGCGCAATTGCAGTTGTTAAGAATGAGCATATACCTATATCATAATTTGTAAGTTTATTATAGCATAGTTGTTTTAATAAATTAATAAGGTTGTACTATGCCATGTGTTGAATGTAAAAATATATTACCACCATTGTTTCAATTTTAGCTTAGTTATTTGTCAAAATCAAATTTGATACAATATTAATGGCTCATTCACTTGTTAGTTTTAACATGTAAAGTCTGCACTAAATAAACTTTGATAACCTAATGTTAAGCTAATAAACTAAGGGAAACCAGTAGTTAGCAAAACTTACAGCTGATAGACGGTCGATCAGGGTTAGTTTTCTAATCACGAATTGCAAGGCCTTTTTAATTCCTCCAATCTTTGTTACGGTCCACTCTCATTATCGTCTATGACTACCAGAACATTGAGACATGCTCTGTTTTTTCCTAATCCTGCAACCTTCAAATTCACCTTCACTTCCCGTGGCTCCTCTCCTTTCCAATTTATCTTCATTTTTGCTTATCCCTCCAGAATCACTGCACCTTTTACATCTGATATGTGAAGATAGTAAAACATGTACAGAGAGGACATATTTCTTAATGCTCATATTTATAGTAGTTAAATAGTTAAAAATATCCGTATACGAAAACCTGATAGCCGTTTGACCGCAAAGACATGTTGATGACACTCCAATTTCATTTCTGAAGGAGACAGGGAAGCAATACCAAATAGCTAGAGTGGTTTGGTTTGGGTTTCTCTATCTCATATGTGCTTTTGTTCAGTTGTTTTTCTTCAAATGTTATTGATGTTCGGATGAAAAAATACTCGTCAGGCTGACATAAATGAGATCGACAAAAACAAAGATTGGTAGATGACTAAAAATAGCAAATCAAATTAACTATTAACTGTGTTATTGCTTTGCAGTATTATGGTAAACATCGAGTATTACAACAATGCATATATATATATCACCATAAATACAAAAAAACATACCGTTAAATAACAGAATTCATCTCCAGTTGTGATACAACAATACTAACAAACCACTACAAATAATTCACAGTAACAACTGGGAGGCAAATACATAACATGTTTAAACTTTAATATGGGAAAATATAGCATGAATCGAGTTATCCATAATGCGTTATCGGCTATGCGACTTACAAATTTATTACTGATAAAAATATTTTAACTTGAATAACCAATACAGATGAATTCCATTAAAAGTTTACCTAAATGCCAAAAATGTTGCATCGGTTCGGTAGTTTCTTAAAAAGAAAGAAGACTGCAAATTGTGGTTGCAAACTAATAGAAAATTACATAATTATACAATCAAAATAACTCCTATCTACTGACGCTTGGTGTTCTTAGTGAGCGAAGGAGGAGAAGCATACCCGGTTGCGAGTGAAAGTAGAGTCTTTGTGAGGAGTAGATGTCGATTGGGGACCGTAGGATCCTAAATTTAGATCTTAGAATCACGATGAGGGCGTCAAAATTGACGATATGGAGAAAGAGATTGAACGACAATTGGTACTAATTTGGAGTGAAGAGACGGTTTTCTTTTCAGGGAAAACGAAAATGCATCATGCTAGATAACTGAACACGGAGTATGTCTAAATCTGGGATATAGAGAAGTTTCAATTTGTGCAAAATAAGTTTTGGGTGAAATAGCAAACGTGGTTTGGAAGCAATGGATAACGCGTGTCACATTAATAGGAAGTGGATTCTCCTTTCCTATTTAAGTAATAGATAGATTATTGACAAATTAAATTATAAACCAAATGATCCAATATTTTTAATGTTAGAAATTAGTTGCAATCGTATTTTGTGGCGTTTGTAATTTATTTCAGATGTTGAAAATAGTGGGGCATTTAACTAATCGCTAAAAACATATAAATTTGTATACCATGCTATTTTGTGAGATTAGGAGATGCATAAATAAGTTAAATATTTATGTATAAAAATCAAACTAACCAATAAAAAATAAAATAACAGATAAGACAAAAAAGGGATGAGAAATAAATTACCTTAGAGAATCAAGATAACGTAATTAAGTGCTGAGGAGCTAATGATATGTAAATCAATACATAAACACGATGAGTAAATTAGCAAAAATTGATATAAGGACGAGTGAAGAATCTATTTGACTCTAAATAAAATTAATTAGGTTTGCTGGTGGAGTATATATGGAGGTGATGGAAATAAATTTGGGTATTTTAGTCCTATTTTTTTGTCATGAGGTGGTGGTTTGGGGTGGGGAGGGTTTGGGTGGGTGGGTCGGTGTGTGTGTTTTCTTTTGCATGATACATGTGTTAGATTTTAGTGATAAAATATTTACATATTAAAGAAGAATTTGAAGATATTGAGTTAATATTAAAATAGGCTCAAATATATTTCCTCTTATATTGCATTAAAGAAGACAAGGAATTATCTATATGAGAAGGTGTTATTTTGTGAGATTGAAGTAATCAATCAATTCTCTAATCAACTGATTAAGAAGGCATTTTATCAAGTGTAGTATAATGGAGGAAACTGGAAAAATCAAGTAGATAACTGTTTCACATGTGAATTGGAAAATTGATGAGGCATTGATTTATTATCAAAAAATAATTATTTAACCCCAAGTAATAATCTCTATGTAAAAACTGTTATTCTTTAGACACTTGATAATCCTCTCACGTTGTATTTATTTATATTCTTCTTTATAGCCACAATTAACAATCTTGTAATTTTATTTTCTCATAAAATAATAAAAACTCCTATCACCAAGTGGACGTACATTATCTCGTGATAGTGGAACCACTATCAACCCTATGTGTGATTTTCCTTCCTGTTTGTGCATCTATGATCTATAATTGCTTATTTCGGGACATTAGTTTTCTGTTTTTTCTACCTAACCATCAACCTTATCCGATTATTTCCACTACATTTGGGGTATTAATCTAAATTTTCCTTAATAGTCTTGTATCAGAGCTATTCGATAGGTTGATAGAATGTGTTGGATAGTATGGTAAGAGATGAAGGTAGCCCAACTGAAGCAAGACTCTATGTTTCAGGATCTTATGTTGCATTATGCAACGACCCTGAATTTTTGACATTTGAAATGTGAATATTTAATTAAGTTTAAATATTCGAATGATAGTTTAATTTGAAATTCGAAAATATCGGAATGAATTTGGCAATTTAATTTCTGGATTTGATTTATTGCCATTGGGTAAAAATTTGAATCTTCAGTTTTATGCTGATTAAAAATATTTTCAAGGCTTAGAAAATTCATATTTATAATTCTGAAGATAATGGAAGCTTCAGAATTGAATTTGAAACTATTTTGTTCAGTTTTGAAATTTATCGTTTAATTCGATATTTAAAAAATAGCGTTCCGGGGCACTGTCTAAGAATTCGACGAAACCAGTTCCATTGGATCCGTAATATTGTATTATTATCGGATTTCAATTTTCGTAATGTTTGGAGTGATCGTTTGGCCGTACGATAAGCAAACGCGCTGAAATTTAATCGAAGATTTAATATTATAACTGGTCCAAAAAGCTATCTTCTCCATACGATCGAATTTGGAGTCGAAACCTTTTCCATTGCGTTCGGAATAGGCGTATAACATTATAAACGTCTAGCGACACGCCTTGATAGGAGTTCGAAATTGGAAGCTGCATTTTTCGAGACGATTTAAAATAATAAGAAAATATATATAAATTGATTGACATTTATATTCCCATCAGTTGCCTTTCTTTTACCATCAACCTACTGTAGCAAGTTAATTCAAACACGTTAATATCTTATCGTGCTTTTCTTGTCCCCTTCCTTTTTTTTAAAGCAAGTTATATCATTCAGAGGAGAGCCAAGATAAAACGAAAGGAAGGAAAATAGTAATGGCCGATAAAACGAATTCCACTCAAAACCGCCACTTTTTCTCTTCTTTCCCAAATCTAAAACGAAATGAAATCATTTGTAAAAGTATAATGAAACGAGCAGATTTCTTCATCCTTCCTCTGCTCAATTCAATTCATTCGAAATTAAATAAAAGGGGTTTTCAAATCGCTCGAAGCAAAGTCAGAATCTCGAGGGACGCTAGTTTCCCTTGTCTCGGTTCTAACGAAAACTCGATAGGTAAATTCGAGCTCGACATCAGTCGATCGTGGCTAGAAGCGGCGATGAGGATGAAGTTCGAGAGGTTGCAGGCGAGGAGGCGCGATGGGCGACCAGAGGTGAAAGTAGTAGGGATGTCGCGATGTCGATGAGCACGGTGAAGTCGAATAGCGTGGAGGCCGAAGTCTTGAGGGTTTGGGGCCTGAGCTCGCTTATGGTTGTAAGGATTTTCTTTTCTTCTATTTATTTTATTTTAATTTATTAAGCCATATATTCACAGAGAAAATTTTATACAAGAATCGTAAATCCAGTTTTGACAAATATAATATGTATGTGTATATATTTTTGTAGGTGATTTTACACTAAGACATATACATACATTTATTCTTCAGTTATGTGTGGGTAATTATACAGTAAAGAAAAGGTAGAATACAAGTATAAATAAATATACATAAATATTTTACAGTAAGCTAAATAAAAACAATTATGTTTATTTTAATATATAAGTTTGAATGGAATTTTACCTTTCTAGAATTCAACGGATATACATATATATAAGATTGGGAAAAATATGGAATTGTATATAGTTGAGGAGTTATATATAAATGGATCGCATTTGCTATATTACAGCATGATAGGGGGTTCTCGCTTCGCGGTTTGGTGGCGAATGGGAGACTCTTACCCCTACATGTCCCTGAGTGGGATGGGTTGGTTGCAGTCGAGAGGCTGGCCGTAAAAGTAAATGCGAGGTACCATTGTATGCCACGGTGGGGCTGGGATGGTTGCAAAGCCTACCGGTCGCCACTGCCTCATGTGGGCTCTTACATGTGGTATCAGAGCTGTTGGTTAAGCGACAACCCTGGCTCTGTTTGGTGTTACTCATTAGAGATAGAGTCAGTAGTACTCTAGAATGAGTGTGAGTGTAATAATAGATATGAGCGCGTATTTGTTAGTGAATACAAAATTTGTTTTATATTGTGTTGACTTATCGGTTGATTGTTTATAGGTTATGGTCGGTGCAGTCTGGCCAACTGTAATCGATAGGGGTTTCTAAACTCTTAAACAAGATAAACCGACACAGTATTGTTTTAAAATGGGGTAAATGAAATAATTCTACCCAAAACCATTTTTTGTGTAGAAAAGAAATCATTTTCTATGAATTATTATAGTATATGGATGCTTGGTTGTTAGGAAGAGATAATATTAAATATTATCATTGTTATATGGAAATTTGATAAGAATTAATGGTATAACCAAAGATTTGGAGATAAATTCATTTAACAAATGAAATTTATAAATATGAATTGAAAGTATAAGGAAATAAATTCATATATGAATGGGATTTGTAAATGTAAATTGTAAATGAGATTTATAATTTGAAATAGAATTTCAGAGAAGTATTTGAAATAAAACTCATTAATGGAATGAAATTGGTAATGTGAATGTATAAATGAGTTTTATAAATTAAAATGAAATGTGAGTAATTATTTAAAAAGACTCTGGAATTTCTTTAAAATGTTGTGAAATGTAGATAAGTTTGATGACTTATAAAATATTTGAAATTTGATTGGAATGAGATTCAAATTGAAAAGGAATGAATTTGTGAATGAACAAATGATGTTACATTTGTAAATAAATGAATTGGAATGGAAAAATGAAATGAGATTTAATTTGGATCGAGTGAATAAAGATCCAAACTTGGAAAAAAATAAAATAAAGTGGATTGAATTCAAGTAAATAAATTTGATAATTTATTAATTCATGAAATAACATGAATTGGAGTTGAATTAGTTAAATTAAAAATTGAATTGTGAGTTGAATAAAAACGGTTGAATTTGTAAATAAAATTCAAGTAAGTAAAAAAATAAATTGAAAATTTCCTTGTTATTAATGAAGTAAATTCGAGATGAATTGAATATGAAAATTTGAAAATAAAAATGGATGTGAATTCGTTTCGCTTAAAAGTGAATTGAATGAAGGGAAGTGTATGTAAACCATTGAATTGAATAGAATGATGTGTGATATAGTTGTAAGCAATTTAATTTGTATTGAAACTTTATAAATTGCTAATGGAATTTATTTTGAATGTATTGCTTATGAAAACTATGTGTTTGCTATTGAAAATAAGTGAAATATTAATAGATTTCCTATATTTGTCACTTACATATTTAAATTGAGTAAGTACAGGTTTTGGAAGCCGTTTGGCTGCATTTTGGGTTGCGCAAATGCTTAAAAATAACCGCTTTGCTTAAAATGCTAATAAAGGTACGTCTACGCAATACAAAGTTAGGAAATATGAACTGTTTTTGCTTTTCCGACCGACTGGGTCAATGTATATATATTTATATCTTTTGTCAAATTGCAAAAGCTCCTCCGTACAAAGGAGACTCCGCCAAAATTTTTTGAAAATTTTGGGAGTTAGAAAAATTTTGAAAATTTGGAAAATTTTGTTAACGGAATTAAAATTGATTTTCAAATTGTAATGGAAACGTAGGAAAATGAACTAGAAAATGAAAACCATTGTTTTGGTCGTAGTTGAAAATCTTGGAAAAAGTGAATATCGTGTCTTCACTAAGTGAATTTTTGGTTTTTGAAGATAAAATGAATTCAAATAGAATTGAAATTGTAAATTGAATTCAAATGGAATTGAAAATACAAAGTTGAATGGAAATGAATATACAACTTTGTTTGTGAAGTGAAAATAAATATAAGAAGTATGTAAATACTTATATTGAACATAAGTAATGGATAATGGAATTCTTAAGTAAATGGGTATTGGGAATCCACTAAGTGAATTTGGCCATTGTTGTTAAGTAAAGTATACAGGGAGTATAAAGGCTATAGAAAAATGGAATTGGATTTTGATTTCGAAGATAAGGTATGTATTTAAATTTCAGTATGAAATTTGATGAGATTCTGGTTTTGCCACTTGGCATTTTGTTTTCTATTGGAATTCGGGAGTCCGTAGGGACATTTTGTAGTTGTACCGAGCTAGCCGCGCAAAGGAGACGCTGGCGAAATTTTTTGGAAATTTAGAGAGTTAGAAAAATTTTGAGAAATTTTGGATAATTTAAAATTTGAATTTGAAATGAAATTTGAATTGTGAAGTAAAATGAAGTTGTTTGAAAACTATGAAAGTGTTTGGAAAGTTAGTTGAAATGATAATGACTCTTTAATAAAAAGATTTGGGTTGATAAGTTGATAAAACTGTTTACTTTGGTAAAATGATAAACGGGTATTGGAGCATTCTTCTTAACTTGTAATTTCGGGACGAAATTCTTTTAAGGGGGGGAGATTGTAACGACCCTGAATTTTTGACATTTGAAATGTGAATATGTAATTAAGTTTAAATATTCGAATTATAGTTTAATTTGAAATTCGAAAATATCGGAATGAATTTGGCAATTTAATTTTTGGATTTGATTTATTGCCATTGGGTAAAATTTTGAATCTTCAGTTTTAAGCTGATTAAAAATATTTTCAAGGCTTAGAAAATTCATATTTATAATTCTGAAGATAATGGAAGCTTCAGAATTGAATTTGAAACTGTTTTGTTCAGTTTTGAAATTTATCGTTTAATTCGATATTTAAAAAATAGCGTTCCGGGGCATAGTCTCAGAATTCGACGAAACCAGTTCCATTAGATCCGTAATATTGTATTATTATCAGATTTCAATTTTTGTAATGTTTGGAGTGATCGTTTGGCCGTACGGTAAGCAAAAGCGCTGAAATTTAATCGAAGATTTAATATTATAACTGGTCCAAAAAGCTATCTTATCCATACGATCGAATTTGGAGTCGAAACCTTTTCCATTGCGTTCGGAATAGGCGTATAACATTATAAACGCCTAGCGGCATGCCTTGATAGGAGTTTGAAATTGGAAGCTGCATTTTTCGAGACGATTTAAAATAATAAGAAAATATATATAAATTGATTGACATTTATATTCCCATCAGCTGCCTTTCTTTTATCATCAACCTACTGTAGCAAGTTAATTCAAACACGTTAATATCTTATCGTGCTTTTCTTGTCCCCTTCCTTTTTTTTAAAAGCAAGTTATATCGTTCAGAGGAGAGCCAAGATAAAACGAAAGGAAGGAAAATAGTAATGGCCGATAAAATGAATTCCACTCAAAATCGCCACTTTTTCCCTTCTTTCCCAAATCTAAAACGAAATGAAATCATTCGTAAAAATATAATGAAACGAGTAGATTTCTTCATCCTTCCTCTGCTCAATTCAGTTCATTCGAAATTAAATAAAAGGGTTTTTCAAATCGCTCGAAGCAAAGTCAGAATCTCGAGGGCCACTAGTTTCCCTTGTCTCAGTTCTAACGAAAACTCGATAAGTAAATTCGAGCTCGACATCAGTCGATCGTGGCTAGAAGCGGCGATGAGGACGAAGTTCGAGAGGCTGCAGGCGAGGAGGCGCGATGGGCGACCAGAGGTGAAAGTAGTAGGGATGCCGCGATGTCGATGAGCACGGTGAAGTCGAATAGCATGGAGGCCGAAGTCTTGAGGGTTTGGGGCCTGAGCTCGCTTATGGTTGTAAGGATTTTCTTTTCTTCTCTTTATTTTATTTTAATTTATTAAGTCATATATTCACAGAGAAAATTTTATACAAGAATCGTAAATCCAGTTTTGACAAATATAATATGTATGTGTATATATTGCTGTAGGTGATTTTACACTAAGACATATACATACATGTTAGCGCCAAAATTGGTCACTAACACCCAAATCCAGATGAAAGCACCAAATACCAGTCACAGCTCAAAGATAGTGTGTATGTAGAGAGTAATAATGTGAAGAACAATCAAAATTAGAATGAAAGCAGTAAAGAACAACAGATTTTATAGTGGTTCGGCTAACTCCGGCCTACGTCCACTTAGAAGTTTGCTTTTTATTGCTGTAACAATCGATTACAGTTATAAAATGGCGGAATTGCCTTAGCCTTAAAAGAGAAAGTAAGAGAGTAGAAAAGAAGATCCTCTTTTCTGAACCCTCACATGCTATATTTATAGGCAAATCCTTAGTTGTTGGGCTTTCTGAGTAGTCTGGGCCCACCAGGACCATAACCGAGCCAACATCCTTCGTCACGACCGACCCGCACTGCCATGCCGATCGGCCTATGCCGAGCTGTTCCATAATCTGGTATGCCGATCGACTTCATAACCTAGTACGCCGATCGACCCATATTACCAACGACCGAGCCATGCACGAACTCCCAACCTTTACCGAGCGGCATTGCCGACCTACCTAGACCGAGCAATTCACTAACTTCCAACCTTCACCAAGCGGTTCCTACCGAGCGACACCTACCGAACCATAAATGCCGAACGACCTGTGACCGAATCACCAATGCTGAGCGAGCGTCTTGGCCGAACGATGCCTTGGCGGAACGATGTCTTGGCCGAACGATGTATTGGCCGAACGATGTCTTGGCCGAACGTTATCCCATACCGACCGTTCCATACCTCCTAGGCCGAACGAGCTTCCTGACCGAACCACATTTGCCGAACGATATCCTTGACTGAACCATACCTCCTCTCCATTCCTCGACCGATCCCTGCGTCCTAGGCCGAACGCTACTGAATGTCGAGTGCTCCTGGATGCCGAGCGCTACTGAATACCGAGCGCTCCATGTATGCCGAGTACTCTTGAATGCCATTCGAACGTGAATGCCGGATGAACCATTTGTGCCGAACCTCCATCATGCCGAACCATGTTCAATGTCGAACCATGTTTCCTAGACCCAAATTATAGTTGATCAACCTTTATCCAATCATATTTCCGTCTTCCAAGCACGTTGCGTCATCCATCCATCCAGTCGACTGAATCCATCGTACTCTAGCCTCGACGAACATGCAGTTGATTAAGTTAAACTCGTCTGTCCGCGGCCTTGCCAAAAGGTGGGTTAACAATACATTTATTCTTCAGTTATGTGTGGGTAATTATACAGTAAAGAAAAGGTAGAATATAAGTATAAATAAATATACATAAATATTTTACAGTAAGCTGAATAAAAACAATTATGTTTATTTTAATATATAAGTTTGAATGGAATTTTACCTTTCTAGAATTCAACAGATATATATATATAAGATTGGGAAAAATATGGAATTGTAAATGGTTGAGGAGTTATATATAAATAAAATATATATATATATATAATAGACATTTTTTTCTTTTTTCCACTTAACTAGTTATTTTAAAATAACGTATTATAGAGGTTAAATTTGTTTAATTGACTTGTTTAAATTATTTTAGTCACTAGAAGGTGTATTAAAGGAAAATCAGTTTTTAAACTAAATCATCAGTTAACTAAAATTGAAAATGGAAATGAATTGTTCAATTGATTCGAATATTAATAAAATTATATAATTGTTATACAAGGTCAATACCGGAAAGGAATCAAGTCGAGAATGAAAATGGATTGCAAAATAAAAATCAAAGGTGAGATCTTCTCACTCAAACAAAGGGTTTTGTTTAATTTTAAATAGTTATACTTAAAATTATTGATTGTGTTGATTGTGTGCTTGAATGATAGTAGTATATAGCAATATATATATTGGAATATGTATATATTGGAGTTGTTGATTTCCCGCATTATATAGCGGATGAGATTCTATGTGCCGCATAATAGCGGATGATATTTTATAAATCCCATATACTGCGATATTCTACCTCAAAGTGGAATTGGTATTGTGCTAACATCTGTGGATGCAGGGAAACAGGTTGGAGGGATCCAACTGGATTCCTCAAATTATATGAATTTGTTTCATATGTTGTATGAATTTGTTTCATATGTTGTGTGATGATTTATTTATAATCTGTGAATGATTATATTTGTGATTGAATGCGTTGAAGGCTATAATTTAGTCGAATGTATTTTTGGTATCGTTGGATACCAGAAATAAATAAATTGGATTTTTTGAAATTTAAGTTGGATTTTTAGTAAATTCTTTTTGAAAGAATTTGGTGAATTTAAAAGAAGGAATTTAAAAGCATAAAGTTGATTTTTGAAATCTTATCGAATTATTTCCAAAATATGGGAAAAGATTTTTATAAATGGATTTTGAATAGTATTATTCGAAAGTTGAAATATTTATTTAAAATGGAATTTTAAATGGTTTGGAAGAGATAAAGGAATTTATTTAAAAGGCGATAAATTTGTTTGAAATCAAATTGATAATTGATTTGGTATTTAAAATAAATCCTGGGAAATCCATTTTTTAAAATCGATTTGGTGTTTGAAATAAATGTTGGAAAATCAATTTGGAATTTGAAATAAATTTGGAAATCAATTTGAAAGTTGATTTGGAGTTGAAAGTGAATATTTGAGAAATCGATTTGAAAATCGTATAAAAATTGAATATTTGGGAATGCAAATTCAAAAGGGAATTTATAAAGGAAAGGGAAATTTGTTTTAAAAATAAACACTGATTTATTTTTAAAGTGTGGGAAAAGTGATTTGAAATTTGTTTTCAAAGTGATGAAGTGTGGAAAATATATATCTTGCGAAGGTATTTGAAATTTAATAATTTGGGAAAAATTATTTAAATTGGTTGATTGTTGTGAATGTTGTTTGATAGTTAAATAACCGACTATCAATATTTGCCTTTGAAATGGCACTCGATTTGTTTTTAAAACAAACGCTCATTATTCGGTTAAGCCGGGAGAGGACTTTGGGTAATATAACCCATTCTGAATAGTGATACGTCGTGAATGGACATTATTTGAAGACCGGTGTGAAGACCGAGTATTTTCGAAAATGAAAGGACAACCTGTCGAATGTCTCTGCATCAAGTTGCTCCGGTATAGAGATTTATATCACTCTTCTTGTGATGGGAAGTCCGGACGTGATTAGTGAATACCTGGATTACAAGGGCTTCTTTGGAAGTGCCTTCGGTTCCGTTCGATCCCGGAACGGGCTTGTATGGATGTGTGTCTGACGTTACACTTTGAGATGTAAAGCTCGTTTCTATCAAATACATTTCTGTTGGTGGCAGAGAATTTATTCTCTTAGCTTAACACCCTTCTCTGAGATGTACGAGCTCGAAGGTTATGTAGTTGATGGTTACTAGTGATACATTCCCAATTTGGTAATGTGGCATACGAAGTGTTGTTGATCATTTGTTGATCAAAGCATGGCTTTGTGAAAAAGCGTAGCTTTGTGGACGAGACTTCGTCGAGCCTCACAACCCGGTAATGGTCGAAACAGGAATGTTGCGGCAAGGTTTTTAGGGGTCGCGCCCCTAGGGTATGTCATTTCCTTCTGGATAAAAGGTGATATCATGGTATGGAGCCCAGATATTTTACCTATGTTGATGCTGCAAATTCATTATACTTTGTGATTGTTGCTTTGTGGTTGAGGATCCTCGGATAAAGGTCGGTAACGACCGGGGGATGGCATAGCTTGTGTGTTAGCTACCTAGTTACAGCTGTACAGCGTGAGGTAGCGTCGGCCTTGTGGTTGCAGAGATCCGGTTAGGTTCTCGGGGCGTCTTTCCAGAGGCGTTTCCATTTCGGTGTAAGGAAGTTCCTTTGCCTGACCATTTGTTGGAAATCCAAAGAAACAATACGCGCCCTGTACGGTTTTAGTTGTAGGACCTTCCATTTACTTATGGTGGTCACCACTATTTAGATGGTAGCTATAGTAGACATACGATAATGGTTGTATGTTGGCTAAGATTAATATTATACTTTCGAAATGTTTTCCACACTAGACATTAATAATAATATCCAATGATTTTGCATAGTAAGCATGTTTGACTATCATAAGAAGAAATCTCCTCCAATTCTGCGTTTGCATTGTGTGTATGGCGGGAGGTCTTATGGTAGTTTCATTTTCCAAAAGCATTGCGAATCTGTTTTATTTTCTTTGTGAAAATAACTGTTTTACGATCTCACACTAGTCACCATGACTGACTCGGAGTTTATTGTTCCCTTTCTAAACTTTGGGTGCCCATAATTTTCCACATGGGTAGCCTAGAGTTATGTTATCAGGATATTCTGGATATTCTAGAGCTTTGGAGATGAGTTGGATGGCGAGGCGTACTACCGTACTTGTTTATTTATTCCGTTGTGTATTCTATGTGAGGACAAGTTTATATAACTGTCCATTGTTGTATTGAGTTGTATATTGACTCTGATTGATGTATGTATAAACTGATATAGTCTTTTGTTTTAAAGATTATTGATTCATCTATTATATATTGTTCCGCTGCGAATGTGAGATTCTGATATTGTTTCTGTTTCTGTTTTTCTGTTCTTTCTTTTCTTCTATCTTCTTATACCTCTTCTTTTTAACCCTAATGGTTCGGTTTTCCGGCATTCGATTGATGCGGCATTTGTACAGTGGACGTATTAATGTCGACTTTCAAGCGTCAAAAAGTCGGAACGTTACACATTAGCATCTTAGTTGGCAATAGAGAAGTGGAACGAGAATAATGACTTTATAAAGTGGCAATAAAGGACGAAGGATGTTCTAAGTAGGAATAGGGTTCTTTAGGTGGTGTTTGAGACTAATAAATTAGCTATTGATATTTCAACAGTGGCTAAGGAGGAGATGGAAGAATGAGCTTCTACTATTCTACGGTTGGCCATGGGATTATCTTAGAGATTAACAATGAAACCACTGCTAGAGGAATTTGGACCAAGTTGGAGAATCCCAATTTGAAGAAATCGCTCGCAAACCATATGATTTGCTGAAGACATTTTTCGTAATGAAAATGAGATAGGGTACTTCAGTGAAGGTATATCTTAATTTCTTCGATGATCTTTTTAATGAAGGTGAAGACTGTATATTTGAAGGTGGATAAAGAGCATAAGGCAAAGGTTCTTCTGTGATCCCTTCTAGAGTGTTACACAGGTTTCGCTAATAGTTTGGTATATGGGAGAGACACTTTTGAAGGTAGAAGATGTGAAGTCGGGTCTTCTATCTGAAGACTTAAGGGATTAGATGAAGGTGAGGAGTGAAGGTAGAGAAGGGAGTAGTAGTCAGAATCTATTCTTTGAGAGAGGAAGAGAGGAGAAGAAGAGTTGGAATTCTGGGGAGCGTTCGAAGTCTAGAATACTAGAAAGTGACTCAATAGGAAAGTCAAGAGATGGGAAGTGCCACTATTGTAAGAAACTAGGCCATAGGAAGAGAGATTGTTCGGACTTGAAGAGGAAGACCAAGGATAGGTCTTCATCGATTGTGATGGAGAAGACTGTATCTGATGTTGTGTTGACTACAACATGATCGGATGTATCAGACTAATGGGTGCTTGATTCAGGGGTGACGTTCCACCTGCTACCTAAAAGGGTTTACTTTAGCTCATTTTCTAGAAAGGAGGGAAGTGCAATTATTATAGAAAAGGATGCTTGTTATAGAGCTATGAGAGAGGGTATAATACAGATTAATATGTTTGATAGAGCGATTTGCACTTTGAGAGGTGTCTACAATATTCTAGGTCTTTAAATGTTATTGATCTCTTTTGGCTAGTTGGCATCCAAGGGATGCTATGTGACTATAGAGAATGATAGTATAAAGATTTCTTGGGATTATCTAGTTTTGATGAAGGGTAGTGTGTTCCAAAATCTGTATCTACTAAAAAGAACCACCATGCTTGGAGACTCTTGTGTTGGAATTGATAGTTGTCATGCTTTGGCTGCCACCAGACTATGGCATCTTAGATATAGTCATATTTTGGATAAGGTCGAGTGCTTTGTAGATGGAATATGATCAAAGGGGAAAACTTTGAAAAATTAGATTTCTACTAGGAATGTGTTTGGAAAAGCAAACGAAGGTATCTTTTAGGGTTGGACTTCATAGATCAGATAGAGTACTTAATTATGTACATACAGATGTCTAGGGACTCATAGCTATCGTCTTCATGAGGGGATCGAAGTATTTTATTTACTTCATTGATGACTTTTCTCAAAAGGTGTTAGTTAGATTTTTTGCCTTTCAACACTCAAACTAATGATGAAGTAATTATTGTACTAATTACCTTAATGATTTTGAATTAGCAAATTAAGTAGTATTAAATTTGCCGTTAAGTAGTAATTATGTCGCTGGAAGCTTACACAATCAGGTAGTTACACTTTAATTATTAGTTAAAATGTCAAATCCAACTAATAATTCTGATACAAATATGGTATGATTTAGTACTAAAAACTAGGTAGGTAAATACCAAAATGCATGAAATAGTAAATAACACAGGGAATTTACGTGGTTCGGATGTTAAGGAATCCTAGTCTACGGGGGAATTTATCTTTCTTCCTTTATATTTTCTGGTACAGATTTCAATGGCAGAGAGTATAATAAAACCTTAAAAGTATCAAAAAATGGAAAAGGTCAAAAGGTCCCTTTCTTCCTATGATGCTTTTTCTACTTATAGTATGGAGATGTACGTGGATAACTGCAATCCTACTCTTGTCGTCATGCTTCAGCCCTTGGATCCTGCCAGGTGTCATTTATCTGCGTCATCTATTTGGTGCACCCCTATTGCTAATGCGTCTTTGGTGGAAATTTTAAGATCAAGGCGGGAACTTTGAAATTGGAGTGAGAATATTTTAAATCATGGCAGAAGACTTCAAATTTGAATTAGTTTTGCATTTGAGTCCTTGGGAGCACAATAAGTATGACTCGTTGGTTTTGAGGCACCGCCTACATATTTGGAGTGAGGCTGCACTGGTTAGCTGTGATACTTGCATGATGCTACGGTGTTTGCCTGATACTTAGGTGCGATCATCCTTAGCTGCTTTGGGCTTCAGGGTGCATGATTTGCCTTAACTTAGGGAGTTAGTTCGATACATATACGAGTGCGATATGAGCTTACTGTGATATGAGTTGCCCTTGTTGCAAGGGTTATTGATAAGGGTGATTTATATCTTTGCTATCTACCCGTAAGTATGGGTCTACGTTGAAGTGGAGTTTGAGTAACCTTATATGTAGCCCTAGGAATGCTTTTGGACTCCATACAGTACTGCTTTGGTAGTCCTCAGCATGTGCGACGCAGATTCCATCTTGAAGGTGTTAATAAAGTATAAGCTTTAAGGATTTTGATGCCACGGTCCAATTGTCCATGTATTTTTGGTTTGTGCACGGCTTTTGGATCGGGATGTGTTGTACTTTGACCTATCTAAAGTAGCTTCTAACCTCTCTGCACAGTATCTACGCCTTGCTTTGTACCTAGGTATTATGATTGTGGACTGTTTCTTGCTTCCTATAACTATGCCAGATTTTGGGTTCAGTAATATAATGTAATATTGAAACTAAGGGATGGCGCGAACCTGATATTTTTGTGGCTCGTCTTATGAGCGTGGTATTTTATTCTGTTGTGACTTCCTACTTTTTGGCTGTAGTTTTTTTGGTTGGACTATGTGTCTCAAGCACAGGCCGGTTTTTTTGTGTGCAGTACCAGTTGGATTGCTTCAACCACTTCCCTTTTGATCTTAAGTTTTTTTTTGAGGGCGGCTCTCTTAGTTCTGTGCCTTATTTAATTCCTTTTTAACATAGTTTTAAAAATATGGATGTAACACTTGCCTCCCAAGTCTGTAGTGATCGCAGGTCGATGTAGACTTGTCTTCACTCATCCTTGGTCTTTGCATCCTATGAGTTGTTTTTGGACATTGCCTTTCATGTAAGCTCTATCATGCACTTGGCTTGGTTTATCCTGTTGTTTGGGGACAAGCCATTGTCATTCGTATGCTGTGTGGTCGGCATGACTATCGAACGGAGGTGGTGATTTGTAAGAAGAAATTACATATTTTTAATTTAGCATCACCGTTCTCATTTCTGAGATTGTCGTTGTCGTTCATATGTTGCATTGTCAATACAACTATCCAACGATGGTGATAAGTTATGAAATATTTTTTGCTTTTAGTTTAGCATCAATAAATTCTCATTTCTGAGATTGATGTTGTCATTAATATGCTATGTTGTCAATGCAACTATTAAACGACGGCAGTGAGCTGTAAAATGTTATTTGTTCGTGCGCTTAGCATGGTCTTCCCCGCAATTTGGGGAAGGATTGAGTTTTGGCTATGAAGTCAGGTCGTGTGTTTACAACCTTCTCATGTGCATGGTTTTTTGTGTTGGTTCTGGCTGTCTAGCATCTGTACGTCAAGTGTGCTACGTTAACATAGAGAGGTTTTTATACTTGTTCAGACCGTCTAATATCCCTACATCCAGTTATTTGGCTGAAGCAGCCGAGCTGCGTTGTTAGCCGCTCTGTTTTGATAAGTGGCTCGGGCAGTCTAATATACCTACGTCCAGCATGGTATTTGGCTATGTCAAAGAATATTAACACAGAGATATTTTATACTGGTTCGGGCCATCTAATATCCCTATGTCCAGTGCATTGTATTCTTACCTTTTTATAATAATTACAATATATGTTATGTAAGTAATGTCGATCATACAAAATAAGGTCTGAGGCGCTCTAAGTTCCAAGTCGTTGGAACTAGATTACTATCAGGTATTGATAGTCAGTATGCAACATTCGATAAAACTTCTGCAATAACTAACAGACCATCCCAATTTGGACCCAACGCTCCATCTGCTGGATCCTTTGTGTTGGCCATTACTCTTCATGGTACCAAGTCCCTTTGTAGTAGTTTCTTTCTTTGAGCTTAGCGTTGTAACTTCTTGCCATCCTTTGCCGATATGTGGTCGATATTATCGTTGCCTCGTCCCTTCTTTCCTAAATGAGGTCTATCGCAGTTTCCCTCAATTTCTTATTCTTTTCTATTGTATATTATATTCTTCTATGTGATGGGACCTCTACTTCGATAGGAAGCATGGCATCATATCCATAGGTTAGCGAAAAAGGAGTATGGCCTATTGGAGATCTAGTTGAAGTTGGTAGGCTCATATTACTAAAGATAGCTTTTCCACCCACCTTCCATTAGCTTTTTGTAGTCTTTTCAAGTGATTATTTTCCTCACTATGAAAGTGACTATCTTCTTCGTAGTGATCGTGGCTAAGGGTTCTGCTTCTACCTATTTGGTGAAGTAGTCTATCGCCACTATGCCATACTTAGCTACTCCCTTTGACATTCGAAGTGGTCCTATCAGATCTATGCCCTATATGTCGAATGACCATGGGCTTTTGAGTGGAATGAGCTCATGGGATGGGTGTCCGGGGATACTGACAAAGCTTTGACATTTGTCACACTTCTTTACAAAATCCTTTGCGTGTTGAAGCATCGTAGGCCAATAGTAACTATGCCTCGGATTTTCTTTGCTAACTTGTTTTTCTTCGAGTGGTCTCTGCATTTCCCCTCATGTACTTCCTTCATGACTCGTACCCCCTCTTCTTTGGAAATGCACCTAAGATAAAAGGTTGAATACCTTCTCTTGTATAATGTGCCATCAAAGAAGGAGTCGTATAGAGCTTGGTATCTTATTTTTCAGGCTTCATTCCTTTTTGGGGGTATGGTTCCATTTAGAAGGAATTACTTGATGGGGTCATCCAGTTATTCTCCTGTATGCTGAGGTGCGGGTTCATTTGGGGGATGTTCTTGATTTTCCGTTGTCTCCTGATTTTGTGTTCCTTGAATGGCACTCCACTGGGCTCCAGTCAGGACCAGTATCTGATTTGATTTTGTTATACTCGGCTCTACTTGATGCCCAATTGGTGTCGCCTTCATTTTATTAGCCACCTCAGCACTCGCAAGTTTGGCTAAGGAGTTGGCAGATGTGTTATTTTCACGTGGAATTTGTTCTATTCTAAATTATTCGAACTGCTCAAGTAACTTCTTAAATAGTTCCACATATTTGGCTAAGGTTAGTTCCTTTGCTTGGTGATTGCCTTGCACTTGGTTCACAACTAATTAGGAATGATTGTGAATTTTAATATTGGTAACTTTCATTACCCATGCCAGTCTTAGGCCTACGAGGAGAGCCTCATATTCTGCCACATTGTTAGTTGTTTTGAAATCGAGCTACACTGCTCCATACAGCTTCTGCCCATTAAGAGTGATCAGTACATACCCAATTCCTGCACCCCGTTCATTCGACGCTCCATCTACGACAAGTTGCCAAAACTGCAAGGTGTTTTCTTCTTCTTTGATTGAGGTTCAGTTGGAAGGGTGCATTCTGCAATGAAATCTGTAAGTGCTTGGCCATTGTTTTCCTTTCTGGGACAATAGGTGGTGTCATACTGACTAAGCTCCATAGCCCATTTTATTAAGCGGCCTGATGCCTCTAGGTTCTGCAGTAACTGTCTGAGGGGTTTATCTGTAAGGACTTTGATGGGATGCGCCTGAAAATAGGGCCGCAGCTTCCTAGATGTAAGGAGCAGGTTGTAGGCTAGCTTTTCAGTGGTCAAGTAGTTTAGCTCTACTCCCGACACCCGCTTTCTTGTGAATAAATGGGTCTTTGGGTCCCTTCATCTTCTCGAATCACTACAGCACTAACAGCTTTATCGGTTACTGCTAAATAAATGTATATGTTCTCACCTGTCACCGGTTTTGATAATATAGGAGTATTGACTAGATGATCCTTTAGGTTTTGAAATGCAGCTTTGCACTCCTCATTCAATTCGAAGTTTCGCCCTTTCTTCACCTGATCGAAGAAAAAGATGCATTTGTCTGTTTCTTTGGATATAAATCTACTTAGAGCTGCTACCCTTCCATTTAGATTCATCAAATCCTTTAGCTTCTCTAGGGTTCCCATTTTTATTATTGCCCCCAACCTTCTCAGGATTTGCTTCAATGCTACATGCGCTTACTATATACCCTAGGAACTTGCCTAATTGGATGGCAAAGGTGCATTTCAAAGGGTTCAACTTCATATTGTATTGCCTTAGGACTTCAAATGTTTGCTCCAAATCTTGGACATGGCTTGATGCTACCATGGACTTAACCAGCATGTCGTCTACATATACCTCAATGTTCTTTCCAATTTATTCTGCAAACATCATATTAACCAGCCGCTGGTAGGTTGCCCCCGTGTTCTTGAGCCCGAATGGCATGACCTTGTAACAGTATACACCTTTATCTATCAAAAAACTAGTATGCTCCTGATCCAGATCAAATATGACTATCTGATTGTACCCTGAATATGTGTCCATGAGCAAGAGCAATTCATGCCAATAGATCGTGTCTACTACTTGATCATTTTTAGGCAAAGTGAAAACTCTCCTTTTGGGCAAGCCTTGTTGAGGTTGGCGAAGTTTATGCAAGTTCTCCATTTCCTGTTAGGCTTCCTTATGAGTACTGGGTTGGCAATCCACTTTGAGTAGTATACTTCCCTAATGAGTCCATTCTCTATTAACTTCTTAATTTCCTTATGTAAAGTATTGTACCTTTCCTAGTCTAGAGTTCTGCGCTTTTTTCTGACTGGATAGGCCTCCGGGTCAATGCTGGGCGCATGACACATAATGGCTGGATTTATTCCTACCATGTCTGAGTGTGTCCAGGCAAAAAGTCTGCTGATTTTTTCAAAAAGTCTATCAATTCGGTACGAGCATCTGCACTAAGGTTCTTTTTGATTTTTAGAGTCTTCGTGGGGTCTCCTAGATTTATTTGTACGTTTTCAAGATCATCTTCTAGCTCTAGCTCTTTCCTTGATGCCCCTAATCTCGGATCTATCTCACTTTTTGTTTCCTCTTCTGGTCATGAGTTTACTGAGGATGGCTGTTTTTGGGCTTCTTTGGAGAAGTATCGTGCATACACTGAATTATACTCATTAGTGCCGATCATGTGCGTATATGTTCTTTTTTCCTTCTTCGTAGATTTTAAGGGTGAAGGGTTACTTGCTTCAACATTAGTTTAGGTACCTAGTATCGGTGAAGTTTTAAGAATCGGTTTGTCTTCTTTTTTGTAATTATCATTACAAATATTAGAAGAGACACCAAAATAATTTTGAATAATATGATTGCCAAAAATAAGGTTTCCATTGTACAACTCTCTAGCTAAAAATTGTTTGCTTCTTATTGACCCTATTCCCATAGGAGTGTTGAACTTCATAAATAGATCTTTTTGAGAAACGATTGCTCCTAGGTCTATAGAAGCAAGCCTTCCCAAGAAGGCATTATACGACAAGGGTTGGTTAATGATTAAGAAGCTGGCATAGAACGACTTATGCAGTAAGGCAGTTCCAGCGGTAACAAGCAAACATACAGATCATATTAGGATGGTAGCAACATTATTGAAGCTAGATATTTCAGGACATGGTTTTAGGGTCTTTTAATAGAAAACTCATCGGGTTGTATGCAGACTTAAAGATATCGTTGAGCAAGCTCCCAGAGTCAACGAAAATTTTCTTCATAGTGCAGTTTTGATATCTGCACTATAATAATAAGTGGGTCTTTGTGAGGGAAGATGACTCCTACTATATCAGCTGCCATGAACGTTATCTCTGGAGTAACCTTTTGTTCGACATGGAAAATTGACTTCTTGTGGACTTTTTCCTCTTGCACGTACCTCTCTTGTGCCCTTTTACTCATATCTATGGGGTGTGGCACCCCATGGATTGATGCTATTAGGTTAGAGGGGTTTCCAACTTGGTTCTCATTTAGGTTAGGAGTCAGATTTCCTGTTCCGCCTTCGCCATTATTCTTTTGGAAGTTGCCTAAGTATCCTTTCTCGATCAGCCTTTCTATTTCGTTCTTTAGATGTTGGCAATTGTTGGCCTTTGGCTCGATGGAAGCGGCAATATGCCCCACCCCGGTTCTGCTCTGGTTTCTTCCCTTTGGTGTGTACATTATAAGCAAGTTCTGCCCTGGTCATCTAATATATATGACAGGAAGTATGAGCGAGTGGGGTTCCTGTTGCGAACTAAGATCCTTCTGTCTCTTTGCTGGCGGATGATATCCTTCTGCCCCTCTTTTCTTATCATAGCTAGGGGCAGAAGGCTTCTGAATCTGCATGGTGGAACCAGCTTCTTCCATCCTAATGTAGCTACTGGCTCTTTCATAGAAAGCCTTCATGTCGTGGCATGACTTTCTGCTATTCTTTTTTCACATTGGGGTCCCCCTTCTGATCTCGGCATGGGCCACCATCAGTAATGCTCCTTCACTTACTCCAATCCCGAGAGCCTTAGATTTGAAACACTTAATAAAATTGTGCAAACTCTCATTTTCAGCTTACTTAACGTAGGACATTGTGTTTAAATTAAGAGAGGCTTCTCTTCCTGAATTGAACTGTCTCAGAAAATTGATAGATAATTATCGGCACGAACGGACCTCTCCTGATCCAAATCTCCTAAACCATCTAGCTACAACTCCTGCTAAGTAAACCAGGGAAAAGTTTACATCTAGCCATCCTTCCTACTTTCAGAACATCCATGTAGTATTCAAACGTATAGAGGTAATCGTTTGATTTGTTATCCCATCGAATTTTCACTTAATGGGGCCTTGAAGTTATCAGGGAAGTCTGCCTCGATGATAGTCTCACTGAATGGAGAAGATTCTTCCTCCTTAATCTTCTCCCCAGTTCCCTATTGGCAAAGTTTAGCCAACTGCTCTACACAAGCTTTTAACTTGCAGATTTCGCCTTCTCTTTGTTCTAACTATGACGATTCATCCTTAAACAATGAGGTGGTGTCATCCTCTTCAAAAGCAGATCGAGTTTGTTTTTTAAGTAGTAGAGGGTTAGTATTGGCTGGTTTTGTCTTGGTTTGTGAATTTTCTTAGATCTTTCCTTTCAGCTTGACATTGGTTCTTAGGCTAGCATCACGGTTCCCCTCTTTGGGAGTGCCATTATCATCCCCATACGGCATAGCCAGCATAGTACGTGAATAAAGGTGGTGAGCTATGGACCGAGGTGGAGAGGATGGTCTTTGGACAGTGTGTTGGGCCATAATTTTTTAGCCCTTCCATTTGTTGGTTAATTTGGTTTGTGAAAAATTGGAATGTGACTAGAAAGGGGTCTACAGGGACTTCAATCGAGGTTCTCGCTTCACTTTAGTCTTTTAAGGTTATAAGAGGCTTGTTGGCAGTTTTGATGCCAAGTGTAAATGTTTTTGAATAGGTGAGACAGGTGGATCAGTGGGATTCATGGTTCGTGGAATAAACGTGGGTAAAGTTTTAGTGGATACAGGAAATAAATGGAGGTTCAACCCTCCTAGCGCCAAAAATGTTAGTAAGATTTTTCATCTTATAACACTAAAACTTATAATAAAGTAACTATCATACTAATTACCTCAATGATTTTGAATTAGCAAAACTAAGTATATTAAATTTTCTGTTAAGTAGTAATTATGTCGTTGGATGCTTACATAATTAGGTAGTTGCACTTTAATTATTTATTAAATGTTAAATCCAACTAATATTTAAGTCTGATACAAATAAGGTAAGATTTGGTACTGACTAGGTAGGTAAATAAATACTAAGGTGCAATCGTCTTGAGGTGCTTTGGGCTTCAGGGCATGTGATTTGCTTAACTTGGGGAGTTAGTTTGATACACGTACGAGTATAATCTGAGTTGACTATGATCTAAGTTGCCTTTATTGCATGGGTTATTGACAAGAGTGATTTTTATCTTTGCTATCTACCTGTCAGTATGGGTCTACGTTGGACCAAAGTTTGAGTAACCTTATGTGCAGCCGTTAGAATGCTTTTGGACTCTATGCGGTACTGCTTTGGCAGCCCTCAGCATGTGCGATGCGGATTAGCTCTTGAAGGAGTTAATAAAGTATAAGCTTTGAAGATTTTAATGGCACAGTCTGATTGTCCATGTATTTTTAGTTTATGTGCAGCTTTTGGATCGGGCAGTATTGTACTTTGACCTATCTAAAGTAGCTTCTAACCTCTCTATGCAATATCTATGCCTTGCTTTGGTCCTAGGTAATATGGTTGGGGATTGTTTCCTGCTTCCTGTAATTATGTTGGATTTTGGGTTCAGTAATGTGATGTAATATTGAAACTAAGGGATGGGCGTAGATCTGATATTCTTATGGCTCGTCTTATAAGTGTAGTATTTTGTTCTGTTTTGACTTCCTACTTTTTTGGCTGTAGTTCTTTTGGTTGGATCAGGTGTCACGACCACATGCCATTTTTTTGTGCAATACTAGTTGGATCAGTTCTACCTCTTCTCTTTTGATCTTGACTTTTGTTATGAGGGCAGCTCTCTCAGCTCCAAGCCTTATTTAATTCCCATTTAACATAGTTTGAAAATTATGGGTGTAACAGAAGGTTTGGGTGTATGTGATGAAGGCCACATCAAAAATTTTGAAGCTTGGAAGGCGCTAGTTGGGAACTAGTCTGGTTCTAAGTTGAATGTGCGTAGGTTTGATAATGGTGGAGGATTTATCTCTAGGTAGTTACTCGATTTTATAAGCAACATGGTATTCAGAGACATTTCATTACATCAAGTGATCCTCAATCCAATGGACCTATTAAGAGGTTGAATATGATTATACTTGAGAAGGCCCGTTGCTTGAGATTGACTGCGGATTTGTCCAAAGGCTTTTGGGTTGAAGCTTTGTCTACAACAGAACATATATGGGAAGATTCTAGAGGAAAAGTGGGGAGGTAAAGTAGTGTACCTAGGCAATTTTTGCATTTCTTGTTGTCCTATGTATGTGCACTTGTGATAACTCACACCTCTCGACACACCGATCCAAAGCCTAGGATGATTTTTGGACTTGCATCAGTGTCGAGAAATACAAGCTATCGGAGTTTTTAAAACATTACAAAGACTACAAATATGATCTAAGACATTCTACACTTTTAGATCTCACAGCAGAAAGCAACAAAAATAGATATAGTGAATAACCATCCTGGAAAATATCTCAAAACACAGTCTTAGAAAACAGTACGTAGTCAAATCCAAAGTACATAGAAATATGATACATATTCTGATAAATACTAAGTACTGAATAAGATAGATAGTCACATGGAGAGCAATATAAAATAACAAGCAACTCCAATGATGAGCTCGCCTCTCCACATACTAATCACAGACCTATCACCTGCTGCCATGCCCTCCTATGGTGGGGAAAAAGAAAGGAAAAGGGGTAGTTAAGACAAAATTCCAGTGAATGAGTACATTATTAATATATGGTGATCATATACAGTCGACTTTGATAATACTCTTTATGACCTAGTGCATTCTATAAGTGTCTGTGAATTACAAGGTTTCTTTACTTAAAGGGGGATTTAACTTAACACACACCTACAATAACGGCGTATTCAGGGTCATATGAGGATCGAACCTTAAAAAACTAATGATTGGCTAATAGCTACTAGAGCTTCTCCAATATAGCATTATCCTACAATTTTCTTCCATGGGACTACATCTCTCACATTACGACTATGCATAACTATTCCACATAGATTTTCCCTACAATTTCAACATGGGACTAGATTTCCCACAACTACGGCTACACGTATCCTAGCTACGCATTGAAGGGGAGCCCGCAATGTAAACTTATTGAATTGTCTCATCATTTATATATATGTCCACCTCTTACTGGTATCATTCGCTTCTTAGTGCACGCGTTGGTATCCAACAATACAGCATCACGTTGCGTCATCTGTGAATACTAAAGAACTCTCATTTTGTCAGGCCACACACTTCATCAAGCATCAGCCAATGTTGTGTGTCCACCGTAGAACCTATTATGAATGCCATTTGTGATAGAATCACCCCTAGTAGAATATCGACCCTTGTTGGATAAATAGCATTTACACGGTCCTACAACATCCTAATGTCGCCTTATAGGGAACTAGCTTCCCTACTCCTAACATATATATACGCATGCACACATACTACTAACTAATTTATTTATAACTTAAGCCTTAGGCTGAGGTTCATATTGCAATCTGGAAACGCCAACCAATCGACCATTGGTACTGAGGTGGTCGATCACTTACTTTTGACTGCTCCAGATAGTGTGGTCGATCGGTCATTGCTGATTAAGGATTTTAATTGATGATTTTGATTCATTTTAGTTCGTTGATTTTTCCAATGATGTTCATCTTCAAATTTCCATTACAATAGCTTATAGTTTCATATTAGTGTAATTACAATTAACCTAAATTTTCAATTATCCAATTTCCTTATTTAAATTCAATTTGTAGATTTATAGAAAAGTAGTTCATTCTAGGGTTCCTATTAACATCAATATTAACATGTGATATAAACGGATTATATGGATTTCTACTTGATTAGAAAAGAGGTTTAACCTAGATCAGTTCCTATTTAACAGGTTTACATCAGTTTAATTTTTTACTCAACATCAAATATGATTTCCAATTTAATTTCTAGTAACCTAAATCAAATAGGGTATATTAAAATTAACTACAAATAAACCATCTTATAAACAATATACCCGCTCACCTCAGATCCAAGCCTTTTCCTTTGAATCCCATTTGGAAACCCCCCCCTAGGTCCACTTGTTTGCTATTCGCTTGATTCGTCCTTCTTAATTTGTTTACTTTTATTTTATTTTGAAGAATTTAGGTTTTGAGAGGAAATAATTTGATAGAGTTTCAAGGAAGCAGACTAATTTTTATGAATTAGGGTTTATATTAGCTTGTGTATTTAAAGGGATTTTAGATTAGTATTGACCATTAATCCACCCTTGGAGAATCTTTGTTTACATCCTGTACGCTAAACATTTACTTCGCTCCTAATTAAACTATACTGATAAAATCTAGGTCGTTCATCGCTCAAAATCTTTGCCTTGACACTTTAACCAATCGACTACAATATATGGGGGTGGTCGACTAGTCCACTCGATCACCCCCATATAGGTGTTGACCAGTGGAGCTATTTATTTTAGGATATTTTAATTCCCTTATTTGCTTATTTAATTAATTTCGCTTCCAAAATTTAAAATGTTTGTAACTTCTTTATACTAGCTCCGATTTTAAAATGCTATATATTGAAAATGTCTAGAAAATTTCTACAAATGCAATGATGTAAGTTTCATAGTCAAATTCGGACGTTTGTAAAAAATACATTTTTTCCCACTTCACATTTACATTAAATTTTTGCTTAAATTTTCGGGGTGCTGCATTCTCTACCTTAAAAGGACTTCGTCCTCAAAATCTTCCAAGGACGGAAAGAATGTAACTTGTAAGCGACAAGCGATAACTACCACCGTCTACTGATCCATTATCCACTGGCAATTTCTAACTTGGTAAATTTAATAATGCATTATGTACATGCAAACGTGGAATGCACATGAACTTATACTAATGCAAAGAGTAGGTGGTTTCCTGATCTAGTTGACCTCCTGTTATGCAAGTGTTTATGTCATGTATCTAAGATGTATGCAACATCCTATGCAAATATACTTGCAATTCTATATGCATGGACAACTATTTAATCCATATGCAGCAACCAATGCATATAACTCGATAAAATAAAACAAGTGGTGGTGTAAGAAAGTGTGTATTAACTCAAGAATATATATCGCCTACGTGTGCAAAGAACCATTCACTAAATACATCCACTAGCATCCATCATCCAAAACATGCCCTAATGACACGTTCGCAACCATTCCTAACATTCAATTATCTGTATCCATGGTATATACCAAGCTAGAACCCAAAAATTCAAGTGACTTATACTTAATTATCAAATCAAAAACATACCAGAAAAGAATTATGGGTAGGTAGCTCGAATCCTCTCCTCAAGCTATGTACTCGCCACTGGATCATCTTCCCACTGAACCTTAACAAGCTTGATAACCTTATTGCGGAGTCGCTTTGTACCAAGCTTAAGATACAAGTGAATGCATGACGAACAAGTGACTCCCTCTCAACTCCTACTTCCTCCAGTGGACTCGGCTCGATTATGGCAGTTGTATCATGTAAGCACTTTTATAAGTCCGACACATGGAAAAAGTCGGGTACTCCCACTAACTTCTTAGGAAGCCCTACCCTATAAGCTAACTTTCGAACCCTATCAGTAATCGAAAAGGGCCATACAAACCTCAGTGCTAACTTTCCCGAACTACCGAACCTTATAACATGCTTAAGCCATGAGACCTTCACAAAAACCATGTCGCACACTATGAACTGCAAATTCTCACTCCATGTGTCTCCCATCAATATAAGACTTTTTCTTATCCTGAGTGGTTTTCATCATCTTATAAATCAAGTCTAACTTTTATGATGTCTCCCTCACCATATTTGGTCCTAGAATAATACTCTGCCTCTGTTAGTATAGTGCCTTTTCTTTTATAGTAGAGGTGTTGCCACGTCAATTGCTAACATTATACCATTACATTCTTTCTCCTCCACTAGATGTTGCCACGTGTTCCTCATCCATTTGATTGTTTGAATGTGTATGGATTACTAATGTGGCTTCGGCTAGGAATTAATCTTGATTTAGGATGGATAATTTAAATTTGAAGTGCTATGTATGAGGTTGGTGCAATAGATGGCTTTGTGTCAACGTTGGCACTCCGCGCATCATATGATGATATTATATAATGCTACACTTTGCAGTTGAGTGATTGAACACATTACGAGTGAGGCTTAGTTAAAATGACACTGTTTGGGCTGGTTATGTTGGTTTTATCTTAATAAATTATAATGGCACAATTCTGGCATGGTTATGTTAGCTTTATTTAGCTAATTTATGATAACGCGGTTCTATTATGGTTAAGGTAATGTGGTGTGGTATAATCATGGTGGTGTAGTTTCGTAGGGTTGAGTTGGCGCAATGTAGTATAATAATGGCGGCGTAGTTCTATGGGGTTGAGGTGGTGCAATTTTTAGAAGGTAGGATGTTATAGTGTTTCTTTCGTATTTGGTGCAGTTATGCACCATATGTATCTGCGCAATTTTGCTTCAGTTATTCTTCCATATCTTGTTCAGCTAGGTTGGTGAAGTTTGCTTCCATCATGTTAGATTAGCTCCTTGCTTCGGGTTTGTTCATGTGTGTGTAGTTTGTGATTTCATTACTTTGTGAATATTTAGATACTGGGCTTGTGCCTTGTTATCTGATTTTGCAGGATCAGTGCAGTTTGGCCTTATGGAGATAGCGTAGTCTACCCTAATTCTAGTGGCACGTTTGGTCCTTCGATGGGTGTGTTGTTCGTATATATTTAGAATTGTGATGTCCTCTAATTACTGTGATATGTTTATATTATTTGCATCATATATACATAGTTTTCTCTACTGATCTTCATGATGTATATAATTTTTGATACTGTGCTAATAGTTGTACATGAATTATAGATCATTCGGTTGTGTTGAACGTAGTTTGTTGGGCTTCGTATGTTATATCTTGAGACTTGTGTGGTTGCTTTTTAATGTAGACGTGCTCTATTTTTGCCTTCATATCAACTCATGTAGTCTATCAGCTTTATACACCTGAATCTACATAATTTACTTTTATAAGAGAAAAATGAATGTAACGAAAACATATTAACGTTTTAAAGGATTCTAATAATTCTAAAAGAATAAGTGGGAAGTCTTCTTTCCCTGATCCTCCTCTTTAAGTTTTTCTTCTTGAAACTCTTGCTAAAATTGAAGATTGTGTGTTTTATGTTACTAAAGAATGTTGTGCATTTTATTTCATATTCAGTTTTGATTTTGATTCCCTTTATGTCTTATATTTAATATATGCATACAATTCTATATATTGTTGTCTAGTAGTGCTTAATTGTTTTTTCTATCTATTTTCTTTGATGGCAAAGGGGAAGAAAATGTAAAAATTACTAGGCAAAATGACAAGGGAAGTGTATAGAGTCGGTGGAAGTTATTTATCGCTCGAATATTTATATGCATGTCATCATAAAAAATGGAAGACTGTTGATACCTGGGTAATGATTCTGATGACAACAACCATATAAATATTGCTACAATTAATATTTCCCCAAATTGTGCCTTATTTCCTGATATTCTAGGGATATATTTTTTAAAGATAAATAATAAACTCGATGAAAGCAAATGAGTTTTTTATATATATATATATATGAAGATTGATCGGAGCAGATGAAGAAAAAGATTGACTCCAGACGAATAAAATGCAAGTGCTTCAACTGCAAAGATATTTGAAGTGTTCAGTAAGTTTGTTTGAGTCTTATAATTTTGTTAAAGGCCTCATAGCAAGTACCCTTGATATTTCTTTTTCATTTTACTATATTTTAATCCCTAGCATTTTCAAGTAAACATTTAATTTGAGTTTTAAAACACGGAAGTCAAAATTGAATTTTAGAAAAACGAAGTTAAAATACTACTAAAGTATGTCGATATACTTTGTTTGGATACGTCGACATATAGGTAGTTATTTTGAAATTCAGAATTTTAAATGAAAGGGTTTTAGCTTCATCTCTTCACTAATGGACGCATCTCTTTCTATTATATTTAAAGGGTATAGAAAATGAATTTTAACAAAAATTCTCCATTATTCTCATACTCTTAGATTTCTATAATTTTGTGAAAAAAATCCTTTAATATACTTCCACTCACTTTGCAAATTCATATTATTCCCTCCTATTATTCAAAAATTTGCAAACCACACGAGATCAATGAATTTTAACTTGAATTCTCAATCATTCTATCTAGTGTCTTCCTATTCCCCATTATTTTCAAAGATATATTGTTATTGAGGTTTATAGGATCACTGTACTGAAATTGCAAGAATCTATATTGGGGACACAAATACTTGTCATACTCTACTATTGTTTATAAAGAGAAAGGTGTTCTTATCACTATGGAAAGTCAAGAGTAAAGGTGTACCTTACAACCCATGGGATCGTAAGATTTTAAAGGTATTCTTTCCACCATTGGAAAGCAAGAAAGTGATATCGGAATTTATGTATGGAAAGCACATGAGTGCATGTAGAAATGGATATCCAAACCAGCATAAAAATTCTCGATGTTATTCACTTTATTGATTTTACTTTAGTTTATGTTATATTTACTCTAGGATTATCTGCCGTTTGTTTTTGAATCGATTATTTATCTGAGTAGATAAACGTTAATCTCACAATGTGATTTTTACATGGTTGATATACACTATTCACTCCCTTTTAGTGTATTAGTGGTCTTAAGATCCATTCTGCACCAATGTGTTTAGGCATCCCACAATCTACATGTGTGTGTGTGTAGTTGACTACTTTATTAAGGTCATGTCACGTTCACCTATACAATATATAGTAGTTATACAATTAACTATATCTTGTGCTCACTATCCGTTCAACCTATAGACATAGTTGCAGGTAAGATCCGTCGAAGCCATGTATGCCTGCATAGGGGTGTATTTGCCTATCAAGATCCACTACTAGTTATGTGGAACACATGACACCATCATAAGTCATAGGAGAAACTAATATTGAATAACCATACGATACGACTATCGAACAATGACCAAAATCATCATAAATACAATGCTATACAAATCTTGATATACGATAGTCACATCAAGCTATCATCACTGGTATAGACCGAGCAGCAGTCGAATTAGATTTTGAAATGATTATAAATAATATATAACGATCCTGTTTGGGTCTAGGTTCAAGATGATCACATTAATCGGTCGGCCCATTAAGTATCAATCGATCGACCATTTACTATGCTTTTATATAACACAATAATCATTCTGAATTTATTTCTATAGCATTTTTCAATTGATTTCTTCATGTTACCTTTATTTTTTGTGTTTTCTTATTACTATATTTTTCCAGGATTTTATATATGAATTTAATCACCATTCTGGTGTGTATATACATCAAACTCTCTAGAGTTCCATATATATATTTATTGATATCAAATATACTTTATCATTTCAAAACTCTTGTACTTGATGTGTTTTAGTTCGCATTTCTTAATTACACTTTTAGTAGCCTTTTATATAGTCATGGATCATATATCACATATTTGATATCATCATTAGTATAACTAATCTCGTCAAAGCAAGCCAAACATTACCAATTAACCTGCATTATATTTCAAAATGTTTTATACATTGATTCATTAAACCAATGATTTAATAACATTAAAATAGCAATTAATATTTAGTTAATCGGAATTAACCATAGAATTGATTAATAACCATTATACAACTATAATGGTGTTATAGATAAAAGAGAAACGTTCCACTCACAATTCTATGTTCGAAGCCTTCCGATTCAGCAAGAATCTACCCAATTCCTCCACTGACCTAAAGTATAAGATCTTTTAATCTCCTTAATTCAACTCGAGATTAGTATCTATATGTAGCCCTTGCCTTGCTTATTGTTTTAATAAAGTTGTGCAAAAAAGTTAAGAAACAAAAGAGATACGGAGTTTTGAAATTTAGTGTAGAAAGGCAAAATGGGGAATGACGAGAAGATAAAATTTTAAAAATGGGAAATGTATTGTACGCTATATCATATTTTATAAATGGAGGGAATGATCATTTGGATTTGAATTTGAATTATCAGAATTTCAACTTGGTTTAGCCTGTTATTAATTTGCAATTGAAAATGTTCATATCTCCTTACAAATCCTAATTATAACGTTCTTATAGTCTAAATCGATCAGAAAAATCTGATCTATGCAATAGCAGAATTCTCATCATCAAATTTTATCACTTGTAAAATTACATTTTTATCCCTATTAGTTAAAATTACTAAAATACTCTTGAACAAATTATCAAAAATTATAGGGAATTACATCCCCCACCCCAAAGAATTTAGTCCTCGAAATTCCTACAGGATAGAAAATGTAACTTGCATACTCACTTAGAGCATATCACATGCACGACATAAATAACATGGACAACCAACCATCCAAACATCCATAGCATGCACGTACTTGGATGAGATTGAAATGCCCCTATTCTTAATGCCTAAAATTAGTGTCAAATGTCATCTACGTTAACGTAGTAACCTTGGATGTTAAAAACAATTGGTTGTTTGGGTGATTAAATTGAAATAATTATCAACTTACATTTAAATATATCTCAACTGATAACAACGACGTATTACTACATTATGTATGTTAAATACAGGTATCAATATCACAAACATCACATCTCCTATTTTTCCATGTCCATTTTACAATTATGGGTTCTTTAACATAAAATAAAAGAACAAGTACTCGATAAAAATGTAAGAAAATGTACAAGCTGACAGCATGAGTTATTGATTCGCTTCATTCCATTTATGTTGTCTTTACTTGCAAACCTTTTATATATATGTATGTATGTATGTATGTATCTATACATACATACACACACACACATAAAAAAACATTGATATGCAAAATAGTTAAAATACAAATTTAAAAGGGAAAAGTTGCTACTAGTTTGGACCGTGCTACAAAAAGTCTACCTACTTACCCGTTTGAGATCAAGACTACGTAGTTCTATTTCCATACCTAGAACTTCTCTTCTTCTGCAATCACAAATGTTAGCACATGAAAACATTTGTTGTCGACACATTCACAAAATAATATAAGCATATCTATCATGTTACCCAAACAATGATAATACAAAATAGGGAACAATACTCCCACACATAAACAAAATCAAACATTATCAATTCCCTATTACTAATAATGCTAATTAGAAGTACTAAACAAACACTAATACTCAACAAAATAGTGAATATACCAATCCATAAGCAATAACAACACTAGTCACACTTCAAACAACGGTAACAATTTTTAGTAAAAACCAACAATTACACTTGCTAACAAATGATAATTACCAACAACTATATATACATACAAACACAAACACACACATACATACGACCATAGAGTATATACCAATATTTAGCAATTACCCACTCTAAACAGTAATCGCATCCGCACGTGATAAATACAAAAGGTGTACCTAAATAGTAAACATTTACTCAAATACCATGCCTTATAATGGTAAACACTGACTCGCATAACAAATGAATGGGTCATCTACATTTATAAAAGAATATAAAATAGTTATTTAGCATATGCACCAAAACAACTTGAGAATAATACAGTACAGGAGTTTGACAAACATGCCAAAGCTATTGTAAAAAAACCAAAATTAGTCCTCTTCGAAAAGGAAGAGCCACTACCATCATCAGAAGAACCAAACCCAATAACATGAAAATATTCCGAGAAGAGAGTTGCCAAGTTAGTAACATAACCCATAAAATCTGGGCAATAACAAAATTTCCAATCCCAAGAGCCATCCGCTAAAACATTCTTATTCAAATCTCTAGCATGACCAAGAACAAAAAGGGATGGGCCCTCGTCCTCAACATGATAATAAAGGCACAATTCTTCCTCGTCATCACCCACGTACTTAAAGAAAAAACCATTACCCTTAGAAGCATATCTCATTTCTGAAGGCTCATGAATCCAAGCTTGCTTGTCGAACCTCAATAGAAATCATTAAAAGGAGGATGAACTACATCCAGTTTTACCTTAGAACTATCTTTAATAACATCAACAGGGGGAACGACGGAGATAAAGGCTATAGCACGTTCAAAGAAGGAGGACTAACAATAGTTGGGCGATCTTTTGGAACCTACTTCATGATCGAAGGACGAGGAAGCAAAATTCTATGTACAAGTAGAATAAGAGCATTGGCAGACTTGGCTTACGCACTTCCATGATGTGACCAAAAAGTCGAAAAACCTGCAGATATGAGGTTTCCAACTATACTGAGCATCAACGACAGCATCGTGCCCTTCAGCGATATGAACAGTTATCTTGGAAGGTAAAGGCTTGTCAGGAGATACTTTAATAAGAGCCTTGGCTTACACTAGCTTATTTTATGCTATAATATTAGTGTCAAAACAACCGAGCTTGCCAACAACATTCGCTAACCAATTTAACCCAATTAAGGCTGTAACAGTGATAAAATATGAGAGAAATAAGCCTAAGTTGGATTAGAGAGAATTTGTTTCGTAGCTTTATCCACCATCTTACCCCACGGGGTAATAATGAAAGTTTCATCGATGATGCGTGAAGGACACAGAGCCTTTCTTCTTTTTTAGAGAAGTTGAAAACAAACATCGAATTATCAAAGTGGACTTGTAGTGTACCCTTAATGTTCAAAAAACGATGGCAATGATCACGAACAACTTGATAATGAGGGTCAAAATTAAGGAAGAAGCCCATTAAATACTCAGACCAATACTTAGCCCCCACCTCTAACACTTCCTCCAATGATACCATAGCACCATCAACCTCCACCATCTCAAAAGATCAGGGTATGTATTCACTTGCATTTCTCGGCAAAGCGGTAAAAAGAGAAGACCTTCTATTTTTAGCCTTAGAGGGAGCGGTAGAAAATTGGGGACATGTTCCATTCAACACAACAGGATAGGAAACAACAACTTCAGGAAGTGTTGGCTGAGCCTTTACACAAACATCTATGTGATACTTTACAGCCCTTTAGACACAAGCACCCCCTCTTCACACCCTTCATCCAACACAACACGTTCTTTATCTAACACAACACTAATATCAACATCAGAGTCCTCTTTAGACTGCCACTGCTCAACCAAACTAGCAGGTAACATTGGGGATAGAGGCGTAGTCAAACTTTCGCTGAAAACTATTACAAGCTCACCTGATAACGAAGGACGAGAGGGTTCTATTTCGAGCACCGACAATTCTAGGGCACTGAAAGGGTTTTCTAATGCCAAAGGAGTAGAAGAAGGCACCTTACGAGTGGAAGATGGGGCTTCAAGAGGGGGGAAATCCAAGTTAGAAATAGCAAATGGTGTTGGTGGCGATAGGAAATCGATTGAAGAAGATACAACATTGAATATGTCCAACCAGATTAGTAATGGAAGAAGGCTCGACAGAAGGGCAAGGCGGAGAAGGCTTTTTGGACGAGCTAAGCATGAGTGGATTGAGAGTGGAGAAGAAGGAGAATGAAGGAAGGTAGGCAGAGGAAAAAGAGCAGAGCTAGGAAGAATCACCAACAAAAGATGTTGGGGTCATTAGAAACATTTTGATATTTTAAAAGGTTATGATTTTTTAACACGTTAATAGTTTGTTTGTTTTATTCATCATCATTAGTTTACCTTAGATAACATAATTATTTAATTATATTTACTAACTCTAAAATAATTATATTTTACCTCACATATCCAAAATTCACTTTATAGTTATTTTCCCCAAATAATAATATTAATTCATTTTAAATACCTTAAAAGCATTGTATTACTATTTTCTCAAAATAATAATGGTTGTTACAAAACTCTCTCTCAAAACATACTATTAGTATTTTTCTTAAAATAGCCACTTTTCCATAAATCCATTTTTAAATCACTTCAATTTTTTCAACAAAAATAATAGTAATGATCCAAATTTAACTCTTTCAATAATATAACACTTCACTTTTTATAATAAATACTATTATTATCTATTTCGAAAATAATAATAGTTCAACTTAAAAATACTTCTAAAAATATTTCTTTATTATTTTCCCAAACATCTCTCACTAATTTAAATAACAACAATATCGTTTCCCAATAATACCTGCAAAAGTAGTTATATTATTATTTACCCACAAACAATAATAACAATCATTTAAATTTTTGAAAAGCTAAATATTACTATTTATTTCAAATAATGTCAAATTATCCCAAAATTCCCTTATGTTTAATTAGCATTGAAACATAAAAATAAAAATATTTTACCAAAATCATATTATTATTTATTAAACTTCGCTTTACTTTATAAATTACAATACTTTCTCAACTTTGAATTAAAATAGGTTTTTCATTATTATTTATGAATTTTCCTAGAATTAATAATAGTTACATTCATAAAATATACAAGTTGATTTCAATAGAGTTTATCAACTATGTCTGCTTACAAATATTATTGCTAAACTTATTTTATAATCTTATTTAACATTAAGTCACTTGTTTGCACTTAATTCCAATTAATTAATTATTATCCATGTGTCTATAATCAATTATCAAAAAAATATTCATCATCAAATAATGCAAATAATACAATAGATAAATAACCAACCAGAACAAATCACTAAAAAATCTAAACAATGATAAAGATATAGTCATGTTTCAATAAGTATAAATATATCAATGAATATCCATTTAAAATTTTAAAAATGTAAATACTTATGACCACTAAATCCTGCCAAGGGACTTTCACAAACAATCTTAAAAACTAGCAAATCGTATGTTAAAATTTTCAGGATCTCATTATGAACCTGCAACAAACCACACATGAAATGAAGGTCGTATCAAAAGTTATCGCAATTAGAAGATCAAAGGTCTATAATGTAAATATTAAAATTCCAGGGACTAAATTGAAAGGTTGCCTTCTTCCTCGTCACCGTCGAAATCCATGACACCATGATTTTGAATACCAATTACTGGTGATTTTGATCATCGTTCACCAATTGAAGGCCATTGTCGTACTCAAGGAGACGCGCTCCATTGGATCAAATAGCTATCGCCAACAACTCCCGAGTTGAAAAAGAATCTTTCTTCATTATTTTTGACTACCCCATTGATGATAGGATCTCCAACCACCATTATTAGACTCCACCCATCAAACTCTACAAGCACATGTCTTAGATTTTACCAATTGACAATCCAATCAAAAACGCCCCATTCACAAACCTAAGGGCATCAGTGTCAACTTTGATCACGATTTCTGGTTGTTATCCATATAATTTTAATATCAGAAATGGTGCCATGAGTAATAGCGCTATAAAGAAATTAGTGTTACTAAGTCCTAAGTTGAAGAGTAGCAACGCACTTCATCACTTCAATGACAACACATCTCTTCGTCGATGTATCTTGCAGCATATCAACCCTTCGAATGCAACATAAGACATATCTCGCCGCACCTCATCGCTTCAGTGGTAACACATCTCTTCGATGTTGCCCCTCATCCACACTACACATCATCATTTCATGGTTCATCGATGTCAAGGATCAATAGTGCTGAAAGGATTAAGCAGAACCAACATCGAAGACCATAAGAGAATATCAAAGAAAACAATGTCGCTCCCTAATTACGATGACATTCTTCCATGTCGCATTCATCAAAGCTATTCTTCGTCGATGTCACCATCTATGGATATCGCACGCCACCATGTCGCATATCACTGAGACGGGAATGAAGAAAGAGAACTTAACATTATCAACGTCGCTCTTCATCCGATGTTGCTTCTTTAATGACGTCGAATCTCTTCGAAATAGGCTGAGGAATCATCAAAGTCTATCTTCGCGACGTCGATGATGAACATCGTCGATGTCCATAAAAAAATAGGATGATAATCAATGCCACAGTCCATTGAAACCGTAATACAACGACATTGCACTTTGTTAAAGTCGGCGTTGCACTTCTTCAACATGATAACAAGAAGGCCACATACCAAAAGCTATTAATCGATGTCGTAATTCACGATTGTCATTGTTGCAACATAGTCCATGCTATAAGATGACGAAGATCATGCAAAGGAATGAAGGATAAGGTCACTAACAAGAGCTAATTCAAGAGGATTTGGTGTATCTTCCTTCACAAAGCTTCATAAGTCTTCATATTTCACTGCATGTTCCATGACACTAAAAGTCGCACATCACTGATTTGCGCAAGCCAAACTCCTTCTAACCGCTATATATAGAGATGTACCCCCCCCCCATGGAAAGGGGTCCTTAACTTCTTTTCCTTTCTTAGCTTTTAGATTATAACTTTTCTAAGCTCTCTTAAGAGCTTGAGAACTATTGTAATAGCATATGCCCAACGAAGAAGGATGACATATGACTTTTGCATATAAGGACTTGAACAATTGCATATTTGCATATCTTGTAATATACTTAAGATTTAAATAAAGGACTTGACTTGAGCCTACTTGCATATTTGACTTATGGACTTGCATATATGACTTATAAACTTGCCTATTTTCCTATTGACTATGAGACTTGTTTATTCTATATTTTGAACTTATAGACTTCGGTTTAAACTAGCTTGTGAATTATTACAAAACCAATGGGTATATTTGGAATTTCTTCGAATATGTCACTTTATACAACCTTTTAGGTGTTGACGAATTTATTCGTTAACATTTTGACGCTAAGAGGGCTCGAACCTCCAAATGTTCGAAAAAGACCGAAATACCCTAAAAAGATTTGAAATTTTGTATCGCGATAAATGTCAAAAAATGTCAAATTTGATTTTAAATTCAAAATCTAAAGGTTGGTTGTTATTTGCAGGGTATAAACAAGCACCGTTGATTTTGTTCGACATCATTCAATTCATTGCATCTTTCAAAGACCATGCTCAATCCGTAAACTAAATTCCAGACTCAGTTTGCTTATTCGATATTAATTTTTCTCAACATCAATTCAGCATCGAAGAAGTAGAATGATCGATGCTGCTAAATCCAGTCAAGCCAAAGATGGGTGACACCGATTTTGGAACATGGGGTCGAAGTAAGGCATCGACTTCGCTAATGCCAAAGTAAGGTGATGAAGCGCGTACCTCAAATCACGCCACCATATATCGCGAGCTCCAATTCTAGAATTACGGCCTAAATCAATGTCGCGAACGACCTAATTCTTCACCGCGAGCTAATTCTAAGTCGTTGCCGTGCTATCCTTCAACGAGAGCTAACCCTAGATCGCGAACGACTTATTCTATGTCGCGCGACTTCTCTGAATGCCTCCTCCCAAGGTCGCGAACGAGCAGAGCTCCGACCTAACTCAAGTCGCGAAAGAAGTAAGGGAAGATGGTCGCCGATGCCGAAGATTGTAAGTCGCAAGAAGAGGCTTAAGTCGCTACCGATGTTGTCTTTAGGTCGCTGAAGATTGTAACAGAGCAGAGCGAAAGTTTTTTAGGTCGCGGGAGTTTTTTTTAGGTCATAAGTTTTAAGTCGCGTGATGTTTTGTTTTAGGTCGCGTACGACCTATGTGATGTTGTGTTTGTTGAAATTTTCATAAGTGTGTGTTGTAACCCTATAAATAGGGATGTTGGTCATTTGTAAAGGGGTTATTGATTTTGAAATAAAAATTCCTTTGTTAGCTTTGTGCTTTCATCCAATTGGTAGTCGAGTGTGATCTCCTATCTCCACCTTCGGTCAATCGAGTGCGCTCGATTCAACGATCGTGAAGCCAATTCGCGGAATCAAGTGCGCTTGATCAACGCTCGAAGAATTGAAGATCTACTTTCACGGTATCGAGATCGATCAACGTGACGTAGATAGCTAAAATTCGGCATCTTCGGATCAACGAATTTGGGCATTTCAGTATTCATCAATCCACCGATTGCTACGTTCATCGATCTATCTTGTTTTTGTATAATCCGCTGCGTCATTTGGTATCAGAGCTAGATCACAAGGAGTTTGCGTAGATTTTTGGAGTTTGTGCGAGATTTGCATCATTTGGAGAATTGGGTTATCGAGATTTTGAAGAGATTTGTTCGTTTGGAGATTTTTGAAGATTTCAACAAGTGGGTAGTTTTGATTTGATGATTTTTAGATCGAAGTGAAGTTTTTGTTGGAATTTGTTGAAGAGTAATCATGCCTCCGAGAAGAGCTAACCGTTATCGCAACATTGATGCTTTGTATGGGAGAGAAGAGGCCGATGAGATGGAGAAAAGAATTAACGAAAATTTTAATGAGAAGCTTAATGAAGGGATTGGTCGATTAGAGAGGTTGATGTTGGAGATGAGTCAAAATCAGAGAAGGGTTTCACCTGAATCGAGCCATGGGAGAAGTAGAGTTTCACCACATTCAAATCGAGAGAGAAGTGTTGATAGTGATCATAGAAGTGTGGATCGAGATTGTGATAGAAATGTTGATGATCGAAGTCGAGATAGAAATGTGAATGATCGTAATCGGAGGAATGCAGATCGAAGGGATGTTGGTGGAAGAAATGGTGGTAGTAGAGATGCAGGTGGTCAGGATCGACATCGATATACATCGGATTGTGAAGAAGAGTATGATGATGGTAGTGTTCATGGACGAGGACGAGGACAAGGAAGAAATTACTCTGAGTATGATCACAAGTGGGAGTCGGGGATGAAGACTGAAATTCCTGAATTCAAAGGTGGTATGCAAGCGGAGGAGTTTCTAGATTGGGTGGCTAATGTTGAAGAAATTTTTGACTTCAAGGAAGTTCCAGAACATCGTAGAGTAAAGTTGGTTGCTACAAGGTTGAGGAGTAGAGCTTTGGCGTGGTGGCAGCAAACCAAACTTACACGTGAACGAATGGGGAAGTCAAAGGTTGAATCTTGGGAGAAGATGAAGAAATTGATGAAAGCAACGTTCTTACCTTACAATTATCAATCTTTGATGTATCAACGTTTGCAGAATTTGAGGCAGGGCACAAAGACAGTTAATGATTATGCAGATGAATTCTACCAACTCATTGCTAGAAATGACATCATGGAGACAGAGGAACAACTGACAGCTAGATTTGTTGGAGGGTTACGAATGCAGATTCAGGATATGGTGAATATGTTTGATCCCAGATCAGTAGCTAAAGCACACCAGAAGACGTTGGCTTGGGAAAAGCAGGGTAGACGAGGAGGTGGTGTGTTTACTAATTCCAACAATCAAGTGAAGAGTGTTAGTGGAAGTTCTAATGTTTCTAAACCTATCAGTAAACCAGTGGTGAAGGAGGCTGAGAAGGCAAAGGTTAACAACGGTTTCAAATGTTACAATTGTCAGGAGTTGGGTCATAAAAGCAATGAATGTCCGAAGCCGAAGAAACGAACTATGATTGCTGAACTTGAAGATGAGGATGTTGATGGAGATTATTCTAGTCCAGTTGAGGAGGATGGACAGGATATTACGTTAGGAGATGAAGGTTGTAATCTAATGCTGAGGAGATCGCGTTTGACACCAAAGCAGGAAGGAGCTAGTTGGTTGAGGAGTAATATCTTTCAGTCGACATGCACTATACTGGGAAAGGTGTGTAAATTTGTGATTGACGCCGGAAGCTGTGACAATATCATTTCAACCGAGGCTGTAACAAAGTTGAAGTTGAAGACAGAGAAGCATATGAATCCATAGAAGTTAGCATGGTTGAGAAAAGGAGGAGAAGTGAAAGTGGATAGACGAGTTCGTGTTCCATTCTCTATTGGGAAGAAATACAAAGACGAGATCTGGTGTGATGTAGTAGAGATGGATGTTTGTCACTTACTTTTGGGAAGACCATGGCAGTATGGTCGAGCAGTACAGCATGACGGTCGGACCAATAGCTACAGTTTTATGTTTGAAGGTACGAAGATTATCTTAGTTCCAAAGAAGAGACAACAAGGAGAAAGTAAGTCAGAAGAGATTGAAGAGCTGAAAACTTTATTATCTTTGAAAGAGTTTGTTAAAGAGGTTGAAAGGGAGCCTGAAGTGTTTTTGTTGATTGGGCGTGAGAGCAGTGAAGAGGTTGAGATTCCAGAAGAAGTGAAAACAGTATTGAAAGAATTTGAGGATGTATTTCCAAAGGAGTTACCAAAGGAGTTACCACCGCTGAGAGACATTCAACATCAAATTGATCTTGTTCCGGGAGCAATGTTGCCACATAGACCACATTATCGAATGAGTCCGAAGGAACATGAAGAATTGCGAAGGCAGGTGGAAGAATTGCTTGAACAGGGGCGTGTGCAGGAGAGTTTAAGTCCTTGTGCTGTACCAGCTTTATTGGTACCCAAAAAGGATGGAACGTGGAGGATGTGCACAGATAGTAGAGCATTGAATAAGATCACAGTCAGATACAGATTTCTGATGCCGAGGCTTGATGATCTGTTAGATCAAATCAGTGGGTCTGTAATCTTTTCTAAGATTGACTTGAAGAGTGGTTATCATCAAATACGAATTAGACCAGGGGACGAATGGAAGACAACATTCAAGACAAGGGAAGGATTGTATGAATGGCTGGTGATGCCGTTTGGTCTATCGAATGCACCAAGTACATTCATGAGGGTGATGAATCAAATTTTCAGGCCATACATTGGAAAATTTGTGGTAGTTTACTTTGATGATATTCTGATTTACAGTGCTAGTACAGAGGAGCATATTCAACATTTGAGGAAAGTGTTAATTATCCTTCGTGAGGAACAATTTTATGCTGCTACAAAGAAATGCGTGTTCATGACACATAGTGTTTTATTTCTGGGATATGTTGTATCGGAGGGAGGAATACAGGTTGACCAAAGTAAAGTCGAAGCGATTAGAGATTGGCCACAGCCCAAGACGATAACAGAAGTTCGAAGTTTCCACGGGTTGGCTTCATTTTATAGAAGATTTATTCCACACTTTAGTAGTGTGATGGCGCCTGTTACTGATTGTATGAAGGGAAAACAGTTTTCATGGACGGAGGAAGCAGGAGTTGCTTTTGAACGAATCAAGGAGTTGTTGACGACAGCACCAATTCTAGCATTACCTGATTTTCAGTTGTTGTTTGAATTACACACTGATGCATCAAAGGTTGGGATTGGAGGAGTATTGAGTCAGGGGGGACGTCATATTGCATACTTTAGTGAGAAGTTGTCAGGGGCGAAGATGAGATATAGTACATACGATGTGGAATTTTATGCTGTGGTGCAAGCTATTAAACACTGGAGACACTATCTATTTTAGAAAGAGTTTGTTCTTTATACTGATCATGAGGCATTGAAACATTTACAAGGGCAAGACAAGATTTCATCGAGACATGCATCATGGATTGCATATCTGCAACAGTTTACGTTTGTTGTGAAACACAAATCGAGAGTGACGAATCGTGTTGCGGATGCATTGAGTAGAAGAAATCATGTGTTGACTACAATGAAGGTCGAAGTGACAGGGTTTGATGAGCTACCAGAGTTATTTGTTAAAGATCCTTACTTTATGAAGTTTGTAGATAAAGTGAAGAAAGGAGAGACGGATGAGTTTGTGATGGTAGATGGATTCTTGTTCAAGGGGAATCAATTGTGCATACCAGATTGTAGCTTGCGAATGAAGATAGTGAAGGAGCTGCATGAGGAAGGACACGTGGGTAGAGATCGTACACTACAGCTAATTTCTCAATCTTATTTTTGGCCGTCGATGAGAAAAGAAGTTGAGAGGTTCGTGGAGCGATGTCATATCTGTCAGGTTTCGAAAGGTTAACTGCGACCAATGCTGGATTATATATGCCGTTACCTGTACCAACTAAGCCTTGGGTTGATGTGAGTATGGATTTTGTTTTGGGTTTGCCTCGAACTCAAAGGGGAAACGATTCCATTTATGTGGTGGTTGACCGATTTTCGAAAATGACACATTTTATTGCTTGTAAAAAGACCGCTGATGCAGTCCGTGTTGCTCAGTTATTCTTTAAAGAAATATATCGTTTACATGGCTTATCGGAATCTATAGTTTCAGACAAGGATACCAGATTTTTAAGTCATTTTTGGAAGATGGTGGGAACGAAGCTGAAATTCAGTAGTGCTTATCATCCACAGACAGATGGACAAACTGAAGTTGTGAACAGATCCCTGGGAAATTTATTGCGGTGTCTAGTTCAGGATAATCTGAAGAGTTGGGACTTAAAGTTGTGTCAGGAGGAGTTTGCTCATAATCATGCTGTTAACCGAAGCACTGGTTTCAGTCCATTTCAAGTTGTATATTCAAGCTTGCCAAAGGGGCCGTTGGATTTAACGATAGTACCACAATCGAAGGGGACAGTTAAACGGGCTGTTGATTTTGTTGATGGATTGACAGAATGCCATAGAATCATTCAGGAACGTTTGGAGAAGTCAAATGAGAAGTATAAACGAATTGCGGATAAGAAGAGACGAAGTGTGGAGTTCAACGAGGGTGATTGGGTGTATGCTGTGTTAACGAAGGATCGTTTTCCAGTTGGAACGTACAACAAGTTGAAAGCTCGAAAGATTGGTCTTTTGGAAATCGTAAAGAAGATTAATGAGAACGCATATCAGTTGAGACTGCCGGATCATATCCATACTGCTGACGTTTTCAATGTCAAACATTTGATTCCGTATTATGGGGAGGAACTTGTCAAAGATGATGAGAGTGCGAATTCGAGGACGAATTCCTTCCAACAAGGGGAGGATGATGAAGCGCGTACCTCAAATCACGCCACCATATATCGCGAGCTCCAATTCTAGAATTACGGCCTAAATCAATGTTGCGAACGACCTAATTCTTCACCGCGAGCTAATTCTAAGTCGTTGCCGTGCTATCCTTCAACGAGAGCTAACCCTAGATCGCGAACGACTTATTCTATGTCGCGCGACTTCTCTGAATGCCTCCTCCCAAGGTCGCGAATGAGCAGAGCTCCGACCTAACTCAAGTCGCGAAAGAAGTAAGGGAAGATGGTCGCCGATGCCGAAGATTGTAAGTCGCAAGAAGAGGCTTAAGTCGCTACCGATGTTGTCTTTAGGTCGCTGAAGATTGTAACAGAGCAAAGCGAAAGTTTTTTAGGTCGCGGGAGTTTTTTTTAGGTCATAAGTTTTAAGTCGCGTGATGTTTTGTTTTAGGTCGCGTACGACCTATGTGATGTTGTGTTTGTTGAAATTTTCATAAGTGTGTGTTGTAACCCTATAAATAGGGATGTTGGTCATTTGTAAAGGGGTTGTTGATTTTGAAATAAAAATTTCTTTGTTAGCTTTGTGCTTTCATCCAATTAGTAGTCGAATGTGATCTTCTATCTCCACCTTCGGTCAATCGAGTGTGCTCGATTCAACGATCGTGAAGTCAATTCGCGGAATCAAGTGCGTTTGATCAACGCTCGAAGAATTGAAGATCTACTTTCACGGTATCGAGATCGATCAACGTGACGTAGATAGCTAAAATTCGGCATCTTCGGATCAACGAATTTGGGCATTTCAGTATTCATCAATCCACCAATTGCTACGTTCATCGATCTATCTTGTTTTTTAATAATCCGCCGCGTCATACGGCAATACTGATTTAAAATCGAAGAGAGGTTCCAGTTCGAAGTCGAAGTCCAAGTTTTTATTCTGACATTCAAGTTCGAAGTACTTATTCTCTTCGAAGTCCTTATTCTCTTCCGTCATAGTCAAAGTGCACCCTTGATATCGCGAATTACTAGATTCGTACCCCGAGTAGAGATCCTCAAAATCAGATCTGGATAAATTTAAAGAGGATCTAAGCAAAATTAGAGTAGATCTGAACGAATTTGAAGTGGTCTTCAAAGTTGTTTAATAATTCTCGAAGCGAAGTGATCTTCGAAGCAGATGATAACTTTTGAAGTCGTTTAATAAGTGGATTCACGAAGTCAAAGCAGATCTGAAGGAATTTGAAGACGATTTGGATAATCTCAAAGTGGTTTGGTGAATCTCGAACCAATTAATGATGTCCGAAATGGTTAAAGATCCTCGAAGTCGTTCAAAAACATTCGAAGTTGTTAAATTTCCTTGAAGTGGTTCGGTGATTCGTAAAGCAAAGCGGTATCTTCAAAGCAATTCATTGAACTTCGAAGTGAATTAATGGATCTCAAAGCAGCTCAGAGAACTTCGAAGCGATTAGTTATTTTCGAAGTGGTCTTCGAAGTGGTCTCGAAGTGGTGTTCCAAATGGACTTCGAAGCAGTGCCCGAAGTGATCCTCAAAGTGACCACGAAGCGGTTTAATGGCTTTCAAAGCCATTCTGTGATCTCCGAAGCAATTATCGAAGTAATCTTTAAGGTTGTTGACGAAGAGGTCAACCACGTCGAAGCCGCTAATCGACGATGACCAAGGTTAGGGCCCACCATTAATTTATAATTCGAGAGTCATGTGCCCAAAATGGAGAACTCAAGGTATGGCACTTTTATTTAAGGTTAGCAGTTCAATTTTAATGATCTACGGATTTTGAAAATTAATATTAAAATGGTTTTCGAATTCTTTAGATCTGGACAATAGCATTTCAAATTTTTAACCTTGAAAATGACGTTTCTAATTTTGGAAAATATACAAACCAAATTTCAAAATTAAAGAAAAATAATAATAAATAAATAAATAAATAAATAAATAAAATTCTTTCAATTTGCCTATTAGTTCCATAATCAAAAAGTTTCAAAAGACGATTCAAATATTTCAAGTTCCAAAAAATAATACTTCATAATTTTAAGCTTACTGATTTCAAGCTTACTAATTTTAGGCTTAATTTTGCTGATCTTGAGCTCGCTGGTTTCAAGATTATTAACTTCAAAGAAAAAAGGATTTAAGTTGCACATGCGATTAAATTTTAAAAAGAATACCGGTTTATGAAAATAAAATAAAGATTCCAACAAAAACTTTGAATATCACTGTTTTATAACATTTAAAGAACATGAAATTTCTTATATGATTGGTTTAGGCATATAGATCTGAAGTATATAGTGTAATTTTGCCTTCAGCAATTTCAAATATGTTAAGCTATAAACATGATAGCTTTAAATATGTATGGCCTTGAAAGTACAAAGAACAAAGTTTATATATGAGATCTCAAATACATATGCATATGTTCATCCATATAAACTTTTGAAAACCTAAAGGATTATGCAGTTCAGATGTGCAGAGGTTTCAAATATATGTATTTCAGAATTTGGAAAAAGGTTCAAGTATACCATGTTTTCGAAAATGTATAAACTTTAAGACTAAAATGATACAGAGCCTCAAACATAAATAATTTATTGCATGTGCACGGTTACAAGCGCACCAAGCTTTTGGAAAGAAAATAATAATAATATAAACAAGTGGTTTTGAAAACTATATCAGGTTTCCTATAAATGCTTTTGGAAATGTATAAAGTTGATATATAAAGTTTTTTCTTTTACATGTATAGTTCATATGTATATTTGGGTTTCAAAAATTTGCAGTTCCCAAATATATGATAGTTTTGAATATATATACATGGTCAAGTGAGTAAAGACTTTAAATGCATGCACGGCAGGCTTCAAGAGTGCATGATATCAGGCGACAGCTTTATACAATACATGGTTTTAAATATATAAGCTTCAGCCATATGTAAGCTTTATGTGCGCCAGCTGTCAGCCATGTCAGGTGACATTGTATGCATCAGCTGAAGTCATATGCATTAAATTTTCCAAGTATATGCGTCTCACATCTTTCTGATTTTGACTATATATACTATTAGAGCTTTGAAAAAAAAAATACGAGTCTCATGCGTGAGTTTCAAAGATTACAAAGTTTTATATGAATATCGTTTCGAATATGGCATCTTATACGAATAGCTTCGCATATTTCACGGTTTCAAACATGCATATTTGGGTTTCCAATATATAAAAACTTTTGAGTATATATCAGTTTAAACAGAAATAAATATATATCTATTCGAGTGTTCAGATGTGCGCAGTTTTGTATATATAGATTTTGAACATGTACATAAAAATATGCACGAAGTTTCGAAAATACCAAGGGTATGAGGCGACCTTTTGAAATTATAAATGATCAGAATTTCCAAACTTGTGCCGTATTTGGTGATGTCGTCAAAAATGCATGTCAAATGAAAAGAGCAGTAGCATGGTGGAAGTAAAACAAACAGGGTTGTGTGTTTTTATTGAAAATAATAAAATGATATAGGAAGCTTGTACACATTGGAAACTGAGCCGGCCCTACCGCTTCACTTGCCCTAGGCAAACATAGGATGGAAGGGGAACAAAAAAATAAAAGTTGCAAGAAGACATCCTCGAACTTAGGTTCTCTGACCAGAAAGGAAACAACAAACTACTAGACCAACTAATCTCATTAAAAAATTTGCTCTTTCACCAATATCCACAGACTATCTGTAAACATGAATATTAAAAATGTTGTCCTCCTCCGCCGTATTGCTCCAAACAGCCGTCTTGGTTGCCTTGTCCTGGGGCCGGCCCTGATTGGAAAGACACCTACACAAGCTTCCTATGCACATGGGCTATGCTATATAGTACGGCATCACATGCCCCATGTCAAGCTTTACACACCAATGCTTAAAACATAAGTTCTGATACATTCGTTTTGAATATATATATATATATATATATATATATATATATATATATATATATATATCTTATATATCTTATTATTTGTTGCAACTTGAATCATCCCTTTCCTATAATGAAATGGGTATCATTAATGCATATGATATCCTGACAGTAGCAATTTCCTACATAGGCGGTGGGAATGAGTTGATATGGTGTTATTGCGAATAGATACACACATGTGTGCATGCATACACGAGCATGTGTGTTTGTGTTTATATATGTGCATACCCAAGTAAGCTCAAAAATGTTTAAAATGGATTCAACCCAAACAAGATGACCTTTACGTATTTATGAACATTACGTAAATTAGTTTTGCATAGTTAATTTCTTGCTGTTTAATTACCAGATAATAAATCATTAAGTTAATTTTTTGGCATTATGGAGTTCACAACCATGGCACATCCTAACTATAGTTTTATGAATTAATGACAGGTTATCGGCAATCATCTACAATATGGATCTCTAATATGCCTTTAAATGACAGCGAATGTTGCTGGCCAAGAATCCAAAGCTTGAACCCAAACAACCTCTGAGCTATTTAATCTGGATTCAACCAACATCAAAATCTACTACTACGGGTCTACAATGGTTGTCTCCTTCGCTTAGAGCTTCTGTAAGAGGTGTAAAAGCTATTAAACAAAAGGCTACTCATATAGAAATGTTTCTATATGTGGTATAGGAGAATTTAACAAAACGTTATTGTAGACAAACTAAATATTTTGTAATTATGATATTGTAAGCCACAATGTATCAACACAGAACAAAAGGGATTATTTTAAACACTGTAACCCATGTTTCTATTGGAGTGATGCATTCCATCCCTACTTTTTTCAGTTTTGATTAATATACTATAAGCATTTTCAATATTTATTTTCTTAATTTTAGTTTGTGGGCTCTTCCTTACTGCTATGAGAACTACACAACTAAACAAAATATAGTATTAGTTTATGTGTGCATGAGTTCATGATATTTCACAATATAATGAAGTTAACTCCCCCTTTTTTACAAACGTTCGCGTCTTAATGCTTAATAATAATAATAATATTCCTTCATTTTGAACAAACCAGAAGCCATTTGTAAAATAAAACCACACCTTGGCTGTTGATTGGGTCTAGGTGACTAAGTTAAGTTAAATTTCATTGTGCTTTTTTATTGTTTGTTAGATAAAGCTGAAGAGATCAAACATTAAGAAAAAGTGGAACTAAAGCTTGGCCATGTTGTAACAGTTTCTTTGCTGATTTTGAAACTAAATGGGATAAAGTTAGTCGACTATTGTTGAAGCAATGGGCAATGAGTTGAACCAAGTTAGTCCAGATTATTATAGATGTGGTTTCATGTGTGGGTTATATATATGTAGTATGTGGCTCTCATTTAAGAACATGGAACATGCAACTACTTTCGATGTAAATCTATACCTAAAACGTGAAATATAAAAAATTGTTTATCAGTTACAGTTTGTCATTTTGTTTGTTATTCATCAAATAGTTTATGCATTGCAGTATGCCATTTTGTTTTCTTCTTATTGCAAAATGCTACCATGTCTATTTAAGATTAACTACTATATCTAATGAAGAAAATCTTCTATTTCTGTTAGGAATCAAGGTTGTTGTCTTGGGCATGCATGAACATGCAAGAATAATTCATAATTCCACATGTTTATTACCGTTCTTTTTGGCTAAGTAAGGTCGGTCTAATTTAAGCTTATTTCCATATTTGATACAATCATCTCATACACGCATCTATCGGACGTGGACATCCATTAGACGTGGATGTTTACTGAAAGTTAGTATCCAAAAAATGCAACACTACACGTACATGTCAAAGTCATTTTATAAAATTGTAAATACCTTACAAACAATGTTTTTAAATATAAGTTCCTCCTGCGCACGTGCATTGCACGTGCCAAAGTACTCGTATATATAAAGCAAATACATGGTCAAAGCAGTAAAAGTGAAGTCTTTTGTGTTCTATCAAAATTGTCCATCGTAACAGCACAAACGAAATGGAAATATAAAGGATAAGTCTGTCATCTTTTTTTTCCCACGTTCTCTTGCCCATGTTACTCGATATGCCAGCAAGTTTCTCATCTTCTTCATTCTTCCATCGATCCACAACTACTTCAACAATTCTCAGAACGAAAGAAAACCCTAGCTGTTGCCTGCTTCAAATCAATATCGACGGTTTCCAGTGTTCTTTTATTCGGCTTTCAATTTAACTCTTTCTTCAAAAGTTCCTCCTTTTTGGACCAATCTCCTTCACACAAACGACTGTATTTTACTTTAATTTTCTCAAACAAGGTATAATTATTTCTCTTCTATATGGAATTATTATTTTATGCATATGTTTGTTGATTTATGCCCAGTTTGATAAAATAAGCTTGGAGTTTAGGCAAGATGGACAACTCAATAACTTATTTCCTATTGCCATTACAGTACTTTCTATCTTCTTCTTTCCTACTATATTCTAGAAAGAAGAACAAATCCATTACAATTGAGATTTATGAGTTGGTTAATATAAGTACTTTTAAAGAACTGGACACTAATGAATAAATTACTAATTTTTAATTTATTATTAGTTTACTGTAATACTTTTTTTGTGTATATCAGTATTTGATTTTAAATTAAATTTACAAGTTTTTTGAAATGTTGGAAGCTGGATACTTTACAATTTTGATCATCTAACATGTGTGTGTATTTTTGTGTGTGTGTACAAGGTTTAAGTTACTATTCCACTCCAATGTATTACCAATATTATAGAATAAAAATAAATGAAGACGGTAATGTCGTAGCACTCTTTTATCACTTGAAGGAAGCCATCGCATCCATTGAGATCACCTGATTGCATCCTGGCCACTCATTCTTTATTTACTAAAATCACATTTTTGGGCCATATTGTTACAAGCCCATATTTCAGCCTATATATATCTTATGCTCTGCTGTAACAGAATGTATCTTTTATATAGTCTCAGAATTCAGTATATCAAATTGTATTTTGAGAGAGTATACAATCAATAAAAGACAATATTCATCTTCTTTTAATTTTTACATATATTCTCTGTTGAAACTTTTCATGGTATCAGAGCTGCATGCTTAACAGCACAATATCAAAGAAAGACACAAGAGAGAGATATCAAAGCTTCTCCATCAGAGATTCTTCATCATTTGGAGAGTCATCCTTTACCCATCAGATTTTATAATCATCAATTGGGTAAGACAAGTTTATCTTCTCAAATCTAGTGCCTTGCCGAGCTATACACTGGCTGCACTCAGACTTTTATTAAAGACAACTTGATCAAGAAAGCAATAGAAACCAGATTCAAGAAATCAGAAAATCATCACAGCAAACTTGAAAACAAGATTAGTGCCACGCCAAGATCCATCAGATAACACTCATCATTTGGATCTAGCTGCATCATACCTGTTATTCATCATCTTCTTGAGGATTTTCTTGTTCAAGAACCAAATCTGAAGCCTTCTTTTTGGTTTAGACAGAAACTGTTTCATCATGACTGATGATCATTTAGCAACATTTGATAATGCTATTTCAGAGCAGCAATCTGATGCAACAGCAAAGCTAATCAAATCTGTCACAAGCCCACAGAGTCAACTCATTACAGTGCATCTTGATGAGAATAACTATTTGTTGTGGAAACTGCAGATTGAAACTGCTATGCAGGGTTATGGCCTTGAAGGTTTTCTTCTTGGCACAATACCAACTCCACCAAAATCCATCACTGTTCCAGAAAATAAAATAGCTAGCAACGAAGAATATGTCAAACATCACAGACAAGATAGACTGATATGCTCCTGGCTGGTATCATCTATAAACACCAATCTCCCATCACATGTTATTGGGTGTAAATCTGCTTGTGAAATTTGGTCAACCATTGAAAAAGTTTTCAATACTCAATCAGCAGCAAAAGTTATGTATCACAAGAGACAGCTTCAAAACATCAGAAAGGAAAATTGTTCTATGAGAGAATATCTATACAAAATCGAGACAATTTGTGACCTGCTCGAGGCTGCAGGCCACAAAGTATCATATTCTGAACAGATCTTAACCATATTAAATGGTTTGAGTGATGAATATGAAGCTGTGGTGGTAGTTATATCATCTCATAAGATCTTACCATCAGTGGATGATGTTCACTCTATCCTACAGGCTCATGAGGCCAGGATAGACAATAAAAGACTCCAAGAATCTGAGTTTACTGTCAATTATACCACCAATACAAGAAACAAGAATCAAAACAACAACAAAAGTGATAAACAGTCACAGAGAGGAGGATACTCCAACAGATCAAGGGGAAGAGCCAGGTACAACAACAATAACAGACCAAGATGTCAGATCTGTGAAAAAATTGGGCATACAGCTGTAAAATGCTATTTTAGGTATTCAAATCAGAATAACAGCAATCCAAGAAATGATAATCATAGTGTTAATGTGGCTCAAGCAAGCTCCAGCAGTCAAGCAGAGAACAAAGATCATTGCTCAGGTAAAAATGGTCAATCAGAACATGTGCATGATGACTACTAGTATCCTGACTCAGGGGCAACTAATCATATAACTAACAACTTAGAAAATTTAAATCTTGGCAACAAGGAGTATAGAGGTAAACAGTTTATTTGCATGGGCAATGGTAAGTGTATCAAAATTTCTCATGTAGGAAGTGCTTCTATTAGAGGAAAGAAACAATTATTCCTACATAACTTATTAAGAGTGCCAAAGATTAAAAAAAATCTTATTAGTGTATCTCAATTTGCTAATGACAATAAAGTTTACTTTGAATTTTATCCTAAGCACTATCTTGTTAGAGATATACTAACTAAAGATGTTTTATTGCAGGGTGATGCTGAGAAGGGATTGCATAGATTTAAATCTGTCAACTGTACAAATTCTACAAAGGAGCAAAACTGTTGTAATCAGTGTGAAATGAAAAACTGCAGTGGTATATTTGATCTTTGGCATCGCAAACTTGGTCATCCCAGTGCTAAAATTGTTAAACAAGTTCTTACTGAAAATTGCATATCTTGTGATGATGTTTCTCTTCCTTACATATGCACACACTGTCAAATGGGTAAGAGTCATAAATTGCCATTTGATGACTCCTTAACCAAATATTCTAAGCCTCTAGAACTTGTTGCTACTGATCTTTGGGGACCAGCATCAACATGTTTAGATTATGGTTATAAATACTATATATTCTTTGTAGATGCTTATACAAGATACACTTGGATATATTTCTTAAAAAATAAATCTGATACACACAAAGTTGTATTGGACTTTATTACCATGGTTGAAAAACAACTTAGTTCACATGTTAAAATTTTGCAATCAGATGGTGGAACAGAGTATAAAACCCTTAAAGATTACTTTAACAATAAGGGAATAATTCATAGAACCACATGTCCCTATACATCTGAACAGAATGGCATAGTTGAAAGAAAGCATAGGCACATAGTTGAAAAAGGGCTTAGCTTATTAGCTCATGCAAACTTACATCTAAAATTTTGGCCTGAAGCTTTCAGTACTGCAGTCTATCTTATTAATAGACTGCCAACCAAAATTTTAGAAGGTACAACACCCATAGAAAAATTACAAGGGGTGAAGCCAGATTATTATAGTTTAAAAACCTTTGGTTGCTTATGCTTTCCATACTTAAGGCCTTACAACAACAATAAACTAAACATTAGATCAAAGCCATGTACATTTCTTGGGTATGCCACCAATCAAAAAGGTTACAAATGTCTAGATGCTAGTGGAAAACTTTTTATTAGCAGACATGTTGTATTTAATGAAAACGAATTCCCTTTTAGAAATTTAGAAGTGAAAACAACAGGCAAGGTATATAATCCAAGTGTATCAATACCTGAACTGCCTATATATTCTGAGAATGAGAATCAAACAGAGGTGAAGAGGATTACTGGAAATCATCAAACTCATCCTGTAGTCTCTGTTCAACAAAATTCTGATTGGATTGATGATCCCAGTCAATCACCTGCACTTTCAACAAATGAAGAAAGTCAAAGAACTCAAGATCAACAAACTGATTCAATTGACAATTCCAGTCATGGCAATACTGACAGCTTACCTCACACTGATTCCCCAGTCAAATCAAGTCATCCCATGGTCACTAGAGCTAAAAGTGGCATCTTTAAACCAAAAGTATACATAGCCAACACAAGTCTTGATAACCATCAAGCTATGAGCAAGTTGCAAAGCACAATAACTGGAGAGCAGCAATGGATGAAGAGTATAATGCTCTCATAAAGAACAAGACATGGGATCTTGTATGTCCACCAGCACATAAAAATATTGTTGGATGTAGATGGACATACAAGATAAAAAGAAATCCTGATGGGACTATCAATAAATATAAGGCAAATTTTGTTGCCAAGGGTTATACCCAGCAGTATGGGCTTGACTTTACTGAAACTTTTTCTCCAGTAGTCAAACCCTCTACAATAAGGCTCATACTCACTGTTGCACTACACAAAGGTTGGAGAATAAGACAACTGGATGTCAACAACGCCTTTCTAAATGGCATATTAGAAGAAGAGATCTATATGATGCAACCACCTGGCTATGAACAAAATGCAAACCTTGTGTGCAAATTAAATAAGGCAATATATGGCCTCAAACAAGCACCAAGTGTATGGTTTGAAAGACTGAAATCAACTTTAATATCAAAGGGATATCAGTCTATCAAATCAGATACTTCATTGTTCATTAAAGCCAGGCAGTTATCAACTATTTACATTCTAATCTATGTTGATGACCTTATAATTACAGGTAACAATCAAGATGAAATCAATCAAATTATCTGCTATTTGGACAAGCAATTTTCAATCAAAGATCTTGGAGACCTCAATTACTTCCTGGGAATTGAAGTTCACAGAACAAATTCTGAGATAACATTATGTCAGAGGAAATACATAGCAGAACTGCTGGCTAAAACAAAAATGGAAGATGCCAAACCCATGCCAACACCAATGATAAGCAATCATAGTTTATCAAAAAACAGGGGAGAAGTCATAAATAAAACTAAACAATATAGAAGTGTTATAGGAGCATTACAATATCTATATAATAAAATCCCTTGGTAGATAAACAAGAGACAAAGGACGGATTGGATTTATTTTCACAGAAAGACATCGGATGGCTGTGAGGTAATAGATGTGTAGAGTTTAGGATTGCCATGATTTTTGCGGTTACCACTCCTTTCACACATCACGTTCCAGCACACGTCTACCCACTTTGTCATCTTCTATTTATCCTTTCTGCATCTTCTCAATTCGCAGGCACTCATTTTTCTATTTAACTGTATATATTTTTCTCCTTTCTGCTTTCTTTTCCCTACTTCCTCTACGTTTTGCTTTTCTTACTGCATGCTCATATGATTTTATCCTCTTTTTTTTCTTTTCACTGTCTTTCATATGGATTGTTTCTCAAAATGTTACCTCAAGACATAAATCTTATGCTTCTTTCATGCTTTCTTTTCCTTTCATTCTCCACGTTCTGCTTTTCACCTACGTACTGATATAATTTACATTTTTTTCTTCCATACCTGATACGTATACCCGATACGTATATGTCTTGCATATCAGTATATCTATCGTATGAAACTAACATTTTATTGTTATATTTTCAGCTTACAACTTGGCTTTAAGGGTTATAGAGCAGCCACTATGAAATGAGTACCCTTTCAAAGGTCAGTTTCTCTTCCCTTTCAAATTTATCCTGTTAAGTATATGTTTTTTTTTTCTTTCGTCTTTCTCCTTGCTTTGCTTTAACATATTCTTAAACCAACTCACTGCCTTAACACCATGTATAATAGTCCACATTTAATCACATGCATCATCTTTGTGTCTGCACATCAACTATTTGTAACACTGTCCACATTATGGTACTAACTATGTTTGTTTTTCTTTGACAATATTATTTACCAGATTACAATTGCAAAGGGGTTCACCTATAATCATGAAGCGGGTATTTATACTAATCAAAGATTTACGTTATAATGTTTGGTTATTTATTTATTGTTTATCTTTATGTTCAATGACATTGAAGAGCAGAGCAACATTCCAGAAGAAAGAAATGTCCAAGGGAAAAGAGAATGAATCACCGAGGATGGTGAAGGTTGAGTTAGATGATCCGGTACCAACAACCCAAACGAAGAAACTTAAGACTGTTAAAATTGAACAAAAGGAGGAAGTTCCATCTTTCAAGACAGTACAAGCAAATTTGGAAGAGAGTCTTTGAGTGGCAGTTATCGATCCCATGCCACCAACAATTTTGTTTGAAACTAAGGGCCCGTTTGGTTTGCTATTTTTAGTTTTGTGTTTTCGTCTAAACAAAAGTGCGCATTTATTATGGATTGTAGAAAAACACACAATTTTGAAAAATGAAACTAACATAGAAAACAAAAAACAAGTTTATTTGATTTTTCGTGTTTTGAGACATAACAAAAGGATGAAAAACAATTCATCTCCTCCATTTCCCGTCCATCGTCGCGATGGCTAAGAATTGTAAAAGGTTTCCCACATTTGTATGTATTTTGTAGTGTACGTTGAAAACACAAAACTCAAAACTCAAAAACGAAACCTAACATTTTGGCGAATTGTAATAGCGAAGAGCAACATTCATCAGTTCATATCTTGGAAGAATTAGACAATGAATTTGCTGCATCTCTAATAGAGTGGGCAAAGAGGAATGGGTACTGATGATCAGTTTGGCTACAACAGTGTTTATGTTAGAATTTGATATTCATCTCCTTGGTTTTATCTTCTATTCCAGTCAGGTTGGTTTCTGTTTTTTCCTCATGTTGAGTTATCTTAATGATTTTCTTTGTCTGTGTTGTATTCCACTGTTTGTTATGCATTAATGCTCATGGCTTTTTACTTAAATTTGTTCTCTCTGTCTTAATTATCTATGTATCTATACTTCACTATGTTGTCTCTATACTTATTTGAATTCAGATGCTTATTGTCCATCAATTATCATGCCTCTTTACTTAATTCTACTATCTTCGTACTTATTTGTTCCATCTTTTACACTCATATTTTACTGCCTTATGTTAATGCCTTACTAAATTTAACTTCTTCTACCATTTATGCTCTACAGTTAATTATATTTGTCATTAAATTTTGAATCCTTATGTACTAGAACACCCCGTATATATTTTGAAACAAATTGACTAATTTATAATACTATACATGCTCTACATTTGTTAATGAGTTTTATTTTTGTACTCTAAAAGTTTAATACTTCCGCTAGAAAATGTACCCATTCTAATAACAACTCAGAGCTGATAGATCTCTCTATTAATGTTACATATATAAATTTACTGTCATATGTTTGGTAATAGATGATTCTTGCCCGTTTGTGATCCAAAATTGTGTTAATATTTTGTTTCCTAACCTTTTGGTCTTTTACGTCCTTCTAATTAGAAATAAATTAAGAATAAACACATATTAGTTTGGATGCTAAATATAAATTGATCAAGTTTAAGGGTATTGGGATACTGTTATGGGTGTGGTTAAAGTCCAAGACTTTTCAAATGCAAAATGATTCAGTTTTGTAAATTTACACATATACTGTGTTTTACATTTGGACTCTGCAACAAAATGAACTACAATAGCATGGAACAATAACATGCATTATGGTCTTAGGCCTATATTATTTTCATTCTATGATTTTCAAAATGCAATTTGAACACATTTCTTTTACCATCCTTATTATTCAAACCTGATTAATTAAGAGTTAATTGACAATTATATCCAAATACTTTTTTATACTAACTATTGTTACTATTCAATTAATTCCTTTTTATATATATTCTGCATGAATATATTTTATGTACATTTTATATCTATTGTTATTACATGACAGCTGATAACTCTATATATTTATGTTTACGCAAAATTTACGTTTCTGTATTTGGTCCACCAAGATTTAATATCAGGTTGTAATTAAAATTCAAACGCAAAATGATTCCAGTTTGTAAACTTTTACCTACACTTTGTTTTACGTTTGGAACCTATAACAAAATGAACTACATTAGCATGCAATAATAACATGCATTAAATGGGCTTAGGCCCGCGTTATTTTCATTCCATGCTTTTTGAATTGCAAGTCGTTATATAAGCACAATTCTTTTATTATCATTAGTTATTATTCAAACCAAATTAATTAAGGATTAAATGAGAATTAATACGACAACCTACTGATCATTATTGTTGTGCATAATTTGCGTAACTAATATATGTCTCATCATACTATAAGCCTGATTATATCTAAATACTTTTTTATTATTAACAATTCAATTAATTCCTCTTTTAGTATCTTTTATGTAGGAACATATTTGTACATTTTACATCCATTGTTATTCTTTGTACTGATGTTTACACAAGATTTACTGTTCTGTATTTGGTCCACCAAGATTTAATGTCGGTATGTAATCCACTAAGCTTTTACTGTTTATGATATGTAACTAAATCATTTTCTTATATAATATAATTGTTCATTCAATCAAAATTTTGTTACCATTTACTGTTATACATAAAACAGGACAGTAAACACACATTAGTTTGGAGTCCATTTGTTAGATCATGTATTATGCAAGGGTATTGTTATACTGTTGTGTTTGTAGTCAAAGTCCTAACCCACCATTTTTTTTATAGTTTTTCCAAACATAAAATTATTCCACTTCTGTAAATTCACATATAATATCAAGGAACGGCTGCCAAGTCTCTAGAATTGGAAGATGACGGAAGAAAAGTCCCTCTCGAAAAAGTTACGAAAATTTGGTCTCTATTTTTAGTTTTTGTCTAATTTATGCTACTTTTGCCCCTGATTTCAATGCTGGGTCGATTTTCTAGCAAGGGACAATTTGGTAAAAAAATAACAAAATAGGAACATAATTTACATGAGTTTATTAGTAGAGACTTTTTATGCATAAACTTTGAGAATATGGACCTTTGGTCCAAAACCCCATATCATAATTAGTTCAAGTTTGGATTAAGGAACAAAGTAAACAATACAAACATGCAATAATAACATGCATCAAATGAGCTTCAGCTCTATAGCATTTGCACTGCTTGCCTTCCACAGTCAATTCAACATTTATATACGTTCCTTTTAATACCTTTATTATTCAAACTTGATTACTTCACATTATACTTGCCCTGAATATCATATTTGCTTACCTTTATTATTCATCACTACCCAACACTCTACCTAACCGAGGAACAATATGAATAAACAAGCTGTTACATCTGAAACAAATTTTTTATCAAAATTTCACTTTCATCTTATGATGAGTAAGCACCAATTCATACGTCTACTAATAACGATGTATAAATGAACAAATTTTAAACACTACATTACGACCTATATATTATCCACTTTCAGTAACCATCAAACGGTATGGTGAGTGGTCTCCAACTTTTCTGCAACCCACATTTAGAAAACATGGTTAAAAGCCAACTGCATTATCTTATCCCCTCAACAAAACCCTTATGTTTGCTGGAGTTAAACACTGCATTATCTATATAATAAAATCCCTTGGTAGATAAACAAGAGACAAAGGACGGATCAGATTTATTTTCATAGAAAGACATCGGATGGCTGTGAGGTAATAGATGTGTAGAGTTTAGGATTGCCATGATTTTTGCGGTTACCACTCCTTTCACACATCACGTTCCAGCACACGTCTACCCACTTTTTCATCTTCTATTTATCCTTTCTGCATTTCTCAATTCGCAGGCACTCATTTTTCTATTTAACTGTATATATTTTTCTCCTATCTGCTTTCTTTTCCCTACTTCCTCTGCGTTTTGCTTTTCTTACTGCATGCTTATATGATTTTATCCATTTTTTTTTCTTTTCACTGTCTTGCATATGGATTGTTTCTCAAAATGTTACCTCAGGACATAAATCTTATGCTTCTTTCATGCTTTCTTTTCCTTTCATTCTCCACGTTCTGCTTTTCACCTACGTACTGATATAATTTACATTTTTTTCTTCCATACCTTATACGTATACCTGATACGTATATGTCTTGCATATCAGTATATCTATCGTATGAAACTAACATTTTAATGTTATATTTTCAGCTTACAACTTGGCTTTAAGGGTTATAGAGCAGCCACTATGAAATGAGTACCCTTATCTCTAAACCTTCGTGTAACCTTTCACTTAATATTATGCATTATTTTCAATGTAATTTTTTATGTTATTTATAGAAATGAGTAGTTGCTAAAGGGGAAGAATCCACCATGTCAAAAACTACTGAATCATCAACTGTAGTCAGGCTGGAATCAAATAAAGATATTCAAATTATGCAAATGAAAAAAATAAGGTTGCTAATATGGAATCAAAAGCTGTAGTATCACCATTTATGACTGAAACCATGGATATTGTTCAGGTTCCAACAACTTACTCTATGCCATCTGGAGATCTGATCAAAACTGCCATTAACTATTTGCCATTATCTGGGATTAAAGTTGAATCAAATGAGAGTGCTCCATAGAATCAACAAACTACCACTTTTTCTAGCTGGAATGAAATAGCTGACATGAATGACTCAGTTGACATTGTTGCACAAGAGCAGCAGAACCCCATGTTTTCTCAATCGACTGCTTCTGAAGTGATCGATCCGTGAAGTACGTCGGTATTGATTTACGCACCGAAGTGTTTAGTCATGGACAATTGTATGTTGCACTATCTAGATGTACAACGTTTAGTAGCATTTCAATCTTACTACCATCACCTGAAGCAACAACCACTACAAATATCGTTTACCCAGAGGTTATTGTGATTCTCCATGAAAGGTGAGACTAAAAACGTACATTGTTCTTTAATCAAAAGTTCACTTTTGCTAAACCATCATGTATTTTTCTACAAAATAATATAAACATTAAGGTTTTCATTTCCACACCAATTTTAATCTTAGTACTTTTAGTTTTTGAGATTTTTTTGAAGCACTTCCTAATTTATTGCAGTAATAGAAACTTATATTAGCATGTGATTTATATGTTTAGGGATGATAAGGGTGCATTGTGATTTATATGCCAACCGAAGGAAAATCGATGTAAATACCCTGAAGCATTCATCTCTAACTGCGAAAACTAAAGCTAGTGACCACAACAATCAAAGAGAATTAGCTACGACTGGATATGAATATGAGTAGGCTATAAGAAGACAACTGAAGAGAGCTTGATGGGATGAACTGAAGCCCTAAGCTAAACTGGCAAGTATTTGGATAGAGTTTTGCTTATGCTCCATCGCTAAAGTTGTGGTTTTACGGCAAAGTCAGAAACTAAACCGAAGACATTTGATTGAAGAAATTGAGGATATGGAACTAGATTTAACCATGGAGCTGAAGAAGGTATTATCCACTGAGCAGTCCAATTACAGGTAACCATAAATCCGAAGTAAGCGGTATATATTGAATAGAAATGAAGGTTTAAAAATGAAATGAAGAACAAATGGTGCGGTCCAATTATAGTCAAAGATCCACTTTAACAGGTTATAAGCATGTGGTTGAAATACTGAGCTTGAACCAAGAATGAACTGAAATTGAACTAGCGAGATAAAGTAGTCATGTATCTGAGAAGCTATGTGGTTTGAGTGGTGCATTGATTAGTTAAATCAGAGATGTTCAACCCAAACTGAAATAGACTAAAACGTCAAAACAATGCAAATGCTGAATGATTGGGCAATAAAATTTGTAGCCGCGGTGATTTTCCGAAGTCGTGCATGATATCTTCGTATTTTTTGATTTTGAGATTGTGTGATAATGAGGAAGCTAATAAAATAATATTTTGCATTTGCTCTTTTCTTCTTCTCAGGATGTATTATGAATATGATGTAACATTCTATTGTAATGGGATGTATTATAAATATCAATTTGATTGCTCATTTAAACACATCATGATAGAAGTCCTTTTAAGCATTTATCTTATTATCACCCCATCATCGTCTCAATTGCATGGCAGAAAATTACGTGTTTTATACTAATTTTGTGCATTGTACCTTTGTGCTGAAATAAAATATGTCATCTCTATATTCACATATTTTTGCATGCACCACTCTATAGCCCAAAGCTAGGCCTTATGGCTCACTAAAGTAATATTAAAAAATAGAGTACTATGTCAATTATTAACATGTTCCCACGGTTTCTTTTATTACAGCTGTTGGCCAATGACGCGCACAAAATAACCAACCACTAACACACTTTCACTTCTAAAAAAAGGAATGAGTACAACAAATAGCGTACATTCTAAATCTGACAGTAGTAAACTATTATATTAACGAGTACAAAATGTACTATAATTATTGTCTATTTGTAACTATGAGATTTGCAGTTTAATGGTCTGCTTTGATCTTTTGGAAAGAATGTTTGAATTGCATGAAATGAGAAAGAAAGCTTTGCGAAGTTATTACAAAGTGTGATACATGTTGTTGTTTATATAATAGCTATATGTAACAATATTATACGGTTTTGGGCCAAAAACAAATATAAGCTTGCTGCATATTTTATTACATAATTGCTTTGTAAATAAAGGAACCAATGTATCTTCTGTCTCTCACAATTGTACACTTCTAACTCCCCCCCCCTCCCTCCCCTCCCCCCTCAAAGCGATTAAGGTTAGGCTTCCCAATTCTGAGCCACCTCTTTATATAACTCAATTTCTGGTCGCGAATTCTTCCAGATCTTCATATGCTTTTAAGATCCGATGATATAAGCGAGGCCTCTCTGGTTTCAGCATGTTATGTTGTTAGATCTTTGAGTAATTGTTGCTCGAATCTTCATCGCGTTTGCTGATGTTTTGTTCAACCTTTAGTTCTTTTCTAAAGTGAACAAAATTTCTTGTTGTAAGTGGTTTTGTTAAGACAGCAGCGATTTGGTAAGTGGTAGGTATGTGATTAACTTGAAGCTTTCCTTTTAAGATCTGCTCTCTTACGAAATATAGATCGATTTCTATGTATTTTTTCCTTGAATGAAGTACTGGATTGGCTGATAAGTATACTGTACTTAGATTATCACACCACAGTATTGATTTGTTGTTTGTGTTCATTTGTAATTCATACATCAGTGATTGAATCCACATAATATCGGCGGTTGCACTTGCTATACTTTGATACTCTGCCTCTGTGCTTGATCTAGATATTATGCACTGTTTCTTTGAACACCATGACACTGGGTTATCACCAATGTATATGCAGTAGCATGTTGTTGATCTTTTGTCATCAGGATCAGTAGCCCAGTCTGCATCTGCATAGCCGGTTATGTTGAGATGTTTGCTTTTATTTAATAGTATTCCATAGTCAGATGTTCCCTTTAAGTATCTTAGTATCCTCTTAACTGCTTTCCAATGTTGATCTAAAGGTTTCTGCATGAATTGACAAACTTTATTAACACTAAATGAAACATCTGGTCTAGTTATAGTAACATATTGTAATGCACCAACTAGACTTCTATGTTGCTTTTCATTAAATATGGCTTCTCCCATGTTTTTAGAAAGATGCTAATTGCTTATCATTGGTGTTGGTTGAGGATTAGCATTGATCATCTTTGACCTATCTAGTAGTTCCCTGTGTGAGAAATGCGGATTACGGATCTTAAGGCTAGAATTAACACTATAAGGGGGGTGAATAGTGTTGTAAGGAATTACTAATTCTTTTTGAGTTTATATTAATTTGAACACAAATGTATGCAATATTCAGACACAGATATGATCACAGAATCAAACACAGATGCAGATATAAAGTAAAAGCAATAAAGGAAAGAACACACCGGATTTTATACTGGTTCGGAGTTACCCTACATCCAGTCCCACAACACAAGTACGAATTTCCTTTCAAAATCAATTCTTATAATTACACCCTCGATTTCAAGGCCACGAGGTACACCGCTCCAGATTCACAATCCTCTGGGTAGAGATACTTGATTTTACGGGCAACAAGTTCACCCGATTGATTTTCCAGGCTACAATCACACCTTTTCTTGCTCGATTGAATACAAAGAAGTCTATAACTCTGAATAGCACTGGGATCTTGTTGAGGTAGTGATAGAGAATCAAAACAGAGATGATGTAGTTAGATTCAATGGTGATTTCGGCAGAGTAATGGTAAAAATGTATATAAAGAAATATGGAAGAAGAAGATGAATGAAATCAGAGAAAATATGAATGTAAATTCGTTTAAAACAGCCCCTATTTATAGTAGAACAACAGTCATGTCCATTCGTGAAAGGATATGACGAATAGACACTTCCTTTGAAATTCAAACTTTTGAAATAAACTGTCACCCTATTGACAAGGGGTCCTTGGGGTTGTCGACAAGCCTAAGTTATTTTTGATAATTTGTTTTTCTTTGAAAATAACTTCTATCTTGTATTAAAACTATTTTAAACTTTATAAATATACTTAACTACAGTTAAAATACATAAATAAGTATATAGAATAATATTTTGGTATATATAAAATTTTACTATAATTTTATATTTAAATCTAAGTATAAATACTAAAATTTAAATATATTATAATCAAAAGATAGTTTAAAACCAAGGATAATTTGATATTGAAAATAAAGATTATTTTGAGGCTAAAAGTATTTTAAAACCAGGATAGATGTTTTTGATTTAAAAAGGAAGATTTTGAAATCATTTTGAAAACAAGGTATAATTTTGTAAAACATTTGAATAAAAGTTAGTGGATACAAAACAATGTTCCACTAAAGTTTTTATAGGTTCCATCCTACTTAGGGTTCCATCCCTTTAACGGGCCCGAAGTGGATTCCATTCCATGAATAAAATGGATTTTAAGATGTCAGTGCTTTTCTAAGAGTTTTAACAAAATTCCTAACTAAATTACTTATCTTGAAATCTTGAACTCTTGATAATCTTGATACTCATGAGTCTTGAATCTTGGTATCTTCGATCTTGAGTTCATCAGTTCTTGAATCTCTATACTGTAAAGTCTTCATTCATTGGTACCTGTATATATATCCTGCATATACATATATATCTAAACAATAATGTTAGTATTTATATTTTATAATCTTATTCTAAGGTTGTTGTCATCAAAACCAACTTCTCAGGGACTAACAATCTCCCCTTTTTTTATGATGACAACCTTTGTTTATAAAATATTACTTCTATCCTAATAACTCACCCTAAAACTAATAACTCCCCCTTAATCTATGCTTAACTATCCTATTTTATACTTCTCCCCTTTGTCATCAACAAAAACGAACTCTAAACTATATAACTCCCCCTTATTCTTGTACTAAAGTACCTGCATTAATAAAATATATAATGGAGTATATAATAGATAGATTAAGAGATAATTATACTGATAGACATGATAACTAATCAAAGATCATATAAATGTCAATGTGTATTTATACATATTATGTTTTGCACACCAATTATCAATCCACACCAAACCAAATCAAATCAAATCAATCCAAGCAATCAATTCAAATCAAACAAAGCAATCAAATAAAATCAAACATTACGAGGAACTTCCACCTATCCTTCTTCTCCAAATATAGGGTCTGCTTTAATGGCATCCCAATTTTCATTTTTATTGGTGAGAGAGACTGAAGGATGTGCTTCATTATCATCTTTGTGTAGGGAGGAAATCATCCATCGAATCGCATCGAAATGTTTTTCTTGCTCCTTGATCATCTGCATTTGACTCAACTCTAAGTGTCGCTGATTACGGAGAATGAAAGAAAGGATATTCTTGAAAGAATTAAGGGTTTCTTCAAGATTCTCGGTCAAACTATGAATTGGATCGGCCATATTTGAGTTTGTGAGAAGAAATATAGGTAGAGTAGATAAGAAATGATTTTGAGTGATGAATTCTGGAAGAAATATGTATTTATAGGTGTAGAAATTCGTTTGAAATGAAATACACAAGGTAGTTATTCAAATTTCAAATTTAAAATGAAAAGTCATTTCTGACCAGTACTTGTCGACAGGGTCTCTGGGAGGTTGTCGATGGGGGTCAGTTAATTTTGATGACTCATTTTGATTTTGTGAATAATTGTGTATATATATATTTATATAATATACTAACATTTATTCTGGAGATAAGATAAGCTTGATAACAGAAAAGTAATTCAATTTCATTTCATAATAGAATGATGCAATGATTAAACATTAAGAACTACACGAACATTCAAATCAAAAAAAACTAAAACCAATACAACATGACATGAAAAGGTAGAACTAGTTAGAGGATGACGAAGATGAAGATAATCCAAGCTTCTTGCTAACTTTGGAGAAAAACTTGTTCATCTTGGATGACATTTTATCTAATTTCTTACTAACGGACCGTTTAAGAGTCTGTTGATTCTCGACAATGGTCTTTTGATTTTTGAGTAAGGTTTTGTTGGTAGAATTAGAGGGATAGTCAATACTTTCCAAGGATGTTTCACCTTCTTCTTCTTCTTCTATTTCCATTTCATCCCCTTCTCCTTCCTCCTCCTCTTCCATCTCCTCATGAGCCAAACGTCTTCCTTTTCGGCAAGAGTCTCATATGGTTGAAAAACATATGAAATTTTCATAAGAGAAATGTTTGAGTGATTAAAAAAATTTCTTGAAATAAATTCTTCTCCTTTGAAATCCACTCCAAAATAATTAAAAATCCGAGTGAGATAGATTCCATGATACAAAGTGTTTTCTCCCACTTCAAAATTTTTGGGACGAAGTTCATCCAAAATAACTTGCGCCCAACTAATATCATAATTTCCAAAAATAGCAAAAAGTGCTTTGCAAACTTTTGAAGTTGGATTGTTAAAACTCCCCGATCTTGGGGTAAAAGAATGTTGTAAAAGAAGATTAACAATTCTTGCTTTTGGTCGAAAGTTTCGATTTATGAATTCAAAGTTATCATCTCCTTCGAAAATGTGATGAAATGTCTCATGGTCATTTTCATCGATATTAAAACTAGAAAGATCCATTCTCGTGCTCTTGCAATTGAGAATGGTACCCAAAACATCACAATTTAAAATGATTCTAGTGCCTTTGACACTACTCCAAATTTCATCATCATTTCCATTATAAAATCCACGGTTGAGATTTGCATAGAAAATTTTAACAAGATTTGGATAACAAAGTCATTTTTTGAAGCATCAACAAGACTAAGAACTTGGTTCTTTGCAAAAAGAGAATCGATTTCATAAGTAGAGAAATCTTGAAATAAAGCAAACTTTCCGAGATGGACTTTTCCATGGTTAGCATAGTTGATATATGCTTTTATAGCCTTCGGATTATTGAAAAGTTGTTCTTTTATATTTCTGGAAAGTCTCATTGTGGAAGGGTTGCTTGAAGAAGCCATTAGAGTAGAGAATAGAGAGCTTGATATTTTGAAATAAGAGTTTGAATTTGAAAATGAAAGTGAAAAGTTGTGACAAGAGATAGTAAATAAATAGATTCTCAAGGGACAGGTTCTCTGGTCAAAAGGTGACTTTTCAGAGACTTGAATGAAGTTAAAAAGATGGAGGGAAATTCAAACATTTGAATTCAAATTTCTATACCCTTGTCGACAACGTGGGGGGGGGGGCTTGTCGATAGGTGTCTCTGAATTTTCATGATTTATTTCTCTTAAGTATTCTAATATATATATATATTTATTTATTTATTTATTTATTTATTATTTTTAATGTCTATATAATATCTGGAATATTACTTGAATTATAGTATATTCCATAAAATATTATGATACTATTTAAAAATAAAAATAATAATAAAATAATAGTAAAAATATAATAAAATAATAGTAAAATTTTTAAAATTCAAACGACACACCAATTCAAAATCAACCAATCAAACATCCAATCCTAAGCATGCAATTTCAACCAATGTATTGTAAACGTGTACCTTTTTCTGAGTCTGTTTCTCTGAATTCGTCGGAGTCGTGAACTGCCGTGAAACACATATTTGAATTATCTGTCTTCTGATCATCATTGCTTGAGGATGAGTCTGAGTCATCTAGAGTAGCAGTAAATGCACGTTTCCATTTCTTTGCGGAATCATTGTTTATAAGAAGATTTTGCTTATCTGGATGCGGACGGACTCTTTTGATATGGCCTGGTTCGTCACAGTTGAAACATTTGATATAGTTTGGCACTACATTCTGATTACCAGAGTTCTTATAGTTGTTTCTCTTGAGATTATTCATCTTTCTGTATTTCAGGAATTTCCGAAAGTTCTTGGTCATAAAGGCTATCTCTTCATCATTATCGCTGTTTGAGTCTGATCCATCGGTCAATGCATTGAATGCAATTGATTTATTTTCAGATGCTTTGCTTTCTCTTCTCCCAAGCATTTGGACTTCAAACGACATTAGATTTCCAATTAATTCTTCTATCTTTAAGGTACTGATGTCATTTGCCTCTTCGATCGCAAGTGTCTTTTGATCCCATTCTGGAGTAAGAGAATATAAGATTTTTCTGACTTGATCTTCTTCCGAAAATACCTTTCCCAAGGATATTAGAGAATGCACAATATCCTAAAATCTACTATACATATCTGGAATAGACTCATTAGGATTCATTTTAAATAATTGAAATTGATTTGTAAGCATGGAAATTTTGGTCTGTTTACTTTGCTTGTTCCTTCGTGGGTAACTTGCAAAGTTTTCCAGATTTCATATGCAGACTTACAAACTGACACTCTATTAAATTCATTCCTATCAAGTGAACAAAACAGAATATTCATAGCTTTAGAGTTATGTAACGACCCAGAATTTTGAACGAATTAAATTGAGAATATTTAATTAATTTTAAATATTTGAACGATGATTTAATTTGTGTCCCCAATATAATTTTGAAATTTTGATTAAATTATAGAATTTAATCTGTTGAATGTTGAATAAAAATTTGTATCTTCAATTTTAAGTTGAAGAAAAATATTTCAAAAGCTTTTAAAATTCGTATTGACAATACTGAAGATAATATAAGCTTCAGAATCGAAGTTGGAATTTATTTGATCAGTTTTAAAATTATATCGTTCGAATCGATATTTAAAAATAGCCGTCCGAGGCACAGTCTCGGAATTCGACGAAACTAGTTCCATTGGATCCGTAATATTGTGTTATTATCGGATTTCAATTTTCGTAATGATCGGAGTTGTTGTGTGAGTGTACGATTGTAAAACGCATTGAAATTTATATCGAGACAATTTGAATATTTGGTTCAATTTAATATATGTATATTCACATACAAATCAACATCAGCCTATTTTATATCACACATCAGCCGTTATTTTGTCATTCTTCAAATCAATGCAGCCACCCTACTACCTACCTTGTCTTCAATAGCACGCCTCCTGCCTTTTCAAAGCAGGCAATGTTTCCTCCTCTATTTCCTTTGACAACCGAATATTGTTCTCCTCTTCTATATAAAAAAAAAGAGATGGCAGATGAAATCAAAACCCCACTTGTTAAACCACTCGAACGCGAGTTCATCCTTTCTCAGCCGAACAAGAGTTCGTCCCTCAGTAAAAAAAAAAGGGTGTCGTGTTCATCTCAGATCTCGAGCAGCTCGTAGTCGCTCGATGTGGGGAAGGTTGCGATCGCTTTTGGAGAGGGGGGGTACGTGTGGATCTTGTGAGCGAAGTGGGCACGCGCGAGGCCGCTACGACATCAGAGTGGTGACGTGAAGATGTTGGAAGCAAGCATGAGGTCGCAAGGACCTGGGGAGAAGTCAACGCAAGAGCAGGGAAGCAGTGTCGAGTGTCTCGACTGCGATTAGGTGCGCGACATTCGAGAGGATGGTCGAACGTGGGCAACGACAGTGGAGGCGTGAAAACTCGTTCACTGTTAGGGTTTCTACTTCAGCATGGAGAGGGGCGCGACTCGCTGGGTCTTGCGAAAATCTCTATCGGAGTTCGATGAACCCATCTCGAGACAAGCTGGGCCACGATGTGTGGATATCGAGCAACTCGTGATGGGGGTTCCTTTGCGTATCAAGGTAAAATTCTGTTTAAAGATGTATGTAGATAAATTAGGAAATGTTTAAATAGCAACCTGTGCACATACTAAATATATTTTTATAGAAAATTTGTTTTTTTTCAGTTAAGGCCATAAAAATATATATTGTTTTTAAACAGGGAAGAATATATATACCATAAAGAAATTTTTGTTGTTAGGTAAAAAGGAGAAAAATATATTACAGTGAGGTGTAATGTATATAAAGAGAAATTAGTTCAAAGCTAAAGTATTAATTAATTTAGTTATTCAATGATACGTGATTTTCCAATTAGTTCAAATATTTTATTTAAAAAGAAAATTTATTTATAATCAAATTAATAGTTAAAACCAAAGTATTGGGAATTAATAGTTCGATTAATTCAAATATTAATGAAAATTGTATAATTATTTATACAAGGTTATAAATCAAGAAAATCGAGTCAAGATGGAAAAATGAGATGGCAAATTAAAAGCTAAGGTGAGATCTTCTCACTCAAAAAATTGAAAAGTGGAATTTTCAGTTATTGATTTGATTGCTATTTGGATGTGATATTAGATATGATAGGATATATCTATTATATATAGCAATATATACATATTGGCATATGTATATATTGGATTGATGATTTCCCGCCTCGTATAGCGGATGAGACCCTATTGCGCCGTTAGTAAGCGGATTTTTATAAAACCCATATACCGCGATAATTCCGTACTGGAGCGGAATTGGTATTGTGCTAATGTCTTTGGATGCAGGGAAACAGGTTGGAGGGATCCAACTGGATTCCTCACCAGTAGTTATTTATTTACAGGATTGATGTATATTCTGTTATCATATGTTGATTTATGATGTTGTTGTTGTGATTGACCAATTGGTGCTGTAGCATCATCGGATTCAAGTTTTGGAATTTAAAAATAACGACCTTTAATTTAAAAGGATTTTTAAAGTGATCTTTGAAATCATACGTTTTATTGAATTGTTGAATTGATTTATTTTAAATAAATAAACGTTTAAAATTTTGAAGTTATAAAAGTTAAGATTTGTGAATTATAACCAAAAGGTAATTTCTTTCGAAATAAATAGTTAAGAAATTTATAAAATGGTTTTAATTGGAATTTTTGAATTATATAAAAAAAATGATGTATGAAAAAGATTTATACAAATTGATATTTATAACTTTAAAAATGTTGGTATTATAAAACGAGTTTTTATAAGCGTTAAAAATGAATTTTTAAGAATTTATAAATAAATGAAATTTATAAATTGTGAACTTATAAATGGAAATGATTTTGTAAAAAAATGAAATTATAAGTATTTAACTTATAATATGGATTGTGGTATAAAAATTGAATTGTGAAGTGAATTGGTAAATAAAGAAGATTTATAAATTGAAGTTTTTATAAATAGAAATAGAATTTATAAACGTTGTTTTATAAATTCAAAATTAATTGAATTTGATAAATTAAATATAGAAGGTTATCAAAGAAGATATATTCGCGTTTTTGGATAGCGAATTTTTATTGAAATAAAATGTGTAGAAATGATTGAAATTGGGTTAAGTGAATTATATTCACGATTTTGGACAGTGAATATATTTTTAAGTAAAATGGATACGTTTTTGAAGAAGTGATATTAAAAATGAAGTTAAACATTTTAAAGATGTTTTAAAATGTATTATCAATCGAAAGCATAGATTTCAACAGTACTTGTTGAAATAGACGTTTTTGAGAAATTTAAGGAAATGGTGGACTATAACACTGTTGTTATAGAAAATGATTTCCGAATGGAAATGTTTTTAGTATTGGGATTTACATATCTATCTTAAAAATTCGAATCCCTATACTAGTGATTTTGAGTCGTCGTAACGATGTTTTACGTAACATTCGTTTTGACTCAAATAGATGTTGTTAAAAAGAATGATTTCCTTAAAGAATGAATATGTACTTAATATTGATTTAAGTATATCGAATATTTTCAAATGTTGAAAATAAATAGATTTGTGAATTACTTATTAAATAAGTATGGAAATACTTTTCCAATATGAAATGAAACGTTTTGAGATTTTATCTTCTTAAAGATAAATTGAAAATGAATATTGGAATCGATTTGAAAATCGTATATCAGTAGATATTTTGAAAAATATAAATTCACTATGGAATTTATAAAAGAAAGGGGAATTGTTTTAGAAAAATAAACGTTGATTTATTTTTGAAGTGTGGAAATTTTATATCTAGTAAGATATTTTGGAAGATAAATAATTTGGAAAATTATTTGGAATCTGATGATGTTGCGCATCTTTATTGATAGTTAAATAACCGACTATCAATAATTACCTTGAATTGGTATTTGTTGTGAATTGGATGAATTTGAATGCCACACTTATTTTTGAATAAACGCTCACTATTCGGGTTAGCCGGGAAAGGACCATGGGGTCATATAACCCATTCCGAGTATGTGATACGTCGTTATGAATTGCATTTGAAGACCGGTGTTGAAGACCGGATATTTTTGAAAACGGAAGGATTACCGTCGAGTTACTCTACATCGGCTGATCTCCGGTTTAGAGGTTTTATCACCCTTAGTGACGGGAAGTCCGGACGTGATTAGAAATTTATCCGGATATGCAAGGGCTTCGTGAGAAGTGCCTTCGGTTCTGTTCGATCCCGGAACAGACTTGTATGGATTGTGTGTCTGACGTTACAATTTGAGATATAAAGCTGATTTCTTTCAAATACATTTCTGTTGGTGGCGGAGAATTTATTCTCTTAGCTTAACACCCTTCTCTGAGACGTACGAGCTCAGAGGTTATGTAGTTGAAATTTATCAGCAATATATCTCAATTTGGTAACGTGGCATACTGAATGTTGCTGTGAAATGATCAGTGTTTGATCATTTGTGATATGATCATTTGTTTGATCTTATATCTTTGTGATCATAGGTTGATCATTTTGTTTGACCCGAAGCAGGGCTTTGTAGAAAGCGTAGCTTTGTGGACGAGACTTCGTCGAGCCTCACACCCCGGAAATGGTCGAAACAGGAAGGATGCGGCAAGGTTCTAGGGAGTAGCGCCCCTTAGTGTATGTCATTCCTTCTGGATAAAGGTGGTATCATGGTATGAAGCCCAGATACTTAACCTCTGTGGTTGCTGCAAAATTTATTTCTTTGTGGTTGTTGGAATCGGGGATCCTCGGGAAGATCGGTGACGATCGAGGGATGACATACGCGTGTCAGTAGTTACCTACTTTTGCAGAGGTAACCCGGCCTTGTGTTGGTAGAGATCTAACCGTAATGTTAGATTATTTCTTGGGTCGTCTATTCCAGGGACGTACCCATCGTGGATAGGAAGTTCCTTAGCCTGACCATTTGTTGGAAATCCAAAGAAACAATACGAGCCTTGTACGGTTTTAGTTGTAGAACCTGCCATTTAATATGGTAGCTATAGCAAGCATACTATAATGGTACCTATGCTGGCTAAGATTTATATTCTACTTTCAAAATGTTTTCTACACTATGCACTAGTAATAATATCAAAAAGAATTTGATTTCTGCGTAGTAAGCATCTTTGACTATCATAAGAAGAAATCTCCTCCAAGTCTGCGTTTGCATTGTGTGTGTGGCGGGAGGTCTTATGGTAGTTTCATTCCAAAAGCATTGCGAATTGACTTTAAAAATATTTCTTTGTTTATTTTAAAGAATAACTGTTTTACGATCTCACACCAGTCACCATGACTGACTCGGAGTTTATTGTTTCCCTTCTAAACTCTGGGTGCCCACCAATTTCCACACGGGCAGCCTAGAGTTAGGTTATCAGGATATTCTGGAGCTTTGGAGATAAGCTGGATGGCGAGACGTAGTATTTGTATCTGATAGTATTTATTCCGCTGTGTATTCTGTATGAGGACAAGTTTATATAACTGTCCAGTGTTGTATATTGACTCTGATTGATGTATGTATAAACTGATATAGTTCTTTGTTTTAAAAGACTATTGATTATCTATTATATGTTATTCCGCTGCGATGTGTAAGATTCTGATATTGTTTTCTGTTCTGTTGTTCTTCCGTGATGTTGTTCTTTTTCTTTCTGTTCCTTCTTTTCTTCTTCTTCTACCTTTTTCTTCTTTTTAAACCCTCACTACTGGAGTTTCCGGCACTCGATTGCTCGGCAGTCGATAAAGTGAGTATCGAGGTCGAATTTTCGAAAGTCGAAAATTTCGGTACGTGACAGCGTGGTATCAGAGCATATGGTTAAGCGACAACCCTGCTCTGTTGGGTGTTACTCATTAGAGATAGAGTCAGTAGTACTCTAGAATGAGTTTGAGTGTAATTATAGATATGAGCGCGTATTTGTTAGTGAATATGAAATTGTTTTTGTATTGTGTTGACTTATCAGTTGATTGTTTATGGATTCTGGTCGGTGCAGTCTAGCTAACTGTAATCGATAGGGGTTTCTAAACTCTAAACAAGATAAACCGACACAGTATTGTTTTAAAATAGGGTAAATGGAATAATTTTGCCCAAAACTATTTTTGTATACAAAAGAAATAATTTTCTATGAATTGTTACAGTATATGGTTGCATGGATGTTAGGAAAGTGATAATGTTGAAATGTTATCATTATTATATGAAATCGGATAAGAAATTGAAATCATAACTCCAAAGTTAAGAAATAAAATTCACATACAAATGAAATTAAGGAATGAAAATTATAAATGTGAATTGTAATTTAAAACGGAATTCCAGAGAAGTTTTTGGAAATGTTTTGAATAGAATTTGAAAATTTTGGAGATTTGGAAAGTTTAAATTTCATTTTGATTTGAAAATGAATTTAGAAGGTTTGAAAAATATTTTGGAGAGATGAAAGCTCTAAACTCTTTTCGGTCGCTGGAAAATAACTTCGATGATGACCGCGGCATCATTGATGTTCATTTTCGGGTTTCCAAAAGAGAAATTGCTGCCAAATTGTTTTAAAAGGAAGTTGTTGGAAAAATTTGGATTTTGTTTTGGAAATTCAAAAGGATAATTTGAATTGTTTTCAAAATTGTTTTGAAAAGGTTGAAAAGACTCTGTAATACTATATAAAAATATTTATGAAATATTATGAAATTGATAACTTATAGAATATTTGAAATCTGATTGGAATGAAATTCAAAATTGAAGATAAATTGAACTCAAATAGAATTGAAATTGTGAATTAAATTCAAATGAAATTGAAATGTAAAGATTGAACAAAATTGAATAGGTGTAACTTCAATAGTGAAGAAATGATGACATAAGCAGTTATATTGAAAATTTTGTAACAGAATTTGCAAAATGATTTGAATGTGTAACTAGATATTATGGCTAGTAGGATATACAGGTGTAAAGGAATTGGGATTTTAAATTTGAAGATAATTTGAATTGCTCGAAAAAGGTATGTATTTTAAATTTTAATATGAGATTTTCTGATTTCTTGTCTAGCCGCTTGGCTTTTTCTTTTTCTTTTTGAAATCTGAGAGTCCGTAGGGACGTTTTGTAGTCGTGCCATATTAGCCGCGCAAAGGAGACGCTGGCGAAATTTTTCGGAAATTTAGGGCGTTAGAAAATTTTTGAGAAATTTTGAAGTTTAAATTTGAATTTGAATTTAAATTTGAATTTTGAAGTTAAACAATGTTGTTTTAAAACTTAGAGTTGAAGTTAGAAATTTAGATGAATTGATCACGAATCTTTAATAGAAAGATTTGTTTTGAAAAATTGATAAAACTATTAGATGTTGAAAAAAATAGTAGAGGAGTTAAGGACATTTTTCCTAACTTGTAATTTCGAGGACGAAATTCTTTTAAGGAGGGAAGTCTGTAACGACCCAGAATTTTGAACGAATTAAATTGAGAATATTTAATTAATTTTAAATATTTGAACGATGATTTAATTTGTGTCCCCAATATAATTTTGAAATTTTGATTAAATTATAGAATTTAATCTGTTGAATGTTGAATAAAAATTTGTATCTTCAATTTTAAGTTGAAGAAAATATTTCAAAAGCTTTTAAAATTCGTATTGACAATACTGAAGATAATAAGCTTCAGAATCGAAGTTGGAATTTATTTGATCAGTTTTAAAATTATATCGTTCGAATCGATATTTAAAAATAGCCGCCCGAGGCACAGTCTCGGAATTCGATGAAACTAGTTCCATTGGATCCGTAATATTGTGTTATTATCGGATTTCAATTTTCGTAATGATTGGAGTTGTTGTGTGAGTGTACGATTGTAAAACGCATTGAAATTTATATCGAGACAATTTGAATATTTGGTTCAATTTAATATATGTATATTCACATACAAATCAACATCAGCCTATTTTATATCACACATCAGCCGTTATTTTGTCATTCTTCAAATCAATGCAGCCACCCTACTACCTACCTTGTCTTCAATAGCACGCCTCCTGCCTTTTCAAAGCAGGCAATGTTTCCTCCTCTATTTCCTTTGACAACCGAATATTGTTCTCCTCTTCTATATATAAAAAAAAGAGATGGCAGATGAAATCAAAACCCCACTTGTTAAACCACTCGAACGCGAGTTCATCCTTTCTCAGCCGAACAAGAGTTCGTCCCTCAGTAAAAAAAAAGAGTGTCGCGTTCATCTCAGATCTCGAGCAGCTCGTAGTCGCTCGATGTGGGGAAGGTTGCGATCGCTTTTGGAGAGGGGGGGGTACGTGTGGATCTTGTGAGCGAAGTGGGCACGCGCGAGGCCGCTACGACATCAGAGTGGTGACGTGAAGATGTTGGAAGCAAGCATGAGGTCGCAAGGACCTGGGGAGAAGTCAACGCAAGAGCAGGGAAGCAGTGTCGAGTGTCTCGACTGCGATTAGGTGCGCGACATTCGAGAGGATGGTCGAACGTGGGCAACGACAGTGGAGGCGTGAAAACTCGTTCACTGTTAGGGTTTCTACTTCAGCATGGAGAGGGGCGCGACTCGCTGGGTCTTGCGAAAATCTCTATCGGAGTTCGATGAACCCATCTCGAGACAAGCTGGGCCACGATGTGTGGATATCGAGCAACTCGTGATGGGGGTTCCTTTGCGTATCAAGGTAAAATTCTGTTTAAAGATGTATGTAGATAAATTAGGAAATGTTTAAATAGCAACCTGTGCACATACTAAATATATTTTTATAGAAAATTTGTTTTTTTTCAGTTAAGGCCATAAAAATATATATTGTTTTTAAACAAGGAAGAATATATATACCATAAAGAAATTTTTGTTGTTAGGTAAAAAGGAGAAAAATATATTACAGTGAGGTGTAATGTATATAAAGAGAAATTAGTTCAAAGCTAAAGTATTAATTAATTTAGTTATTCAATGATACGTGATTTTCCAATTAGTTCAAATATTTTATTTAAAAAGAAAATTTATTTATAATCAAATTAATAGTTAAAACCAAAGTATTGGGAATTAATAGTTCGATTAATTCAAATATTAATGAAAATTGTATAATTATTTATACAAGGTTATAAATCAAGAAAATCGAGTCAAGATGGAAAAATGGGATGGCAAATTAAAAGCAAAGGTGAGATCTTCTCACTCAAAAAAATTGAAAAGTGGAATTTTCAGTTATTGATTTGATTGCTATTTGGATGTGATATTAGATATGATAGGATATATCTATTATATATAGCAATATATACATATTGGCATATGTATATATTGGATTGATGATTTCCCGCCTCGTATAGCGGATGAGACCCTATTGCGCCGTTAGTAAGCGGATTTTTATAAAACCCATATACCGCGATAATTCCGTACTGGAGCGGAATTGGTATTGTGCTAATGTCTTTGGATGCAGGGAAACAGGTTGGAGGGATCCAACTGGATTCCTCACCAGTAGTTATTTATTTACAGGATTGATGTATATTCTGTTATCATATGTTGATATATGATGTTGTTGTTGTGATTGACCAATTGGTGCTGTAGCATCATCGGATTCAAGTTTTGGAATTTAAAAATAACGACCTTTAATTTAAAAGGATTTTTAAAGTGATCTTTGAAATCATACGTTTTATTGAATTGTTGAATTGATTTATTTTAAATAAATAAACGTTTAAAATTTTGAAGTTATAAAAGTTAAGATTTGTGAATTATAACCAAAAGGTAATTTCTTTCGAAATAAATAGTTAAGAAATTTATAAAATGGTTTTAATTGGAATTTTTGAATTATATAAAAAAAACGATGTATGAAAAAGATTTATACAAATTGATATTTATAACTTTAAAAATGTTGGTATTATAAAACGAGTTTTTATAAGCGTTAAAAATGAATTTTTAAGAATTTATAAATAAATGAAATTTATAAATTGTGAACTTATAAATGGAAATGATTTTGTAAAAAAATGAAATTATAAGTATTTAACTTATAATATGGATTGTGGTATAAAAATTGAATTGTGAAGTGAATTGGTAAATAAAGAAGATTTATAAATTGAAGTTTTTATAAATAGAAATAGAATTTATAAACGTTGTTTTATAAATTCAAAATTAATTGAATTTGATAAATTAAATATAGAAGGTTATCAAAGAAGATATATTCGCGTTTTTGGATAGCGAATTTTTATTGAAATAAAATGTGTAGAAATGATTGAAATTGGGTTAAGTGAATTATATTCACGATTTTGGACAGTGAATATATTTTTAAGTAAAATGGATACGTTTTTGAAGAAGTGATATTAAAAATGAAGTTAAACATTTTAAAGATGTTTTAAAATGTATTATGAATCGAATGTATAGATTTCAACAGTACTTGTTGAAATAGACGTTTTCGAGAAATTTAAGGAAATGGTGGACTATAACACTGTTGTTATAGAAAATGATTTCCGAAAGGAAATGTTTTTAGTATTGGGATTTACATATCTATCTTAAAAATTCGAATCCCTATACTAGTGATTTTGAGTCGTCGTAACGATGTTTTACGTAACATTCGTTTTGACTCAAATAGATGTTGTTAAAAAGAATGATTTCCTTAAAGAATGAATATGTACTTAATATTGATTTAAGTATATCGAATATTTTCAAATGTTGAAAATAAATAGATTTGTGAATTACTTATTAAATAAGTATGGAAATACTTTTCCAATATGAAATGAAACGTTTTGCGATTTTATCTTCTTAAAGATAAATTGAAAATGAATATTGGAATCGATTTGAAAATCGTATATCAGTAGATATTTTGAAAAATATAAATTCACTATGGAATTTATAAAAGAAAGGGGAATTGTTTTAGAAAAATAAACGTTGATTTATTTTTGAAGTGTGGAAATTTTATATTTAGTAAGATATTTTGGAAGATAAATAATTTGGAAAATTATTTGGAATCTGATGATGTTGCGCATCTTTATTGATAGTTAAATAACCGACTATCAATAATTACCTTGAATTGGTATTTGTTGTGAATTGGATGAATTTGAATGCCACACTTATTTTTGAATAAACGCTCACTATTCGGGTTAGCCGGGAAAGGACCATGGGGTCGTATAACCCATTCCGAGTATGTGATACGTCGTTATGAATTGCATTTGAAGACCGGTGTTAAAGACCGGATATTTTTGAAAACGGAAGGATTACCGTCGAGTTACTCTCCATCGGCTGATCTCCGGTTTAGAGGTTTTATCACCCTTAGTGACGGGAAGTCCGGACGTGACTAGAAATTTATCCGGATATGCAAGGGCTTCGTGAGAAGTGCCTTCGGTTCTGTTCGATCCCGGAACAGACTTGTATGGATTGTGTGTCTGACGTTACAATTTGAGATATAAAGCTGATTTCTTTCAAATACATTTCTGTTGGTGGCGGAGAATTTATTCTCTTAGCTTAACACCCTTCTCTGAGATGTACGAGCTCAGAGGTTATGTAGTTGAAATTTATCAGCAATATATCCCAATTTGGTAACGTGGCATACTGAGTGTTGCTATGAAATGATCAGTGTTTGATCATTTGTGATATGATCATTTGTTTGATCTTATATCTTTGTGATCATAGGTTGATCATTTTGTTTGACCCGAAGCAGGGCTTTGTAGAAAGCGTAGCTTTGTGGACGAGACTTCGTCGAGCCTCACACCCCGGAAATGGTCGAAACAGGAAGGATGCGGCAAGGTTCTAGGGAGTAGCGCCCCTTAGTGTATGTCATTCCTTCTGGATAAAGGTGGTATCATGTTATGGAGCCCAGATACTTAACCTCTGTGGTTGCTGCAAAATTTATTTCTTTGTGGTTGTTGGAATCGGGGATCCTCGGGAAGATCGGTGATGATCGGTGGATGACATACGCGTGTCAGTAGTTACCTACTTTTGCAGAGGTAACCCGGCCTTGTGTTGGCAGAGATCTAACCGTAATGTTAGGTTATTTCTCAGGTCGTCTATTCCAGGGACGTACCCATCGTGGATAGGAAGTTCCTTAGCCTGACCATTTGTTGGAAATCCAAAGAAACAATACGAGCCTTGTACGGTTTTAGTTGTAGAACCTGCCATTTAATATGGTAGCTATAGCAAGCATACTATAATGGTACCTATGCTGGCTAAGATTTATATTCTACTTTCGAAATGTTTTCTACACTATGCACTAGTAATAATATCAAAAAGAATTTGATTTCTGCGTAGTAAGCATCTTTGACTATCATAAGAAGAAATCTCCTCCAAGTCTGCGTTTGCATTGTGTGTGTGGCGGGAGGTCTTATGGTAGTTTCATTTTCCAAAAGCATTGCGAATTGACTTTAAAAATATTTCTTTGTTTATTTTAAAGAATAACTGTTTTACGATCTCACACCAGTCACCATGACTGACTCGGAGTTTATTGTTTCCCTTCTAAACTCTGGGTGCCCACCAATTTCCACACGGGCAGCCTAGAGTTAGGTTATCAGGATATTCTGGAGCTTTGGAGATAAGCTGGATGGCGAGACGTAGTATTTGTATCTGATAGTATTTATTCCGCTGTGTATTCTGTATGAGGACAAGTTTATATAACTGTCCAGTGTTGTATATTGACTCTGATTGATGTATGTATAAACTGATATAGTTCTTTGTTTTAAAAGACTATTGATTATCTATTATATGTTATTCCGCTGCGATGTGTAAGATTCTGATATTGTTTTCTGTTCTGTTGTTCTTCCGTGATGTTGTTCTTTTTCTTTCTGTTCCTTCTTTTCTTCTTCTTCTACCTTTTTCTTCTTTTTAAACCCTCACTACTGGAGTTTCCGGCACTCGATTGCTCGGCAGTCGATAAAGTGAGTATCGAGGTCGAATTTTCGAAAGTCGAAAATTTCGGTACGTGACAAGTTATTTTGTGCGACGATCTTTTGCTCAGCAGTCCACTGTGCAAAACCAGTTGTGGGTTCAAAATATTCAGTCTGTGTGATATTCCAAGTGACTAGTCCTACAGATTGTAAATATATTTTCATCCTACATGCCCAATATGCATAGTTACTGCCATTAAAAAGTGGTGGTCTAACAGTAGACTGACCTTCTACAAATGAACTAGTGACAGAGGTAATAGAACCAGTGTTGGTAGTAGTAACAGTACCAATGTTGGTAGCCATTTTAAAAATTTTCAAAATTCAGATTATGAAACTTTGAAAACCTCGCTCTGATACCAAATGTGAGAAATGCGGATTACGGATCTTAAGGCTAGAATTAACACTAGAGGGGGTGAATAGTGTTTTAAGTAATTACTAATTCTTTTTGAGTTTATATTAATTTGAACACAAATGTATGCAATATTCAGACATAGATATGATCACAGAATCAAACACAGATGCAGATATAAAGTAAAAGCAATAAAGGAAAGAACACACCGGATTTTATACTGGTTCGGAGTTACCCTACATCCAGTCCCGCAACACAAGTATGGATTTTCTTTCAAAATCAATTCTTACAATTACACCCTCGATTTCAAGGCCACGAGGTACACCGCTCCAGATTCACAGTCCTTTGGGTAGTGATACTTAATTTTACGGGCAACAAGTTCACCCAATTGATTTTCCAGGCTACAATCACACCTTTTCTCGCTCGATTGAATACAAAGAAGTCTATAACTCTGAATAGCACTGGGATCTTGTTGAGATAGTGATAGAGAATCAAACTAGAGATGATCTAGTTAGATTCAATGGTGATTTCGACAGAGTAATGGTAAAAATGTATATAAAGAAATATGGAAGAAGAAGAGGAGTGAAATCAGAGAAAATATGAATGTAAATTCATTTAAAATAGCTCTTATTTATAGTAGAACAACAGCCATGTCCATTCGTGAAAGGATATGACGAATAGACACTTCCTTTGAAATTCAAACTTTTGAAATAAACTGTCACCTAGTCGACAAGGGGTCCTTGGGGTTGTCGACAAGCCTAAGTTATTTTTGATAATTTGTTTTTCTTTGAAAATAACTTCTATCTTGTATTAAAACTATTTTAAACTTATAAATATACTTAACTATAGTTAAAATACATAAATAAGTATAGAGAATAATATTTTGGTATATATAAAATTTTACTATAATTTTATATTTTAATCTAAGTATAAATATTAAAATTTAAATATATTATAATTAAAAGGTAGTTTAAAACCTAGGATAATTTGATATTGAAAATAAAGATTATTTTGAGGCTAAAAGTATTTTAAAACTAGGATAGATGTTTTTGATTTAAAAAGGAAGATTTTGAAATCATTTTGAAAACAATATATAATTTTGTAAAACATTTGGATAAAAGTTAGTGGATACAAAACAATGTTCCACTAGATTTTTCGTAGGTTCCATCCTACTTAGGGTTCCATCCCTTTAACGGGCTCGAAGTGGATTCCATTCCACGAATAAAATGGATTTTAAGATGTCAGTGCTTTTCTAGGAGTTTTAACAAAATTCCTAACTAAATTACTTATCTTGAAATCTTGAACTCTTGATAATCTTGATACTCATGAGTCTTGAATCTTGATATCTTCGATCTTGAGTTCATCAGTTCTTGAATCTCTATATTGTACAGTCTTCATTCTTTGGTACATGTATATATATCCTGCATATACATATATATCTAAACAATAATGTTAGTATTTATATTTTATAATCTTATTTTAAGGTTGTTGTCATCAAAACCAACTTCTCAGGGACTAACACCCTGATGTATTTGGTCTAACATAGTATAATTTCTGTGTCAGATCTCCTTTTAGCTTCAATGCCCAAGAAGTAGTTTATATAACCAAGATCCTTGATTGAAAATTGTTTGTCCATATATTAAATGATTTTGTTGATCTCTGTTTCACTGTTACCTATTAAAATTAGATCATCAGCATATATTAATATGTAAATAGTAATAGCATCATTGATTTTTGTAAAATGAGTTGTCAGATTTGGTGGACTGAAAACCCATGTTACATAAGATGGTTTTCAGTTTGTCAAACCACATTCTTGGTGCTTGTTTGAGACCATATGTGGCTTTATTTAATTTGCACACATAGTTTCTGTCTTGCTTGAAGCCTGGTGGTTGTTCCATGTACACTCCTCTTTTGATTCTCTATTAAGAAAAGCATTGTTCACATCTAATTGCCTGATACTCCAGTCTTTATGCGGTGCTATTGTAAGGATGACCCTGATAGTTGTTGGTTTGACCACTAGTGAAAATGTTTCATTGAAGTCAAAACCACGTTCTTGTATGTATCCCTTTGCCACCAACCTTGCTTTATATCTGCAATTGTACCATCTGGGTTCTTCTTTAACTTGTATGTCCACTTGCAACCCACTATATTTTTATTCTCGGATGGTAAGACTAGACTCCATATCCTGTTTTTAATGAGAGCATTATATTCATCATTCATTGCAGCTTTCCAGTTTTTGTCTTTAATTGCTTGATCAAATGTTTCTGGCTTATTAGATATTATTGGTGTGTATATCTTGGGTTTGAATATACCACTCTTTGACCTAGTGATCATATGATGTTCAGTTCTGACTTGAGTTTCATTGTGTGGTGGTTCATTGCTTTGATATGAATTGTCCTCTGACTCATAGTGTTGAGTATCTGATTCATGTTGACTCATACTCTGTATTGGACTTGTTGCATTGTCAGGTGGACTAGATGGCTCTTCCTGACCTGGTTTTGAGAACACTGTGTGTTGTGGAGCAGAGTTCGTTGTGTTCCTCTCATCTTCTTATTAAGTCCATTCAGTTGGATGCAGAGGTATGGGTGGTATCGAAACTTTTGGATTATAAATCTTCCTTGTTGTTTTGATGCTCAGATCACAATAAGGAAAGATATGCTCATTAAATACAACATGTCTACTTATAAATAATTTACCATTACTATCAATACATTTGTAGACTTTCTGATTGGAGGCATACCCTAAAAAGTGCATGGTGTAGATCTAAAATAAAATCTGTGAGTGTTGTATGGTCTTGTATAAGGAAAGCACGGGCAGCCAAAGGTTTTTAAACTTTGATATTCAGGTTTTATTTTAAATAATTTTTCCACTGGGCTATTATCCTTTAGTACTTTAGTTGGTAACCTATTAACTAGATAAACTACAATACTAAAGGAATCAGGCCAGAATTTTAAAGATAAGTTTGCTTGAGCAAGAAGTGGCAAACTTGATTCTACCACATGCATGTGTTTTCTCTCTAATAAACCATTTTGCTCAGAAGTATAAGGACATGTTGTGCTATGAACTATTCCTTTCTCACTAAAATAGTTGTTGGGTGTTTTAAATTTTGTACCACCAAAAGTTTGAATAGTTTTAACTTGATGGTTGGTCTGTTTCTCAACTTGTGTAATAAAATATACTATTATATGATGTGTTTTAGATTTTGCCTTCAAAAATATATCCAAGTGTATCTGGAATATGCATCTACAAATGATATATATTATCTATATCCATAGTATGATTGAACTAGAGTAGGACCCCATAGGTCAGTAGCTATTAACTCCAATGGTTTATCATATTTGGTTAAAGAATCAGCAAATGCTAATTTATGACTTTTACCCATTTGGCAATAGGTACAGATGTAAGGTAGAGTAACATTATCAAAAGGAATTTTATTTTCTGCTAAGATCTTTTTCACAATATTTACACTAGGATGACCTAGCTTGAAATTCCATACATCAAAGTTACTCAGTTTCTTCTCAGTTTGAGCTAGTTCAGAGTAATTACAACTTCCAGTAGTTTTATCAGAGTTGGAATTTCTAGAATCAACAAGATTAAATCTGTACAGACCCTTCACGCCCTTACCCTGCAATAAAATTTCCTTAGTTTGTATGTCTTTAACCAAACAATGTTTAGGATAAAATTCAAAGTAAACATTGTTATCACTTGCAAACTGTGATACACTTAAGAGGTTTTTCTTTATCTGTGGTGCCATCGGTAAATTATTGAGATATAGTTTTATTTCACCTTTGATGCAAGCAATTCCAGTGTGTAATCTTAATAGCCTCACCATTTCCCATGTGTATGGATTTATTACCTTTACACTCCTTATCACCTAGATTCAGATTATCCAGACTATTGGTGATGTGGTTGGTTGCTCCTGAATCTGGATACCAACTGTAACGACCCGTAAATTTCGTAAATTAAATTGGCCTATTTATAAGATTTTTGGAATTTAATTATAAAGAAATATAATGGTTATAATGTGGTAACGAAATAAATGTTAATAATTAACCTATGAAAATATTACATTGGTTGTAATAGACTTAAGTATAAAGATTGAATTTAATAAACCCCATTTATTTGAAACCTTGTTTATTGATATGCAAAAGTATAATAAATGAGTTATTACAAGAGATTGAAATTTACATAGAATGCTAATGAATGAATAGTGGAAAGGGTTATACAGGTGTATAATTTAATACGAGAAAGGAAAGTAATTAATTGATTATGTAATAAAAACATTGTAACGGTAATTGTAATAAATTAAGGAATTGTTAGTATAAGTTAATTATTAATAACTTGAAAGGAAATCCAACCAATTCAAGTTAAAAGTTACACTTGGTTATAAATATAATATAAGAAAACTAATAAATATTGAATAAATTTTGGAATAGTTTGTAATAAATGTTAATTGAGTAAAACCAGTGTTATGTAAGTAATTACAATATTGGGGTGTAAATAATGAACCTCTAAAAGTGAAATTAGGAGTTAGTGACAATATTGATTGTACGTTACTTATTTTATTAGGTTGTTAAGTTAATTTGCAATCAAAGGGATTAATTGCAATTTAATGGTTTTAGTATTTAAAGATTTTATAAATATTTATTAGATGAATTTGAAGCTATTATATGAGTATGAATCTAATGTTAATTTTACTTATAAAATGGACAATTGATATTGAATGAAAAGAATAAAATTTAAGTGGGTCAATAAATTGGAATTAAATGAAATCTAACATCTAAATGTTATGTTAATTGAGAAGATAGTACTAAATAGATTGCAATTTGATTTAATAAGGATAGGTAAGTAATTTTAATAAATTGTAGTTGATATTTAATTATGAATGTGAGTAGAATTTGGCATTTAGTGATAATTGTTAAAATTTGCCCATTTATCTAATTTACTTAATTAAAGCTAAGTCAATGACAACATTTGTGTTAATAGTAGCTTGTAAGTGGAAGTGAATGCTAAATGGTAAAAAAATTTGGTTAACCATTTTTTTTAGTATATTAAAGTATAACTGGTAAATCGATTGCAATAGATATAAATATATTTTTACGTTAATGTTAATATAAAGTAATTTTTGAAAATAATGTCAAATTCATTTATGGAGATTTAGTTAAATGGGAACTTTGATTTTTGAGAAATAAAAGCGTATTAATGTGACTAAAGGTTAGAGTACGATTATTGTATGTTGCCTATTTTGGTAGCTTGTTAATTTACAATTTTGAAATCAGTTACAATAATTTAAATTAAGTATTGCGTTAATGTTAATTAAAGTAGTATTTGTAAAAAATATTAAGACTTTCATATTGGATAGTTTGTTGTAATATAAGACTTGGAAATAAAGTTATTAACGTATTGGAAAACAATTACATTTGATGAAACTAAATGTTGAAATATTACATAGATAAGAATTTAGATGAAATGGATTAATTTATGAAATAAATTTAAGGATAGGATAGCAACTATATAAATTACCTAATTAATTGGTCAATGAATTTATTGTAAATAAAGTTCATTTAAAATGTAAGTAATTATAATATTGTTATTAATAATAAACGTTACTTTAAGGATAATTAGTGTAGTAACGTAAGGTGAAAATGTAAATTAAAGGGGAAACGTTAAATTTTAGTTAAGGTAGTAATTTATGAATTGGGAATAAAATTCAAATGTTATGTTAGGCTGTAAATCAATTTGGGTAATTGGATATATACTAATGTTAAATATATATACATAAGAGGATGATTGATTTAATAAAGAGAATTGAATACGAATGGTATAAAATTTCATTGAAATAAGATTTTATAATTTATTGAATTTACTTTAATTAAAGGTAAACACTAATTTTTTTGCAATAAATCCTTAATTGATATGGAGGTTTGGTTAATAAATTTGAAGCTAATTGCAATCAAAAATGATAGAAATGGTAAGTTGACCATTTATTCATAATAAGGTCTAGAAATCAAATAAATGGATTATTGGAATTTAAATTGACAAATTGTGAATTCATTAAAATTCAGATCCATCTGTCTATTCCAACTTCATCTATAAATACCCCGCTAAACCCTAGCCTCCGCCTATTCTCATTTGTTTGCGCGTAAAATTTCATCAGCTCCTTCTCCTCCTCAATGGCAGACAAAAATCTCAGATCCAGATCCATTTCAAAATCAAAGTCAAAAATTCAAAGTCCTCAAAAAACATCTCAAAATTATATATGTTGAAGCTCTCGACGAGCGTAATTCAATGGTGTTGTCTCGTGTGCGTGAATTTGCCTAGAGATAATTGCATGCGTTGTTGTAGAGAATGAAAAGAAGAAGGCAGTGACGTGTGATCTAGCGACGTGGCGGTAAATGTGTTCTCTTTTTGTTTCTATTTAAATTTAATTTCAATCACAATTTTCGCTATAACTCTCGCATACGAACTCTGTTTCACGCGTGGTTTTTTTTGTTAGGATCGTAATAAAATTCCGGACTTGATGACGCTGGTTTGGACAAATTATGAGACGGTCAAATTTTTGGTTTTAAATTGGATTTAAATTCAATTTAAATTCAAAAGGTGAGTGTTTTAACCCACTCACAACTTCTAAGATTTCTTATGTTTGTTAAATTAAATTTTGATGTGATTTAAAATTTATCTATGATTGTTTGGGCATATATTTAATCATCATCTCAGTTAGATAGCATTTATTTAAATTAAATTGTTATTTAAATTTATTATTGCATATAATTTGATAGTTAAATTTATTTATTATTGCATATAAACTGCTAGTTAAACAGTTATTAATTTTTATTGAATATAAACTATTCGTTGATGCCTGTTATATTTTATATGCTTTATATTGATGTTTTGTTTAAATTGGATGATGATTGTAATAAATGGTTGTTTATAGATATTTGGATGAATGGATGCTAAATTTGATATAAACTGCAAGTTATTATGCTTTTTCATTCCATTCGGGATTGCGGTTTGAAATGATATATAACCGTAGACCTTTATTTTTAAAATTTCGGATTGAAATGATAAATATCTGTATCACTTGACCATAGGATAGAAAATTATATACAGGCACCGTGGTCTATATATAAAATATTTTAAAGTGATTTTCTATGGGATTTGGAAAATAAGGGTTTATATATATACTAATTTTGATATTATATAAATATTATTTTTATATATGGTTAAATTCTAAAATTTAAGCTAAGTAAAATTTGATGATGTTTTAAGTTTGATTTACGAATATTTCAAGTTTGAGCTTTATTTAAGTGATATTGAATTTATTAAATAAATATTTCTAAACTAAATAATAGTAAATTGAATTAAGGTATATATAAGATTATCAGATTTGGTTGGGAATTTTGGAATATTTAAAGTCTTGAAATACATCAAAATTGAAATGTTTTATTGAAATTAAGGTATTATTGTTTTCAAAGTATTGGTTTTCGAAATTGTTATAACTTTGAAAGTAATATGGTTTGGAAAATGAATTTATTTGAAATAGAATTTATTTAAGAATTATCTGTGAATATATGGATTTGAAACCTATTGAAATTGAAAATTTTGAAATATGACTTCAAAATGTGGTTTGGGTTTAAGATGATTTAAAAGAATATTTCAAGTTATCTAAATTTGAGAAAGATTAGTGATTGGAAATTTGGTTTTATTTAAATAAGATATTATTGAATTGTTTTGGAAATGGAAATGATATATTATTGAATTGGGTTTTGAAATGGAAATAATACATTGAAAATTTGGGTTTGAAATAGTAATAATATTTTGGTTTAAAGTATATACTATTTTGAAGTAAAGGATATGTTTTGAAATGGCAAAAATATTTTGGTTTTAAAGTATATACTATTTTGTAGTAAAGGATTTGAAAGGGCGGTGATTGTGTTTTTAAAAGTATATATATTTGTAAATGACCACGGTGTTATAATAACGATTGGTTGTTAAAGAGACCGGGATCGGATATGGACATACTCTCTGTCGATATCGAAAACCACTTTGACAACTGTGTACGCGGTAGAGTTTCCAGAATGAAGTAGGATGGTGGCGACGATCCTAAGGTATATACGTGGACCCAACTCCCGTGAGTTGGCATAAGGTGGCTAAAACAGGAGCGATTGACGGACCAAGGAGGTAGCACCTCTGATTGGACACACTTCTTCGATACCATTCTATTACTTGTGATTGATTTGGTGGCCACCCTTGATTTGGGAGTGTTGTTCGAGGTTGGCGGTAGTGGCTGCTATGCGTCACCACCAGTCCGGATGCGTAATTGGTATATCTACCCTGGCATTGCCTTGTGTGCCGTGTCACCTACCATATCGAACCCACTACGAGTTTGGTTTAAAGATCCGACCGCGTTAAGGTTCACCATCCCCTTAACGCTATTTTCTATATGATTATACTTTACTGATTAGACATTATTATAATAGCGAATATTACTACATAGTAGATAGTTTAACGGATCCTTAAGAGATGTGAATCCCAAACATTTCTTAAGTTACTGCACTCACGTTAGACACTGGATAGGAGATGTCAAACCTCATAAACATCTCTGACGCCGTTTACACTCATATTTATTTCATTGATTTAACTTACATAAGATCTTTTAGTTCTGACTCGAGTGTTTTGTCTTTTCAATTCGCTCGGGTCAGCCTGAGCATTTCAGGATTTGAAGGCCCTATTTCTGGAGGACGAAGACGAAGATTTTATTACTACTATTTATTGTATTACACTACACCATTGTATTCCGCTGCATTTATTATCATTCTCTGGTATGTGTAACTCTGATATGTATTGTATAAGTATAATCAAATGTTTTGTAAAACAGCTTCATGAACTGTTATTTGATTATTATATTTTATCGTTTCGCTGCAAGATTCTATTTTGTTTCTTTTATTTCTGCACTTTTTCTTATTTACCCCATAACAAATCCGCCCTTCTGTATGGTTTAAGTTGGCACGTGTGTCTGCTTAAGCGTACAAAAAGGTGGGATGTTACACCAACTCTCATCAAAAGTTTGTTCAGGTTTGATTATGTCATTTTGATTGTTTGCCTTATTGCTGCTTAGATGACTACTTGAGTCTTGTGGTACTTGTGCCATATTTGCACTAAAGTTGCCATTTCTCTGATTCATTAAACTCTGACCTGGAGTATAATTCATGTTGAGTCTACAGTAACATTTTGGAGCAGTGTGTCCAACTTTCTCACATATTTGGCACTTTGGTCTATTGTTATTATTCCATCTTCCTTTGCCTCTACCTCTGAATGGTAGATTTCCTTTATTGTTGTATTGATTCTTGCCTTTATAGTTTGCTACATAATTGACTGACATGTCTGGATCTATGGTTTTATTAAATTCTAATCTTCCTTCATGGGCAAGGAGTATAGAGTGTACATCCTTAACTGGTGGTGTGATTCTTTGAGATGCTATTACTGCTACAACAGCTTCATATTCTTCACTTAAACCACTCAAAGTAATTAACGCTGATTCAGATGCAGGTACCTTATGTCCAGCTACTTCAAGTAAATCACATGTTGTTTTAATTTTTGCAAGATATTCTCCCATAGATTGATTATCCTTTTTGATACTATGTAACTGTCTTTTATGATGCATTACCTTGGCTGCAAATTGAGAGTTAAAGATTCTTTCAACTGTTGACCAAATTCCATTTGTTGTTTTACTTCCAATGACTTGTGGCAACAATTTAACATTTATTGATGATAATAACCATTAGCAAATTGAATTGTCTTGCCTTTGATACTTTATAAATTCTGGATTGCTGACAGTTTTCATTTTCTTCATTAGTGATGAAACTTGGTGGAATTGTATGGGTGCAAAAAGGAAATCTTTAAGTCCATAGCTCCTGACATATGTCTCAACCTGTACTTTCCAAAGAAGATAATTATCTTCTTCTAAGTGGGTTGTAATCAATTGACATTAAGGACCGATGATAGTTTTAATCAGATTCTCAGTTATTGTTTGATCAAAATTGTCGGTTGTTGATGTTGCAGAGCTGTTGGCTATGATGCTGATTCAGGATCAGAAAGAAATTCAAGAAAAAAGGCACTTCTAATGCAAGAGCTGTTGCTGAGGGCTTCAAGAAAATCAAGAACATAATGGAAATCTTCAAGAGTTAGGTATGTGCAGCCACTAGCCCAGATAATTAATTTTTGATGATGGGTTTTTCAGGCAAGGCACTATTCTTTGATGGTTTGATAAATTTCTGATGATTTTCTTGAACTGAATTTGATTTTGCTTTCCTGAGTGAAAGTTTGATGCAGTCAGTCTCTTGCTAGATTCTTATGGCATGGCACTTGCTTTCCTTCAGATAAGCACTTTCAAATTTTCAATCTCAAATGATGAAATTTTGCTGATGAGATTTCAAAACTCCTGAATTATCAAATGATGATAACTCTGATGATATTCAGGCTACTGTTATGTCGTTAGGCTAATGCTCTGATAAGATATAAGATTTGCAGTTTAATGATTTGCTTTGATGTTTTGGAAAGAATGTTTGAATTGCATGAAATGAGAAAGAAAGCTTTGCAAAGTTATTACAAAGTGTGATACATGTTGCTGTTTATATAACAGCTGTATGTAACAATATCATATGGTTTTGGACCAAAAACAAATACAAGCCCGCTACCTGTTTTATTACATAATTGCTTTGTAAATAAAGGAGCCGATATATCTTCTGTCTCTCACAATTGTACACTTCTAACTATAACAAACATATTGTTCTCATATTTTATGATGTTTGCTTTCTGTTTCCACATATGCTTTCTATTTTTATGATGTCTACAGGTTGAGTAGACCGACCTTCTAAGTTCAGATGTTGTCATATGCTGTACAATTTTGTTTGTAACCTATTATACTTAAAAGTAATCATTGTTCATATTTTGTCCTTAAACCATTTACTTATATGTCCAACTATGCAATGTAATATTTTTTATTTTAATAATCAATCATACCATTAAAATAAGATCATTAGAACTGATTGTTCTATATATTATTACAATTTTAATCTTTTACCAACCTACAGGCTGGACATCTAACAAAGCCAGCATAAACAGTTCTACTTAGCTTTACATCTTAATTTCAGTTCTATAGATGGTGTATCTTTAATTGTTTAATACTATATAACACATAAATCCATACTTACACCCAGTACTTCTCTAATTTTATGACATAAAAGATTACTGCACATGAGTTGTTGTGATATTCTATTTTTCTAAGATATTATGCTTGACATTTACATTTTCAAATTGTAGATTTCATGTGATATTTAACAAAAATATTTGTCATTATTTCTATACCTTTTACATCATGGTAACTTTTGAATAATATGACAAAAACGTAACTATTATGAATATTTTCTCTAGCAATTCAGAATTAATATAGTTATCAATCACTGATATATCTCATATACCCTATCTCGCTGTCTAACTCAACAAATTAACATTGAATTTTATAATCCTAGAATCACAAAGATAAATCAAACAAATATGTATTTGAGAGAATTAGGGAGAAGGACAAACTTTCAAAAAATTTAGACTAAAGGAATCAAGTTTTATTTTTTAACTGAATGACGAAATACAAGTTATAACTAACAAAATATTCAATTTTTACACTACACTTTATACATTAATATAGTGGTTTAATACTTTTTAAAAGAGAGATGATGCAATTTTTCTACTTTCCAAACTCCTAAAGCGCTAACTTTAATATTTGTTACATTTCTCTAGATATTCATGTAATAGTTGATTGCTTCCTTTACCTATTTGATTATTTTCTAAAATAACTCAGTCTCATACACATTTTGACAAATGATTGATTTATGAACGTACAGCATAAAAATGCAACATTACGTATAGGTCAAAGTTATTTGTAAAATTCAAAATGCCATACAAATAACATTTTTTAATATCAGTTCCTCCTACGCATGTGCATCGCAGTGATAAAGTACTTGTGTGTGTGTGTGTACAAGTGAATTCAAGTTGCGGTGAAGTTCGTTAAATCCAATTTGAAGTTGAAATAATTCTACACACATCGATGTTACTTCAGCATTATTCGTTTAACGTGAACAAGTTGCTTTGTATGTTATTCCATATAAAGGCATCGCCAACTGCAACTTCAATGTTACAAACTGTAGTATATAACTTCAAATGGTTCTCTACCATGGTGTGACAAACCTATACGAATTTGTTCTGGATATGTAATTCATTTGGATGTATATTCAATAAGAATTCGGTCTTCAAACGTCTATTGTAAAAACGCCTAAAAACATGTCCTTGTTCAACATGCACCTGAACACTGGACGTTTATTAAATAAACATCCAAATAATGGCCACCTCAATGGCATTTTCAACGAATATTTCCACTTTTTCCTCTACAAATATCATTCATCACACTCTCTTTTCTTTTCACACCAACAATCTACTACACCAAAAATCATTCGGCTCCCACTTCCCTTCAACAAAAATGTTTTGTGATTTCGATGTCGATTCCGCAAGATGCAGTTTCAAGTGATTCAATTTTGAAGGCAATACAATTTTGTTGGAAGATTACATATACATACATATATGTATAATGTATGTATGTATGTATGTATGTATGTATGTATGTATATATGTGTGTGTGTATGAGTTTTAAAGATATATTAATTTCAAGAGTATGTACATATAAGGATCTTAAATATGAATATTACCGAGGTTCCAAGTGAACGCTGATTTTCTGAAAATGTCAAGTATATGAAATTTTACAATAAATTGCTTCCAATACATATCAGCTTTCCAGATGTATCGTTTTTTATTTTAAATGAATACCTTAGCTATCATGGGCTATATACGGATTCAAACGTGTATAAGATTCAGACAAAATACAGACTGAGTTTCAAGTGGATATCATTCTTTGAAAGAAAAATATATATACAAGATTTCAGGATTTCGGGCTTCAATGTGGATACGTGGTGCTATATAGATCAAATAGTGCCATAAGTACTGAAATATTGATGACACATCAAGTGATGTTGGATAACATCCATCATGGTCGGAAATATTACCTATGGATTAATGTCACAAGTAACAGATGACTTTAACAACATCAGATAACATCAGGAAATGTTGGCTACTTAAAAGAACCCGATGACTTTATGGATATGGTCTTGAAAATTTAATTTATCTACAAATTTATATAATAAAATTTCATATATGTAAATTCGTATAAACCAAGTTTTCTAATACTGATGTATTTTTGATGATGTATAAAGCTCTAATCCTTCATACAGTAGTATAATCTTATGGAAAAAAATATTTCACAAAAAGGGATTCCTATGGAAAAGCATGCTTCTGTCTGTAGAGCTTATCAATTCATGGATCATGACCTTTTAGAATTACAAACAAGATATTACTTTTCACTAAGTAAAGCCCGAAGTGCTACAATTTTATAAAGCTATAATAATATTCATCTTAGTAAGCAATTTTACTCAAAGAATTTTTCTACACATATCTTTGAGAAAAATATTCTTTGCGAATCAAAAGAGCTATTATTGAGTATTCCAAATGTTTATCTATTTCGAAAAGGAATTTGCAAAGTCCTTAAAAATATATATGTTATCGAGAACTACGAAAAGTTTTCAAAACTATCCTGACCAATTAAAACTCTAATTAGAGGAGTCTATTTTCAATTAAAGGACTATTAATTCATGTATCATGATCACTTAGTCCCTTATTCAAGATTTACGTTTCTATTATGAGATTACAAGTTTTACATTCAAACTTCGAATGTTGGGAATGAAATCTCTTATCCAGACCATTAGGACACACCAAGTAACTTTTAAGAAGGCTAGGAAATGAAAAAGCATCTATCAAGGGCAATGGTCACAAGCAACCAAAAGGTCGAATTAATCAAGCAAATAGTTGATCAAAAAGGGGGAAAAATTTAGAATTCAATAGTAAAATGTTATTCAATATCGTAATTTTCAAGCTACAAGGTTCAAGCTAGATCTACAAAGATCATCCGAAATGGGATAATAAGGTTACAAAGCAGTAAAAGATGTATTGGATCATGTTTATAATTTTCTTCAAATTTTAAAGCATTCATAATCCAAGTTCGTACTTGGATAAAATTATTCTACATGGACCAACTTCGAGACCGCACAGCTTTAACATGACTATAACTTCTTTTGAATCCTAAAAGTATCCATGATCCTTACCTCAAATATGGATTCAACATGATATCAATACAAAGTATTCAAAATAATTATGGGATTTTCATTTACAAGAATGAGTGTCTCAATTACCAATGAAGTCACGGAGTATAACGAGGAGGAAAATTACCCCTAAAAGGCATGGATTCACCAAAGGGTTACATATATAAAAAGAAAACTCTGCATCTATCAAAGCAAATTGGATAAGATGATTACCACTCATGCTCTGGACATATTCAGCCACAACAGAATAAATTCCCTATACATGATAAATCATGTTTTCGATCAAAGTTAAGGTTAAATCCCAATAAAGGGTTAAGAGATAGAAAGAAACTTCCGGATTCGATTAATGGATTAAAACGGCTAAATAAATACCCGAACATCAAAGAAGGATATTCAAGTATCACAAATCTAAAATAAGAAGAAGATCGTTCCAAAAGGAGATTTAATACTCTTTTATGACAAATACTGAGAATCAAGAGGATGGACCACTCAGGAAAAATTAGAAAGGATCCCCAATCATACATAAAGTAATCCCGCTTAGGACCGATACACTATGCCGACCAGATGGCAATATCATAAAGAGAACAAGAAATGCCGAACATTTACGGCCATATTTCCCAAACAATGGATGAATAAAAGAATTTATCGGGTCCATCGTGAAAAGGAGTAGGAAACTCCTTAAGCCATTAAAGGCCCCAGCTATTAAAGGCTTGATCGCAAGAGGCCCCAGCCATCAAAGGCTTGATCGCAAGAGGTCATGGCCATCAAAGGCCATGGTCATCAAAGGCCCTAAGCCTTCAGTGTTGTCATCAAAGGCCTCACTGAAGTGCCTCCTAGAGGGAGGCCGGAATAATCATTTTGTCGGTCCAAAGTTTCTATAAGCCTTCAACCTCGGCCTACATGGCCTGGTTGGAGCGCCTCTTAGAGGGAGGACGGAGTAAGCCTTTTGTGTCGTTATTAAAGGCCTTGCTAAAGCACCGACCAAGCCTTCAGTGCCGCATCAAATGCCTTGCTAAAGCACCTCCTAAAGGGAGGATGGAATAAGCATTTAGTGCCTGCCATCAAAGGCCTCACTAAAACACCGAAATCTTTGCAAGGAAGATCAATCAAGATCAAGAGCTAAGTAATGCTCCCAAATTAATCGAAATCTTGAGCCAAGTAGTGCTCCAAAGTCAATCAAAATCAGAACCAAGAAGAGCTACCAAGCCGATTAAAATCTGAGCTAAGTAGTACTTCAAATCAAAACAAGTTTTCAAAAGGAAGGTTCATCAAATATGGATTTCTGGTCTTCATAGATATGAATTTCTAGTCTTCTATTATCATTACCAGATTGGGGTTCCTAGTCTTCTCCTATTATTTCCAAATTTGGATTTCTGGTCTTCTATTATTATTTTTGGAGATAGATTTCTGGACCTCTTCTACTGCAGATGGGTTTTCTGGTGTTCTATTATTGCTAGATATGGAATTCTGGTCTTATTATATTATTATCGGATGAGGATTTCTGGACTTCTAATATTTCCAAATATAGATTTTTGGTTTTTCTTATATGGATTTCTGATCTTATATTATTATTGCCCGATATGGATTTCTAGTCTTCTATTATTATTGCCAAACATGGATTTTTGATCTTCTTATATTATTATTCGATAAAGATTTTTGGTCTTTTATTATTATTGCCAAAAGACGGATTTCTAGTCTTCTTTTACTATCAGATGGATTTCTGGTCTTCTACTATTATCAAATGGACTCTTAATCTACCATTATCACCAAATAATTTTCTAGGCTTCTATTCGGGATATTTTGTCCCATGCCTAAAATGAATTGTCAGTATGTCTTCCTATAATATTATTATACAACTTTCTAATTTAATTGTTCAAGAAATTAAGATTACTCCATAATCCCCTAAGCTTCTATTCGGGAAATTATTAGTATTCAATGATATACTGAAAATAATCCCGACTCATGCAAAAGAATAGTGGGGAAACTCCCCAACTACATGTTGATTCATACCTTAATAAGATTCGAAAAGGATCATTGAAATTTAAATATTAAGTTATAATGAAAATTATTGTTTTTTTTTGTTTTGTGCAGGAAACAGGATTAGAAGGAAAGCTTCACGTAGAATTGGCAATGCAAAAGAATTCTTAGTTTTACCCTATAGAATAAAAAGCTTCTGTCATACAAGGGGGGGGCTAAATTTTATCCATATAATATAATTTCAATATCAAAAATTGTGCCATGAGTAATAACGCTTCAAAGAAATTAGTGCCACTAAGTCCTAAGTTGAAGAGGAGTGCCGCACTTTATTACTTTAATGACAATACATCTCTTCGCCGGTGTATCTCATAGCATATCATCACTTCGGAGGCAACATAAGACATATCTCGCTGCACCTCATCACTTTGGTGGTAAACATCTCTTCGGTGTTGCCCTAATCCACACCGCACATCATCATTTCGTGGTCCATTGATGTCAAGGATCAATAATGCTGAAAGGATTAAGCAGATCAACGTCGAAGACCATAAGAGCATATCGAAGAAAATAATGCCGCTCCCCAATTACGACGACATTCTTCCACGTCGCATTCATCAAAAATGTTCTTCACCAATGTCACCGTCTATGGATATCACACACCACCATGTCACATATCATTGAGACGGGAACGGAGAAAGAGAACTTAACATTATCAACGTCACTCTTCATCCGATGTTGCTTCTTTAATGATGCCGGATCTCTTCGAAATAGGTTGAGGAACCATCAAAGTTTGTCTTCGCGATGTCGACGATGAACATCACCAATGTACACATAGGCCATTAAAAAAATGGGATGATGATCGATGCCATAGTCCATTGAAGCCGTATTGCATTGACATTGCACTTTGTTAAAGTCGACGTTGCACTTCTTCAACATGGTAAGAAGAATGCAACATACCGAAAGCTATTAATCGATGTCATATTTCATGATTGTCATGTTGCACAAGGTCCATGCTATAAGATGATGAAGATCATGCAAAGGAACGAAGGATAAAGTCACTAATAAGAGTTGATTCATGAGGATTTGGTGCATTTTCCTTCACAAAGCTTCACAAGCCTTCATATTTCACTACATTTTTCATGACATAAAAAGTCCCACATCGCTGATTTGTGCAAGCCAACCTCCTTCCAACCGCTATATATATATAGATGTGCCCCTTCATGGAAAGGGGCCCTTAACTTCTTTCCCTCTCTTAACTTTTGTATTAGAACTTTTATAAGCTCTCTTAAGAGCTTGAGAACTATTGTAATGGCATATGCCCAACGAAGAAGCAGGACATATGACTTTTGCATATAAGGATTTGAACAATTGCATATTTGCATATCTTGTAACATATTTAAGATTTAAATAAAGGACTGGACTTGAGCCTACTTGCATATTTGACTTATGGACTTGCATATATGACTTATGGATTTACATATGACTTATGAACTTGCCTATTGACTATGGGACTTGCTTATTCTAACTTTTGAACTTATGACTTCGGTTAAACTAGCTTGTGAATTATTACAAAACCAAGGGATATATTTGGAATTTCTTCGAATATGCCAATTTGTACAACCTTTTGGGTGCTGATGAATTTATTCGTTAACACTAGTCAACTTGTGCATCGTACCAAAAATTGAATTAATGTAGACTCTTTATCTTATCGAGTTGAACAATTTGACATGTAATTCGATAGGGTTTGATCATTTTGAATTTTGGAACAAGTGAAAAAAATCCACCACTAAAATGTGATTAAGGGGAATTTCGGGATTAGAGAAATTAAAATAATCTAGTGGCATTTAAGGTTAAGAATATCTCATATTTATAGTGTATATTCAAGTATTTGGGTCTAAAGTGGTTCTGGGCCCGAAAATACTTGATTCGGTCATTGAATCAAAATTCTAACATATTATTTATCAAAATTCATTTCTCAAATATTACGAATGCAATGGAACTATCAAAATTCCCAAAAGAGCAACTCTGTACAAATTTGTCTTTATCACCCTTTTAATTTAACAATTGTTGAAAGTTAACTAATAATAAGTGTCCAATTTGCAGATCATTACAGAGTTAGTATATAGCAACATATACAAGTATGTACGATCATCATCGTATGTGAAGTGTCATATCAAATGTAAAAAAATGCAATCATCAACATCATATATAAATGCAAATGACATGAGATATCAGGCATGAATGCAAACATCCTAATATTAGCATATAGGTTTCATATGTATGCAAAACCATAGCATAAAACAAGGTAGATAACCAAGCAATTCAAACTAAAATAGTAATCTACCCTAGCAACCATTCAACGAATCAACCAAACTATCCTAAGTCAATCAAAAAAAAGGAACATACTGGAAAAGAGTTTAGGATGATCGGGTTCTAAATACTCTCTACCGGATCATTCCTCCAATATACTCTAACCAACTTCATGACTTTGTTCTTAAGTCCTTTCAGACATGGTCAACGATGTGGATCGATTGAGGGGATGAAACTGACTCAAGCTCCAACTCAAAACTCTCCAACTGACTTCACCCAACTACAATTGTTGAATCATGTGCGTATTTTTGCACATATGAACCGTGAAATACATTATGGATTCCTGCCATCTTCTTTGGAAGCTCTACCCTATATGCTAAATTCTCAATCCGTTCCAATATCGAAGAAGGCCCAATGAATCTGGTGCTAACTTTCTCAAATTTTCAACCTCCCAACACGCTTTTTGGTGAGGCCTTCGTTAATACCATTTCACCAATAGCAAATTACAGCTTTGCATGTCTCTTATTTGTGTATGAATTTTATCTATCTTGTGCAGCCTTCATGCTTTTCCTTGTCAAATCCACCTTCTCTGAATCATCTTTAATCATCTTGGGTCCAAGTACAACTCCATTAGTAGCTTCCCACTAACAAAGTGGAAACTTACATGGTCTTCCGTACAACTCTTCAAACGGTGCCATGTCTATGCTAGATTGATATATGTTATTATAATCAAACTCTACAAGTGGTAAGTGATCTTCCCAAGCTCCACAAAATCCAGGTTACAAGCTCTCTGCAAATCCTCCAATACCATATTTTCCCTTTTAGTTTATCCATCTGTGTATGGGCGATATGATGTACTTAGATTCAACTTCGTCCCAAATGCATCTTGTAGACTCCTTCAAAAATTTCTTGTGAAAAGTGGGTCTCAGTCACTAACAATACTAATGGGAATAGCATGGAATAACTTCCCTTATGTACAAAGTAGAAAATGATGCCACTGTCCTTGTACACTTCGTAGGTATGAAGTATGTGCACTCTTTGTCAGAGGATCCACAATAATCCAGATGCATTCATTGCCACTCCTACCCCTTGGCAGTCTATCCATAAGGTTCATAGATATGTTCTCCTATTTCCGCTGGGGAACCCTTAATAAGAGTAATAAACCACTTAGCTTCTTCTACTTTACCTTGACTGTAGACAAGTCAATCATCTCATATATACTCTGCCACTTGCCTCTTCATTCAGGCCAATGGAAAGCTCGCTTCGTATTGCTATACATCTTATCTCCACCGGGATGAATTTTTGTCCTATAACAATGGTATTCAAATTGGTTAGTCTAAACACAAAATCTTTGGTTCAAATAAAAACACTATTATTAACTGCACTTCTCTAGCCAAAGACTTTGACTTTAAGTTGACTACAATTGACTGTGATACTAATCTCTTACAATCGAAGAGACAAATTCTTTATCGAATAATGTTTCACTCCAGTTCTTTAACTCATACCCAACTATAGTCATTCGATGGATTGTTATGCCCTGGTTTAACTATAGTCAAAGCGGAGTATCCACATTGAAGTTCAACGATGTTCTCGAGTTGAGGAAAATGTGTAATATCATCACTTTGAGATCTCGTGTTTGGTTTTAGTTATAATTAATCAACAGGAAGCTCTCGAGTGAATTATTTCATGGTTATCCAATAACTATCAGTAGGTAACCTCTTGGTCTCCCTGACAGCCATTAGTAATACGTTGTCTAACATTTGGAGAGCATACATACTCTAGTCTTAATGGATCAATCGATATCCTTTCTCAAAATACCTTGATCGAGAATATTTAAAATAATGTATTATTTTAATGTGATAAATTTATCATGATTGCAACATATTGCAATTACTATCACATAACATATTATTTAAGGATTTTCTATTTAATATACTTTAAATTAATCATTTAATCAGTAATATCATAGTATAAGAAAGTATATTATCAAAATCGGACACCTTTATTACGAATAAGATTGATTATCGAGTTAGAAATATGCAGCAAGTTATATAATTTCCCCTAGGTCATACCTCTAACTCTATCAAAGTGTGGCATAATTTTTATTTTATTTAATATTGTTTATATGCTAGATATGCTCGACTATGAGGTGAAGAGGAAGGGAGCTCACGACCGGGGGAAAGATGGAGCAGAAGAGAAAGACAAATAAGGCTTGGGCTGGTTTATATATAGAGAGAGAAATGTAAACAAATTTTCCACCGTTTGCTCTTTCTTTTTGTACCAAGTAACCAGATCCATATCTGAAATTCAAATCCCTTTCTACCCTATATGTGGTCAACCATCTATTAGACCTACAGAGGCAAACGAAAAAATCAAAACCATTAAATAATTAAAATTTCATTTAATTCACATTTAAAGGTATATTGACAATATACATCTATACAAACGTATATAACCTTTTTATATGCACCCAATTAAGTATTGATGACACCGAGAAAATTACCAGTAGTGAAAGTCGCTGTGGATCGAGTAATATGAATAGTTCTACTAAATTAAAACTTGTATATAAGCAGCGGAAATAAATAAAGTAAAGAAAGTAAAAAAACGATCCCATCAGATATTTTTATACTGGTTCGAACTTCCCATTCTACATCCAGTTCTAGACTCATTCTAGATTTAAACAACACCCTCACTTCGCTCGAAGGAATAGGCACCTTACTAGCCAAATAAGATTTCAATACACTTGCCCGAGCAGCCTAACGGGACTTCAATACTTTTGCCTGAGCAGCAAAACAAGACTTCAACTACAAAATGTAGTAAATAGTTGACTTTGTGTGCTTTAAATAACATGGATAAGTTGATATAGTGCAACCTTCCTATAATCATCTTCGTTAGTGGTATAGCATATATTTGTAAGGAAGTGGAAGTATAAGATCACTCTAGAAATGTAAGTTTAACGTACAAGTGATCAATAGTTCATAATACAAACTTTTTGAATGTAAGAGAATTCAACAAGAGATGGAGAGAAGAAATCAAGTAAGAATTAGTTGGTTAAAAGGATAGATTTTAACTCTATTCATAGTGGTGAAAGGTTCTAGTTAAAGGGTTACAACCATTAGAAGGATTGCAAACTTTGGGGAAGAAGACAACTCTCTAGAATTTGAATTTCTGTGAAGAGATACATCTTCTCATACAGGTCAGCTGGTTGAAAATAAAAATCAGAAGGCTGAAACTGAAAAAGAAAAAACCAAAACGGTTGAAAAATAGGCTGATTCGGATGTCAGAAATTATAATTCACACAACTGGATTTTTATTTGGACGTTTGAACTATAATTCATACGGCTGAATTTCTTTAAAGGTGTTATATTTTATAATATTCAGATGTTTGAAAAGTTGTAGCAAAAGCATTTCTAATTCAGTGGTAAGGCATGCAAATTTGTGCTTCATGACCTAGGTTCGATTCCCACGTGTTGCAATAATCTCTTTTTTTAATCTTAATTTCTTGTTTACGAGAAGAATTTTAAAAATCTTAATTTCCTGTTTTGGAAAGAATTTAAAATACAATATTTCTGAAAACAAATTTTCAAAGCAATATTTGTGTGCATGAAATCATCACAAAGTGTACATGATATCAGTCGACCGAACTGACATTAACAGTCGACCGATTATGTGTAACACTGTTTCAAGATATAAATGTTATTGTTAATGATCTCTGTGTGTATACCACTTTGAAGAGATTTTAACATATGTATACTCTAGACATGACGCTCTATGACTAATAATACATTGTATGTCATCTTCGTCTTGTCCTCGTTGTGTATATCTCTTTGATAGTCAGTATAATTTCCTACAAAAGTCAATTATATGCACAATATATTTTTCTATAGTTGTCATTACCAAAATATCAAATAATGAGGTTCTAACATTCTCCCCCTTTTTTAAGATGACAACTATACAAGTTAAGATTTATATAAAACTAAGTTAGTTCTTTCCCTAAGTTTTATACTCTCCCTATTGATATGGTCGTATAGTTTTCTCCCCCTTTGTCTTCAACAAAAAAGAAATATATATCTGTAGGAGTTATATAAGACTTTAATTTGTAAAGCATATAATTCGGTTCTAAATATGAATTCTTAAAAGGATATATTCAAAGATAATACTACTAAATTTTCTAATTTTCCTTCATTTGTAGTTCCATTTCCATAAGCATCAGAAAATTTGGAATATATCTTCCCCTCCATATGTGGTGTACCTACAAAAAATAAGATATATGTTCTAGTAACCACTTCCTATATTATGGTCCGGGGGTTAGGTCTTAGGAAGCCATACCCAAAAGGTTTTGGTGTTTCCTTTGAAAATAAAATTAAAAATTTTATGTACACTAGATATAAAGGTCTCTACATACTTGTTTCTTATGAGATGGTTGTTAGTCTTAGAAACCCATATCTTTATAGATTTAGGCTTGCTTATTGGTTTCTTTTGACTACCATCCTTCTTTTTAAAATTCATATATAATGATTGATCTATATTTATTAGGACTAATTTTAACTTCCTTACTAGTTTTATTATAATCCAAACCTTTCTTATTAAGGAAGATTGTGAATTATTAATAATTCTACTTAAGTTTTCTCTACCTTTATCAAGGTTTGAAACATTTTTAGAAATACTTTCTAACTTTGTTTTAAGGTTTATTACTTCTAGTTTATTAATACTACAATTTAAATCACAATTTTCTTTTATTAATTTAATATTCTCATTTTTTTGAACTTCTATTTCATTGAATGTGGTGATTTGAGATGTTAAATTTACACAAGATTCTTGAGATTTCACCAATTCTTCTACTAATATTTTCATTTCATCTTTTAACATGTCAACTTCTAATTTTTTTCTATTTAATTGTCCTAAAGTGTTTTTATATTTTCTTTTTAGATCTTTTAGCTTATCTCTTAACTCAGAATTAATTTCTACTAGATCATCGAAAGAAAATACATCACCATTTGTGGCATGAAGTATATGGTTGCTTGTTCTGAATCACTCTCACTGTCCAAGGAAGAAGATGGGTCTGAGTCATCCCATATGACTACAAATTCTTGCTTCTTCTTCTTGTAGAATTTCTCATTCTTGATTTTGAAGCTATTCTTCTCTTTTTTGATGTTCGGTCAATCTTTCTTTATGTGACCTAACTTGTCACTCATAGCATTTGAGCGATGAAGATGATGGATCATTATTGTTGTTGCCAAACTTTTTAGTCTTCTTATATTAAAATTTTCCTAAAATTTTTCACTAGAAATGCAACACCATTGTCATCAATATCAAAATCTTATTTTTCTGCTTGAAATATGATTGTCTTTCTGTCTTGAGCTTATACTTGTTTTGCCTACAAATTTACTTCATAGGACATGAGATTTCCTATTAACTCTTCTGGTTTTATGGTTGAAATGTCATTAGCTTCTTCGATGGCTAAGATCTTTCGTTCCTAGTCATCAGTCAAAGAGTTAAGGATTTTGACACAATATCAAAATCTGTATATTTTTCTCCTAGTGCAAGAAGTGAATGATAGATATCTTGAAATCTAGAGTACATATCATTAATACTCTCATCTTGCTTCATCTAAAATTTTGAAACTGATTTTTAAGCATAGAGATCTTACTTTGTTTAACTTTGTTTATAGCTTCATGAGTAATTTTTAAGTTGCGCTAAATTTCATAAGCAGATGTACACATACTAACTTTATTGAATTCATATTTGTCTTGCGAGCAAAATAGCATGTTCATAGCTTTAGCGTTACTAGTAGCATCTAGGTTTTGGGTGTTTGACCATTGTGCATAAGCATTGATAGGAATAGTATATTCATGTTGTGTGATGTTCCAGGTGTCATACCCATTAGCTTGCATATATTTTCTTATCCTAGTTGACCAACAAGCATAGTTTAATCCATTAAATAGTGGTGGTCGTACAGTAGACTGCCCTTCAACAAAAGTCATAGTAGTGTTGTCCATATTACTTGAATATCACAAAACTTTGTTACGGTTATATGATGGTCCAGCTTTGATACCAAATGAAAGTCGCTATGGAATGAGTAATATAAATAGTTATACTAAATAAACTTGTATATAATGGCAGCGGAAATAAATAAAGTAAAGAAAGTAAAAAATGATCACTAGATATTTTTATATTGGTTTGAACTTCTCATTCTACGTCCAATCCCGGACTCCTTCTGGATTTAAACAACACCCTCACTTCATCCGGAGGATAGACACATGGGCAGCAGAACAAGATTTTAATACACTTGCTGAAGCAGCGGAACGGAACTTCAATACTTTACCTGAGCAGTAGAACAGGACTTCAACTACAAAAGTAGTAAATAGTTGACATTGTGTGCTCTGAATAACACGGGTGAGTCGATACAGTACAGTCTTCCTATAATCTTCTTCGTAAGTGGTATAGAGTGTATTTGTGAAGAACTGGAAGTATAAGATCGCTCTAGAAATGTAACTTGAATGTACAAGGGATCAATAGTTCATAATATAAATCTTTTAAATGCAAGAGAATTCATAAAGAGATGGAGATAAGAAATGAAGTAAGAAAGTTGGTAAAAAGGATAGATTTTAACTCTATTTATAGTGGTGAAAGGTTCTAGTTGAAGAGTTACAACCATTAGAAGGATTGCAACCTTTGGGGAAGAAGACAACTCTCTAGAATTTGAATTTCCGTGAAAAGACACTTCTTCTTATATAGGTCAGTTGGTTGAAAATAAAAATCAGATGGCTGAAATTTTACAGAAAAATATAGAAACAAAACAGTTGAAAAATAGGCCGATTCAAACGTCTGAAATTATAATTCAGATGGCTGAATTTTATTCAGACATTTGAATTATAAATTCAAATGGCTGAATTTACCTTAAAAGTGTTCTGTTTATATTTTTTGATATTCAAACAACTGAATTATAAATTCAAACGTTTGAAACCCCATAGCAAAAGCATTTGTAGTTCAGTGGTAAGACATGCAAATTTGTGCTTCATGACCCGGGTTCGATTCCCATATGTTGCAATAATTTCTTTTTTTAAATCTTAATTTCTTGTTTATAGGAAGAATTTTAAAAAAATTAATTACTTGTTTATGGAAATAATTTTAAAAAATTTAATTTCCTGTTTATGGAAAGAATTTAAGTTGCAATTTTTCGAACCAATATTTTTGTGTGTGAAATCATCATATATTGTACATGCTATTAATCGACTGAACTAGCATTAGCAGTCGACTGATGTGCAAATCTGTTTTTAAGATATAAATGTTACCATTAATGACTTATGTGTGTATACCACTTTGAAGAGATTTTAACATATGATATTCTAGACATGACACTCTATGACTAATAATACATTGTACGTCATCTTCGTCTTGTCTCCGTCGTGTATATCTCTTCGATAGTTAATATAATTTCCTGCAAAAGTCGATTATATGCACAACATATTTTTATGTAGTTGTCATTATCAAAATATCAAATAATGATGTTATAACAAATAGCACCAAAAACATCAAATATATAATATCTAATATTGCATAATTATTAACTAATTTATAGCACTTTATAAACTAACTAATTTGTGTGCTATTTTCGGAGAATTCGCTTATACGGGTGTGCTACTCGTAGGTGTAAATTCAGATAGCAATACGCTCTATACCACTGGCATATATAATAACTAAATAGTGCACTGTAGTCGTACCCGACCAATATAGGATGATCATCAACATGAATAATAACAAACATAGCATATAACATGTCATATCTCACAACACATGAATAAAATATAATATTACAGATATAACTAAAGAGACCGTAATAACTATGTGAATAAATCATCAGAGTACAGATCTGAAGAGTTATATATCAGATGTCATGTAGTATATACAATGGAAACAAACTCAATAACTGTCTCAAATAGAAGTTTATGTCGTCACTGCTAAGGCTCCCCAGTGCTGCATAGCGAAATAAGTGTAGAATCCATATAAATATATAATACGAGATAGCTTCATTCAGCTTGTCCTCCAAATAGTTACCCCGTCACATAGGCTTGTTATCTAGTCTAATCATTTAAGAGTACCCAAGATAATAAGAAACAAAGCATAAAAACTTGGGTCAGACAACAGTCTAGTGTGAGCGGTAAATGTATCTCAAAATACTACATAGATAAATATGGTAAGGAAAAAGAGTACAGGACCATACCTGACCTGTCCCTGCAACCAAAGAGTTAGCACATAATAGTATAATATGCTACTCTACAATATCATAAAGGTACAATACATAATACCATAGTGGATGTCCAAATATCCCTATCTCTGGTACCTACTCCCAGTGACATCCCCAAGCGATATCCCCTTAATGAAAAGCAACCAAAGCAACTGTAGCATCATCAAACATGACTCACTATCACTCATCCCTATGCTCTAAATATATGATAACTCATATGGCCTCCTTATTGTTAGGGACTAATGGAAATCCTGGTTCTATATTGTACTCTCGTATCTTGCAGCCCAAAGCTGGATATGTGTCTAGCAGCCAAAGCTGGACACTAGGCCCAAAGCCATAGATCCAGGGTATACGGATCCTCGATACCAATCCATGGACGTCCTAACTTATAATACTCTTGCTTCATGTACAAAAGAAAACACTCCAAGCATCACAGATTCCTTAGCACATACTTCCGAGCCCACCTTTGCTCCATTTGAATACCGAACCCTTCTTGCTCAATCTAGTTTCCATTATTCATGAGGAACCCATCCAAATTCCCCGATCATACGGCTCACTCCTTTCCAAGCTTCCATCTTCGAAACCTGCTCCCAACATGAGCCAACATCCAAAGATTCTAGCTTTTCATCATGTTGTTACATCGTCATCCAATCTGATATGAATGAGACACCACTTCCAGTACGACCTACAAAGCATCCTTTACCTGCCTTGAAAATTTCACATCCATCCCATGCAGTGTGATAACTCGGTACCGACTCACCGAGCTAACTCGGTACTGAGTTATACACTTAGCCAATTATTGGCTACCATCTCTTCCATGCCTCTAGTACTCTTCTCTAGATGCTTCATACCCCGACTCATCCATCCTTGATAACTCGGGACTCAATCCAAAGCCCCCTCTTCTAGTTCTAGATTTAACTCGGTATACATCCAACACTTAGCCAAAATCTTCAACACCTTATTATGGGACCACTCCTTTGACCAAGCCTTATCCACTCATGCAAATGACCGAGTCATAGCCTCAACCACTATAACTCGGTGCTGACTCATCCTGATGACTCGATACCGAGTCTTCCCTTTGTCTCCAATTTTGGTGTGAATCATACTCTAGGCTTCTAGTTTGCTCCAGAGCCTCCCCTTCAAATTTTATCCAATTCCGACCAACTTTGCCTCCGATTTGCTCAATTCACCAACCTATCTTCCTAAACAACCAAAACACTAGCAAACAACATTAAAGCACAATATATAAGCATAGAATCACAACAATTACATCCATTCATACATGACATACAATCAATCAAATGAAAATTACATAGAATTATAGTAATCAAGCAATTTCTAACCCAAATCTAAGCAATAATCAACATATTAACATGAGTGTGGTGAATTACTAAACAATTCCTAGAAATCATCTTAGAATTTATCTATTTAGGACATAAACATATATTAACATGTTACTAAAGTTAGAAAAAGGATTTTAGGATCAAAATCATGTTAAAACCTTTAATTCTACCATATAAACATGCATAGGATAGTGAGAAGTCAAAAACCACTCACCAATTACCAAATTCAACCAATTTGTGTGTAGATATAATCCGGACGGTGGAGAAAAGCACTTAAAATCAAGTAAATTGATGACCTATATCTTCTAATTGAGGATCTAATCTCTAATTCACAATCTAGTTTGATTTAGAGTGCAATTTGGATGAATTGGATAAATCTAGAGCTAATTAGTGTTTATACCTAATTTGGAATGAGAGAAAGAGTTCCAATTTAACTTCTACGGCCCATGTTTATAGTAATCTCTAATTAGACTAATGGGCCAGCTAACGAGCTTAATTAATTACATACCTAATTCTGGCCAATAGCTGTTAAAACTTAGAACAGTCGTAACTTCCTAACCGTAAGTCCGTTTTTCTATTATGACCACTTTATTAAATGGCATCATCTTGAAACAATGGAACTGATTTAAGACCCTAATTCAACTCCTATTAAAAGCTATAGCACATATAAGATTTTTAGGGTCAAAATGGATACATAGAAATTCGGAAAAAATCATAGATGCATAAAATGTTCCTAAGAGTCATATCCCAAAATTGTAGAATCATACGACCTCATATGAATAAAATAAAAATATTTTACGATCCTCTGATACGTAAAATATAGGTCGTTACATGGATCTTCATTAGTAATATCTTATTTTACATTTTAAGCAGTACATTTTAGTAACGATGGTTTATGCACATTCTCTTTGTTGGAACTGGGCTTGCCTGCAGCGAAAGTTATGGGTGAATAACATGACCATATATAGATGTATCATACATATATATACATACATACATACATACATACATACATACATATATATATATCTGTGTGTGTGCGCGTGTGCACATGTAACATGATAACCCGTACAAGGAATAACATGACCGTATATGGATGTTGGGATTTACATCGCAACGAACATGTTAGCTCTTCCGATATGTATTGTATGTTATCCAAATATATACATATATATATATATATATAAGTTTGTTGTTTATACAAATATTATAAATATATATATATAAGTATGTATGTATATTTGTATAAGTGAATTTTCTTTAAATAATTTTATAAGGATGAAAATTTTAAACACTTATATATATAACTTGTATATGAGTAAATTATTAGTAATTTATATACACACACAAAATTATGTATTATTTAATAAATATTAAAATAATATTTATATATACATAATACATTTAAAAAATGCTTTTTTAATATATGTATATATTTATAATATCTAAATTTATATATATATATATATATATATATATCTAAGTATTAAAATAAAAAAATTAATTTTTACTATTTCCAAATCGTATACATGACATAACAAAATTTTATTATATTAATATATATATATATGTGTGTGTGTGTGTGTGTGTGTTAACTAGTCGAAATATAATAAAATATTAATAAAAATATTTTTCCTTTTTTGAGAAAAATGTGTGATCCTCTACAGAAGAGGAGAGCACACAAGTACATATATATAACATCAAAAGTAAAGGAGCTGCCAACAAGCCTGGCAGGTAGCAAAAGACCCCCCCCCCATATAAAAAGTAAAAAAATCAAACCCTCCCAAAAGCCTATGAAACTGACTCACCCTAAACTGACAACTCTATCCAGAAACAAAAGCCAGAAACAACACCAAAAGATAAGCAGCCATCTATAACAACTTCCATAACCACAACCTCAACAGCCATAGTAGAAAAAACCTCAATATACCACATCTACTCAAGCCACGAACAAACTCCCAAACAACAATTATCACAAAAGATACTCAATATATCAACAACCCTCAAGCAAAAGACTTAGAAGCTTTACGTTTTAAACGAGGACTTCTCCTAATAACAGTTGAATAACTCCTATTATTCTTTCTACCAGATTTGGATGCAGGAGTCGAATTACAAGCATGGATAGGAGAACATGGAAATCTACCTATATATTAGCAAGATAGCAATACATTACAAATCTAAAACCCCTGGTATGATAATAGGCAGCGTGATCGGAACCAACATCTCCAATCAAAGAAGAACCCACATCTACCAAAAACAAGCCCCTATCTTTATGTTGAACATTTGGCACCAACACCCAATCATTTAGCATATCCAGACACTGATTAAACAAAAAATACTCCAAATATTTACTCACATAATTGTCACCCAGCCCAAAAACAACACACAAGGTCTGATTTTCCAATTACATGCCCAACGAATCTACTACATCTACCTTGACAAAATGACTAATCAGCCTCTGTCTATCATGCTCACCCTCATATCCCTTCACAACAGAATCTACGAAATCCACAACCCTATCATCTTGACTGCGCAACCTTACTGCACTGTGCTTATGTATAGTCAAGAACATACTAGCCATTTCCAATGCATCGACCAAATGCTCACAAGCAACATCAATGCAAGAAACATCTAAACATTTTGAACCTACCACTACACCAACAACATTATCTTCCTCTGGCACTGAACAAAAAATCACAGTCCTCTGCGCAAATGAATTCACGTAGTCTACAACCATGCCTACAGATTTGTTTAACTTCACAGTACTATGCTCAAGCACATTCAAACATAAACTAACCAAGACCCTTTCACTGAATTCAACAAGATCGCAAGAATTAAGCTTAAGTAGGATGTCAGAGATTGCCACAGGTTGAAACTGAACTTCACTAGAGATTGACAAACTACCCACCACCACACTTTCATCCCCAACCTTATCATCTGACATATGAATACCATCATGAAAATCGAAAGATTCATTGTGCACTTTATATAATTTCTAACTACCAGAAGCACCATTCTAGTCATCATAAAAATGAGAATCAACAACCTGATTACAACCCATCACCTTATTTGTAACACTACCTCCAAATTCCTCTAGTAGTTTGCCAAAAGAAACACTACATTTACGCAAACCATTCTCAAATCTATTATCACAAAGAAAAGATACAGAGGCTGGAGGAACCACAGTATAACCATCAAAACATTGAAAACTCACAACAGTATAATCTAACAAATAGGAGTTTGTATTTGTGATTAACTCAGACTCCTCTATATCACAAGATTCAGCACCATAAACAAAAGAGACTGAATCTTCTTTAGAAAAGGCAGAAAACCCAAAATTACTTACTGTATTACTGGAGATCGATGAAAGAGGAACCGAATTACAATATGAAACAACAGGATCAAAAAACAAAAGATCGAAGATCTTAAACTCTTCTTTTAGAGACACAACAGAGATAACTGAAGAAACGAAATCACCTGAAACTCCATAATTATCACTGAAATATGACATCTTATCCACCACTGATGCATCACCTTATAAGAAGAAGCAAACTCTCCAAAAAAATCCACTGGATCTCCAAATTCCAAACTATAATTCTTGCCAATATTTACTGTGTTGATAGCGTCAAAATGAATGAACGGATCTTCCAAGAATTCAATACCTTCTTTTCTCTACGACCAAAGATGATCTAAAAGAATCCTCTTAAGTTTCATACTTTTAAGAACAAAGAGGAATCCATGTTCGGTGATAGAATGATTTTTACAGGAATTAAAATTCATCGAGCAATCGTTCTTTTTGTGACCAAAGCAACTGCATCTAAAGCACCTAATAGAAACGCATCAATCTCTAACCAAATGAGAAGGGTCTCCACAACAATAGCAAAACTTTCTCCCTCTCCTAAAATCAACCCGCCTCTTCGATCTTGGCTTCTAAGAAAAAGCTTTCAAGGATAAAATCGAGAATGCTTCACCCTATGAGCATGTGAGCGACCATCGGAACGGTTAGAAGAAGGAACACGATCGGCAAAGGAATTATAATTGGGAAAATAAGGATCGATAGGATGCAAAAAGAGGAAGACGATTGTGGAAAAAAGAAAGAAGTAGACACCATTTTTATTTTTTAAAACTCAATTTCTTTTTATTAATAAAAATTTTCGAAAATATTTTTTAAAATTTAAATTTTCAAAAAATATAACTTGATATTTTGAGGTTTGAAAATTTTTCCATAGTTTTGCTTGGTTAAAATTTATTTTTTAATAACTAATTAATTTCGGCCTTATATTATAATGATTTTTTAAAAATGTAAAAATTGATTATTAAGTTCTCAATTTTTGGCCGAGAGCTTATTTCATAATAATATAACTTTTTAAAATTAAAATTTTTATTTTCAAAACATATTTTATTTTATATAAATTATTTAAATAATATTAAATCATAGCAAATAATTATTTAACGATACTTTACTATTACCCAAAATTTTAATTATAGTAAATATATATGTATAAAATATATGTTCGATTATTAGCATGATATGATGATATAAATAAATACAAATCATGTAATTATAATTAAATGACATATTAATATATATATATATATTAATAAAATAATAATTTTATATATAAAATATTTGGTTGTGCATATCAGATTTATATGTAAAAAATTGGTTTTTTAATATATACGTATAACCAACCTAGTATGTGACAACATTAATACATATAAGAATTATCATCTAACTAACAATATTATATGTATATATATATATGTGTGTGTGTATGTATGTATGTATGTATGTATAATAAAATAATATTATGAGATTATAAGCAATATAATATAGTAAAGATATACCTGAAACTAATACCTTAAAGCACACCTGGTAATTATGAACTCTCTCTCCATTGAAAGCTTTTCGATTCGGTAGATTGCTAATCCTTGAACCGTAGACCTTTGACTATCAGATGGTACTTGTTCTGAATTGATTTGAGTTGGATTTGCTTAAGCTCCAGGGGATGTCATCAGCTAGCAATAGAAGAGATGGTGGTACAAAAAGTCTTTAAACAGTTAGGTTTAGATATCTTTTTATAGTGGATGAAAGAGAGAAAGACATGGATCACATCTCATGCCAATTCTTACTGAATATGAGTCATCCATTTACAACCCCTTTAGACTATTTTTAGCCACCCTTTATAGCCTTCATAACAGCTAAATTATCACTATACCACCATGGGCTAACATCCCATTTAAGTCCAAATAAATATTATTAATTAAATCAAATTTAATTGCTTATCGATATCACATATCGACAAATATATTTATAACTATTATAAATATATTTAATAATATTTATTCCTCAAATCATATTCAAAATTTTGTAATTAATATTTAATAGGTATTAATTAATTAAATTAATTTATAACAATTATAAACTAATTATATTGTGTGGCCTAAAGATAATTCATCATTCCGGTTATGTGACTCGTCAAGTGTAAATTTGGGTAGCGATTAACATCAAACTATTCGAATTTTATTATTCACACGTCACTTAGCAGATGGTGTGACATTTTGTCCAAATTTATCACTTACTTAGTTTTGGTAAAATGCAATTTTACTTTATTAAGTGTTACACGATTGTAACATTTATTTACATCAATTATCTTCATCAAAACTATATCACTTTGGACTTATGGAATCTAGTAGTGGTCAAAATTCCAGTATCATCCATATTTAACTCTATAGTCCAAACACAAAGTCCTTGGTTCAATAATAACAATTATTATTAAACGAACTGCTCTGGTCAGAGACTTTGACTTTGAGTTGACTATGATATTAACCCCATATAACTGAGGAGATGAATCTTCTCTTGAATAATGTTTCACTTCCAATACTTTCACTCGACCCAACTATAGTCACTCGATGGATGTCATGTCATGATTTGACTATAATTAAAATGGAGCTTTCATATTGAAGATCTACGGTATTCTCAAGTCGTGAGAACTATGTAAATTAGTCACATTGATATTTCCATTTTGACCTTATTTAACCAACAAAAAACCATTGAGTGAATCGTTCCATGGTTATCCAATAACTATTAGTATGTAACCTCTTGGGACCCCCAGCAGTCGTGAGTAATACACTGCCCGATATTTGAAGAGCGCTACTGTAACGACCCAGAATTTTATCACTTTGATTTTTGGAATATTTAATTAGTTTTAAATATTCAATTTGGGATTTTTATAATAAAATCTATGTTTTAAATAATAGTTCGATTTTTGATGACGTATTTTTAATTGAATTTAAAGAATTTTTTCATAATTTTTAATTTGGAAAATAAAAAAATTTGTTTGATGCATTTTACGGCAAAGGTGTGCATTATTGATACTTCACAGAATAAAATAACTTGTCTATTTTATTGTTGTTTTGTAATCGTATCACACGGTTATGCGTGTTAATTTTCTGCCGTTCGCAACTCGTACCGGATGTGATAGTGTGTGTCAAATATCGAAAACTAACTGTTTAAATCAAAATGAAATCCTCCGTGCCAAAAAATTTTTTAAAAAAGATCACACGTATCTTTATTTGTCCTTGCTCGTCTTTACGGCCAACTTTTGGTTGGTTTGCATTTAAGAAATGGTCCTTGTTTCCTTAGCTTTGAAGTTTTAAACCTCCGTATATATTCATACATCCACACACGCATAAATACTTCTGCAAAATTCTTATTATTCCAACTTCGTTTATAAAAATAATACCCCCTCCGTCATTCATTTTCATTGCTTGTAAACATTTTAAAACAAAACCTCAACGTTCAAAAATCAAAACCCATGGCTACACATGATTTAAGTCATTCACCCATATAAACTTTGCATACACACACACGTTCACGCATGAGGGGGAGGGCACAAAGCATGAACACTTCGCTTACATTTTTCCTTCTCTGCAAAATGAAAATTCACAGAAACTCTTGATCTCCTTTCTTTTTCATTTTATAAAATAATACTTCATTCCTTTCATTCATCTAAATCTTTATGTACACATTATTTACAAAACAACTCACTATCTTCGTAACAACACACCTGATCACCTTATCATCTCCTTCCACCAATATGCTTCCATATCTTAAGACTATACGAATGACTTGAGAATGAATGAAGGGAAGCAAACTTTGCATCATAAACTTTGTAGTGGTGGAAAACAATAAGATTGACATGGCAAAATGATGTACACAGGAAGATGGCTGTGAACGGAGGAGTGTCAGCAGGCATAGTAAGTTCTAGCGTTTGCGATGGAGGAGGCAGCATCGACTCCAGTAGTCGGAGACATTCGGTCAGGATGGGATCTGAGATAGAAGTGACTGGGTTTGGAATGCATGAGTAGGGTAGTGGACGTGAGGAGAAAATGAAATTTGCCATTAATTGATATGCCACTTTGAATAAGTGATATGTTAACCACTGATGGTTAATTGCTGAATTTATTTACATAGATGTTGATTATGTAAATGTTAGTTATTAACTTGGAAAGTTAAATTGAATGATATGGTAGCTTGTTTAAGTACCATTGTGATTTTTAAGCCTATTTTCGAATTTTAAAAGCCATGGATTTAAATCAACTTCAATTTTAAAATAATTATAAATGTTTTATATAATAATTATTATAGTAAATGTATTATATAATAATTATTTTATTGACAATGTTTTAAAGTTAAACTTATTTATATTTTAAATATCGTGTAAATTATTAAGTTATATTCTAAGTATGGTTTATAGTTATTTTATACTTTAATACTGTTTAAAGTTATTTATATTTATTACATTAAAGTTAAATTATTATTTAAAGTTGGTTATTTAAAATTAATATTTTATATTTTAATGTTGATTATTTTATTTCAAAGTTATTCGTTATATTATTAATATTTTAAAAGTTTATTTATTATTATAATAATATTGTTTAAAAGTTTGTTACTATAATAATATTGTTCTAAAGTTTATTTATCTTTATTATTATTATATTAATATTGTTCAAAAGTTAATTTATTATTATGTTAATATTGTGTTAAAAGTTAATTTATTACTATACTAATATTGTTTTAAGTTATTAAATTATATTTTATAATTATGTTTTATTATTGTTATACCATATTAAGTGTTCTAAGATTATTATTATAGTATTATTTTCTTTAAAATGTATTATTATTGATTGTCCATAGCCATTTCACTAATGTTGTTTAAAGAGAATTAACTATTTGTTTAAAGGTTTTTAAATAATAAATTGTTTTACAAAAGATGTTTAGGAATAAGAAACTGTTCATTTAAAAAGAAATTATTTTAAAAAAAAGGTTTATATATTTAATAAAAGCATTTATTAAAGGAATTTATAAACGTGGAAATGGATTTTAGAAGTTGGAAAGAAGTTGAGTTCTAATGGTTTTGGGATCGGAAAAGAAGTTTGGTTTTTAAATGATTTCAGAAAGGAGATTTATGAATGGTGTTTTGGTTATTTATATCTTCATTTAAGGACATTTGGGTTTAATCATTTGAATATGGTTTTAAAATAGAAAATCTCTCTAAATGCTGGTGGATACACTTATACTGTTTTATAAGTATGTAAAAAGGTTTCCAAGTTGGAAGGGAATGGTTTGTGAATATACTTATACCAAAAAGATGAGTATATGAATATTTTAATAAATATTCAAAATATAATTTTAAATTAATGAAAGATTAATTTAAGAGGCTTGGTGATTTCCGTGGGAAATGCAATCTCTGTTTTGAATGTTTGTTTATTTAGTGGTTAAATAACCGACTATCAAATCTTGGCCTAAATATGTAATCCTTCTTAATTTTGATGGTACAGAAATATTCCACACTTAACACCGAAGGATTTTAACTCAAAAAATATCTAGGAGAAACACGGGGATTATATGGTACAGTTACCGTCGGTGGTGCTATACTGTACGTATAAACTCGTTTTGTTATTCTAGGACAAATGATGAGGAGATCCGTCCACTTAAACGGTTGGGGGGTATTCCCCGCTCTTATGTGTTGTCTAGTTATTTCCTAAAGAACCGGTATTGAGCATTCCAAAAAATCGACGATTGGTTTTTGTGACGCCCGATAAGCGGGGGAGTGTACTCGTAAAAGATGACTTGTACCGAAATCACTCCAAAAACCATATACAATTTTATGGAGGAGTTTTGTGATATATTCAGATGTTAGAATCCATGTGTGATTCTGAGACCCGTTAGGGTATGAGAATCCATATGTGATTCCAAGATCTATTTGTGATATAGGAATCCATGTGTGATTCTTGGCCCATTGGGGTGTTGGAATCCATGTGGGATTCCAAGATCTGTTATGATGGTGGTGCATGAGTTGGAACGCTAGACGTAGCCTCATCAGCGGTAATGACTAAAACCAGAGGTAAGAGGCATGGAAAATATGGTTGGCAAACCTATAGGATGCAATCAGCTACACCGAGACGTTACCTATAATTGTTATGCATGCATGGGGCGATGCACTCGGTCTTAGCAAGACCAGCTATGTTTTTTCTATGGTACACCACTAGGGATGTATGCTCCTTTGGAAGGATACCTTTAATCCTTGTGCAGGAGGACCATTTCTCAAAGTACTGAGAGCACCTCTATGGAATCCTACACAATTAGCGAACGCGCCTTATCGGTTTTTGATTATATACCTAGTATTGTTGTGTCACAAGCATCATAGCTACTCGATTATTTTTATGTTCACCCTAAAACATTACTGTAATATCATTGGATTTTCTTATATATATTTTTTGGTTATCGTAAGGTAAAAGCCCGTCTGTTTTTATGTGCGGCATGGTCTTACGAGATACCTTTGATTTTAAAGGATTTTACAAGTTATAATAAATAAAATTCCTTGTGATTTGAGTTTCTCATGTTGGTTTTACCCGACTGCCTCGGACGTTGTTTTCTATAATGCTCGGGTCAGCCCGAGCATATTTTCCAAATTTAGTTGGATAGTTTGGAGCTCTCGGGAGACGAGCTGGATTCTCCAAGACATATTCACGTAACTTATATTTTTCACTATTTTGTTGTTTTTGATTTCTATATGTATTCATCAGCAATTGTAAAGATAGGTTGTGATAACTGTCCAGACTGAAATAGGTTAGTGTACTCTGATTTGTGTTATATATGTATAAATAAGATGATTATCTTTTTGTAAAGATCTTGTATATATTATAGATCTTCTCATCATAATGTGAGATTCTGTTCCGTCTTCTATTTTCTTTAACCTCAACAGTCTGCCTTTCCAGCACTTGATTATTCAATACGTGAAAACCATGGATCTATTAGTGTCGATTTCTGAGGGTCGAAAAGGTGGATTGTTATAGTTACATACTCCAGTCTCAATAGATACATCAATATCTAATCTTGATGCATCTTAACCAGGAAAATTTAAAATAGTATATTTATTTTCATTGTGATAAATTACTCATGGTTACAACACTTTGTAATTATTATCACAAAACATACCATTTATGGATTTTCTATTAAATATACTTTTAATTTAATTAATTAATATGACACATTATATCAAGTATATAATAGAAAGAAAACACCTTTATTTTGAACAAGATTGGTTAACGGGTTATATATATGTAACAAATTATATAATTACCCCTAGGGCAAACCCCTAACTCTATCAGTCTCCCATCTGCACTTGTGGTCAATTATGGAATCTTATTCCAACTTCTCCAATCGGTTTTCTCAAAACCAATCGGGTCAGTCCCTTAGTGAACCAGTATGCTATTATGCTTTAATCATCTACATTGTTAATTAATTCTCTCCGACGCTAATAAACTACCTTTATCGTATGGAACAATTTGGAGTATGTCTCTTGATTTTCAGTGAGCTCTAAGTTTTACTACTGCAACGACCTGCCTTTTCGATCCTCAGAAGTTGATACTAATATATCATCAAACATCCAAGTGTCAGAAAGATAAATTGGTAGGGTGAAAGAGAGAAAAGACAGAATAGAATCTCATAATGTGATGAGTAATATATAATACACCGATGATCATTACAAAAGAAAACTGTGAATATGCCGGTGATCTTTACAAAAGAAAACCATGATATACAAACATAAACCAGAGTAACTAACCTATCATCAGCTTGTTATAACAACATGTCCTCACAATTGCAGATAAATACAAATAAGAAAGTACGACAGAAATAAAGGAAAATACGGGAATGCGTCTTGGAAGCATCCAGCTCATCCAAAGTGTAGAACGCGCATTTGGGTTCGGATTGAGTCATCTCATATAAATACACTCCCTCACTTATTGGTTGCTCTAAAACCAATCAATATAAGGAATGGAAGCATATCGCAAATCACCAACATGCATCATTTGTTATCAATGTCGCACCTTATCAATGTCGCACCTTATCAATGTCGCGCCTTATCAATGCCACGCCCTATCAATGCTGCGCCTTATTAATATCGCCTCTCATCAATGTCGCACCTCATCAAAAAAGAAAGACGGATATCATAAATAATCAATGAAAAGCATATGTTGCATGCCGATAAGATGGTAAAGAGATTAAATATTTATAATCTAACTTTGATTTCGTAGATCAGCAGCATTATAGAAGGGTTGTCACCTATTAAACAATATGAAAAGATATCATGTGTCATCAGCTCGGTAGGGATATTGTGTGTCGTTGGCTCAGTAAGGATATCATGTTTCATTAATACATAGGAGGTTGCCATGTGCCAGCAATATGAGAGGATATCATAAATCATTAGCCATCACAAGGATGCCGTAAGTCATCAATACTTAAAGGAATGCTGGAAGCCACTGAAGCAAGTAATGAAGCCGAATGTCAGACATCTCGAAGGTGACACATGGCAGTCATGTTATCCATCTTCACCCCTATAAATACGAACCAAAGAGCATTCAAAAGGAGAAAATTCGTTCTTTTTTCTCTCTCTTTCTCTCTTACACTTTGAAGTTTGTAACCCTATATCAGTTAGGGAATTTTTAGTGCCAATTGTAATTTTTACAACTTTTTTGTAAATAAAGGCTTGTACAATTGCAATCACATAGAATATTCAATAAAGAAACTTGACTTGTGACTTACGTTGAACTCTCATATATGCGGCATGATACATCAACTTCTATCTCGTAATGGACTTATATGCATATGACATAATATGCCTCACACGTGATAGGTTGATCTTGCATGCTTTAAGTAGATTTACATGGGGTTGACGAAGCGTATCATTAACCAAGACTGCACTTTATTGCATACTTTGAAGTTAACGAGAAATCTTGTTAACATTTTGGTGCTAAAAAGATGGCTCGAACCTCCGTCTCCGCGTATCCCACAAGTGGAACTACCCTTGACTTACACACTTATGGTATAGAGGATTTACCTCATCCTGCATATTCCATATTTGACCTTTCTTGCCTTACCTTGCACATAAAGGACCTTCCCCTAGCTTGCAAATAAGGGATAAAAAAGACTTATTGAATTTAGCATAGCCATTGGATTACAAGATGACTATTTCCAAACAAGGATCTTTTGAATCTTAAGCACATAGGCCAATTTTCCAAGACACTTCTGACCCACAGTTCCATGAGGAACAAGTGCTAAGGATGATGACATTGTAAATCATAGAAGAAAAGAAACAAGTGGCACCTTATTATCCTAATAAATGGAGCATGAACCTATTCCATGTAGAGCTGACTACAATCTTTGCTTTAGGAAAAGAGATCCCAAAGAAGGATAGTTGTTTCTTTAAAATAAGAACTGGTCAAGGAGACTATCTTCAAAAAGGAAATAATGAACGATCTCGATAAGTTTGATCAAAGATGGAAAGAGGTAATAGATAGTCCTCCCACACCAATCAAAACTCAGAAGAGAAGGATTATGGATGATCCTGCTAATCCGATGTTGCAAGAAAGCTAAACGGGAATGAAAGGAGCTGTATCCTAATAATTCTTGGATCCATTCTCTCACCACTTCTTATGAACATGTCTATCTTTTAACTAAGAGAAAGCTAAATTATTGACCGTCAAAGAAGAAGTGGCATAAAAATGAAAGGAACCTTGGAGATGTTTATTGCTAATATCATCGAGCAAATGGACATGAAACCAATCAATATCGGGTCTTAAAGGGAATGCTTGGAGATTTCTTAAGAAAGGGAAAACTCAATGAGTTTGTAAGACAAGATTAGGCAAATCTTCAATAAAGTGAAATTCTTGATGGAAAGGGAAAACACGTTTACTGATTTATGATCTCTTTTTGTGCTTAATGGAAATTTTTGATGTGATAAAAATTTTGTTGTTTAACTTTGAATTTGGTAGCCTATGTTGTTGACACCAAATAAGCTATGCTTAAACAAACATGGAGTCTCATCTTCATTTTTGATTTTTCATGGTTTATTTTTTGCATTTTCTTCCCAAAACTCAAAACCTTAAAAAAATCCCAAAGAGTTTTTTTTAGCATTTACTTTTAGAGAAACACTATGGGATAAGTATATGTTTTGGTTATTAAATTTAAATTTTTGAAAATTTATTTGTCTCAACAAAAATAAAAATAAAGTTTGATTACAAGTAACTATGGTTTAACTAGAATACAGGAAGGTTCATGCATGTTAATTATGAGGTATATCCTAATTGTAAATCTCTGTTTAAAAGAGTGGTTGATTTAAAGTAAAAGCGATGAGAATTTTGATCTTATATGTTAAATTGTGCTAAGATGATATTGCAAAACTCTCTCTTCTAAAAAAACATTAAAAAAACAAAAAAGAAATGGTTTTTGTAAAAATAAGAAACACCTAGAGTCATATGTTCACACGCAAGTGTGTACACTTGCCATGCTCTGTACCCTTCTCACGTTAACCCGAAAGGCAGTGCAGGATTGGTATATCTGGCCTTAGTTTATCTGAGTTAGGTGTATGTATATATTTTTAATAAAAAAACTAGAGTCATGTGTTCATACGCAAGTGTGTACACTCACCACGCTCTGTACTCTTCTCACGTAAGCCTGAAAGGCAGTGTAGGATTGGTATATCTGGCATCAGTTTATCTGAATTAGGCATGCAAATAATTATAATGTTAATATGTTTCAAAATAGAGAGAGAGCAAGCAATTGAAATCTAAGCACTATTTTCACTTATTTGATTTGACTTTTTATCCAAAAGAAATGAAAATACCACTTTGATAAACTTTGATAATCAACTAAGGATCCATTTCGTAGTTGCACTATGTAATAAACCAAAACAACTAGCCAAACTAGAGTCTGATTGGGATGATAACTTAAATTTCCTTGAAAGTTTTGATGAGTACAAGGACTTAAATTTCTCGATAATGATCAAAACTTATATTTAACTTATTCATGTTAATTTAAAAGTAAATTCTTCATTTGTAAATATTTTCAAAATTCTGCATTCATGTGTAGATAAATCTTGCATTTAGAAATTTTTCACATTGCATTTGGATTTTGTGGGTAGTATCTGCTGAAAACCCTTACGAGACAACACTCGTCCTACTAGGGACATCTAGATGTTTAACGGCTTGTTGCATACGCTCAATGCAACTGTGCTTCATACGAAGATGGATTTATCTTAGTTTTAGTTTATTCAAGAATGAATAAAAAGATAAGTGTGGGGGTATTTGATGTGCACGTAAATGCGCATATTTTTACTTTCATGTTTAATCTAATTTTATTTAAATAAATGTCATAATTGGGTATTTTTACATGTTTTTACCAAAATCCAAATGTCATCAAATCATCATTCATTCACTTCGTGTAGGGGCAAAATGGTAATTTTATGCATGTATTAATTTTGAGAATATTTATTTGCACAATTTAGTTTTATTTGTAGGAAAATGGAAGAAGTCATCATGGAAATATGCATGCACAAGAAGAAGGCAAATGAAGATGGAAATAAACGAATTCATGAAATCGGGAGGACCTCACCTACCCACTTACCTTGATCTAGAATTAGGAGCTAATGCACATGTTAGTAGAGATTAAAAACACATGCACACTTAATGGAGGATTAATTACTTGCTAATGATAACGTGGTGGCCACACTTCCTAAGGGGTATTTTGGGGAGTCCTCTAAAATATGGATTAGGGTTTTAGGCATGTATAAATAACCCTCTTATATTCATGTAATGAGCTTTATAATCTATTTATCATATTATGTAACTTGTAGCCACAAATTAAATGAGAAATAAAATGGCTTAGGAAGCCTTTTCTTCTTCCTTGATCTTTCAAGCTTTCATGTTATTTTATGCTCATTTTATTTACATGCTCTCTTTCCTTTTATGTTAGTAGTTTAGATTTTCATTTATGCACTTAGTTTAGTTTTACTTTTATGCAAGTATTTAGTTCTCTTTTCTATTTTCATTAGCTCTTACTTTCTTTGCTTATTAATGTTGCAATCTACATGTGTTGAAATGATAACAAAAATGAGTAGCTAAACCCTTTCAATTTTGGGGTAACGAAGCTTCTAATTCATGTAGATTCAACATATTTTATGATTTATGATCACTTTTATGTTTCATGAAAAGTTGAATGTTGATGTAAGTTTATTAGGGAATTTGATAGCCTATGTTATGTTTCTAATCATAAATAGGCTATGCTTAATCCAACATAAACATAATTTACATCATCATCTTACTAATTGATTTTGATCATTGAACTAAACTAGAATCAAAATTTGATGATCTATGTTACTAATCAAAATAGTAAATAAATCATGCTTAAAATAGATTTTGTTTTAGTTTCATATTCATTTTCATGAAAATTAACAAGCGGTTTTAGTTGTTGTATTAAAGTTTGATTGTTTAAGTTATGTTAATTAATAACATAAATAGACCATACTTATGATAAATACATCACTAATTCTACTTAGATTAAAATGAGAGATCATATATTGATTTTGTGTTGATTTATGTGAGAGAATGAGAGTGGATTTGCCTCTAAATTGTCTTTTAATCTCATATTTCCATTCACTCTGTTCTAGCTAGTTTTAACATTTTTCTTAGCTTAAAACAATATCAAGTTAAGTTTAATTTGATTGAATAGAATTTAAAATCAATTCAATTCCCTACGGATCGACCCGTACTCGCCACGTACTAAAATTGTACGTTGTGCGCTTGCGGTTATTTTTATTACATCTTTTAGCGATTTTCTAATCGATAGAAAAACTGTCATCAAATAGATGCATAAAAGGAAAATACTAAATCATTATCTATAAGATAATAAGGGGTAAAAAAGCCTTTGATCCCGCCACAAGGGCTTGGTCAAAGCACCTCTTGGTGGGAGGTCGGTGTAAGCTTCTGGTCCTGCCTAAAAGTCTTGGCCAGAGCACTGCAAGCCTTCGGTGTTGGTTGCAAAAGTATGGATCTTAAAGCTAATCAAACACTAGAGGGGGGTGAATAGTGAATTCTAACTTTTGTAAATCTTTTTAAATTTCTTTTAAGCTTAGTATTAAATCATAGATTTTCAGCATAAAAATATATCAACAATCAATCACAGATAAAACTAAAAGCAATAAAGTAAAGTAGAGAGTTAGAGAGATGACACTAGAGATTTTATACTAGTTCGGATTTCTCCTACATCCAGTCCCATATAATTGCTTGTACAGATTTTTTTTTCAAATGCCAGTCTTTAAATGGGCAGAAGGCAAACCCAATTACTCTTCTTGATTTCGAGGCTATGGTACACACCCTCTTGATTTTTCAAGTTTGGGGTACACCCATTTGATTTGAACGGGCTACAAGCATACCCACTAGAATTTCCGAGCTACTAAGCATACCCAATTGATTTGAACGGGCTACAGTCACACCCAAGCAAATGCAAATAGAGTTTAATGGTTTTTCCAGTGATAATTTCTTGAACTTTGGATACAACAGATCTTATAGCCTCTTGGACAGCACATTGATCTTTGATTTAAGAGAGATGATTCTAAAATAGTAAGAAAGTAATATGGAATCAATACACAAAAATATGAATTGATTCTATTTGATTTTGAAGAGAATTTTTGATATTTTTAATGGAGATTTTAAGAGAGTAAAAAGAGGGAAGAAAACAAGATAATAACTAACCAAAAATTCGTTTGAACCCCTCTATATATAGTGTATAAACAGATATGTCTATTCGCGAAGAGTTATGATGAATAAATGCTTCATTTCAAAATTTGAAAATAGAAGATAGATCAAAGAGTGCTACAAGTGACTTTAACAAAGTAAGCTATGACTCTATATACAAAATCATAGTCTTGATATCTTCGTATCTTAATCTTCGAACTCATGAGCCTTCATGTTTATCTCTTGAATCTCTATATCTGCCTTTGAGTCTTTGTATTGTACATTCTTCGACTCGATGCATGGCTAATATCCTGCACTATATACTACATAACTTGGTAAAACATTAGTATTTATACTTATGTGTCGTGTATGGTTGTTGTCATTAAAACTAATTTCTAAGGTACTAACATTCGATACCGCCTTTGTGCACGGAGTGCCTCCTAGAGGAAGGACGGAGTAAGTCTTTGGTCCCGTCTAGGATGGCCTGTCCAGAGCACCGACCAGCCTCCAGTCCGGCCTACTGTTTGGAGCGCCTTCTAGAGGGAGGATGGATTATGTCTTTAGTCCCACCTAAGACGGCCTGATCAGAGCACCTAACAAGCCTTCGGTCTCATCTATAAGGCCTGGCTGAAGCACCTCCAAGAGAGATGTCGAGTAAGACTTTGGTTTTGCTTAAGATAACTAACCAGATGCACCGGACAATAAACCTTAATCATCACCTAAGAGAGTGATAATGGGTTCGATCCAAGTTGTGATCATTACCTAAAGATGGTAACAAAGGAATCGATCAAAGCCTAAATCACTACCTAAAGAGTAGTAAGGGGCAATCTTCTAGAGGAAGATCAAATGTAAAAGCAAATCAAAACTCGATCTAAAAGAGAGATTGAGGCAGTCTTCTAAAGGAAGATCAATCAAATTCAAAAGCAAACCAAACTCTATCGTAAAGAAGGATCGATGTAATCTCCTAGAGGAAGATCAATCGAATGCAGAAGCAAATCTAACTTTATCCTGAAGAATGGATCAAAAGCCTTCTTCTAAACGAAGAACAATCTAACACATTCAGTTATGCATTAAGCCATGCTCTTCAAAACATGGAATTTTTTCTCAATCCTTGATTCCTAGATTGGAATTCGAATTATCAAATAATGGGAATCTCTGTTAAAAAGCAGATGGATTTCTGGTCTCCTTATAATTGGGTTTCTTATTATTACTAGAATTGGTTTTCTAGCCTTCTATTCAAAAGATTTGTTAATGCTAGATTGGTTCTCTGGTCTTCTATTATAGTCAGATCGGTTTTTCTGTTTTCTATTGAGAGAATTATGATATTATTACTAGATGGGTTATTGGCCTTCTATTCAAATATTATCACCTTATGGGTTTCTAGTTTTCTAGTCTCCTATTAATACCGGATTGGTTTTCTTGTCTTTTATTAATGCCAGATGATTTTCTGGTCTTCTATTAAAATGATGTTACTACTATATAATTTTATGGTCTTCTATTCAAGTCATCAGTGCTAGAGTGGATTTTCGGTCTTCTATTTGGAATATATTATGGATTTCTGATCTTCTATTCAGATTATTGTAACCAGATGATTTCTAGCCTCTTATCCAAATTATTGCCAAATAAATTTTTGATGTCCAAACAAATGATTTTATTATCATCAAAGGATTTATAGCCTTCAATACAGACAATTATCAAATGACTTCCTGATAAATACTCTATGGAGATTAAAGCTTCAAACATTAAGCTCCAAAGTTCTAGGCCTAAAAATGAAGTTACTAAAAGCTTAATTATTTAAAGTGCTAAACCAAATTCCCATAGAATGGAGTTTAAATGTTCCAGTAATGAGAATTTTCATTATTAAACGAATTTCTAAAAGGAAGGTTCTTCTAAATTTATGATCAAATGAATCACCAATCTTTTTGTCAAAACAGATTTCAAGGGCAAGATCTATATCAAGAAGACAAATTAATGCTCAGTCAAAGGATATGCACCGTATAACATCAAAAGAAAAATGTGTATCTCCAATAATTCAATAAATTCAGAAAAGATACAAAGGCCATCTAGAATAATAATCATTCAAGTACAAGATTTGTTTATTTTACATATTATATAACAAATTATAAGTAACCAAAAGGGAAGTCTGCTTGAAATCTCATAAGTAATTTTGCATTAAGTGTCCAGTTTCTATATTTCCCCTTTAAAAGTTTCAACAACTGAAGAAGGTTCAATGATGTGATGAATTGTTGTATCTAAAAGTTTCTTGAGTTTCTTTTCGTTCATGCGAATATTATTTTCATCATCAATCAAATCGACTTGGGTTTCCAATGCAAGATTGAGCTTCTTATTAGCTCCTTTAAGAGTCTGAATTTTGTTCTTTAGCTTCTTAACCTCCTGTTTAGAAATGTATTTTTCACACCCTAGTTTCTCCACCTAGCCCTGATAATTATTGAGAGATGAAAAAACTTTGTCATCCCATTGTTCACTCAAAAATTGAGCACATTCGTATCTAACCCTTTGACTCCATCGCGCAATCTCAGTGTCGTCTAAGCTCGAAGGTGGGTTTAACAAGGCAAAAAAAAATTCTTTGCCAATCAACGGGATAGGAGTAGAAAGACAAGAGTCACCTTCACTTGCAATATGTTCTAAAGATTGGCATAATACTTAGTTTTTCATTAAGTCTGCTTCAAGGTCCATAATTCTTTGGTGAAGTCGAGCAATTTCCGCATCAGCATCAAATTTCTAAGTTTAAGGTTCAGATTGACCAACTGCACTCGCACTCTTTTTTAGCTCTAGAATCTCTCTATCTTTCTTTTTAACTTCCTCTTCCAAACTAGAAGCCATCTCCTTTCTACCAATGTAACGACCCTGAATTTTTGACATTTGAAATGTGAATATTTAATTGAGTTTAAATATTCGAATGATAGTTTAATTTGAAATTCAAATATCAGAATGAATTTGGCGATTAAATTATTGAATTTAATCATTGGAACTGGGTAAAAATTTGAATCTTCGGTTTTAAGCTTGTTAAAAATATTTTCAAGGCTTGAAAAATCTATATTGATAATTCTGAAGGCACTGGAACTTTCAGAATTGAATTTGAAACTGTTTTGTTCAGTTTTGAATTTTATCGTTTAAATTGAATTTAAAAATAGCGTTCCGGGGCACAATCTCGGAATTCGACGAAACCAATACCATTGGATCCGTAATATTGTATTATTCTCGGATTTCAATTTTCGTAATGTTTGGAGTGATCGTTTGGCCGTACGATAGGCAAACGCGTTGAAATTAAATCGGAAATTTAATATTATAACTGGTCCAAAAGGCTATCTTCTCCATACGACTGAATTTGGACTCGGAACCTTTTCCGTTGCATTCGGAATAGGCGTATAACATTATAAACGCCTAGCGGCACGCCTCGATTGGAAGTTGATATTTTGAGTTGCATTTATCGAACGATTTGAATTTGAATTTAAATTAAATATATATGTATATATTTGTCAACATCAGCTGTATTTTTATTCAAATCAAATCACAGTCGAAACATATACGTTTCTTCTTATCCACTCGAACATGCTACTTTAACTCGTACGAAGTCGCCCCTTACTTTTAAATCATGTCATCGTCTTCTTATCGTTCAAACCCCAAAATCTTCTCTCAGAAGCTAAAAAAAATCGAGACCCTCCTCTTCTCCGTGGAAAATTAAATCTACTGCTAATATAAAAAAAACATTTAGAACGAAGTAAGTCTCGTTCCCAATTTCGAATCACTCGCGAGAGTAGAAGGGGGGTCGTGACTGCCTTAGCTCGTCAATCTCGAAAAAATCAAATCGCGAGTTCATTAGATTCAAGCTCGAACTCGGGGTCGCGGCTGTTCGTGGATGAAGGCGACGAGGCAAAGACTGGTGGGATTGTTTGCGTGGTCGACGAGGGGGTAGTCCCGACTGGTGGTGTCCGCTCGCGTACGCGTAGGAGAAAAGGGGCAACTTTCGTCTGTGGTTGGAGATGCGTCGATTTAGGGTTGTGGGTCGCATCGTCGTGTGTAATCAGCTAGTTTGAATCGTGATAACTGGCAGTGAGGTTTATAAATGGAGAAAAACAAATTGGAATGGAAAATGGACTGCGAAATAAAATCAAAGGTGAGATCTTCTCACTCAAAAATGGAAATTTGATTTTGTAGTTATTGATTGATTGACTGTTTGGATGTGATACTATATATAGTAGTATTTAGCAATATATATATATATATTGGCATATGTATATATTGGTGATTGATTTCCCGCATTATATAGCGGATGAGACCCTATTGCGCCGCATAATAGCGGATGATATTTTATAAATCCCATATACTGAGATATTCTACCTCGAAGTGGAATTGGTATTGTGCTAACATCTGTGGATGCAGGGAAACAGGTTGGAGGGATCCAACAGGATTCTTCAAAACATTTGAATTGGTTTCATATGTTGTGTGATTGATTATTTATAATCTGTGTATGATTATATCTGTGATTGAATGTGTTAAAGGCTATAATTTAACCGATTGTATTTTTGGTATCGCTGGATACCAGAAATAAACGAAATTGGATTTTTGAAATTAAAGTAATTAAATTTTTGTAAATTCCTTTTGAAAGAATTGGATTAATTTAAAAGAAGTTTGAAAAAGATAAAGTGTTGTCTTCGAATTATATTGAATAAAATTCCAAAATATTGGAAAGGATTTTTATAAATGGACTTTGAATAGTATTATTCGAAAGTGGAGAAATTTATTTAAATTGGAGTTTTAAATGGTTTGGAAGAGATAAAGGAATTTATTTAAAAGAAGATAAATTTGTTTGAAATCCAATTGATAATTGATTTCGTAATTGAAAATAAATCTTTGGGAAATCGATATGAAAAAATTTATTTGGTGTTTGAATGAAAATTGATTTTTGTGTTGAGAATAAATTTGGAAATCGATTTGTAAAAAAAATGATTTGGTATTTGGGATTAAAATTTGAATCAATTTGAAATTTGATTCGGTGTTGAAGTAAATTCAGAAATCAATTTGGAATTTGATTTGGGGGTTTGAAATAAAATTGAGAAATCAATTTTGGAAGTTGATTTGGTGTTGAAAGTGAATATTTGAGAAATCGATTTGAAAATCGTATAAAAAGTGAATATTTGAGAATGTAAATTCCGAATAGAATTTATAAAGGAAAGGGAAATTTGTTTTAAAAATAAATATTGATTTATTTTTAAAGTGTGGAAAATATGATTTGAAATCGGTTTTCAAATTGATGAAGTGTGGAAATAAATTTACAGATTTGAAACGTAAATTTGAAATAAATGGATAAGGATTTACTTAATTGGTTTAAATGGACCATTTTGTGATGAAGTGTGAAATGTGATTTGAAATTGGTTTTCAAATGTTAAAGTGTGGAAAATATATATCTTGTGAAGATATTTGAAAATAAATAATTTAGGAAAAATTATTTAAATTGGTTGATTGTTGTGAATGTTGTTGATAGTTAAATAACTGACTATCAATATTTGCCTTTGAAATGGCACTTGAATTTGTTTTTAAAACAAACGCTCACTATTCGGGTTAGCCGGGAAAAGACCTTTGTGTCATATAACCCATTCCGAATTAGTGATACGATGATATGGATCGTATTGAAGACCGATGGTGAAGACCGGATATTTTCAAAAATGAAAGGACAACCCATCGAATGTCTCTGCACCGAGTTGCTCCGGTATAGAGATTTATATCACTCTTTTTGTGATGGGAAGTCCGGACGTGATTAGTGAATATTCGAATTGCAAGGGCTTCTTTGGAAGTGCCTTCGGTTCCGTTCGATCCCGGAACGGACTTGTATGGATGTGTGTCTGACGTTACACTTTGAGATGTAAAGCTGGTTTCTATCAAATACATTTCTGTTGGTGGCGGGGAATTTATTATCTTAGCTTAACACCCTTCTCTGAGACGTACGAGCTCAGAGGTTATGTAGTTGATGGTTACTAGTGATACATTCCCAATTTGATAATGTGGCACACGAAGTGCTGTTGATCATTTGTTGATCAGAGCGTTGCTTTGTGAAAAAGCGTGGCTTTGTGAAAAAGCGTGGCTTTGTGGACGAGACTTCGTCGAGCCTCACAACCCGGTAATGGTCGAAACAGGAATGTTGCGGCAAAGGTTTGTAGGGGTAGCGCCCCTAGGGTATGCCATTTCCTTCTGGTTAAAAGGTGATATCATGGTATGGAGCCCAGATATTTTACCTATGTTGATGCCACAGATTTATTATACTTTGTGGTTGTTGCTTTGTGATTGAGGATCCTCGGATAAAGGTCGGTAACGACCGGGGGATGACATAGCTCGTGTGTTAGCTACCTAGTTACAGCTTGGTTAAAGCGTGAGGTAGCGTCGGCCTTGTGTTTGCAGAGATCCGGTTAGGTTCTCGGGGCGTCTTTCCAGAGGCGTTTCTATTTCGGTGTAAGGAAGTTCCTTTGCCTGACCATTTGGTGGAAATCCAAAGAAACAATACGCGCCCTGTACGGTTTTTAGTTGTGTTACCTGCTATGGAATGTGGCGGTAACCTGCTATTGAACATAGTAGCTATAGTAGGCATACAATAATGGTTGTATGTTGGCTAAGATTGATATTATACTTTCGAAATGTTTTCCACACTAGACATTAATAATAATATCAACTGATTTTGCGTAGTAAGCATTTTTGACTATCATAAGGGGAAATCTCCTCCAATTATGCGTTTGCATTGTGTGTGTGGCGGGAGGCCTCATGGTAGTTTCATTTTCCAAAAGCATTGCGAATCTGTTTTATTTTCTTTGTGAAAATAACTGTTTTACGATCTCACACCAGTCACCATGACTGACTCGGAGTTTATTGTTCCCTTTCTAAACTCTGGGTGCCCATAATTTTCCACATGGGCAGCCTAGAGTTATGTTATCAGGATATTCTGGATATTCTGGAGCTTTGGAGATGAGTTGGATGGCGAAGCGTACTACCGTACTTGTTTATTTATTCCGCTGTGTATTCTGTATGAGGACAAGTTTATATAACTGTCCATTGTTGTGTTGTGTTGTATATTGACTCTGATTGATGTATGTATAAACTGATATAGTCTTTTGTTTTTTTTAAAGACTAGTGATTATCTATTATATATATTGTTCCACTGTGAATGTGAGATTCTGATATTGTATCTGTTTCTGTTTTTCTGTTCTTTCTTTTCTTCTGTCTACTTCTACCTCTTCTTTTAACCCTAATGGTTCGGTTTTCCGGCATTCGATTGCGCGGCATTTGATAAAGTGGACGTATTAATGTCGACTTTCGAGCGTCGAAAAGTCGAGTCGTTACAAGTGGTATTAGAGCAGCCGGTTAAGCGATAACCTTGGCTCTGTTGGGTATTACTCATTAGAGATAGAGTCAGTAGTACTCTAGAATGAGTTTGAGTGTAATAATAGATATGAGCGCGTATTTGTTAGTGAATACAAAATTTGTTTTGTATTGTGTTGACTTATCGGTTGATTGTTTATAGATTCTGGTTGGTGCAGTCTGGCAAACTGTAATCGATAGGGATTTCTAAACTCTTAAACAAGATAAACTGACACAGTATTGTTTTAAATAGGGCGAATGAAATAATTTTGCCCAAAACTATTTTTGTATAGAAAAGAAATGATTTTTCTATGAATTATTATAGTATATGGTTGCTTGGTTGTTAGGAAGAGATAATATTGAATTATTATCATTGTTATATGGAAAATGAATAAGAAATTAAAATAATAACCAAAAATTTGGAGATAAATTCATTCAACCAATGAAATTTATAAATATGAATTGAAAATATAAGGGAATGAATTCATATATGAATGAGATTTGTAAATGTAATTGTAAATGTGATTTACAAATTGAAATAGAATTCCAAGAAAATAAATTTGAAATTTCCTTGTTATTGATAAAATAAATTCGAGATGAATTGAATATGGAAATTTGAAATGATGAAAAAACTCTGGAATCTGATAAAAATAGTTATGGAATGAAATTTATTAAGGTGGAAAATAAATTCGTGAACAAGTAAATTAATTTACAACTGCAAGTAAATGAAACTGAAAACTGAAATGTTAGGATTCATTTTAAATTTGTAAGTAAATGGAAAAAATTAGTCAAGTGGACTAAGTATTGAAATAAAAATTAGTAAGTGAAACTAATTGAGGAATGACAAATTTAATATGGTTTATAATGAATTGAATTCAATAATTATATATGAAAGATAAATTGAATTATATGGAATTTGAAATCTAGTTTAAATATAAGTGGTTATAAACCAAAGTGATAAAGTGAAATAAAATGAAATGTAAGTGAATGGATTAGAATTTTAAATAGAAGAAAATGAATTGTAAACCATTGAATTGAATAAAAATGATGTGTGATATAGTTGTAAGCAATTTAAATTTGTATTGAAACCTTATAAATTGCTAATGGAATTTATTTTGAATGTATTGCTTATGAAATCTATGTGTTTGCTATTGGAAATAAATGAAATGTTAATGAATCTCCTATATTTGTCACTTACGTGTTTAAACTGAGTAAGTACAGGTTTTTGGAAGCCGTTTGGCTGCATTTTGATTTCGCGAAATGCTTAAAAATAAGCCGCTCTGCTTAAAATGCTAAAAGGTACGCCTACACAATACAAAATAGGAAATATGAACTGTTTTTCTGCTTTTCCGACCGAGTGGGTCGATGTATATATATTCATATCTTTTGTCACATTGCAAAAGCTCCTCCGTACAAAGGAGACTCCGCCAAAATTTTTGGGAGTTAGAAAATTTTGAAATTTTTGGAAATTTTTCACTAACGACAAAAGATTTAAAATTGGGAATTGAGATAAAAGTGAATAAAACTCCGAAATTAGAAGATGAATCGAATTCAAGTAAAATTCGAAATGAAAATTTTTGGAAATAAAAAGTATTGAGAATTGAAATGAATTCCAAATAGAATTGAAATTGTTAATTGAATTCAAATGGAATTAAAAATGCAAAGTTGAGTGGAAATGAAAATACAACTTTGTTTGTAAAGTGAAAATAAATAATTATATTGAACTTAAGAAATGAAATGGAGAAAATTCTTAAGTAAAATATGTATTTGGAATCCAACAAGAAATTTGGACATTATTGTTTAGTAAAATATACAGGGGGTATAAAGGAAAGTGGAATTGGATTTTGATTTCGAAGATAAATTTGAAATTGCTCGACAAAAGGTATGTGTTTGAATTTCAGTATGAAATTTGATGAGTTTCTGATTTTGCCACTTAGCATTTTGTTTTCTATTGGGATTTGGGAGTCCGTAGGGACATTTTGTAGTAGTACCGAGTTAGCCGCGCAAAGGAGACACTGGCGAAATTTTTCGAAAATTTCGGGAGTTAGAAAATTTTGAGAAAATTTTGAATTCAAAATTTTGAATTTGAAATGAAATTTGAATTGTTAAGAAAACCATATTATTTGGAACTTATGGTTGATTGTGGAAAATTAGTTAAAGTAGTAATGGATCTTTTATGATAAAAAGATTTAGGTTGAGAATTTGATAAAATTGTTTGGTTTTGGGAAAATGGTAAATAGGGATTGGATCATTCTTCTTGACTTGTAATTTCGGGACGAAATTCTTTTAAGGGGGTAAGATTGTAACGACCCTGAATTTTTGACATTTAAAATGTGAATATTTAATTGAGTTTAAATATTCGAATGATAGTTTAATTTGAAATTCAAATATCAGAATGAATTTGGTGATTAAATTATTGAATTTAATCATAGGAACTGGGTAAAAATTTGAATCTTTAGTTTTAAGCTTGTTAAAAATATTTTCAAGGCTTGAAAAATCTATATTGATTATTCTGAAGGCACTGGAACTTTCAGAATTGAATTTGAAACTGTTTTGTTCAGTTTTGAATTTTATCGTTTAAATTGAATTTAAAAATAGCGTTACGGGGCACAGTCTCGGAATTCGACGAAACCAGTTCCATTGGATCTGTAATATTGTATTATTATCGGATTTCAATTTTCGTAATGTTTAGAGTGATCGTTTGGCCGTACGATAGGCAAACGCGTTGAAATTAAATCGAAAATTTAATATTATAACTGGTCCAAAAAGCTATCTTCTCCATACGATTGAATTTGGACTCGGAACCTTTTCCGTTGCGTTCGAAATAGGCGTATAACATTATAAACGCCTAGCGGCACGCCTCGATTGGAAGTCGATATTTTGAGTTGCATTTATCGAACGATTTGAATTTGAATTTAAATTAAATATATATTTATATATTTGTCAACATCAGCTGTATTTTTATTCAAATCAAATCAAATTCGAAACATATACGTTTCTACTTATCCACTCGAACACGCTACTTTAACTCGTACGAAGTCGCCCCTTACTTTTAAATCATGTCATTTTCTTCTTATCGTTCAAACCCCAAAATCTTCTCTCAGAAGCTAAAAAAAATTGAGACCCTCCTCTTCTCCATGGAAAATTAAATCTACTGCTAATAAAAAAAACATTTAGAACGAAGCAAGTCTCGTTCCCAATTTCGAATCACTCGCGAGAGTAGAAGGGGGGTCGTGACTGCCTTAGCTCGTCAATCTCGAAAAAATCAAATCACGAGTTCATTAGATTCAAGCTCGAACTCGGGGTCGCGGCTGTTCGTGGATGAAGGCGACGAGGCAAAGGCTGGTGGGATTGTTCGCGTGGTCGACGAGGGGGTAGTCGCGACTGGGTGGTGTCCGCTCGCGTACGCGTAGGAGAAAAGGGGCAACTTTCGTCTGTGGTTGGAGATGCGTCGATTTAGGGTTGTGGGTCGCATCGTCGCGTGAAATCAGCTAGTTCGAATCGTGATAACTGGCAGTGAGGTTTATAAATGGAGAAAAACAAATTGGAATGGAAAATGGACTGCGAAATAAAATCAAAGGTGAGATCTTCTCACTCAAAAATTGAAATTTGATTTTGTAGTTATTGATTAATTGACTGTTTGGATGTGATACTATATATAGTAGTATATAGCAATATATATATATTGGCATATGTATATATTGGTGATTGATTTCCCGCATTATATAGCGGATGAGACCCTATTGCACCGCATAATAGCGGATGATATTTTATAAATCCCATATACCGCGATATTCCACCTCGAAGTGGAATTGGTATTGTGCTAACATCTGTGGATGCAGGGAAACAGGTTGGAGGGATCCAACAGGATTCCTCAAAACATTTGAATTGGTTTCATATGTTGTGTGATTGATCATTTATAATCTGTGTATGATTATATCTGTGATTGAATGTGTTGAAGGCTATAATTTAGCCGAATGTATTTTTGGTATCGTTGGATGCCAGAAAGAACGAAATTGGATTTTTGAAATTAAAGTAATTAAATTTTTGTAAATTACTTTTGAAAGAATTGGATTAATTTAAAAGAAGTTTGAAAAAGATAAAGTGTTGTCTTCGAATTATATTGAATAAAATTCCAAAATATTGGAAAGGATTTTTATAAATGGACTTTGAATAGTATTATTCGAAAGTGGAGAAATTTATTTAAATTGGAGTTTTAAATGGTTTGGAAGAGATAAAGGAATTTATTTAAAAGGAGATAAATTTGTTTGAAATCCAATTGATAATTGATTTCGTATTTGAAAATAAATCTTTGGGAAATCGATATGAAAAAATTTATTTGGTGTTTGAATGAAAATTGATTTTTGTGTTGAGAATAAATTTGGAAATCGATTTGTAAAAAAAAATGATTTGGTATTTGGGATTAAAATTTGAATCAATTTGAAATTTGATTCGGTGTTGAAGTAAATTCAGAAATCAATTTGGAATTTGATTTGGGGGTTTGAAATAAAATTGAGAAATCAATTTTGGAAGTTGATTTGGTGTTGAAAGTGAATATTTGAGAAATCGATTTGAAAATCGTATAAAAAGTGAATATTTGAGAATGTAAATTCCGAATAGAATTTATAAAGGAAAGGGAAATTTGTTTTAAAAATAAATATTGATTTATTTTTAAAGTGTGGAAAATATGATTTGAAATCGGTTTTCAAAGTGATGAAGTGTGGAAATAAATTTATAGATTTGAAATGTAAATTTGAAATAAATCGATAAGGATTTACTTAATTGGTTTAAATGGACCATTTTGTGATGAAATGTGAAATGTGATTTGAAATTGGTTTTCAAATGTTAATGTGTGGAAAATATATATCTTGTGAAGATATTTGAAAATAAATAATTTGGGAAAAATTATTTAAATTGGTTGATTGTTGTGAATGTTGTTGATAGTTAAATAACCGACTATCAATATTTGCCTTTGAAATGGCACTTGAATTTGTTTTTAAAACAAACGCTCACTATTTGGGTTAGCCGGGAAAAGACCTTTGTGTCATATAACTCATTCTGAATTAGTGATACGACGATATGGATCGTATTGAAGACTGGCGGTGAAGACCGGATATTTTCGAAAATGAAAGGACAACCCGTCGAATGTCTCTGCACCGAGTTGCTCCGGTATAGAGATTTATATCACTCTTTTTGTGATGTGAAGTCCGGACGTGATTAGTGAATATTCGGATTGCAAGGGCTTCTTTGGAAGTGCCTTCGGTTCCGTTCGATCCCAGAACGGACTTGTATGGATGTGTGTCTGACGTTACACTTTGAGATGTAAAGCTGGTTTCTATCAAATACATTTCTGTTGGTGGCGGAAAATTTATTCTCTTAGCTTAACACCCTTCTCTGAGATGTACGAGCTCAGAGGTTATGTAGTTGATGGTTACTAGTGATACATTCCCAATTTGGTAATGTGGCACATGAAGTGCTGTTGATCATTTGTTGATCAGAGCGTTGCTTTGTGAAAAAGCGTGGCTTTGTGAAAAAGCGTGGCTTTGTGAAAAAGCGTGGCTTTGTGGACGAGACTTCGTCGAGCCTCACAACCCGGTAATGGTCGAAATAGGAATGTTGCGGCAAAGGTTTGTAGGGGTAGCGCCCCTAGGGTATGCCATTTCCTTCTGGTTAAAAGGTGATATCATGATATGGAGCCCAGATATTTTACCTATGTTGATGCCGTAGATTTATTATACTTTGTGGTTGTTGCTTTGTGATTGAGGATCCTCGGATAAAGGTCGGTAACGACCGGGGGATGACATAGCTCGTGTGTTAGCTACCTAGTTACAGCTTGGTTAAAGCGTGAGGTAGCGTCGGCCTTGTGTTTGCTGAGATCCGGTTAGGTTCTCGGGGCGTCTTTCTAGAGGTGTTTCTATTTCGGTGTAAGGAAGTTCCTTTGCCTGACCATTTGGTGGAAATCCAAAGAAACAATACGCGCCCTGTACGGTTTTTAGTTGTATTGCCTGCTATGGAATGTGGCGGTAACCTGCTATTGAACATAGTAGCATAGTAGGCATACAATAATGGTTGTATGTTGGCTAAGATTGATATTATACTTTCGAAATGTTTTCCACACTAGAGATTAATAATAATATCAACTGATTTTGCGTAGTAAGCATTTTTGACTATCATAAGGGGAAATCTCCTCCAATTCTGCGTTTGCATTGTGTGTGTGGCGGGAGGCCTTATGGTAGTTTCATTTTCCAAAAGCATTGCGAATCTGTTTTATTTTCTTTGTGTAAATAACTGTTTTACGATCTCACACCAGTTACCATGACTGACTCGGAGTTTATTGTTCCCTTTCTAAACTCTGGGTGCCCATAATTTTCCACACGGGCAACCTAGAGTTATGTTATCAGGATATTCTGGATATTCTGGAGCTTTGGAGATGAGCTGGATGGCGAAGCGTACTACCGTACTTGTTTATTTATTCCGCTGTGTATTCTGTATGAGGACAAGTTTATATAACTGTCCATTGTTGTGTTGTGTTGTATATTGACTCTGATTGATGTATGTATAAACTGATATAGTCTTTTTTTTTAAGACTAGTGATTATCTATTATATATATTGTTCCGCTGTGAATGTGAGATTCTAATATTGTATCTGTTTCTGTTTTTCTGTTCTTTCTTTTCTTCTATCTACTTCTACCTCTTCTTTTAACCCTAATGGTTCGGTTTTCCGGCATTCGATTGCACGGCATTTGATACAGTAGACGTATTAATGTCGACTTTCGAGCGTCGAAAAGTCGAGTCGTTACAACCAATTAGTGAAGACTTTAATCGATAATACTTTTTATGCCATTTTTGTGCATTCGAATTATCTAGAAACAACAAAGTTGAGACTTTTGCCTTGATGATTGATTTCATTGGTAGAAATACTCTCCAATCGAGAAAGAATATTCGGACTATTAAGTGTAAGTATTGATTTTTCCTCCTAAATAAATAAATAGGTAAAATAAATTAATACAAAGAAAAGGTTTTCTTTATTGATAATAAAAAAAGTTACAAACACATGAAAATTTTAAAGCTACATCAAACTCTTAACACTCAAAAATTTAAAGATAGTAGTTGTGCCTTTCTAAGTGATCCTGTGGATAAGAAGAGGATGGAGTCAAAAGCAATAATAAAACCTTAAGGGGTGTTAACTAAAGAGAATTAGCAATAGCCCCTTTTTCCGACAGGAGGACTGATTTCATCACATAACAACTTCGTGTGACTGGTTCGTATCTTACTAAGCAATTCATCCTTTTCATAGCCTGAGAATTCAAAGCGAAAGTGTGGAAATCGAGTATAAACTTCTTGTAGATCTTTAAGAAACAATGCTTTGCTAACGGATGTTTTGAGAATTAAAGATTTAGTTTTAAAATCTCTTTTTAATTTTGATAAATTTACTCAAGAGTTTCATTGAAACGGGACTACTTGATGGTCTCTTAATCTATGTAATAGACAAGAAATAAGGTTAGTCGCAAAGAAATGAAAATACTAAAATTCATAACACCGTCTGAGTAATATACTACAATCATATAATTATTTGGGTTCATACAATATTGATTCGTTATAAAATTCAAAAATAAATCTCTCCTTGCTATACTTAATCTTTTTGGAAGGAAAAATATTAGGAGAGAGGGGAATGTTAGCAGTCCTAGGAAGGTTCCAACAAGCCCCAGGATAAGGGTCACTTCCATGATTGTCTAAATATCTTTTATGAAGACGCCTAATCAAGTCCCCACTTTTTTCTCCTAAGAAAGAAAAGTCGGTAAGGAGATTCCTATCATCAATGAGCATCCAAAAGAGAGTCATTGGTTCTGCATTCTCTCTCATGATTTTATCCCGGTGAAGGCAAGCTCTCTTCAAACAAAAGGCGGCCTGCTTTTTCTTTTTAAAAAACTTAACCGCGTGGAATTAGCAGAGAGGAGCTTATATTTGTCGGATAAGTCATTATACTCTTTAACTAACCTCACGATTTCCCTGCTTAGTCGGTGCTCCTCCCCCGTGCTCTTTTCATAAAGAGTCTCGTAATAGTATATAGTCTTTTTTTCTTTAATTAAAATAGTAAGCTTATTAATTAAAGGCTAGCATGTAGTGTTAAGCATTTAAATAAAGAACCCATACCTGAGAGATTGGAGCTTGGGAAGTTGGAGTTCTCTCTTTTGACCGATGACGGGGGGACATTATATTTTGGAAAAGAATCCTTCCTTTTAACACCTTGAGGTTTAGGAAGTTCACTAAAGCTCGCATCATGGCAGATAAGTCTAAGTTAAGACCACCTGATTCATCTCCCTCGTCTTTTGGCCCTCTAGGACATTGGCCACTACCACCATCATCTTGGTCATTGCTATCGTTACCATCATCATTATCATCATCATTACCATCATTATTGTCACCATCATCATCACTTCATTATCCTCCTCCTCATTGTTTGAATCTCCACCTCCTTCGAGTGGAGGGTCATCAAAAGACAATAATTTCCTAGGATCAACAGTTTTTTCTTTAGGGAATTCATCCTGAAGTGATCCCTCGGCTCTCTTCAGTATGAGATCAAACTTTCTTTTAAATCTAGCATTTAGCTCTAGAAGGAAAGAAAAATTGAAGTCTGCGCATCTATCAATATTGTCGGCATATGCCACAAGAAGAGCATCTTTATAACACTTTTCTTTAAGTGTAACAAGAGCTTCATCGAGGAAGAAAGTGACTTTTTCCTTATAATCTTTTATTATATGCTTAGCATGAACCAAAATGGCAGCTTTACTTTCAATCTGGTTCTCTAAAGGTTTTATCTTGGCAGCCATTTCAGTCTTCTCTTTATCGGCTTGCTCAAGTTCTGTTTTCATATTCTCTTCAAGCAACAACTTAGCCCTCTTTTTCTCCTTAAATGAGGAGGTGGGTCTCCCCTTTTCAAGAATAGAATTTTCCTTCTCCGCAATAATATCAGTCATATGAGTTATGAGTGAAGAAACCTGCTCCTTGAGTTCAGCAACTTGATTAGAAGGCTCTTAAGAAGCCTATTGAAGGAGAAACATGTGCTTGGATACCTAAATCACACGATAAACATAAGCTAAAATATATAAAGTTAAAAATTTACATTAATCAAGCAGAAAAGAAATCGTAACAGTAAGAGTTGCTGAAGGATAATGTAAAGTTTCAGAAGGTTGAAGGCTGTGGCAGCATTAGAGAAGCCAAGGTTAGAGATTGAGCGACCAAATGAAGGAGATCTTCAAAGCTAGTTGTAGGAGTTTAAATAGAAACCTCCGAAGGAAGGGATTCGTTAGGATGAGGAGTCAAACCAAGCTCCTCAAACAAATGACGAAAACATGATGGACAAGTAGGAAGCGTAATATCGAGGAAGGAATTAGGAGTATGAAACTCCTCAGTCTGCTTTTGAGGTGTTCATCCTGGATAATCCAAATTTATTGCATCCACATTTGATTCCTCAACAATAACAATAGAAGAATGTCCATCCCTAAGCTTAGGGTTTTTTCTTAGAGGAAGAGTCAAAATATCAGCTGGAGCATCAGTACTCGCCTTTCTTTTAAATTGTCGATAGCTGCTACAATAGATGCTTTGATAGGAGTAGATTTTATGGGGTGTAAAGCAGAATGCGATCTTTGGAAGCAACAACGGGTGAAGATGAGCCTACATCAAAAGGAAAAGTTCTATGAGATCACAGCATAAGAAATTCTATTTAAGTTATAATGAAATTTACTAGGGGATTCAAGCTGAATAGGAGAATTGATAGAGAAGGCCTTTTAAGTACTAACGACCAATGATCGGTTTCCCTGAGAATTCCCCTTTATCATCGGGGATTCTCCTAATATCCTATGGTGGTCCAGGGTCAAAGAATGATTATGAGATTTATCTCTGTCAAAAGTGTAGGTCTATCACCTATACTCTTGGATACCTGAGTTAGGGACTTAATAGTGTCGTCAACAGAAGAGCTTGGTTGTTTAGAAGCAAGATCTGAAAGAAAACATTCATCATAAGAGAATGATAGATATAACATGAATGATAGAGAATGGAAACATACTAAAAACATAGAAGGTTTCCCTGATCTTTGGGGAGTAGCATTTAACATAGAAGAGTTGGTTCTCCCACTCCTGTATCTTGTAAATAGGACGTGTGTTTAAGCTTTCTAGGAATGGATGAAGGAGATATAGCAGATTATCTAGTTGATCATTTATCCTCACAGGGGCGGGTAAGGCATGAAGAATTTCAGCACTCAAAGAAGGGAATTTGGCTTTCCTAGCAATAACTTCTAAGTAACTTAAGTGAGTGTATAAGTAAGGAGTCAACTGAATCAGAGCGATATTTAAGTGCTCCAAGAATCGCGAAAGAAAATCAGGGAAAGGCAGGTACCCTAAGTGCCAGATATGGATTGGAGTGAAAGCAAAGAACCCCTCTGAAAGGTTGTCTATCCTGCTAGAAGAACCGACAGGCATGACTTCTATGTTCTTAATCCCAAATTCCAGGAGAATGGTTGTAACAGCCCGCACCTCACTTAACGCGGATATTGTCCCCAACTTAGTCACCTCCGCCTCATGGGCCAAGCCAAGGTGTGGGGTTTTGTTCCTCAAAAGGCCTCGACGTTGTTATGAGGTGAAGGCTTTGGTATATAAGCATCCACTTTATAGTATTATCCACGACGTGGGACTATTATTCCCATTTTGAAGGGGTGTTACAATCTCCCCCCCCTTTGGAGCCCAACGCCCTCGTTGGCTCATGAACACAACACCACCTAGGCGTTGTGGCTGTAACACGTACATGCCACAATTCCGGCTGGGTATGGCTTTGATACCATTGTAACAGCCCGCACCTCACTTAACGCAGATATTGTCCCCAACTTAGTCACCTCCGCCTCATGGGCCAAGCCAAGGTGTGGGGTTTTGTTCCTCAAAAGACCTCGACGTTGTTATGAGGTGAAGGCTTTGGTATATAAGCACCCACTTTATAGTATTATCCACGATGTGGGACTATTATTCCCATTTCGAAGGGGTGTTACAATGGTGTCCACTTCTTCCTGAGTGGTAATGTATGATTGGTTGAGATGGAGATCTCCTTTCTTAGTAGAAGGAGATGGCTTAGAACTCTTGATTAATTTCTTACTTTCCATTTTACATACCAGTTGATATTACACAAAGTCAGGGAAGTACTACACATTTTGCAAAATTTAAAATGTTTAGAAGTGCAAAATAGATAATTAAATGCCTAAACAAAGGGTAGTTAATCGGTTAAGAATTGCCTAAGCCATAATGTTAAACCCTGAAAGTTCAAATTTAGCCATTGCATTTGTTACGAGTCAATAGCCATTGAGTAATCCATGTCAAATCTATGAAACACTTGAGTTCATAACCAATTGAAGGTATGTAAACAATTGTTAAATACAAGACGGGAAAGTAAGTTTCTAGTTAGTCAAAAGAAACTTGATTGAAATATCACCCTAATAGCATCTTAAATAGCATGATGTCAAATTCAAGGGACGTCGCATTAATAGCCAATATTGAAAACCATAATATAATGTCGTGACAATGACCTAACATCGGATTGAGAGATGGTGGAGATTAATGAATTATGACAGAGCGGTTTATATACTCTAACTGCTTGTTAAACTCATAATGATATCAAGTATATAAACAATTTATAAGTCTGCTATATGATAACTGCATAACAAATTAATGATGTCATAGAAGATTAAAACAAGAATATTGAATTGTCGACACTTTAAGTAGTAATTGAAAAAGGGATGACAACTCATTATAGAGTCATCGAATCTATGCGGTGACCTTTTAAAATGCATGTCAAATTGCTGGATGGTTATCACACTCCTAATAGGGTGCCGGCATCATATGGATTTTAGACTTTAATAGTTTTTAAGCTTTGGACTAATCATCGAAATAACAAAGAAAGAAGTCTTATTCATGTCAAACATCAGGATGAATATGTAAACTTGTGAGGAAATAACTTCGAAATCTAATGAGTTAGTAAATCCTATAATAGATTTCGGGTCCTTCATAAACAACCATTTCGTAATCAAGTCAAAAGCTCTTGTACCGCATATCCTTAATTAATCAATTAAATCTCCAGCGTTATAATAATTCAAAGCTAATCTCACCCTTAAGCATAACAAATCTAAAATTTAACCTAAAGTTTCAAGATCGATAGTTGAGATTTCAAACGTCGATTTGAAATTAAAACCCCCCGACTAAAACCCTGATTTTGATTTAAATGTAAAATTGCTTAATCTAATTTGTCGACTTAATTAACTAAAATAAAATCATACCTTGATTTAAGCTTAAATGATGAAGGATTGAAGATTCCTGAATGAAATAAGAGATTTACAAATTTTATTTGGAGTTTTGAGTTGCAGGTAAAAGAGAAAATGATGAAGAAGGACTAGTATTTACACAAATAAAGAAAAGACACAAGAGCCACTGATCTAAACTCAAATAAATGGCCCAGATTCGGGAGGCAGCAAAAACAAATATTGTAACGACCCAGTATTTTGGACCATTCGCATCCGCACATGTCGGACTTGAATATTCAAATACTGAATTGTTAATTTAAATTTGGAAAAACTGAACATATACAGTAAATAAATAATCACAGACACAGAGTAATAAATGCAGCGGAATAAAAGAGATAGTAGTTCATGAAGCTACTATATAAATGTATAAGTTACATCAGAGTTAAACCAGATACAACGGAAGAGTAATACGATACATCGGATACAAATCAGAATACATCACTGGAATCATCGAATACTGAAAGCAGAATAGATGGCTGGATCTTCAAGCAAAGCTCTAACTCCAAAGGTGAGTCTCGAATACTGGAACACTCGGTCTGACCCGAGCGTAAAGCAAAACACAAAACACTCGAGTCAGGATTAACATTCTTATATCAATAAATCTAACTCAAGTGAAATAGCAATTGAAATACAAGTAACTCAAAGGATGTTTGGAATAACCATCCTTTAAGGATCCGTTAAACTATCTACTATGTAGTAGTGTACGATAAGTAGATAATGCCTATCAGTAATATAAGATATCAAAATAGTGTTAAGGCGTTACCATTATCCCCCTTAACACATTTTATACAAGCGTTATAGTCTATAAAGCACTGTAAACTCCACCGTAAACTAGTGGGATATCAGGGAGTACTCCATAGGTATAACGCAAAACAAATCGTAGTGGTCGCGTATATAGGGATCCAAGTATGACAAGGCACATGAGGCAATACCCAAGGTAGTGAAACTACCGTTTGCCTAATCCGGACTGGTGAGAACGCATCGCCGCAGCGATCGCAACACCGCGAAACAACACTCCCAAAATCAAGGGTGCACCAATCGACAACAAGTAATGAGTAGTTTTCGAAGAAGTGTGTTCGCTCGAGGTAGCTAGCCCTCATTGGGCCCGGCACGGCTCTTGTTTTAGTCATTTCCAATTTGACACAAGTGTCAAGGCTATCCATTATCGTTCTCTTTCTTCAGTCATAACGTACATCATTCCAAACACTTCATTCTGGATCACACTCCGCGTATAGTTATTAAAGTGGTTTTCGGTTTAGACAGTGAGTATGTCCCTAACCGATTCCGGTCTCTTTAATAACTTTCGTAATTATTACACCGATTGGTCGTTTATTTATTTCAAAACCAAATCAAATTCAAATTCAAATAGAATTTGTAAACCAACATTTCATTTGTCTTTCTAAACCAATTTCCAAAATTTACATTTCAAAACATCCAAATTACCATTTCAAAATCTTATAATTCAATTTCAATTTCTTTTTAAAACAATTCAAGTATTGATTCAAGTTCGGATACAAGTTTCATTTCGAAATCATTTAAATTTATTTAATTTAACATTCAGATCAATTTAACTTCATTTATCGATTTCATTCAATATTCGTTAAGTAAATTTGTCATTCAAACAATTTCTATTTAATTTCCAATTCATTAAATCAATTACTTAAGTTCAACTCCATTATATCAAACTTACAAATTGAATTAAATTAAATTCGTCAAATCAAGTTCTTTAAATTACAAGTCTTACATTAATTTCAAAAATATCACATTTTCATTTCTTGTTAAAGAAATTCCATTTCACTTATTCATTTACTCAGTTACACATTTCAAAACTCAATTAATAAAGAAACTAAATTTCACTTATTCAAGAAGTTCAATTCCACTTATTAAAGAATTCAATTTACTTAATTATTAAATAATTCAATCTTATTTAATTATTAAATAATTCGATCTTGTTTAATTATAAAATAATTTCAAACTTAATTATTAAATAATTTCAAACTTAATTATTAATAATTCCAAATTTTAAAACAACGTTCTTTCATCAACTACTATGTTAATATTCTGATTCAGATTATTAAATATTAACCTTCCCTTTCATTAAAATTCAAATTCCAACTTCGTTTCAAAACCACATTATTTATTCAAATAAAATCTTCATTTTTTTAAAATCAAATTATTGACCAATCGGTTTTTATTTAATTCTCTATCCTAGGTCAAAGTTTTAATTTTGGGTATTTATCATTTCAACCCGATTCCATTTCAATTCAAAAATCAAAGCATAACAAAGGGAACTTGCAGTGTGATAACTGGGATGGTGTCAAAGTAAATAAACAAGCAATAACAACAATCAATAACAATCCAATAGTTAATTCAAATAATCCCGAAATAATCGTATTAATTCACATTGTTGTTTGTGCAAATTAATATAATTATTTCTAGAATCTACACTATCATTTCATGTAGATTAAAGATTATTACACTCATTATTCTATGCAATTCTACACTTGACATCAATTATTCAATTTCATACTTCATCAATTAATACAATCATAAATTCAAATGGTTCAAGGGTAATTAACAATTTTTCTACGTGTCAATTAATTTTAACATTTAAAGGGGCCATATTATACAAATTTGTCTAATTAAATTCAACATATATATCAATTTCAAGTCGCTAACAATCCTACGCCAAATTCAATTTCATATTTTTATCACTTCCTACATTAACAATTTTAACGTCCAATATCAATATCAAACAATCAATCATCTATCAACCAAACTTGATTATCATTGTATAATAACAGATAGTGGTGTCAGCTGTCACGGGTAAACTGATATAGGTAATAACAGTGGAAATAACTAACAGCATCATATTTCAATCGTCGTTTCAATTGAAATCAAATTTAATAAATAAAAGAACATTAATCGTGAGTGATTGCTCACCTTTCGAGGCTAGAGAGGTTCAACAAATGAAATGGGTTACGAATCCAAAGCAGAGCAAGATTTAACGCGAATTCGATGGAGAAAACAGGCACAACGGACCAAAGCTGATAATGGGACATCGATGAGAACGATCCAAATTAGTTTTTTTATATAAACTAAAATATACATTATTATTGTAATATCTATTTATTTCAATATTTCACTTCAAAGCAAATATTAAAATAATATAACTTTCAAATCATTATTAAAGCAAATCTATATATATTATCACAAAATCAACATATAGGCACCCTATAAGCAACAAATTTGCAGATTATATCTATGAATATGTGTAGGTATAAATTAAACTATGATCACTATATATACATGCGGCAAAAAGACAGACTGGAGCTTAACATAAACAACCTATGCAGACACAGTTTACAAAGTAGACAACTTTTAAAACAAAATGACTGGTATAAAATCAACTCATATATATTTTTTCATATATAACTAACATATTTTATACTTCAAAAAAACTGACAAGCTATAAATAAACTAATGTACACATGTACTCACAAATTACATATGCATTACATATGCAACTATACCTATACCGCATAAGCCCATATAAGCCCACAGACCGAATGTATGAAATATGTAAATGCAGACTTATATATTGAAATATGTACAAACCCTTTTACTTTGTACTGTAAAACAATGTTCCTTTTATAAAATGATCTAATGTTCAACTTTATATTATGTATTAACAAAACATTATATGTATATGAATTACTTTATATATATTAACACCTTTCAAAAAAAATTTTTACAAAAGCAACGAAACAACATGCACTTACTTGCCCAAATTAAATACAATACTAACGGATGTATGTTTATATGAAATTATATATGCAACTATAAAGCTTTATATATACTTACTATTAATATAAAAGAAGAGACTGCTGCTTATAGAGGAGAGAGACAACACACTTATACAACAGCAAACTATGTTTTTCTAGTAACCAAAATATATGAAAAATACTGTCGCCAATACATACAATGTACCAATATAAAGTTATCCTTTATATAAAACAACAGCTTTACACACTATTTACTTGTACATACAACAGTAATATATGTATATAAACTTAACATATATATTTTAAACTGGTATAAAACAAGTTATATATCTGAACATGTATGCGTATAATATATAACCAAATAGATTATAACTTAGATAAACAATATATCAACTTACAAATAGAAGGGGTGGAGGTTGCTACGTCAGCTTGGGTCGAAGCTACAGGAAAAAGAGGGGAGATGCGGAAGAGAGGTGGCGCCCGCTGCATGGTCAGTGGAGATGCGGTTACAAAGGAGGGGAGGCTGACGCGAGCTAAAGGTGGAGGTCAGGAAGGCACTCGGCTGGAGGGGTTGTGTCGGGCTGACGGCGTGGCCGGAGGTGGCTGCTGGAGGAGGTCGGCGCACGCTGCGGGAAGGAGGCGGATGAGGGGCTGTGGAGTGGGTTCGGGCAAGGATGTGTTGCAGCCAGAGGGGGAGAACGTGGGCGTAGGTCAAAGGTCAGGCGGAAGGCTCGAAGTGGTCGCGTTCACAAGAACATGGGTTGGAGGAGAAGACGCTCGGTGATGGTAATCATGATGAGTAGGTCTAAGTCAAACTAAAAGCTTACAGGAAAGCATTCTCCACTATAAACTATATAATATATAACTTTATAAAATAAAAGTTTTTTTTTTCTTCTCAAAAGCACCAATGTCAGAGAGAAAACGTAGAGGAAAAGAGAATGGGTAGTTTGGTAGAGAGAGAGGGTAAATAGGAAAAGTATATGTCAGAACTTTATAAATTATACTATACTTTATTCTCAGCAAAGCAAGAACAGAAAGGTGAGGGAAGAGAAAATGGACCGTAGAAAATGAATCAACATCTGATATATTGAGATAGTGGAATGGTAAAAGTCAAACACTAAATTCGAAAATTATTAATGGCAATAAGCTATCGAAATCATACGTTGGATAACGAATGGTCACACGGAAATCAAAAGGTGTACCGTTACGGTTAACCGTTTCGTGCGTTCACCGCGTACTGGACACTGAAGCATACAAATGAATATACTACGGAGATCAGCATGACGAGACGAACAAAATGGTATACGAATATCAGTGGTACAATTGAATTTATAAAATTCGAATTTTTTACTGGCGGAAAATGCAAGAAAAACGTAGAAAAATAAGATCGACGGAGCCAAAGAAGTCCGAATTTGGAAAAACGCAAAATGACGTTTGCTCAGAAGATGGTTTAGAATTTTTCTATGTAAAAATATTTAGGTTCTGAAAACATTTTATTTTCATCGCTTTTTAACCGATTAAATTAAAGTAAATTTACGCGCGAAATAAACTTTCATATTTTCGGACGAAAATTTACCAGTTGCTATGTTTAACTAGACGCATTCCAAATGTCAAATTTATATTTCAAAATTTTATCGTTTAAAATTTCACAAAATTTCAACTAATAACGTTATTAAAACTGTTAAAATTTATGGGTCGTTACACTCTCCCCCACTCAAAACTTTTCGTCCCCGAAAAGGAAGGAAGTAGGAGAATAAAAACAACTAAAAGAAAATAGACTTGAATTACATAATAAACAATTAATTTAAACCATATAAATTGAAATCAATTAATATTCAACAATTGATTTTAAATTCAAGGAATTTCATTAACTTGGTTTATTTTCAATTTGTCATTGTTTGTTACAAAATTAATTTCAAACAACCATTTTCTTTTATTAATCCCTTTATTATTCTACTAACTTATTATTTTATCTCTATTAATCATTTTATAATTAACTTTAAGTGCATAACCTTAATTATAAGAACTCAAATTTATCTATAAAGACAAATTATATTGTATATTATCCAATTTTCTTAAATTAACAATTTCAAAGATCATAAATTTGAATAGTCATTTATTATAGTCATATTTTATTTGACAAATTTAATTCTTCTTTATTCCAATTATTATTAAATTTATTCTACTTAATGTATCTTATCACATATTTAGTATATTTACACTTATTATAACTACTCAAATTTTATTAAAAAAAATCCTTTAATATCATATTCTACTATATTATATTCAATTACATAGTTAACTTCTGAAAATTGAGGTAAGTTGTATATAGAATGCAATTGAGTATTATACAAATAAAAAAAATTCAATTCAGTTATTTCAAGTTAGGTATATAAAAAAATTTGGCTTCATTTATAATTGAAAATCATCCTTTAATAAATTTAAGAATTAATTTCCGATTAGCTTCAAACAACTTAGAGATGAAATAAATATATATATATATATATTCGTAATATATCAAATAAAATTTAAAATCTTCAATATATATTATAAATCGAGTCATGTTTAGAAATTTAATTCAATTTTTTTTTCAAACAAAAGTGTAGCAGGGCTACATAATAGTCTCTCCACTTTGAAACTCGAAAATGAATGTCGATGATGCGGCCGTCATCACCAAAATTATTTTCCAGCGACAAAGAGAAGAGCACTGATTTAAACATTTAAAATTTCTTTGAAATGGTTTCTATTCGAAAATATTTTATATAACATACGTTTTAAAACCATAGTTCGAAATTATCGGAAATTAAATTCTCAAATTCTAAATTAAAAATCCATTTCAAATCAAATTATAACCAAGTTTATAAATTCATTTATTTATTATTTCTGACAACAAATTCATTATCAATTTAATTTCAGAAAAATTTATACTTATATATAAGATAATCATACAAATCTACTTTACTTACCAAATTTGAAACAATATTGTGTTAGTTTGCTCTGTTAAAGTGTTTTGGAAATCCTATCGATAGCGTTGATCAGACGAATCGATTGAAAACCCAAATCAACATCAACAACTCAAACAACACAATATATAAAACATTTTAACATAAATTTACAAATTCACTTCCTCGCTCGATGATACAAGAATAGATTTCAAAGCAAAGATAGAGATTCAAATTTGATGGACTCAAATCAAAGAGAATTTTGATTCGAAGATAAGTTCGAAACAAAAATATGATGATTAAATAACAAAGTAGGAAGATTTATAAGTTTATATAAATCGCGGGCAACCTTAACCAGGTCGACCGTGACTTCAAGAATAAGATCGATGTAGAATTCCGAGGTAAATCGACATTCGATCTCAAGAAATAGAATTCAGGTATAGCAGGAAATAGATAGCATCGTAACCGAGGATACAGAAATCTCCGGTAAATCAATGCTTATTGTAAAGAAGTTTCACCCCTTTAAAAATCATTCGAAATTTGGCGAGATCACCGATTCATTGTAAGGGTCATTCGAAATGGAGTAATGGGATGCTCCAGAATTGAAAGAAGACGAATAGTGAGGGGCACGAATGAATTTTTGGAATCGCGGGGAATGTTCCAAAATTCAAAGGAATCGAATCAGAAGGAACAGATTGAAACTCGAATGAGAGTGATTCTGTAAATACATTTACCCTATATGTTAAGTTTTTCCTAGAGCTACCAAAGCTCTGATACCAACTTGTAACGACCCAGTATTTTGGACCATTCGCATCCGCACATGTCGGACTTGAATAATTCAAATACTGAATTGTTAATTTAAATTTGGCAAAACTGAACATATACAGTAAATAAATAATCACAGACACAGAGTAATAAATGCAGCGGAATAAAAGAGATAGTAGTTCATGAAGCTACTATATAAATGTATAAGTTACATCAGAGTTAAACCAGATACAACGGAAGAGTAATACGATACATCAGATACAAATCAGAATACATCACTGGAATCATCGAATACTGAAAGCAGAATAGATGGCCGGATCTTCAAGCAAAGCTCTAACTCCAAAGGTGAGTCTCGAATACTGGAACACTCAGTCTGACCCGAGCGTAAAGCAAAACACAAAACACTCGAGTCAGGATTAACATTCTTATATCAATAAATCTAACTCAAGTGAAATAGCAATTGAAATACAAGTAACTCAAAGGATGTTTGGAATAACCATCCTTTAAGGATCCGTTAAACTATCTACTATGTAGTAGTGTACGATAAGTAGATAATGCCTATCAGTAATATAAGATATCAAAATAGTGTTAAGGCGTTACCATTATCCCCCTTAACACATTTTATACAAGCGTTATAGTCTATAAAGCACTGTAAACTCCACCGTAAACTAGTGGGATATCAGGGAGTACTCCATAGGTATAACGCAAAACAAATCGTAGTGGTCGCGTATATAGGGATCCAAGTATGACAAGGCACATGAGGCAATACCCAAGGTAGTGAAACTACCGTTTGCCTAATCCGGACTGGTGAGAACGCATCGCCGCAGTGATCGCAACACCGCGAAACAACACTCCCAAAATCAAGGGTGCACCAATCGACAACAAGTAATGAGTAGTTTTCGAAGAAGTGTGTTCGCTCGAGGTAGCTAGCCCTCATTGGGCCCGGCACGGCTCTTGTTTTAGTCATTTCCAATTTGACACAAGTGTCAAGGCTATCCATTATCGTTCTCTTTCTTCAGTCATCACGTACATCATTCCAACCACTTCATTCTGGATCACACTCCGCGTATAGTTATTAAAGTGGTTTTCGGTTTAGACAGTGAGTATGTCCCTAACCAATTCCGGTCTCTTTAATAACTTTCGTAATTATTACACCGATTGGTCGTTTATTTATTTCAAAACCAAATCAAATTCAAATTCAAATAGAATTTATAAACCAACATTTCATTTGTCTTTCTAAACCAATTTCCAAAATTTACATTTCAAAACATCCAAATTACCATTTCAAAATCTTATAATTCAATTTCAATTTCTTTTTAAAACAATTCAAGTATTGATTCAAGTTCGGATACAAGTTTCATTTCGAAATCATTTAAATTTATTTAATTTAACATTCAGATCAATTTAACTTCATTTATCGATTTCATTCAATATTCGTTAAGTAAATTTGTCATTCAAACAATTTCTATTTAATTTCCAATTCATTAAATCAATTACTTAAGTTCAACTCCATTATATCAAACTTACAAATTGAATTAAATTAAATTCGTCAAATCAAGTTCTTTAAATTACAAGTCTTACATTAATTTCAAAAATATCACATTTTCATTTCTTGTTAAAGAAATTCCATTTCACTTATTCATTTACTCAGTTACACATTTCAAAACTCAATTAATAAAGAAACTAAATTTCACTTATTCAAGAAGTTCAATTCCACTTATTAAAGAATTCAATTTACTTAATTATTAAATAATTCAATCTTATTTAATTATTAAATAATTCGATCTTGTTTAATTATAAAATAATTTCAAACTTAATTATTAAATAATTTCAAACTTAATTATTAATAATTCCAAATTTTAAAACAACGTTCTTTCATCAACTACTATGTTAATATTCTGATTCAGATTATTAAATATTAACCTTCCCTTTCATTAAAATTCAAATTCCAACTTCGTTTCAAAACCACATTATTTATTCAAATAAAATCTTCATTTTTTTAAAATCAAATTATTGACCAATCGGTTTTTATTTAATTCTCTATCCTAGGTCAAAGTTTTAATTTTGGGTATTTATCATTTCAACCCGATTCCATTTCAATTCAAAAATCAAAGCATAACAAAGGGAACTTGCAGTGTGATAACTGGGATGGTGTCAAAGTAAATAAACAAGCAATAACAACAATCAATAACAATCCAATAGTTAATTCAAATAATCCCGAAATAATCGTATTAATTCACATTGTTGTTTGTGCAAATTAATATAATTATTTCTAGAATCTACACTATAATTTCATGTAGATTAAAGATTATTACACTCATTATTCTATGCAATTCTACACTTGACATCAATTATTCAATTTCATACTTCATCAATTAATACAATCATAAATTCAAATGGTTCAAGGGTAATTAACAATTTTTCTACGTGTCAATTAATTTTAACATTTAAAGGGGTCATATTATACAAATTTGTCTAATTAAATTCAACATATATATCAATTTCAAGTCGCTAACAATCCTACGCCAAATTCAATTTCATATTTTTATCACTTCCTACATTAACAATTTTAACGTCCAATATCAATATCAAACAATCAATCATCTATCAACCAAACTTGATTATCATTGTATAATAACAGATAGTGGTGTCAGCTGTCACGGGTAAACTGATATAGGTAATAACAGTGTAAATAACTAACAGCATCATATTTCAATCGTCGTTTCAATTGAAATCAAATTTAATAAATAAAAGAACATTAATCGTGAGTGATTGCTCACCTTTCGAGGCTAGAGAGGTTCAACAAATGAAATGGGTTACGAATCCAAAGCAGAGCAAGATTTAACGCGAATTCGATGGAGAAAACAGGCACGACGGACCAAAGCTGATAATGGGACATCGATGAGAACGATCCAAATTAGTTTTTTTTATATAAACTAAAATATACATTATTATTTTAATACCTATTTATTTCAATATTTCACTTCAAAGCAAATATTAAAATAATATAACTTTCAAATCATTATTAAAGCAAATCTATATATATTATCACAAAATCAACATATAGGCACCCTATAAGCAACAAATTTGCAGATTATATCTATGAATATGTGTAGGTATAAATTAAACTATGATCACTATATATACATGCGGCAAAAAGACAGACTGGAGCTTAACATAAACAACCTATGCAGACACAGTTTACAAAGTAGACAACTTTTAAAACAAAATGACTGGTATAAAATCAACTCATATATATTTTTTCATATATAACTAACATATTTTATACTTCAAAAAAACTGACAAGCTATAAATAAACTAATGTACACATGTACTCACAAATTACATATGCATTACATATGCAACTATACCTATACCGCATAAGCCCACATAAGCCCACAGACCGAATGTATGAAATATGTAAATGCAGACTTATATATTGAAATATGTACAAACCCTTTTACTTTGTACTGTAAAACAATGTTCCTTTTATAAAATGATCTAATGTTCAACTTTATATTATGTATTAACAAAACATTATATGTATATGAATTACTTTATATATATTAACACCTTTCAAAAAATTTTTTTACAAAAGCAACGAAACAACATGCACTTACTTGCCCAAATTAAATACAATACTAACGGATGTATGTTTATATGAAATTATATATGCAACTATAAAGCTTTATATATACTTACTATTAATATAAAAGAAGAGACTGCTGCTTATAGAGGAGAGAGACAACACACTTATACAACAGCAAACTATGTTTTTCTAGTAACCAAAATATATGAAAAATACTGTCGCCAATACATACAATGTACCAATATAAAGTTATCCTTTATATAAAACAACAGCTTTACACACTATTTACTTGTACATACAACAGTAATATATGTATATAAACTTAACATATATATTTTAAACTGGTATAAAACAAGTTACATATCTGAACATGTATGCGTATAATATATATAACCAAATAGATTATAACTTAGATAAACAGTATATCAACTTACAAATAGAAGGGGTGGAGGTTGCTACGTCAGCTTGGGTCGAAGCTACAGGAAAAAGAGGGGAGATGCGGAAGAGAGGTGGCGCCCGCTGCATGGTCAGTGGGGATGCGGTTACAAAGGAGGGGAGGCTGACGCGAGCTAAAGGTGGAGGTCAGGAAGGCACTCGGCTGGAGGGGTTGTGTCGGGCTGACGGCGTGGCCGGAGGTGGCTGCTGGAGGAGGTCGGCGCACACTGCGGGAAGGAGGCGGATGAGGGGCTGTGGAGTGGGTTCGGGCAAGGATGTGTTGCAGCCAGAGGGGGAGAACGTGGGCGTAGGTCAAAGGTCAGGCGGAAGGCTCGAAGTGGTCGCGTTCACAAGAACATGGGTTGGAGGAGAAGACGCTCGGTGATGGTAATCATGATGAGTAGGTCTAAGTCAAACTAAAAGCTTACAGGAAAGCATTCTCCACTATAAACTATATAATATATAACTTTATAAAATAAAAGTTTTTTTTTCTTCTCAAAAGCACCAATGTCAGAGAGAAAACGTAGAGGAAAAGAGAATGGGTAGTTTGGTAGAGAGAGAGGGTAAATAGGAAAAGTATATGTCAGAACTTTATAAATTATACTATACTTTATTCTCAGCAAAGCAAGAACAGAAAGGTGAGGGAAGAGAAAATGGACCGTAGAAAATGAATCAACATCTGATATATTGAGATAGTGGAATGGTAAAAGTCAAACACTTAATTCGAAAATTATTAATGGCAATAAGCTATCAAAATCATACGTTGGATAACGAATGGTCACACGGAAATCAAAAGGTGTACCGTTACGGTTAACCGTTTCGTGCGTTCACCGCGTACTGGACACTGAAGCACACAAATGAATATACTACGGAGATCAGCATGACGAGATGAACAAAATGGTATACGAATATCAGTGGTACAATTGAATTTATAAAATTCGAATTTTTTACTGGCGGAAAATGCAAGAAAAACGTAGAAAAATAAGATCGACGGAGCCAAAGAAGTCCGAATTTGGAAAAACGCAAAATGATGTTTGCTCAGAAGATGGTTTAGAATTTTTCTATGTAAAAATATTTAGGTTCTGAAAACATTTTATTTTCATCGCTTTTTAACCGATTAAATTAAAGTAAATTTACGCGCGAAATAAACTTTCATATTTTCGGACGAAAATTTACCAGTTGCTATGTTTAACTAGACGCATTCCAAATGTCAAATTTATATTTCAAAATTTTATCGTTTAAAATTTCACAAAATTTCAACTAATAACGTTATTAAAACTGTTAAAATTTACGGGTCGTTACACTCTCCCCCACTCAAAACTTTTCGTCCCCGAAAAGGAAGGAAGTAGGAGAATAAAAACAACTAAAAGAAAATAGACTTGAATTACATAATAAACAATTAATTTAAACCATATAAATTTAAATCAATTAATATTCAACAATTGATTTTAAATTCAAGGAATTTCATTAACTTGGTTTATTTTCAATTTGTCATTGTTTGTTACAAAATTAATTTCAAACAACCATTTTCTTTTATTAATCCCTTTATTATTCTACTAACTTATTATTTTATCTCTATTAATCATTTTATAATTAACTTCAAGTGCATAACCTTAATTATAAGCACTCAAATTTATCTATAAAGACAAATTATATTGTATATTATTCAATTTTCTTAAATTAACAATTTCAAAGATCATAAATTTGAATAGTCATTTATTATAGTCATATTTTATTTGACAAATTTAATTCTTCTTTATTCCAATTATTATTAAATTTATTCTACTTAATATATCTTATCACATATTTAGTATATTTACACTTATTATAACTACTCAAATTTTACTAAAAAAAAATCCTTTAATATCATATTCTACTATATTATATTCAATTACATAGTTAACTTCTGAAAATTGAGGTAAGTTGTATATAGAATGCAATTGAGTATTATACAAATAAAAAAAATTCAATTCAGTTATTTCAAGTTAGGTATATAAAAAAATTTGGCTTCATTTATAATTGAAAATCATCCTTTAATAAATTTAAGAATTAATTTCCGATTAGCTTCAAACAACTTAGAGATGAAATAAATATATATATATATATATATATATTCGTAATATATCAAATAAAATTTAAAATCTTCAATATATATTATAAATCGAGTCATGTTTAGAAATTTAATTCAATTTTTTTTTTCAAACAAAAGTGTAGCAGGGCTACATAATAGTCTCTCCACTTTGAAACTCGAAAATGAATGTCGATGATGCGGCCGTCATCACCGAAATTATTTTCCAGCGACAAAGAGAAGAGCACTGATTTAAACATTTAAAATTTCTTTGAAATGGTTTCTATTCGAAAATATTTTATATAACATACGTTTTAAAACCATAGTTCGAAATTATCGGAAATTAAATTCTCAAATTCTAAATTAAAAATCCATTTCAAATCAAATTATAACCAAGTTTATAAATTCATTTATTTATTATTTCTGACAACAAATTCATTATCAATTTAATTTCAGAAAAATTTATACTTATATATAAGATAATCATACAAATCTGCTTTACTTACCAAATTTGAAACAATATTGTGTTAGTTTGCTCTGTTAAAGTGTTTTGGAAATCCTATCGATAGCGTTGATCAGACGAATCGATTGAAAACCCAAATCAACATCAACAACTCAAACAACACAATATATAAAACATTTTAACATAAATTTACAAATTCACTTCCTCGCTCGACGATACAAGAATAGATTTCAAAGCAAAGATAGAGATTCAAATTTGATGGACTCAAATCAAAGAGAATTTTGATTCGAAGATAAGTTCGAAACAAAAATATGATGATTAAATAACAAAGTAGGAAGATTTATAAGTTTATATAAATCGCGGGCAACCTTAACCAGGTCGACCGTGACTTCAAGAATAAGATCGATGTAGAATTCCGAGGTAAATCGACATTCGATCTCAAGAAATAGAATTCAGGTATAGCAGGAAATAGATAGCATCGTAACCGAGGATACAGAAATCTCCGGTAAATCAATGCTTATTGTAAAGAAGTTTCACCCCTTTAAAAATCATTCGAAATTTGGCGAGATCACCGATTCATTATAAGGGTCATTCGAAATTGAGTAATGGGATGCTCCAGAATTGAAAGAAGACGAATAGTGAGGGGCACGAATGAATTTTTGGAATCGCGGGGAATGTTCCAAAATTCAAAGGAATCGAATCAGAAGGAAGAGATTGAAACTCGAATGAGAGTGATTCTGTAAATACATTTACCCTATATGTTAAGTTTTTCCTAGAGCTACCAAAGCTCTGATACCAACTTGTAACGACCCAGTATTTTGGACCATTCGCATCCGCACATGTCGGACTTGAATAATTCAAATACTAAATTGTTAATTTAAATTTGGCAAAACTGAACATATACAGTAAATAAATAATCACAGACACAGAGTAATAAATGCAGCGGAATAAAAGAGATAGTAGTTCATGAAGCTACTATATAAATGTATAAGTTACATCAGAGTTAAACCAGATACAACGGAAGAGTAATACGATACATCAGATACAAATCAGAATACATCACTGGAATCATCGAATACTGAAAGCAGAATAGATGGCTGGATCTTCAAGCAAAGCTCTAACTCCAAAGGTGAGTCTCGAATACTGGAACACTCAGTCTGACCCGAGCGTAAAGCAAAACACAAAACACTCGAGTCAGGATTAACATTCTTATATCAATAAATCTAACTCAAGTGAAATAGCAATTGAAATACAAGTAACTCAAAGGATGTTTGGAATAACCATCCTTTAAGGATCCGTTAAACTATCTACTATGTAGTAGTGTACGATAAGTAGATAATGCCTATCAGTAATATAAGATATCAAAATAGTGTTAAGGCGTTACCATTATCCCCCTTAACACATTTTATACAAGCGTTATAGTCTATAAAGCACTGTAAACTCCACCGTAAACTAGTGGGATATCAGGGAGTACTCCATAGGTATAACGCAAAACAAATCGTAGTGGTCGCGTATATAGGGATCCAAGTATGACAAGGCACATGAGGCAATACCCAAGGTAGTGAAACTACCGTTTGCCTAATCCGGACTGGTGAGAACGCATCGCCGCAGCGATCGCAACACCGCGAAACAACACTCCCAAAATCAAGGGTGCACCAATCGACAACAAGTAATGAGTAGTTTTCGAAGAAGTGTGTTCGCTCGAGGTAGCTAGCCCCCATTTGGCCCGGCATGGCTCCTGTTTTAGTCATTTCCAATTTGACACAAGTGTCAAGGCTATCCATTATCGTTCTCTTTCTTCAGTCATCACGTACATCATTCCAACCACTTCATTCTGGATCACACTCCGCGTATAGTTATTAAAGTGGTTTTTGGTTTAGACAATGAGTATGTCCCTAACCGATTCCTGTCTCTTTAATAACTTTCGTAATTATTACACCGATTGGTCGTTTATTTATTTCAAAACCAAATCAAATTCAATTTCAAATAGAATTTGTAAACCAACATTTCATTTGTCTTTCTAAACCAATTTCCAAAATTACCATTTCAAAACATCCAAATTACCATTTCAAAATCTTATAATTCAATTTCAATTTCTTTTTAAAACAATTCAAGTATTGATTCAAGTTCGGATACAAGTTTCATTTCGAAATCATTTAAATTTATTTAATTTAACATTCAGATCAATTTAACTTCATTTATCGATTTCATTCAATATTCGTTAAGTAAATTTGTCATTCAAACAATTTCTATTTAATTTCCAATTCATTAAATCAATTACTTAAGTTCAACTCCATTATATCAAACTTACAAATTGAATTAAATTAAATTCGTCAAATCAAGTTCTTTAAATTACAAGTCTTACATTAATTTCAAAAATATCACATTTTCATTTCTTGTTAAAGAAATTCCATTTCACTTATTCATTTACTCAGTTACACATTTCAAAACTCAATTAATAAAGAAACTAAATTTCACTTATTCAAGAAGTTCAATTCCACTTATTAAAGAATTCAATTTACTTAATTATTAAATAATTCAATCTTATTTAATTATTAAATAATTTGATTTTGTTCTATTATAAAATAATTTCAAACTTAATTATTAAATAATTTCAAACTTAATTATTAATAATTCCAAATTTTAAAACAACGTTCTTTCATCAACTACTATGTTAATATTCTGATTCAGATTATTAAATATTAACCTTCCCTTTCATTAAAATTCAAATTCCAACTTCGTTTCACAACCACATTATTTATTCAAATAAAATCTTCATTTTTTTAAAATCAAATTATTGACCAATCGGTTTTTATTTAATTCTCTATCCTAGGTCAAAGTTTTAATTTTGGGTATTTATCATTTCAACCCGATTCCATTTCAATTCAAAAATCAAAGCATAATAAAGGGAACTTGCAGTGTGATAACTGGGATGGTGTCAAAGTAAATAAACAAGCAATAACAACAATCAATAACAATTCAATAGTTAATTCAAATAATCCCGAAATAATCGTATTAATTCACATTGTTGTTTGTGCAAATTAATATAATTATTTCTAGAATCTACACTATCATTTCATGTAGATTAAAGATTATTACACTCATTATTCTATGCAATTCTACACTTGACATCAATTATTCAATTTCATACTTCATCAATTAATACAATCATAAATTCAAATGGTTCAAGGGTAATTAACAATTTTTCTACGTGTCAATTAATTTTAACATTTAAAGGGGTCATATTATACAAATTTATCCAATTAAATTCAACATATATATCAATTTCAAGTCGCTAACAATCCTACGCCAAATTCAATTTCATATTTTTATCACTTCCTACATTAACAATTTTAACGTCCAATATCAATATCAAACAATCAATCATCTATCAACCAAACTTGATTATCATTGTATAATAACAGATAGTGGTGTCAGCTGTCACGGGTAAACTGATATAGGTAATAACAGTGTAAATAACTAACAGCGTCATATTTCAATCGTCGTTTCAATTGAAATCAAATTTAATAAATAAAAGAACATTAATCGTGAGTGATTGCTCACCTTTCGAGGCTAGAGGTTCAACAAATGAAATGGGTTACGAATCCAAAGCAGAGCAAAATTTAACGCGAATTCGATGGAGAAAACAGGCACGACAGACCAAAGCTGATAATGGGACATCGATGAGAACGATCCAAATTAGTTTTTTTTTATATAAACTAAAATATACATTATTATTGTAATATCTATTTATTTCAATATTTCACTTCAAAGCAAATATTAAAATAATATAACTTTCAAATCATTATTAAAGCAAATCTATATATATTATCACAAAATCAACATATAGGCACCCTATAAGCAACAAATTTGCAGATTATATCTATGAATATGTGTAGGTATAAATTAAACTATGATCACTATATATACATGCGACAAAAAGATATACTAGAGCTCAACATAAACAACCTATGCAGACACAGTTTACAAAGTAGACAACTTTTAAAACAAAATGACTGGTATAAAATCAACTCATATATATTCTTTCATATATAACTAACATATTTTATACTTCAAAAAAACTGACAAGCTATAAATAAACTAATGTACACATGTACTCACAGATTACATATGCATTACATATACAACTATACCTATACCGCATAAGCCCACATAAGCCCACAGACCGAATGTATGAAATATGTAAATGCAGACTTATATATTGAAATATGTACAAACCCTTTTACTTTGTACTGTAAAACAACGTTCCTTTTATAAAATGATCTAATGTGCAACTTTATATTATGCATTAACAAAACATTATATGTATATGAATTACTTTATATATATATTAACACCTTTCAAAAAAAATTACAAAAGCAACAAAACAACATGCACTTACTTGCCCAAATTAAATACAATACTAACGGATGTATGTATATATGAAATTATATATGCAACTATAAAGCTTTATATATACTTACTATTAATATAACAGAAGAGACTGCTGCTTATAGAGGAGAGAGACAACACACTTATACAACAGCAAACTATGTTTTTCTAGTAACCAAAATATATGAAAAATACTGTCGCCAATACATACAATGCACCAATATAAAGTTATCCTTTATATAAAACAACAGCTTTACACACTATTTACTTGTACATACAACAGTAATATATGTATATAAACTTAACATATATATTTTAAACTGGTATAAAACAAGTTACATATCTGAACATGTATGCGTATAATATATATAACCAAATAGATTATAACTTAGATAAACAATATATCAACTTACAAATAGAAGGGGTGGAGGTTGCTACGTCAGCTTGGGTCGAAGCTACAGGAAAAAGAGGGGAGATGCGGAAGAGAGGTGGCGCCCGCTGCATGGTCAGTGGAGATGCGGTTACAAAGGAGGGGAGGCTGACGCGAGCTAAAGGTGGAGGTCAGGAAGGCACTCGGCTGGAGGGGTTGTGTCGGGCTGACGGCGTGGCCGGAGGTGGCTGCTGGAGGAGGTCGGCGCACGCTGCTGGAAGGAGGCGGATGAGGGGCTGTGGACTGGGTTCGGGCAAGGATGTGTTGCAGCCAGAGGGGGAGAACGTGGGCGTAGGTCAAAGGTCAGGCGGAAGGCTCGAAGTGGTCGCGTTCACAAGAACATGGGTTGGAGGAGAAGACGCTCGGTGATGGTAATCATGATGAGCAGGTCTAAGTCAAACTAAAAGCTTACATGAAAGCATTCTCCACTATAAACTATATAATATATAACTTTATAAAATAAAAGTTTTTTTTCTTCTCAAAAGCACCAATGTCAGAGAGAAAACGTAGAGGAAAAGAGAATGGGTAGTTTGGTAGAGAGAGAGGGTAAATAGGAAAAGTATATGTCAGAACTTTATAAATTATACTATACTTTATTCTCAGCAAAGCAAGAACAGAAAGGTGAGGGAAGAGAAAATGGACCGTAGAAAATGAATCAACATCTGATATATTGAGATAGTGGAATGGTAAAAGTCAAACGCTAAATTCGAAAATTATTAATGGCAATAAGCTATCGAAATCATATGTTGGATAACGAATGGTCACACGGAAATCAAAAGGTGCACCGTTACGGTTAACCGTTTCGTGCGTTCACCGCGTACCGGACACTGAAGCACACAAATGAATATACTACGGAGATCAGCACGACGAGACGAATAAAACGGTATACGGATATCAGTGGTACGATTGAATTTATAAAATTCGAATTTTCTACTGGCGGAAAATGCAAGAAAAACGTAGAAAAATAAGATCGACGGAGCCAAAGAAGTCCGAATTTGGAAAAACGCAAAATGACGTTTGCTCAGAAGATGGTTTAGAATTTTTCTATGTAAAAATATTTAGGTTCTGAAAATATTTTATTTTCATCGCTTTTTAACTGATTAAATTGAAGTAAATTTACTCGCGAAATAAACTTTCATATTTTCGGACGAAAATTTACCAGTTGCTATGTTTAACTAGACGCATTCCAAATATCAAATTTATATTTCAAAATTTTATCGTTTAAAATTTCATAAAATTTCAACTAATAACGTTATTAAAACTGTTAAAATTTACGGGTCGTTACAAATATCGAGGAATTGACTTGAAAAATCAATATTTTGTCTACGCTAGGGGGCAAATGTTACTACAAACCATAATTCTGAAGATATGAAAGCATGCCGTCAATAAGGATGTTAAAAAAAAGAGGCAAGAAAACATACAGGAGGAGATAGCCGATGTCGAAAGCATGGATATAGCATGTCGAAGTCCATAATGTCAGAGCTAAAGCAAAGGAATATACGACAAATGATGATGCATCTTGGGGCGCCCTAAAAGGATCCTAAAAGTTTACAGCTAGTGATAATGCTGCATGCCATCGATTCCGCACTTCACCAATGCAATAAAAGATGTCGCATCCCATCAAAATAGGGAATGGAAGCATATTGCAAATCACCAACATGCGTCATTTGTTATCAATGCCGCATCTTATCAATACCGCACCTTATCAATGCCACACCCTATCAATGTCGCGCCTCATTAATATCGCCTCTTATCAACGTTGCACCTCATCAAAAAAGAAAGACAGGTGTCGTAAATTATCAATGAAAAGAAGATGCTGCATGCCGACAAGATGATAAAGATAACAAATAGCTATAGTATAACTCTAATATCGTAGATCAACAGCGTTATGGAAGTGTTGTCACCTATTAAACAATATAAAAGGATATCATGTGTCGTCGACTCAGTAAGGATATCGTGTTTCATCAATACACGGGACGTTGCCATGTGCCAGCAATATGAAGGGATGTCGTAAATCATCAGCTATCACAAGGATGTCGAAGTCATTAATACTTAAAGGAATGTCGAAAGCCATTGAAGCAAGCAATGATGCCAAATGTCAGGCATCTCGAAGATGACACGTGGCAGCCATGCCGCCCATCTTCACCCCTATAAGTACGAACCAAAGGGCATTCAAAAGGAGGCAATTCGTTCTTTTCTCTCTGTCTTACATTTTTAAAGTTTATAACCCTAAATCAATTTAGGGATTTTTAGTGCCAATTATAATTTTACGACCTTTTTGCAAATAATGGCTTGTACAATTGCAATCACATATAATATTCAATAAAGAGACTTGACTTATGACTTATGTTGAACTCTCATATATGCAGCATGGTACCTGAACTTGTATCTCATACTAGACTTATATGTATACAACATGATATGCCTCACATGCGACAAGTTCATCTCGCATGCTTCTAGTGGACTTACATGGGGTTGACAAAACCTATCATTAACCAAGACTCCACTTAATTGCATACTTTGGGGTTAACATGAAATCTTGTTAATAACATACAACTCCTAACCTATGGTTCTTTGTCCTAATTCTGCCTTTACCTTGAGGAAAGATCAACAAATAAAGTAGGATTATTCACTCAGACCTACCATTTCACGACGACCTAAGTATAATGCACATATCTTGAGGAAAGCTCAACAACTATGTGCATCTATCTTACCTTGTTTATTCAATATATTAATAGTACTACACATAACATCCCTAGCTCAACAACTAAAGAGCATGCAAGTAATCTATTAATATATAAATGATGGAAGACAACTTTATATTAAAGATTCATAATCTTCAATGTATTATATCAAGTGATATCGACTAATGGAATAATGTATTTCTTATGAAATACCCTCGTGATTCAAGTGTCGGACACATCAGAAATCATGGTATACGTACAATAAGTATGTATTTATCCATTAAGTCTATTTAGGTTTCTTTGATGTTCCACCTTTAGTTTATACATTCATATTATACAACTTTTATTATTATATAATTTTTATATTTAGCTAACTTATATAATAGTCTTATGTGTAATAATATATTAATTAAATTAACCTTTATTTTATTTGATTAATTAACCTTTAATTTATTTTATTTAATTAACTAATTTTTAATTAAATTATATTAATTTTGAAATCCATTTATATACATACATGTATATTTAAGTTAAATTAGCATTTTAAAACAACATAACATATATCATAATATACAATACATGTATATATATTTATTAGTTACTTAACTTGTTTAGTTAATACATTTTATTAATCTTATTAATAAATTTTAAATTTTGAAATCAATTTATATTATCTTTCAATCATTTGAAAATTTCATTATATTATAACATTTATAATATGTATATATTATATTATAAATTTAACTTTTAAATTTAAAAATCTTATGTTTTCAATTTTCAAAAAAATTTAAAAATTTATATTATGACATTTATAGTATATTTTATTTTAAAATTAACTTTCAAATTTAAAAATTTTACTTTTAGTTTCAAAAAGCTTTTGAAAATTAGCCCAAGGCCTAGTTCAAATTTAGGCCTTTTGTACTAGGAACATCTTTTAGGCTATGAGTTTAATAGTTAACTCTGACATAACTAATTTAGACCGTATAGACATTGGGCTTTGATACCATTATTGGAACTGGGCTAACCTGTAGCAGAAGTTGTAGGTGAATTTCAAAAAATTACCCTTATTGGATCTTTATTGGGCCTATGAAGTCTAATATATTTTAAACATTTCTGAATTTTATTTAAATTTATAAATTATATAGTTTTATTTAATTTATATATTAATACAAATAAATATACACATATGTATCGTATACATATATGTGTGTATATGCACGTGTAAAATGATAACCCGTACAAGGAATAACATGACTGTATATAGATGTTGGGATTTACATCGCAATGAACATGTTAGCTCATCCGATATGTATTGTATGTTATCCAAATATATATGTATATATAAGTTTTTTATCTATATAAATATTATAAATCTATTTATATATAAATGTATAAGTGAATTTTATTTAAATATTTTACGAGGATGAAAATATTTGAACACTTATATATATAACATATATATATATAAAATATTATTAATTTATATACACCCACACACATGATTATGCATTACTTGATAAATATTAAAACAATATTTATATAAATAATATATAAAAGGATTTTTCTTTTTTTTAATATATATATAAACATATCTAATTATATATATATTTATGTATGTATTGATTAATAAAATAAAATAAATTAATTTTTTTATTTCCTAATTGTATACACAACATACCAAAATTTTATTATATTGAAATATATATTATTTAGTTAGTCGAAATAAAATAAAATATTAATAAAAATATTTTCAAAACATATATTTTTAAAATTTAAATTTTTAGAAAACCTAGCAGGCTATTTTTAGGTTTGAAAAACATTTCTATGATTTTTCTGAGCCAATTTTTTTAATAAGTAATTAATTTTGGCTATATATTATAATGATTTTCTAAAAATAAGAAAATTGATTATTGAATTCTTAATTTTTGGCCAAGTGATTATTTCATGGTAAGATAATTTTTAAATTTAATTTTTGAAACAAATTTTATTTTATATAAACTATTTAAATAATATATTAAATTAAATAGTATTAAATAACAGTAAATAATTATTTAAAAATACTTTACCATTACCGAAAATTATATTTATAATAAATATACATGTATAAAATATCTTATCAATTATTAGCATGATATGATGATACAAATAAATACAAATCATATAATTATAATTAAATGACATTTATAATACATATATACACACACACACAAAATAATAATTTTATATATAAAGTATTTTGCTATGCATATCTGATTTATATGTGAATTTATTTTAAAGATATACATATAACTAATCTAGTTTATAACGTCATCAACACATATAAGAACCGTCACCTAACTAACAATATTATAACACACACACACATACACATATATATAATAATATTCTAAGATTAGTAAAGATGTACCTAAAACTAATGACCTAAAGCATACGTAGTAATGATGAACTCTCTCTCCGTTGAAAGCTTTTCGATCCATAGACTGCTAATCTTTGAACCGTTGACCTTTGATTGTGACGCCCCACCTCTATACTCACACTAGCCAAGGACACTACGGGGTAATGTCGTCGACTAGCATGAAGAATAAGGCTATTGAGGAGCGACCATCTGTGTAATTAGTTTGTGTGAGTATAGAGGTGGGGCATCATAGCTTGGTATCGGATTGACTATTAGATGATACTTATTTGAATTGATTTGAGTTGGATTTGCTTAAGCTCCTAGAGGATGTGATCGGCCAGCAATAGAAGGGATAGTGGCAGCTAAAAATTCTTTAAACAATTAGGGTTAGAGGACTTTTTATAGTGGATGAAAGAGAGAAAGATATGGATCATATCCCATACCAATTCTCGCTAAATCTAAGCCATCCATTTACAACCCCTCCAGCATACTTTTAGACACCCCCTATAGCCTTTATAATAGCTGAAATATCTCCATATCATCACGGGCTAACATCCATTTAAGCCCAAATAAATATTATTAATTAAATCTAATTTAATTGCTAATCGATATCACATATCGATCAATATATTTATAACTGTTATAAATATATTTAATAATATTTATTCATTTTATAATTAATATTTCATAAATATTAATTAATTTATAATAATTTAAGCTAACTAAATCGTTTGGTCAAAAGAGAATTTATCATTCCGCTTGTGTGACTCGTTAGGTGTAAATTTGGTCAGCGATTAATATCGAACTATTCATATGCACTTAGCAGGTGGTGTGATATTTTAGCCAAATTTATCGCTTACTTGGTTTCGGTAGTATCCAATTTTACTTTATTAAGTGTTACCCGATTGTGACATTTATTTACACTATTTCTCTTTGTCAAAATTATATCACTTTGGACTTATGGAATTTGGTAATGGTCAAAGTATCATTCGTATTCAACTGTATAGTCCAGACATAAAATACTTGGTTCAATAAAAACAATTATTATTAACCGAACTGCTCTAGCCAGAGACTTTTGACTTTGAGTTGAATTGAGTTGATCGTGATATTAACCCCATATAACCGAGGAGGCGAATCCTCTATTGAATAGTGCTTCACTTCTAATACTTCCACTCGACCCAACTATAATCACTCAATGGATGACACATCAAGATTTAATTATAATCAAAGCGGAGGTTTCATATTGAAGATCCATAATATTCTCAAGTCGAGAGAACTATGTAAATTAGTCACATCAACATTTTTTGTTTGACCATAGCTGTACTAACCAACAAAATCAAGTTAGTCATTCCAACCAATTAGTCATATTAGGGATAAATAATTAACCCTACAACCAATTAGTACGGTGTCTACGCTAGATTGTTGGGTAATCAAGTACCTTATCCTATTTAGCTACCAGGCTGGCTCGAATAGTTAGATGAGCCAAATGATACATGTTGTGCAGTCTCGAATTGTTTAAGACAATATGAGTATACATGCGTGTATAATTTTTTTTTGAAATTAATAACATTTAACTAAAATTTATTAAATAAATAAATAAATAAAAAGTTAATTAATAAATTAAAGTGCACATATATGATATATGTATGTTACTATAAAGGTTATAGTATATATATATTCGATATAATATGTTGTAATTGAATAATACAATAATTAGTTAAAGTGTTAATTAATCAAATAAGATTTAACTAATGTAATATACATAAAACTATTATATAATTAAATTAAATTATAAAAGTAATATAATAAAACTTATATAATATATATGTAGAATAAAAGGTAGAATGATAAGAAACCCTAAATAGACTTAAGGGATAAATACATACGTATGGTACGTATACCGTGATTTCTAATGTGTCCGACACTAGAATCAAGAGGGTATCTCATAAGAAATACATTATTGCATAAGTTGGTATCACTCGATTAAATATATTAAAGGTTATGAATCTTTAGTATAGAGTTGCCTTTTACCATTTATATATTAACAAATTACGTGCATACTCTCTAGTTGTTGAGCAAACTCAAGCGTGAGATGTTATGTGTAGTATTATAAGACTAAATGATGTATGATAACTATATGTATTTGCTGAGTAAACTCAAGGTACATATAATATACTCAGGCCGTCGTGAAATGGTAGGTGCGAATGAACAATCTCCTTCGATTTATTGAGCAAACTCAAAGTCGATATGAGATTAGGAAAAGGGACTGCTGGTTAGGAGTTGTATATGATACAACCGATAAGGAGTTATCCATGATTTGTGGGATTATGACCTGTTGAGCAAACTCAAGGTTAGAATCCCAAGACAAACAAGTCTTAACACCCACCAGTGAAGTCGAAATACTTGTATTATTCGTCGGTTTGGATAAACATAAAAGACCAGTGGGAGCTTTATTAGAAAAATGAAATGGTAACGTTTAACCTTACTAATATTGTAAGAACATCTGCTATATGATACTATAATAATTTACAATGATAAATTTGTGCAACTAATATAATTGATAAAATGTTTATCAATTAAAATATACAAATGAACTAAATTAATATTGACAAATAGAAATATAAAATATACTTACCAATAAATTGTTGCATGTTTACCTATGTAAGCGCCTAATTATACGACCGCTAAATATGTTTGTAACTTGGTCACTTAATTGTTTACTTGACCGAGACTATGTATTATCTTTAATGAGTTTTGAACTTTAAAACAATACAAAAATATGGATAATTGATCCATCCACGATCACATGTAAATGTTTATGGTGAACTGTCATAATCTATAATGTAAGAAACCTCGATGAAGTTAGTTCATTAAAATAAGCAAATAAACTATAGTGTGAGATCATGTATTCAAAATGATTGATTACAACAATGATCCTGTCATGTTAAATATAACGCTGGACCAAAGGCTACAAGATAGATCTAAGAATTTGATCACTCAGTTTGATCTGTTTACGCAAAGTGCAATTTATTTGAAATCCTTAAGAGTTAAGGATGACCAAATGCACTTTCGTAAAGAGTTTGTCATGATATTATAGTGAGGATTTCCTAATGGTTCGACTGTTTAGAAAGGAAATCAAATGTATAAGCGTGCATGTATCATAAGGCATAATTGGGATGAAGAGAGTGAATGATCACTTTTTCTTCATAAAGAAACATCGAAAATGAGAATTGTAAAATAATAATAGACACTTAACATTAGAATGAAAAATATGATTTCTGTACCAAAATATATTTTCACATAGAAAGTTTTTTTATGATAATTATTTCTTTAAGTTTAAGATATTTGATCCTAAGACTCTCGACTGTAACCAGTTACAGTAAATGAAACAGATAGCCTATATTAAGCGGTAGAATGGAGCTTCGTATTTCATACGCTATTGTATTAATGGCAAAAATAGTAGGAACATGTCATATAACACTTATTGATCACACCAAGTTACAAAAATTATTTTCGTAAAATGTACTAAACATTATTTATGAAATAATAATTGTTTTTCAGTATTGACTGAAAAATAGACAGTTTTATTTCACTATAAATATTATGAATATTCACTATAAGATAAAACTTTTGTGATGCACTGGAAAATACAGAAGTATCCAAATTTATTTACAATTATTTTTAAATTATAGACTAAGCCATAATTCGAGAAATAATTCTTTGAATATACGATTATGAATTATATGGTAAGTGAGTTACATCTCAAATAATTAAGGGCAATGCACCCATTTAGTGGGAGTGACATAGGAGTTGATGATCTCTTCGAAGTGATTCATATAGATGTATGCGATTGTAGTTCTGATAATACCAAAATGTTTCCACAACTTCGTTATATTCACGGATAAGTTATCATAAACATGAACATGTGTATTTGATACGCACGTGGTATGTTTATGATAAGCTCATAGAATATAAAACAGAAGTAAATAATTTGACTTGATCGAATGGGTGGGTATATTGGAAAGAAAGATTCAATCTCAAAAGTTACTCCTTTCTATGATACATAATGATGTATCGATAAGGAGTAATCAAACTTTATTTGACCGAGTACGGTTAATTGTGAGTGAAGTTGGATTAACTACTTTCTATAAGGTCATGTACTTAATAGTAGTACACAGTGTTAAAATTAATTTCATGTAAATAATACTTTACAAAATCATATAAGGTAAAGGTTTATAAGAAACCCCAACATATCTTAGGCCAAGAGTTGGTAGGTTTTACGAGTCGAAAGACCACACGTAATAATTGTACGTGAGGGATCTTGTATGAATCGCCCTAAAAAGGAGTCTGGGAATGACTGTCATTGAATGAACAATTTATGTTTTGAACAAGGGTTTTGTAAACTAAAACCAAACAAGTTTTATATATAAGGCAATTCATAAAGTGTTTGTAAATAACTATTTCATTGCATTGAGAAACAACTCTTGTTTCAAGAAATACCAACTTCGTAGCTAAGAAATTTCTTTGAAAAATTATTGATACTAAAATGGATTTGGATATGATCCAAAGATAAAACCGAGTACTTCAGATGAAATGAAATTAACCAAACCTAAACAAACACATCGCATTAGAGTGTCTAATAAGTATTCTCACATATTGAAGAGAAACTATGAGTTTCTTATCAATGTCGATTATAGAGAATCTTCGGTTATCAATTAAGCCATTGGGAGTATTGACTCTGCGACATGGTATGATGCACAAATCGGAAAAGGATTTCAAGTACTATCAAAATATGATTTTGATAGTTTTGCTTGAAGGGATATGATTCATCTGCCGTGAATGTGTCTTTAAGAGCAAAACTAATGCAGTTGGAATATAAACAGCAACATTAATAAGAATAACAACATAAATTTCAATTGTTGAAATTGGAATAATAGATTCGTTATTCAATAGGCTCAAGTTAATTTAGATTTACTCACAAAATTATCGCTTGATGTGACTTTATGTTTGGTACGTATGTGTTGCAATGAAAATACTAAATAACGTAAAATGAACTGTTTGCACATAACAACTAAAGTGTCTTGAAGTAAGTGAGAGCGATATTGAGTTTGTGGGTTTTAGGATATGATCCAAGAAATGGTATGAAAGTATCATTTTACAAGCATTAGAATTAAATAAATAATTTGATGGAAATATCGAATACTTTGATTATCAGTCAAAATACAGAGAAAGCGTGTGTCCATAAGAAAGTAGCACTAAAAGGCACGTAGATATTTCTAGATTATAAGTAAACAATAGAATGCTGTTTGTTGACGGTGTACTTATGTTAAAATCAGTAATAGTTTGGTTGTTTAATACTCGATATTGGATTTATAAATTATATATTTAAAGCACACTGGGAATGTCCCAAAAGATATGCAAAGACACCATTTTAAATGTTTAATATGGAACATGTAAGATAGATTCCTTATGTGTAGACAATATGAATTATCATACATGTTGAATTATTTATAATATCATAATTTGCTTATATATTCGATGCATGAATCAAATATCAAATCTGAATTAAGATCACTAAACAATAGTTTAGAGCGTTTTTGAGTATTTACAAAATACTAGATAATTGTTTACGGAAATAGCAAACTTCTTAGGAAGGAGTAATCAGATTCAACCTTCATGAGCGATATTGAGTATAATATGTCAATATTAAATTCATGCTCAAATCTTAATTAAGAAACTTTAAGTTGGAAATGTTCCAAACGAAAGGTTATGGCTAATTCAACGAAAGACTAGGTACATTGCCTTGAGTAGTGCCACGATAAAAATAACGTATATAAATATAAATGCATAAATTTATAATTGAGCTAGGGGCGATTCCAGGTATTAAGAAAGCTACATCGTTGTTATTTGATAAAAATGTAATAATAATAGCTTACTAGAAGTTGGGAAGCATACTCCAATGGTTCCATATGATAAAGGTAATTTATCAACATTAGGGAGAGTTGAGGGACATAGTAGTTAATTAAACCAATATAGCAGATCCATTCACGAAGGGCATAACTCGATCGGTTCTTAGACTAATTAAAGGGATGGAATAGAGATTTCATGATTGCCCCCAAATGTAAGTGGAAGATTGATAGAGTTGGGTGTATGCCCTGGGGGCAATCATGTAATTATATATATGTATGTATGTATAACTTGATAACCAATCTAGTTCGAAACTAAAGGTGTTTTCTTTCTATTATATGCTTGATATAATATGTTATATTAATTATCTAATTTAATTTAAAACATATTTAATAGAAAATCCATAAATTGTATGTTTTTTGGTAGTAGTTACAATGTGTTGTAACCATGAACGATTTATCACAATAAAATACATACTATTTTAAATATTCCTAGTCAACATGTATCGAGACCAAACATCGATGCATCAATTGAGACCGGGGTACGCAACGCTCTTTAATTTTGAGCAGTATATTGCTTATGACTGTTGGGGGGCACCAAGGATTTACGTATTGATAGTTATTGGATAACCGTGAAATGACTTACTTGACAATTTTCTGTTGGTTAATATAACTAAGGTCAAACATAAAATTTTGATATGACAAAATTACACACTTCTCTTAACTTGAGAATACTATCGATCTTCAATGTGGAAGTTCTGCTTTGATTATAGTTAAACCGTGACACGATGTCCATTGAATGACTATAATTTGGTCGAATGGAAGTATTGGAAGTGAAATACTATTCAAGAGAGGATTCGTCTCCTCGGTTGTATGAGGTTAGTACCACGGTCAACTGAAGTTAACTCAAAGTTAAAGTCTCTACCTATAGCATTTCGGTTAACAACAGTTGTTATCATTGATCCAAAGACTTCGTATTTGGATATGAATGATATTGGAATTTTGACCACTACCAAATTCCATAATTCCAAAGCGATATAGTTTCGATGGCCGATGGTCAACAATTCAAAGCTAGCACCTTCAGGATTGGAATAGGATTCAAAGGAATTTGTATCTCTGTTTCGATGTGTGTTCAATAAGCCTTGGTGAAGGCATGTCTATGATTTACAAATATAAATTAATATCATATGATGTTTAGATCGATATGCAACGAATCTAGTATATCGATGCTCTGTCACATATTGGATGGTTGAATATATGTTGATGCATATATATATATATATGATTATATATTAAAAAATTGTATGCTTGCTGGTATTAAAGCTCATGGCCAAACAATAAAAAAACATTTTTTTATTAAATAATATTATATATAATTTAGTTAATTAACTAATTATATCGTAAAGATTAAAATCATATAATAAGCAATTTATAATTTATAAAATTTTATTTTTATATAATAATATTTCGGCAGCATGAAAAACTTTATTCTAAAATATATTGTTATTCATTATATATTTAAATATTAATATAACTGTTTATTTAACTGAAAATTGATTATATAAATAAATAACACACGCACGCACGCACACATGCAATATAATATGAAATGAAGTATACAATTTTATATAGCAATATTACGTAATTTTTCGGATTTCGAAAATGATTTTTTAATAATTTTAATTATTTTAATCGGTTTGTAAATTAACTTTGTAATTATTTATTTAAAATTAGTTTTAAATTGTATTAAAAAAATTAAATTTTTTTGATGCCGTGAGCTTCGGTGTGCATGCACTAATTTTATTTAAAATATATTATACATTTAAATAAAAAAAATGATTTTATTCAAAATGAATTTAGAAATGTTCCAACTGAATTAGACTTTATGTCTAATAAAGATCCAAAAATGGTGTTTCTTTTTTTGAAATTCACAAATTTCTTCGGTTGTGGACTTGCCGAATTCCAACAAAAATGTAGTTTAGACACTTCAGATTTACAATATTCTTAGTTCAAAAGACTACATTTTGCACATCATCACATGAGATCTTTTATTTAACTTTATAAATTTATCTATAGAAGGCTGTTGGTAAGTTGTTATGCAATTGTTTCAAAAAAAACGCACGTATGTAATCTAGTCAAGAGTAATTCATCGTCCATCGTATGTACAACTTTATGTACACTGATCTCAATCGATATATCGTTTTCGATACATTTGGATTAGAAACATCCAACAACAAGTATCTATTGATACGAATCAAACCCATGGTTACAAACACATCCGTAACCACCTTTGATTGAACACTTTTTTCAAAGTTAAGGACTACAAGTTAACGTTGTAAGATCTTTAAACAACGGCTCTAGAGGTCTTAGGTCCGATCTCCAAGACGTAAAAATAATTGTTTTGCTTGAATAAAGCATCAATTTTATATTATAAAAAAAAACATAAAGATTTTCTATTTGCATGCATTTTACATAATTTAAACATTACTTATATCTTGATATAACAACATATACAATAAAAAAGAAAACTAAAATCTAACTTTATTTCGTAAAATAAAACCAAAAGCAACATTAGGATGAATTTAGACAAATTTAATATTTTTTCGTAAAAGTTCTAAAATTTGAAAGTTTAATAACATTAAGAAAGAAAAATGCTTATTTAGGATAAATAGTAAAAAATATGTAACATCTACTTATCTCAGAATTTGGATATTTTTCCATAAATTGCAGGTGTGATATTTTTTCCCCCTTCTCAATAATACATTTTTATTCATAAAATAAAATTGCAGTTTTTAGTTTCGATGGAATGAGATTCCAAGAGTCCTTTGTTGAAATTGGTCACTTCATCAATCCGCGTAGTTTCATACCTACGAAGCACAACCTCACACAAATCTGTCCGTCTATTTACCCCCCCTTGCAAAACCAGCGTTAACGGATATCGATCGCTCAGCAATCCGAGAAAGCACGCAACAACCAATCACAATGCACCTTCCCGATCTATAAAACCTCCTCCCCTTCCTCTTTCTTAAGATCACCGCTTCCCAAAATCCCCAATTCTATTCGTCACGCATCTAAACCCTAATTTTTCGGTTTTAGAAATGGCACCCAAAGCCGAAAAGAAACCCGCGGAGAAAAAGCCTGCCGCTGAAGATACTACCGAGAAGAAGTCCACAGCTGCGGAGAAGACGCCTGCTGGCAAGAAACCCAGAGCCGAGAAGAAGCTTCCCGCCAAGGACTCTTCAGCTAGTGCCGACAAGAAGAAGAAGAGGAAGGCCAAGTCGATTGAGACTTACAAGATTTACATCTTCAAAGTGTTGAAGCAGGTCCATCCCGACATCGGGATCTCCAGCAAAGCCATGGGAATCATGAATTCCTTCATCAACGATATATTCGAGAAGCTTGCTCAGGAATCTTCTAAATTAGCGAGGTACAACAAAAAGCCGACAATAACCTCAAGGGAGATTCAGACTTCTGTTCGCCTTGTGCTTCCTGGTGAACTAGCCAAGCACGCTGTATCTGAGGGCACCAAGGCCGTCACCAAATTCACCAGCGGTTAATTAAGTTTTGAGTTTGCTGGGTAGCGCCTATTTACTTCAAACTTTACCCTTGATTTTCTGTTGATTTTGCTGCGACTGATCAGACATAGTTTGATATGTAAAGGTACTGCTTAATTTTCAATGGATGTTCAAGTTTAGTACTGTTAATGTGATTTATGTTGTAATTGTTTTTCTTTTCATTTTTTAGTTCTGTTTGCGAGCCTCTGTTAGCATTTACCTTTTTGCGAGCCTCTGAAGATTAGTAATTTTATTAACGGTTGCCAAATTGGAAACTTATGGTATGACATGCTTGAAATTTGTACCATTGATAAGTGAATTGGTATTTAAAACTAACTACAGCGATGCAGTTTGGATTAGTCCTATATTGTAAATAGGAATGAAGGTATAATTTTGAAAAATGTTTGTTCTTGCGAATAATTTTGAAAGAATGTTTGTACGCGAATAATTTTTAGAAGAATGTTTGTCCTTGTGGTTAAAATATTGAGACCGTGTTCTTGAGGCTGAAAATATACAAATTTTTGTCCTTTAAAGTAATTTTTGAGGTTAAAATTAGTTGGCTAACCTTCTTTGGTAAAGGGAAAATGTTTGTATGAAATTTGAAAAATTGAGAATTTTTGGTTTTGAAATTTTGAAAAATCAAAATTTTGAAAATTCATACATTTAAATTTTTTGAATTTGAACTTTAGAAGTGTGAATTAAGAAATTTGGATTTTTATTTTGAAACTATTAAATTGCAACAATTAGAAATTTTTTCTTTGAATTGGAACGTTTAAATTTTGATTTTGTGTCAGAAGGTTTGAACTTTTAATTTGAATATACACAAATCTAATGTAGAAAATTCGAATTCTAAAAGTTTGAATTTTGAACTTGATATATATATATATATGCCATAATGAGAATTTGAAAGGTTATGAAAAATGTCAAAACTTCTAGAAAATAAAATATGTTATTATTTAAACATATCAGACAGGTATGAGAAAAATTATTAGATATATTTTCAAAGAAAATAAAATAAAATGGTATCGAGGAGATTTAATGAGAAATTTAAAAATAATATTTACTAATTTTTGTGGTTTACTCTATTGATTTTGCAAGCTTAAAGCATATAAATCTTCTTAATCAGAAATAATAATTTATTTTATTTTGCAAAATGTAAATATTTTCTTTTCCTTTTAAGTATTTAGAATGGTGGAAGATGCGACTCTTTGATTTAATTATTCCTTAAGTATTTGGACTAGCATGTCCTTTAAGTATTCCTATTAACATAAGGATAAAACAATGACAAGTTATTCGTCACATATTGCTTCATAGATGCATTAATTAACGCAGGACACAACAATTCAAGAAAACAAAAGCTGATCCATGAATACTTTAGGAAAATTGCAAGTTTGAAATGCCTAGAACAGATGTATATACACTTAAAACTCAAAATATTAGTTAATGTATTGTGTAATTTTTATCCATCATCACATGATTCTAGGACGATATAGGGTAACAAAACAAAGTCCAACTTACCTCATCAAATATGTGTAGGAACTACAATGTCATAAAACTGCACTATAATAAGCATTAGTTGTAAACCATAATCATACGATATGTACGCTTCATATAATGCATGAATAACCACTTTTGTAGATTTCAAAATACTCCAAAAATAAATTACGGAATCTTTTGTCCAAAATAATAATCAACACCGAGCCGAATAGTTTGATACCAAATGCGAGCAATAATAATGTTTTCAAACATAATAGTGCGAGCAACATCAATATAATAACTTATGCACACATCAATTTGATTAATATCTTTGTAAAATTTTATTTTGTAAATGCACATCAATTTGATACAAACCTTTGTTGCCTTGACAATGCAGATTATATAAAATTATATCTTATTTCCTTGCATACTCGATCCTTATTTAAGTTCTGTTAAGTACTTGCTGACCTTCAATTTCTCAAAGATTGATTTGCAGAAAACAGTTGTCATCGTTTTTTGTTCCTTTTGTTCAGTTTATTTTTCTCTTAACCTTCATCCATGACACCTGTGTAGGAAGACATGCACATGATTTTGCAAAATTGAGAATTTATCTTTTAATTTCACTCACATTGTATTATAATTCTTGATTTGTCTCCCTTCTATAGTCGTATACCTTACATTCATTATATCTTGTAGCCTAAGAACCTGGAGATTACTCAAACATTCATTATATCTTTTAATTTCACTCACACTTTGGCCCGTGCAATGCACATGCATAAAAGGAATAGGTATTGAAAGATTTTGAAAGATTTTTTTTATCTTACGAAAGGACTGTGATGGAAGGACCCCTGTATGTGAAATGTTTTGTATCTAATTACTTGTTGCATAGAAACTGAAATGTTATTTAACATGTTTTGCATTAATCATTTGAAACAACTTATTTATTTTGAAATTGGTAATTTAGTTGTTAGCTGAATTATATTTCAGTCGTTATACAATATAGATTTTTGATAGCCATCTCTCGATATTTTATTTTCAATTTTAAAATAGGCGTGTAAAATTTATTGCCCAAAAAAGTGTGCGTATTCATTTTATTGTTAAATAAATGAACATAATATGAAACAGTCTATTTGATCCTGTTTGACCCATGACATTATTAAATCTAACCCAATTTTTATAAGATACATAAAAAGCTTTTTCTGTATTGTTCATTTCATAACTGTACGGTGTGCAAACGCATGACTGCGTGTGAATATGGAAACACCATCTCCCAAACATAATTGACATTCATTGTTACAGAATTATTTGAACTTTAGTCATGGTGAATGTTTATATCAAGTACTTGGACTTTTACAACTTTATTTCATATACACCACTCCATTGGTTAGTGTTTGTACCAAAAATAGGCACAACACTCTTCGGGAGTTGTTTGAAGAGATAAAATGAAGATTATAAATGTAAAACAGAGATTATCTAACAAAAACTCCAACAAATAGGAATATAAAGTGCACAGACAAGCAGTTTAGAGTGGTTCGGCGTATAGCCTACGTCCACTATGAAGTTTTGATGATTTTATTGATTCTCTTTCAATGATTACAAGCGTTTACAGCGATGAACAGCGGATTACAGTTTAGAATTCGAAATTGACAGCAAAAGTATGATGCAAATCTCAATCCGGCAGAGTCTGGACGCTTCAGAGACAAAGATCCTTTTTTCCGTTGATTCTGGGGCTCTATTTATAGGCGTAGGAGGCTTGGATTTCGCTCAAACTCCGGGAGACTTGGCCTGACACGTGAGGGGACCCATTCGACCACTTCCAGAGAGTTTCAAGCCAATCTGTGATCGATACGAAATCATTTCGTATCGATCAAGATTACTTCCGATTGAGCTCAAAATTGGTGGAGATGTTCCTTGTTATGTGTGCAACCTTCAGTTAAAATTTCATCGTGTTTGGATCAGTGGATTACGAGATATGGTCGATACGAACTGGAATTCCTCTTAGGCTGTCTGGTTCGTATCCATGATTTCGACTCCATCCGTTCGCCTCGCTGGCTGCACGTGCTCTTGAAGTGAGGTGGCGCGCGCGCTTCGTTTCGATCCGGTCTTTGTGCCGCATTGACTGTTTCGACTCCACATATCTCGCCTCGTTTTACTTTGATGGAAGACACGTCATCCCTGGTCAGTTGACTCGTGGGTACGAACAAGTCATTAGGCATGGATTCGAAGTGAGGTCCTCTGATGGATACGAAGCAAGCACCGAATGATGGATACGAAGCGAGCACCGAGTGATGGATACGAAGTAGACGCTGAACGATGGATACGAAGCAGACGTTGGCTGAAGGATACGAAGTCCTTCAATTGCTGGTATGTGTGAAGTCCATCGATACGAGCTCGATGGATACGAAGAAGGTCGAGCCGAACCTGGGTACCTCGATGGATCCGGAGCTGATCGGTACGAAGCTTGATGGATTCGAACTGGGGCTTCGGTGATGGATACGAAATTGCCCAGAGTGATGGATACGAAATCTGGGCTTCTTCCCTCCAATTTGACTCGATCATAACTTGAGCGTATGAGTCCGGATTGACTTGGAATTTGAGGTGCTGATCTCTATGGCCTCTCTTGTCATGTCCTATCAATTGTAGCCCACTCTGGGCTCGTACAAAATTCAGTGATATCCATGGCGTGCTATCCTTGTCCTCTAGTCGGCTTCTTGGTGTCCTGGCCTTGCCAAAAGGCGGGATAACATTTGCCCCCCAAAGTACGTCTTGTGAAAACATGACGTGCTTTGAAAAGTTGTATGTCTTCTTTGGATAATTTTGAAAGTCGTACCCCTTAGCCGTTCTTCTCGTATCGGTCCTCTTATGAATCGATGCTCAAAGTCGAAAAGCCCTCTTTCGTATCGATGTGGGTTGACTTGATGGATATGAAAACAATCATTCGTATCGATGGTCACAAATCGCGGTGAATTCTGGTTCGAATTGATGATATCTGGTGGATACGAAATGGATGTTCGCATCGATAGATACTGATGGATACGAAATTGACGCTCGTATTAACAGGTCTGCTCTGTTTCGAATCGATGGCTCAAAATTTGGATGTTTCGAAACGATGGTGTCTGGTGAACATTTCGCCTCGATGAATGCACAGCTTGATGGATGTGAGGAAAGCGCGTGCACCTACCCATCGTATTCACGTGGCCTCCCTATGCGCTTCGAACCGATAAAGGTTAGTGGGTTCGATACGAATGCTCGCATCGATGCGCTGCTTGACTGGTTGCGACCGGTCAGATTGACTGGGAGTCGAAACGACTCGGTTCCGTCCTAGGCTTCATATAAATATCTGGGACTTTGCCATTTCTCACTTTTTTACCTTTTACTTTTACTGTTGTCTTCTGCCTTCTCGTATCGATTCACAGACAAGCAGGAGAGAAGAATTACTCCAATCTTCGAATCGATCAAACATCATCTTATTATTTCCCCAAACTCCAATTCGATTCAGGTAAATAAGCAATCACGGCTAAATTTGAGCGACGAAGTTCAGATCTCAGATCCATCGTGCCTTTGCCGATTATCGATTTTGGTGGTGCCTAGGCCAGATCTGGACCAGAGCTTGGTCGAGGATGGCCATGGCCATGTTCGCTTCAATCGGAGAAGAAAGAGTTCTGGAGTGATTGTTTCACCATTAGTTCGTGTCGATCCGGGACAGGAGGATTCGACTCGATCCAGATTTCATGATTTCGCATCGATTGATGGGTTAAAGGGGATGCAGAGGTTCGCATCGATCTAAGGTGGTTGGGGCTTGTGTTGAACTGAGATGATCGATGTAAGCGCTTGGCCGGCGTGATCGATGCGAAAATCTACCTCTCTCGATCGATACGAAGACCAAGAGATCTCATTGGTCCCATATCGATAGCCCCAGATCGATGCGAAGTTATTGCACTTGGTTGTCTCACAGCCGTTAACCCTTGGCCGATGCGAAGTAAGCCTACCTGATCGATATGAAATCTCCTCCTCCGGTCGATACGAACTGACATCGATACGAAAGGTATCAGGTTGACCTGATTGATACGAAAGTATCGATTCAAACTGGATCGATACAAAAGACATCTCGCCTCCGAAATGAATTTGAACTTGAACTACGATCGATTCCATGCTGAAATTTGACGAACTTAGCGAACTTTTGCACGTTCTTATATTCGATTCCGACGAGCTTCTGCCTTGCATAATTGGACTTGATTACAGGATTGCATATTTGACTGACTTTCGAAGCTCGTCGATGGAACTGCCTTTTAACAGAAAAGTACAACGAACTCTTTAATCTTGAATCGATCGTTATCATCTGGATGGCGCAGTCATGACGGTCAGCGATGACGGTCATGTTTGTCTGACTTCCAGAATCTCGTCGCTTGCACATTTTCTTTAATTCTGCAGAATTTGCTCAAGTCACGCACAGCACTCGCACTACACAACACATTCATGCACTTTACACTGGGGAATGCACGGGCTTTTTGTCACCTAATGATGGTTTCTCGTGAGTTAGCTAGTGATGGAACCGTCAAGTTCGCAGCAGCAAGAAACTCAGAACCCTATCCTTCCCAGAATTGAGATTCCGGTCATCGAGACCGAAGCTATTGGCCCAGCTCCGGACGAGTTGCCCAACGCGTCCTTCATTAATAGTCCACCTGACTCCGTCTCATCCAACATCTCCGAAGACATGTTGGGGAGGATATGCTTAAGGCATGGTTTATCTTTGGATGAGGTATTGCTGCCTGGACCGGATGATAGGCCACATAATCCCCCGGAGGGGTATACTGCTTTTAATCGGCATGCGTGCGCAGCCGGCACACTTCCTCCATTCAACGACTATATAAGAGAAGTGTTGGCTTATCTGGACATCGCTCCGTCTCAATTGCATCCAAACGGATATGCCTCACTCAACAGCTTGTTCATTGTATTCATGGAGTACCTCCATCGTCCTCCCCGTATGACCGACATAAGATACTTGTTTAACTTCAAGAGTCGGACTGACAGCCCATCTTATACCTTCTTGGAGTCTGTAAGGAACTGCCAAGTTGTCGTGGGGTCGTGGACTAGGCTAAGCTATTTTAAGTCGGAGTGGTTCTATGTCCGATGTCCTCCGGGGTTTGCCAGAAGATGGTTATTCAGACGTGAGTATCGTCTTTTTTCCCAAGTAATTTACAGGGCAATTTTTGGAGTGAAATTAAACTTACGTCTTCTTCTCTTTTTCTTTCAGCTATCATCCAGCGGCCTGAGGGTGGCTACTATAAAGAAATAGTTCGGGTCCTCCAAGAGATTCCTAGCGAAGAAAGGAATATTGAACTGTTATTGACAGACCGGAATCTCAGAGTCCTTGGGCTGATCGGTCGGAGGCAGAGCATAAGACTCGACGGCGCATTAAAGACCATCTCCAGGAAAAGGGTCAAGCGGATGAAGCCCAGGGTCGTGATAATCGAGGAACCCGACTCTGATAAAACCCACACTGACGAAGAACCGTTGGTCGGACCTGCTAATGCAACCCCAGAGTCCGATGCTAAGAGGAAAGGCAAAGCTGTGGCTTCGAAACAGCCTAAGTCTGGGAGGCGGAAGTCTGTGGTTTTGCACCGTCCTTCGCCAGGGGTTAAGATTACGGAAGCAGCCTCCCTGCAAGCTGGAGACCAACCCGAAGAGCCTGCTGACCCTCCAATCCCTGACATTGAGCCGGAGCAACACGATGTTGGGTCGGGTGGACCGCAACATATTGTCGATGTTAGCGAGCCTGAGTTTGCCGATGCGACTGACACTTCTGGTTGGTCCGGGGGGTTACACATTCACACACTCCTCACGGCACAACACATTTTCCTAACCATAAACAACACATCGCAAACGGTTACTGATTCTTTGTGGTTTTCTTTTCAGGTACGATGTCTGGGAAAGGTTCCGTGCTTGGTAGTTTGCGTAAGCGCCGTTATCACGAGCCACGCAGGAGAGAGGGCGAGAGGGATTATGACACGGGACACTCTGGTCAGGAGAAGTCTGACAGAGATAGGGGACATGTTCGCCGATCCCGATCTCGCTCTCCTCCCCTCAGGACCTCTGCACCTCCTACGGTCGCAGTTACTCGTCCTCCCGAAACTTCACGGCCTAGGCCGCCTTCTCAAGCTTTGAGGTCCGATCCTCCGCGCAGGACTGAAATAGCCACCTCCTCGGCTACTGTACCGGTTCCGACCGAGGCGTCTAGCGAAGGAGCGCTTAAGCTGGCACAGATGAGGAAGGAATTTCCTGACATCTGTTTTGATGGATATGTCTTCCCCCCGCACCTGAAGAGAATCCCGCCAACCGCGGAAACCACTATCCACGATTACGTTGCGGACATCTTTTTCCAGTATAGGGAGTGGGGACGGGCCGCGAGGAAGGCATCTAAAGTGGCATTTGAGCGGGGCGTCACCATCGAGAAACTTGAGAAGGAGCTGGGTCGCAACGACCAAATCATAAAAGCGCTCAACTCAGAGGCTGAGTCTTCTCGTAAGTCTGAAATGGAGGCTTTAAAGAAAGTTGATGAAGTGACCGCTGCCATGGCCAGGATGAAACAAGAACATTACACCGCTATTGAGGACATGGGTCACAGGAACACTTCCATTACTGCCGAGAGGGATGCCGCTCTCAAGGAGCTTAATGAGCTGAAGTCAAAATTTTCAGAGATGGCTAAGGAAAAAGACGCAGCTAATGTCTCTGCGCAGGAAGCCTGTGACCAGGCAGTGACACTCCAAAAGGAGAAGGAAGCGGCTGTACAACAAGCCCGTGAGGCTGAGGCTGGAGTTGATGAGAAAGTACGGCAGGCGGAGGCCAGGATTGAGGCCGAGGTGGAGGAGCTACTCGTCACTTACAACGCCAATGTCCTAAGGCACCGAGATTTGACATGGCTTGACGATTACCCCACACATCTCTATAACGCCTGGAACCTACTGGTTGATGAGGAGAGATCTGGGCACCCTGATGAAGCCCCTGATGAGTTCGAGCTGGAGAACCGCATCCTTAATGATGACGAAAAGAAGGTTCTCCATGACTCCATGATTTCCCATGACAAGGTGAGGCTTGGTGCTCAGATCCAGGAAGTCGAAGAGAGCTCTGGTGCAGAACACCATGTTACGAGTTCTGAGATAGTCGTGTCATCTCAGTCTGAGCCAACTTCAATGATCTATTCCCAGCCTATCCCAGCGTATGACCCAGATCAACCGCACTTATCTCCTATTAAGGAACATCCTTCTGAAGTAGTTCAGACGACCTCGAGCCAAACCGAGGAAGGTACTTTGAACTAACTTCCAGTATATTTGGATTGAAGAACCCGTATTGAAATGTTGCTAATGACATGTCTTTTCCTTTGATCAGTGACAGGAGTTGCACCAGCCGCGCCTCTTACCACCCAAATATTAGGTCAAGCGCCAGGAGCCATCGTTTCTGAGGCGACCTCCGTCGCAGCAATGGCACCAGTTGGAGTGACGGAGGGGAGCTCTCTTTCTTTCGACGAGCAGATGATAAACGAGCTCCTTGGTCGTCAAAGTGATCCTTTTGCGGACTTGCCATTTGGCTTGGGTGGATTCACGGCTACTTCTGACACCTTGTCTCAGACTACTATGGCTCCTAGCGAGGCCAGAACACGGCGGGAAGCGGCGATGTTAGCCGAGATCAATGCCGAGATGGCGGCTGCGGCGCATGGCGGTGAAGTAGATGGCGGAGCGGCAGCACAGTGCCCCATTCCTCTTATGACTGTGTCTCCTGGGGGCACACTTACTGATACTGATGTACCAGCCCCTCCTCCGGCTGCGGAGTCTGTTCCTCCCACTCCTCCCGCGGGAAGCATCCCTATAGAGTCCAGCTCAGACGAGGACGTTGACATTATGCCTTCACCCGAAGGGAGCTTGCCTAGGGAGAAAGGCTCCAAGCGAAAGGGTGCTGGCGGCTCCAGTAGTTCCTCGAAGAAGAAGAAAAAGCTGAGGAAGCAGAAGGATTAGACATCCTTTTCATAGGCAGTTAGGGAATTTTGTTATTTTTTCTGTCTTTTCCCTTCTGTAGGCCGTGTTTAGATGCAGGTTCGGCCCCTGCTAGTAGGAACATTTTGGAAAGAACTTATGTATGAAGCATTGTTTTTGAGTTTAGTTGGAATAAAATTTTGTCTTTTAGCTTCAGCTTGCGTTCCTTTCTATGCTTGAATATTGCAGTGTTCGGACTTCGGTCCAGTGTATTTGCATTTTCTGATTGCTTCAAGAATAGCTCATTTTACTTGTTAAGTACGGAACTTTCGGACTCGAGTTGTGATAGGGGATCGCATCGGAGCTGAGCACCATATAGTTTCGGGCAATGACTAACATTCGCTTCTGCCCCCAGTTTCGGGGTCAAGTTGTGATGATCAGCTTGTGATGGCACCAAGCGAGGACCGAGTGGTCGAACTACGCTTGTTCTCTTATGAATCGTTCCATTCACACTCCGGGGATATGCGTCATCTCGTAAGCGGTTGTTCGCACTCTGGGAACATGGAGTTGACTGTTTATACTCCGCTTCGCACTCTGGGAATGCGGAGTGGAATGTTTATACTCCATTTCGCACTCCGGGAATATGGAGTTAGATGTTTATACTCCATTTCGCACTCTGGGAACATGGAGTTGACTGTTTATACTCCGCTTCGCACTCTGGGAATGCGGAGTGGAATGTTTATACTCCATTTCGCACTCCGGGAATATGGAGTTAAGTGTTTATACTCCGCTTCGCACTCTGGGAATACGGAGTTGGATGTTTATGCTCCATTTCGCACTCTGGGAGTATGGAGTTAGATGTTTATACTCCATCTCGCACTCTGGGAATATGGAGTGAAGTGTTTATACTCCGTATCGGAATGTTTATACTCCATTTCGCACTCCGGGAATATGGAGTTAAGTGTTTATACTCCGCTTCGCACTCTGGGAATACGGAGTTGGATGTTTATACTCCATTTCGCACTCTGGGAATATGGAGTTAGATGTTTATACTCCATCTCGCACTCTGGGAATATGGAGTTAAGTGTTTATACTCCGCTTCGCACTCTGGGAATACGGAGTTAAGTGTTTATACTCCGCTTCGCACTCTGGGAATACGGAGTTGGATGTTTATACTCCATTTCGCACTCTGGGAATATGGAGTTAGATGTTTATACTCCATCTCGCACTCTGGGAATATGGAGTTAGATGTTTATACTCCATCTCGCACTCTGGGAATATGGAGTTAACTGTAGGGTTGTCGTGTGTCAACCCTATTAATATCGGTGTCATGGCTTGTCCCCGAGCTCGGGTTTCACCTAGTGAGTGGCCGGTCGTATCACAGCCACTCTCCATTTGAATAAGTCCCATTGCGTGATGGGATTTAGCTCTTCGTGCATCGTGACGTTGTATATCGTACATAATGAATCACAGCTCTGGCTCGAAGAAGTGGCATTTTATTGCTGAAATAAGAAAATGCGGCAAAGTCAGTTGCCTTATTACAAAATTCAAATTTCGAAATGCAGAAACAAATTGCTAAACAGAATGAAATAAATAAATCCTGTCATATGTAGTAGCGGCGGAGACTTTCGCTGTTCCAAGCCCTCGGTAAATCGAGACCGTCAACAGTCGACAGCTTGAATGTACCATCTCCGAGCTTTCGTGTAATTACATACGGCCCTCCCCAGTTCGGTTTCATGTGTGAAGGAACTGGGTAAATTCTCTTGAGCACGAGGTCGCCAAGTTCAAAGGTTCGAGGTCGAACTCTGGTGTTGTATAATCGGGCGACCCGGCTTCGATGTGCGGCTGCTCTCAAATCAGCCTCCTCCCGTTTTTCATCCAATAGATCCAAAGATTCGGCTAGGAGTATAGCGTTTGTTTTTGGATCATAATAAGTCACGCGATGAGAGAGCACCTCTGTCTCGACCGGGATAACGGCCTCTGAGCCATAAGATAGGGAAAACGGAGTGTGTCCGGTCGCGGTTTTGTGGGTCGTTCGATAGGCCCATAATGCCATAGGAAGTTCATCGACCCACTTGCCCCCAGCCTTCTCTAATCGTTTCTTCAGGATCGATTTTATAACTTTGTTGACAGCTTCAACCTGCCCATTCGCTTGGGGGTGTGCGACAGCCGAGAACTTTTTGCGGATATGAAACCGTTGACAGAAATTCTTGAATTCCGCACTTTCGAATTGGGCTCCGTTATCAGTGATGATAGTATGCGGGAGTCCAAATCGACAGATGATGTTGCGAACCACGAAATTTATCACCTTCTTTGTCGTAATGGTTGCTAGGGCTTCGGCCTCAGCCCACTTTGTGAAGTAATCAACTGCGACGATGGCGTATTTCGCACCGCCTTTTGCTAAAGGTAAAGCGCCGATGATGTCAATGCCCCACATTGCGAATGGCCAGGGACTGACCATTTGGGTTATCTCAGTTGGCGGAGCTCTCGGAATTCGGGCATGTATTTGGCATTTATCGCATTTCCGGGCATAGTTTGCCGCATCTCGGTTCACCGTCGGCCAGTAGTACCCATATCGGAGTATCTTTTTAGCGAGAGCTTGCCCGCCGGTATGATCACCACACTCTCCTTCGTGCACGTCATGTAGCACTCGCTTGATTTCCTCGTGGGCGACACATCTGAGGAGAGGAACGGAATAACCCCTCCTGTACATGACTCCGTTTTGGATGACGAACCGCGAGGCTTTTCGCTGAATCTGTCTCTTCTCATTTCTAGGTTCAGGTAGCACCCCATTCTCAATGTAATTCCGATACGGAGTCATCCAGGACTCTCTACTGGGAGCGGTTTCAAATACAGAGTTCATTTCTATCCGATCGATGCTCGGAGTGGCCAAAGTTTCAACGGGGACAAGTCCCATTTGTTGCGCTTCGCCTGTGCTGGCTAACTTCGCCAGTGAATCGGCTTTCTGATTGCGTTCCCGAGGTACATAGTAGATGGCATAATAATCAAACTGGTTTAGGATTTCCTGAACTCGTGCCAAGTAAGCGGCCAGTCTTCGGTCTCTCGCCTGGTATTCTCCTCGCACCTGGCATACCACTAACTGCGAATCGCAATAAATTTCTACAGCGATAATTCTCAAATCTCTGGCAAGCCTTAGGCCGGTCAGGAGGGCTTCATATTCGGCTTCATTATTAGTTGCACGAAAGTCGAATTTAAGAGCGTAACATATGGATCGGCCCTCGGGAGTCTCAAGTACAACCCCAGCGCCCGAACACCGGTCATTTGACGCACCGTCAGTATACAGCTTCCAGATGTATTCGGGAGATTCACTGGTTTCGGGTAAGTCTTCCGGAACGGTGAATTCGGCTATGAAATCAGCTAGGACTTGTCCTTGAATGGCCCTCCGCGGAGCGTATGCGATATCAAATTGGCTTAGCTCAATGTTCCACTTGAGTAACCTACCGGACGTCTCAGGCCGCGTAAGGACCTGTCGTAACGGCTGGTCGGTGTACACAGTAAGCGGATGAGCTTGGAAGTAGGGACGGAGCTTCCTCGAGGCAATGACCAAACAATAAGCCAGTTTCTCCAGTCTTGGATAATTTCTTTCAGCTCCTGTTAGTCGCTTACTGACATAGTAGACCGGGTTTTGCACTTTGTCTTCTTCCCGGACCAGAGCAGCGCTGATCGCATGTTCTGATACTGCCAGGTAGAGATATAGTTGCTCGTGGTCAACCGGTTTTGACAAGATCGGAGGTGTGGAGAGATGTTGAACTAAAGATCGGAACGCGCCTTCACACTCCGTGGTCCATTCAAAGTTTCGTTTGCCCTTCCGAATCAGGTCGAAGAAAGGGATGCATTTGTCGGTGGACTTTGAAATGAATCTGCTCAATGCTGCGACCTTCCCGTTAAGACTCTGGACTTGCTTTATAGTTTTAGGGGTTTGCAAATTTCTAATAGCCCAGATCTTCTCAGGATTCGCCTCTATTCCTCGAGCGTTGACAATGAACCCAAGGAATTTTCCGGATGCAACGCCAAAGTGACATTTGAGTGGGTTGAGCTTCATTCCGTACTCCCGGAGGATGCTGAACATTGAATTCAAATCTCTGACGTGATCGGTGGAGAATCGGGACTTCACCAGCATGTCATCCACGTAAACCTCCATGGTCTTCCCAATCTGATCAGCGAACATTCGGTTGACTAAGCGTTGGTATGTTGCTCCAGCGTTCTTTAGACCAAACGGCATGACTTTGTAACAATAGAGTCCCAGGTCGGTCACGAAGCTGGTGTGTTCCTGATCAGGCAGATGCATGGGTATCTGATTGTAGCCGGAATAAGCGTCCATAAAGGATAGTAGTTCATGTCCGGCCGTCGAATCTACGAGTTGATCGATTCGCGGAAGCGGGAAGCTATCTTTTGGACAGGCCTTGTTTAGGTCAGAGTAGTCAACATAGGTTCTCCACTTCCCGTTTGGTTTCCGAACTAGTACAGGGTTGGACACCCATTCTGGATACAAGGCATCTCGAATGAACCCATTCGATTGTAGTTTATCAACTTCTTCCTTAAGGGCGGCAGATCTCTCTGGATCCATACCGCGCCTTTTCTGCTTTACTGGGACATGTCGCGGATCTATATTCAGGGAGTGACTTGCAATGCTCGGCGAGATCCCGCACATGTCAAAGTGCGTCCAGGCGAAGACGTCGAGATTCGCCCGAAGAAATTCGACCAACTCCTGCTGTGTCTGCTTGTTTAGTTGGGACCCAACTTTCAGCATCTTCGAATCATCATCCTCACTGATTGGGACGTCCACAGTCAGTTCGGCTGGAGAGGCTTGACTCTCCGTTGATTCGTCTCTATCCTCGTTGTCCCTGGGGTCCAGGTCTTTCAGGAATTGGTCGTGGTGCCCGGGCCGAGGCCCAGGCACCAATTGTCAATTATCGATAGAACGGACGCAGAGAGATTCCTCTACGCCCTTCCCCTTCTCTTTACGTTGCGCCCCGCGCAGCTCAGCAACATAACAGGCCCTTCCCGAGGCCTGATCTCCTTGAACAACTCCAATCCCATGATCAGTGGGAAATTTCAGAGTCAGACACCATGGGGCGATCGCCGCCCTGAACTCGGCTAAAGCTGGTCGACCCAGAAACGCATTGTATGGCGAATCTATTTCTAGCACAACAAATTGTAACATGCGGACCCTCCGGCGTTCTCCAACGCCTAACTCGACTGGGAGTTCAGTTATTCCGATGGGTATCGTGGCACTTCCATTGAAACCATGGATTCTGGATAAACAGGGTTTCAAATCCTTCGTTTCCATCTTCATTAGATCGTAAGCCCGTTTGAGCAAGATGTTTACAGAGCTCCCACTGTCAACCAGGATCCTCTTCATCCAAGCAGGACCTACCTGGGCAGATATGACTAGTGGGTCGATAGTAGGGGCTTCGACTTTATCGGCGTCTCGGCTCCTAAACACGATATCATCGGACATTATCTTTTGTTGTTTTGCCGGGGTTCCATCCTCGCAATTACTATAGCACTCGAAGTCCGCATGCCTGATAGAACTGGCATACGACTCCATTTCCCCCCAGCTTCTGTCTGCCGGATGGGGGCCACCACTTATTGTGTTGATTACTAATCTCCCGCCCGCACGAGCGGGTTCATCCTCTCTTTCTTGATTTTGTGAACGATTTTGATTCGAGGGGCCCGCTCCGCCAGGCTGCGGCGCCCGTACAAACTGATCTAGCTTCCTCTCTCTAATCAGCTTTTCGATGAGGTCCTATAAATGTCGACACTCGTTGGTATTATGTCCATAGCTCTCATGGAACCTACAGAATTTCCCTGTCTGAATCTGTCTCTCCGATGAGGGCTTCGGAGCAGGCTTCTTATACTGTACAGTGTTGCAAGTCTGTAAGTATACGTTTTCCAATGATGTGTTTAGCGGTGTATAACTGTCAAACATCTGAGCTCTACGTCGTGGACCTCGGTTCTCATCTCTCTTCTTATTCTAGCCGTTGTTTCCTCTCTGCTGGGTTTGCTTGTTTTGTATATTCAGCTGAACTTTCCCGGAACTTTCGCCGGACTGTTTAACTGCCACATTGCTCTGTATTCCTTCAATGCTAGGCCTCGCATCGTCCTGCTTCCTAGACTGTTTTGCATCCTCCTGCCGCAGGAATTGAGCGGCCTTGGAGTAAAAACGGTCCAACGACGCGGGCGGTTTTCCAGCCAGCCAGTTTCCGAATTCAGAATCAGGATCAATCCCCTTGGTCAGAGCCATTAAAATTGAATTATCGTTGGGATTGGTGATCTCGACGCATGCTGCGTGGAACCTCTCCAAGTAACGCCTGAGTGTTTCTCCAGGAGCTTGAGTGACGCTGGACAAGGTGTTGACGTCTTTTGGCCTAGCAACATGCATCCGGAATTGTTCCACAAACCTCTTGGCCAATTGATCGAACGAAGAAATTGATCTAGGTGGTAGGCGGGTAAACCACATTGTCGCGATTCCTCCCAGAGAGATGGGGAAACTCCGACACTTCACTGCGTCGTCGGCCCTCGCAGCGCTCATCGACCATTCATACTTCAGAATATGCTGGTTGGGGTCACTATTCCCTTCATACATCGGGAGAGTCGGCATTCTGAATCGCCTAGGGGGTTCGGCATGTAACACTTCGTCTGTGAAAGGGGTATGACTACGGGAAATCCCCCAGTCATCATTAGTGAGCCCCTGACTCTCGCGGATCATTTGACGTATCATGGTTGATATATCTGAAACAGGCGGATTCGGAGCGTGATGAGCTAAGGCGTGGTCGGGTTCCACGGCGCGAGTAGGGATCGGGCGCTGTCGACGACCCGTATCTCGCCTCCTTGGCTCAACGTCTTCTGGGACATAAGGTTCAGGAGTATGTCCTCGCTGTTGATTGATCGGCTCAGATTGATTTCGGGTATCGACCCTTGTCTCTGCTGCGGCGGTTGTGGCGCGGTTATCGGTGGTGTACTGTGGGGCAGTACCTCCTCGTGTTGAGGGACCGGTTTGGAAACTGGTCGACGGTCCTACCCTCAGTTGTCCCACAGTTAAGCAGGCTGATATTCAGCAGCTTGAGCGCGACTCCCCTCTAGTCGAGGACGGGTAGTTTGGCGGTGGTAATCAGATGAAGCTGAGCTTTCGGTAGATGCTCTGGAGACATCATCTCTCCTGGACCTTCTGTGCCCCCGGCGGTTTAGCTGGTTGGTCAGCTCGATATTGGCGCGTAATTGTTCTGCCAACTGCTGACGGCTTTGGGTCAGCTCCTGGAGCAATACTTGAAACTCCTGTCGGGTGACTAGCCCCGTTGAGTCTGACTGAGTGGCATTGTCTTGGTTGGAAGAAGGCGGCTGGGTGGGATTTTGCCTGTCTCTGCCTTCTTGCTCTGTTGCGGTGGCGCCAGTTCTTGTGCTGACCATTGTCGGTGGTGGAGTCCTTTCCAAGATTTTGAGCAAATCTGAATAGAATGGAAGGATTCCGGACTGGATATCTGGATCTTCCTCTTGGATTTGTGCAATTCGGTATCGACGGCAGATCCAACGAGCAGGAGAAAAAGCTGGTTTTCTCAGTGAAAGCACCAAAGTGTTTGTACCAAAAATAGGCACAACACTCTTCGGGAGTTGTTTGAAGAGATAAAATGAAGATTATAAATGTAAAACAGAGATTATCTAACAAAAACTCCAACAAATAGGAATATAAAGTGCACAGACAAGCAGTTTAGAGTGGTTCGGCGTATAGCCTACGTCCACTATGAAGTTTTGATGATTTTATTGATTCTCTTTCAATGATTACAAGCGTTTACAGCGATGAACAGCGGATTACAGTTTAGAATTCGAAATTGACAGCAAAAGTATGATGCAAATCTCAATCCGGCAGAGTCTGGACGCTTCAGAGACAAAGATCCTTTTTTCCGTTGATTCTGGGGCTCTATTTATAGGCGTAGGAGGCTTGGATTTCGCTCAAACTCCGGGAGACTTGGCCTGACACGTGAGGGGACCCATTCGACCACTTCCAGAGAGTTTCAAGCCAATCTGTGATCGATACGAAATCATTTCGTATCGATCAAGATTACTTCCGATTGAGCTCAAAATTGGTGGAGATGTTCCTTGTTATGTGTGCAACCTTCAGTTAAAATTTCATCGTGTTTGGATCAGTGGATTACGAGATATGGTCGATACGAACTGGAATTCCTCTTAGGCTGTCTGGTTCGTATCCATGATTTCGACTCCATCCGTTCGCCTCGCTGGCTGCACGTGCTCTTGAAGTGAGGTGGCGCGCGCGCTTCGTTTCGATCCGGTCTTTGTGCCGCATTGACTGTTTCGACTCCACATATCTCGCCTCGTTTTACTTTGATGGAAGACACGTCATCCCTGGTCAGTTGACTCGTGGGTACGAACAAGTCATTAGGCATGGATTCGAAGTGAGGTCCTCTGATGGATACGAAGCAAGCACCGAATGATGGATACGAAGCGAGCACCGAGTGATGGATACGAAGTAGACGCTGAACGATGGATACGAAGCAGACGTTGGCTGAAGGATACGAAGTCCTTCAATTGCTGGTATGTGTGAAGTCCATCGATACGAGCTCGATGGATACGAAGAAGGTCGAGCCGAACCTGGGTACCTCGATGGATCCGGAGCTGATCGGTACGAAGCTTGATGGATTCGAACTGGGGCTTCGGTGATGGATACGAAATTGCCCAGAGTGATGGATACGAAATCTGGGCTTCTTCCCTCCAATTTGACTCGATCATAACTTGAGCGTATGAGTCCGGATTGACTTGGAATTTGAGGTGCTGATCTCTATGGCCTCTCTTGTCATGTCCTATCAATTGTAGCCCACTCTGGGCTCGTACAAAATTCAGTGATATCCATGGCGTGCTATCCTTGTCCTCTAGTCGGCTTCTTGGTGTCCTGGCCTTGCCAAAAGGCGGGATAATTGACATTCATTGTTACAGAATTATTTGAACTTTAGTCATGGTGAATGTTTATATCAAGTACTTGGACTTTTACAACTTTATTTCATATACACCACTCCATTGGTTAGTGCAAATACATATTCAAACAACAAAGCATAGTTGTTATACAACCAAATAAAAAACAAATGAAAAGAAATGAGCACAACTATTTTCTCAAAAGAAATAAGCACAACTGTAATTGCATTTGCGTTCTCATTTTTTATTCCCGATACAATAGCAATATTATCAACTTCTATTAAAAAGTGCACAAAATTCTCAAAGATTAGAGCCATTCAGTATTTCTCAAAATTGTTGCTAGATATCAATGAGAAACTACTTGTTATAATCAGATGAGTGCGAGAAGTTAAATTAATTTAATTAATTTTGATTTGGATGTAATTAATTAAAGGATAAATTACTTGAATGCAATTAAAAGATAATTAATCAAGGATGATTAATTGAAATGAATAATTAGATAACTGTGACTAATTATATTAATCCTTAATTAATTACATTAATTAATTACTCCATAATCACTTATTATTGATTAATTATTCTTAATTAATCATCTCTTAATTACATCATTAATTATATTAATAATCCTCTAATTACTTTTTAATTTTCCTATTTAAATTAATTACATTAAGTGATTAATCTTTAATTAAACCATATTTATTAATCACTCTTGATTAATCTCATCCAGTAATTAACTTACCTTAATTACTTAATGTAATTAATTTAAATAGGAAAATTAATTAAAAAGTAATTAGAGGATTATTAATATAATTAATGATGTAATTAAGAGATGATTAATTAAGAATAATTAATTAATAATAAGTGATTATGGAGTAATTAATTAATGTAATTAATTAAGGATTAATATAATTAGTCACAGTTGGTATCAAAGCTTTTATATTTACAATATATATAAATATAAACTATATACACTGACATTCCATTGTCAAAGATGTGTTGTGATCCTTAGTATATTGCTACAACGTAGTTTTCTCGCAAAACTACTTATGCTGTAACATTGAACGGATCATTGTTAATCAGTTGTTTATGATAGCCCGTCAGTCTTATTGTTGAATAAAAGAACTATTCGTGGATGTTCTTCTTAACTTTTCAATATTGGTAAATACAAAATCTTTCTCTCTTCCATTTATCACTGTCACAACTTGCATTACAGATATAAGGAAGCAATATGAAGGCACAAAACATCAGAAAAGATGAATGCTTTCTTGAAAAGAAAAAGGACGGTAAAGTTTTCTCAGCATAAAGAAATGAGGAATCGATATAATCCATATATGATAATAAAATGAGGTTACAGTCTATATTCGTTTAATATTTGGGAAAAGAGGGTGATAATTTTGTTTTAACATTAAATTAAAGGTTATTTGACATGTATCCTACAACAGAAAAAAAACAGACTTTTGATTTCATGATGGATAATAGGATAAGAAAGTAAAAAAATTAAACAAAAATATGTATTTTAAAACTAAAGATGATTATGGATGTATACTTTCACATTTTAAGTACATGTATTAGTTTGAAACATGGACTCTTATACATGTAAACTAATCATATGTCCAGATTACAAACACATTATATTATATATACATAATTTGTTTATACTACATAGTTTATTTAGTGCCACAATTAATTCTCATACTATTAGAAGTTTATTTTATTCGATCCATCATCTTCAAATGTTTTATAAGGTATCATGTGTCTTACATTTGTGATTAGAATGGTGAACAAAAATACATCCTTTCTCTATTATCCGGTTAATTTTCATGAAAAAATATATAAATATTGGAAAATACAACCTTACTGGATAAAATAATCTGAAGCCAGAGCTCCTTAAGGAAGTTATCAACACAAGAAAACATCATATTAGTAACATTTATTGCCAGCGTTTCAATCTGAAATGCTACTATATTCACATGCTTGTAGAATCGTAGCATTCTGATTGCTAAGATATGATAAATTTCAGCGCGGCTTAATTTTATATTCCCGATTCGTTCTTATTTTCATTCTCCCACTTATGTTTCTCTCTCACATTCTCATTCTCGTACCTCGATAACAAAGGATAAGAAACCCTAAATCTTCCTCTCTTTGTTCTTGATTTTCTCCTCCTTTTTACTTCGATCTTTAAAATCAATTTCAGCCAAAAAATTATTCACTGCCAAAATTTCTTATCTTGTAAACGCATGTGGATGGAGTTGGATTGGGTTATTGGTTCGATGCTGGCACTTTCAAGTTAGATGGAGTCGTGGGTTTGGAACCCTAGCCACAAGCGCAACATCAAGCTGCCCAACACCACCGTCATTCCGCTGCATCAACTCATCTGAGCTTCTCCACCGCTGCTATCGTAGGTAAGCTATAAGCCTAGTTCCAATTTCCAATTTTGATTTTCTCAATCAGGTAACGTAATTGATTGTTTTTATTTTTGATGTAAGAGTGATTAACGTAATTGACTATGCTTTGGTTAATGATTTAGTTCATAGTGGTTAGTAATATTTGATTTTGAAACTGTTAATTATTTAACTGAAAATTTCAATATGAAATTATAAAGATTAGGTACCTAATATATTCTTTTGTTATTAGCATATTGTTGTATTGTTGAAGATTAGGTACCTAATATAACTCAGTAGCGTTCATGAGTTATTAAAACCTGATCAAACGTTCTTTACTATTCTGGTTGGGATGTCATTCATCTTCAGTTGGCTTTTAATTGATTAAAGATATCAATTATTGAGCATATAATGAATACTTAGGATGGCCGTAAATTATATTTTCATTCACGTTCATGCTTAAAAGATATATAATGAGTTCATATTTACCTATATCCTACTTCCATGACAAAAAATAAACTTTATACTGGATACCAATGTGTTACGAATATCAACCTTTACTCAAATATATTGTAAAGATAAGATTCAATTAATATTGTTGGCCTATCATCTAACAATTAAAGAAACTTTTGATTTTGGTCTATATTAGTGTGAATGCAACCCTCATCATTACCTTCCAAATTCACATGTTTTGATTTCACGATTAGTTTCCATAAACAAGCAAGCAGTCATATGCACCTTTATTGATAATAATGTCTATCCATCACTTATAAATCCGTCTACTTGCCTTACAATAATATAATGATTTGCTACGCTATCTAACTTTTCCATGTATGCTACTTACCATCTAAGTATATGTCACATAACAAAAAAATCTAAAAAATCCTATGGTTTGGGTTCCGTTTCAAATCAGCTCTTCCTGATTTTGATTCGATTCAATGATTTGATTTTGAACTTAATTCGAAATTGTAATTGGGAAGAATCATCCAATTCATATTGAAGTAAAAAAACACCCGAGGTATCTATTTGAATCTATCACCCAAAATTTATCGTTTGCATAATAAATTAATAATGAAATGTGAGAGAAAAATAAGTTTTCAAGTTTAGATGAAAGATATCAGAATCAGTTTAAAAAATGGAATGAAGGATTTTCATATACTTTACTTTTTTATGGAGCTTAAATAGAGCAAAGTCTATAGCATTGTATGTATACATATTACAACATGAATCCTTTGGTTCTACGGTTCATGATTTAAACCAGTTTCAGTCATAAACTCGACCTTGAGGTTTAGCAATTTGAATCCCTATGCAAGTACATATTTACTGTAATATGTAAATTCCAAGACTTACCAAAAAAGTCCTAGTAAGCCAAAAAAATAGAAGGAACCTTTGCAAAAATGTTATGCAGTGCTGAAATGAAGTTGGGTCACTTGTGTGGCATTTCGGGTTGAAGTAAACATAATAGCTGCACTAGTGATTGAAATTGTGATAAAGTTTGTCTACTATATATCTGGTTATGATTTGTTCTTGTTAAATTGCTATTTAGGTTGTTGCATAATGCTAGTTCCATTTGCTATCATGGTGCTTGCAAACTATCACCACCCTGTTATCCAAAACTATAATTGTGTTAATTATCATGTGAATATATGTTTGTGTTCCAATGCTATTTCATGATTCAGTGCCCACAAACCAAACCAGATTACGTAAAGAACGTTTGATCAGGTTTTAATACCTTGTGAACGGCTGAGTTATATTAGGTACCCGATAAATAAAGGATTTTACCAAAATTTAATTCTTACAATATTTTGTGGACTATTTGATGTCAATGAGTTCGCTGGGGTTATACCAGCTTCAGTAGGACTAGTTAAATCGCTCGAGCTTTCGTAAGTATTTTCTAAACAACATGTTGCATCTCTGTATTATTTATATTTGATTATCAAATTGTGCTAATTAAATTTATCCGACGATAGGCAACTCAATGGAAATTCTTTCAGTGGCGTAGTTCCTTTTAGCATTGGTAATCCCACAAGCCTTATTAAATTGTAAGTGGTTGTTCACGACCTCGCAATTAAATTAATTAAGTATATTTTTGTGCTTATATATGTGTTTCTTTTAGGAATTTGGCAAACAACAAACTGTCTAGACCAATTCCTAACCTAAAAGGTATGAACAGCCTCAATTATGTGCAAGAATTCATTTATACACTGATAAACATATATATATATATATATATTAAAATTTACCAAACATATAAAATACCAGTACTTTTATTCAGAGATTTGACCTAACAGGAATGAACTAAATGTCCTGATAAAATATAATAGGATTTGAGAGTTGATGTTATTTGATTGTGACTTGATCGTGGAGTGACATGGCAAGGAGATGTTGTACATAAGGTTTGAAGTTTTTACATGGTCTAGAGAGAATGGCATATAAGGTTTTAAATAATGGTAACGGGGCAACCGACCCTTTGTGGATTAGGATGTAAAAGGCATGCATGCTATTGGGTTGGATGTGGTTATGGTTTGATGTTTGAGTATATCTAAATTATTTAACTACAGGTTTTCTTGGAAGCATCGTTGTCCAGATTCACTGATATTCCATAGATAGATAAAGGGGATGTAGAGTAGGAAAAAAAAGTTCTTATCAGTAAGTAAGATTTCCTTTTGAAATTTCATTGTGCAAACATTTAGTGGTTTGCATTATGCAGCAAACACATGGATTTCAATGCTCTGAATATAATGCATTATTAATTGAAACAGTTGCAATTGCTTCATGTGCATATTTCCATCGGTATTTGTTGTTCTTCCTAATCAAGTAATGTGCAAGTCCGATGGTCTATATTAAAAATATTAGAGATTTTATTTTTATTGGGCTTTGTCTCAAGTTTTGATCTACCATATTTAATTGTTTGTACAAATCTCAATTTCCAATTTTTTTGAATAAAATGTTTTTTTTCTATCATTGCAGAAACTTCAAACAAAAAGTATAAGTGGATTATCTACTAACTATATTTGGGATGATACAAGCTCATACCAAGGTGCTTCTAACTCTAAACTCACTTTGTTGCCCTTGATTATTACATTAGTACACATATGATGTTATGTTTATATAAATATTCCCTGTAACTTCCTAGCTTTATGTTTCAAGCAATAGTAATTATTGTTTTGGTGGTCCTAGGTACCAGCAGGCTTATGGCTAACCTGGCTGTAACATGACCTAACAAATTTTTTTAACTCAAACCCATTGTAACAGCCTGAAATTTTCAACCATTCGCATCCATACATGTCGGATTTGAATTGCTCAAAATATCAGATAGTTAATTTAAATTTGGCAAAACTCAGCATATACAGTAAATAAATAATCACAGAATCACAGACATAGAGTAATATAAAACAATGCAGCGGAAAAAAAAGAATAGTAGTTCATGAAGCTACTATATATATATAACAGAGTTAAACAAGATACAATAGAGGTCTCGAATACATAGATGTCTTAATACAATAGTCAAATACAAGATCAGAATACATCATAGGAATCAACTGAACAACTGTAAGCTGAATAGATATAGCTGGATCTCCAAGCAAAGCTCCAACTCCAAAGGTGAGTCTCAAATGCTGTATCGCTCGGTCTGACCCGAGCGTAAAGAAAAACACAAAACACTCGAGTCAGGATTAACATTCTTATATCAATAAATTCAACTCAAGTGAAATATCAACTGAAATACAAGTAACTCAAAGGATGTTTGGGATAACCATCCTCTAAGGATCCGTTAAACTATCTACTATGTAGTAATATGCGCTATTATAATAATGTCTATAGTAAAGTAAACTATTAAAATAGCATTAAGGCGTTACCCATATCCCCCTTAACACATTTTATATATTCCCATAGTCTATACAGTACCGTAATCTCCCCCGTAATGGGCGTCGTCAGAGGGCACTCCATAGGTATGGTACAAAACAAACTCGTAGTAAAGCACGCTAGGGTAGGTGACATGGCACAACAGGGCAATGCCAGGGTAGATATACCAATTACGCATCCGGACTGGTGGTAACGTAGAGCCGCGGCAATCGCCCACCTCGAGCCACACTCCCGAATCAAGGGTGCGAACCAAATCAATCACAAAGTAATAGAATGGCATACGATGGAGTGTGTCCGATCAGAGGAGCTACCTCATTGGCCCGAAATCGCTCCTGTTTTAGCCACCTTATGCCAACTCACGGGAGTTGGGTTCACGTAAATATACCTTTAGGATCGTCGCCACCATCCTACTTCATTCTGGAATCTCCACCGCGTACACAGTTGTTAAAGTGGTTTTCGGTATTGGAAGAGAGTATGACAATATCCGATCCCGGTCTCTTTAACAACCAATCGTTATTATAACACCGCGGTCATTTCAAAATAGTTTATACTTCGAAACCAAATTATCATTTCATTTCAAAAACCAAATCAATACGATATCATTTCACTTCAAATATATCCATTACCAAAATCATATCACTTTCCAAAGTTATAACGCTTTCGAAATCATAAGTCTTTTAAAATCAAAACACTTTCATAACACTTTGGAATCATAGCTTTGAAATCATAGCATTTTGGAATCCATAACACTTTCTTCAAACAGTTTAGATATTAATAATAGTATATAAAATAAAATAGTTTATAAAATAAAATAATTTATATAAAATAGTTATAAGTTAAAACAATTTATATTAAAATAATTAGTATATTTAAAATAGTTTATAAAATAAAAATAGTTTATATAAAATAGTTATAAGTTAAAATAGTTTATAATAAAATAATTTATATTGAAAATGATTTATATTAAAATAGTTTATATTAAAATAATTTATAAAGTAAAATATAAATAGTTTTAGATATAGTTTAAATATACTTTATATAAAAATAGTTTCCTCAAATTTCACTAATTGATTCAAATCAACTTGAATTCCAAAGTTCAAATTTAATCAAATCTCAAATCATCAATTTCCACTAAATTCAGTTTCTCAATAAACCATTTCAAATTATATCAATTTTCAAATACATATTTGAACCACAAAATAAACCATTTCAATTTCAATATATTTCAAAGCTTTATATATTCAATATTTCAAAACTAAATTCGATAATTTCATATATATATCAAATTCACTTTACTATTATTTAGTTTTGAAATATTCACTTAATAAACCCAATATCATTTAAATAAAACCCCAATTTCAAACCACTAAATATTTCTTTCGATTTATTAAACTTGAAATATTCATTTATTCACTTTAAACCAAAATCAAGTTATAAAATCATATCTTTAAAATCTCAAATTTAAAAATTTCAAATCAAACTTATTTAAGTATAATTCTTAAGTAAATATAATTCCAAATCAATTTCAAATTTATCTTTTCAATCTGAATCATTTCAAACTCTATATTTGAAAATATAATTTTTAAATAAATACTTAAATATATTATATATCAACTTTATTAAATCAACTTTAATAAATCTTTAAAAATCAATATTTAATAAACCATATACTTCTTTCCAAAACCATAGAAATCATTTCAAAATATTTATATATAGACCAACGGTGTCTGTATATAATTTTCTATCCTATAGTCAAGTGATACAGATATTTTATCATTTCAATCCGCAGTTTAAATATATATATATATATAGACGGGTATATATCATTTCAATCCGCAATCCCAAATTCAATTCAAATGAAAATCGCTTGGGTTTATCATTTCAACCCATAACGATTTTATCCTATTCTACAGATCGTTCGGGTATGTATCATTTCAACCCATAATGAATTCTATACTAACAGTGAACTTGCAGAGTGATAACATATATGATAATAATATAACAATCAGTAACAGGCATATATCATCAATATAAATAACAGATAAGGGTGTCAGATGTCACAGGTGAACAAATACAAATAACAATATATATATATAGCAATGTAAATAACTAACAGTAGCAGATTTCAATTGTCGTTTCAATTGAAATCAAATTTAATAAATATAAGAACGTTAATCGTGAGTGATTGCTCACCTTTCGTGGCTAGAGAGATTTGACAAAGAACGAGCTACGAATTCCAAAGCAACGCTAGATGGACACGATTTGACGAACAAAGCTGATAAATAAGAATTGAAGAAATCAAATCAGAACTGAATCGATGATGATAATTGGGTATAAGTGAACATATATATATAACTATGTATATATAAAATCAAGTTTTATATTCAAACACATTTTTAAATATATATATATATATATATATTTCAAAATCCTTATTTAAATTAAACTCATATATTAAAGTCAAATATATAGATATATATAATACATGTTGAAATAATTATTTATATATACCCAGCCATATCATTACTTATATAAAACTAATATATATATATAAGCTAGTGTATATATGTATTGCTAAAATTAATATATACATATATCTATCTACCATATCTGAAAACCCATATGTATAGTATTAAAATAGTGGAAATTAGCCACAAGGGCCTCTTTAGCAAGTGGAATTAGTTTCTAGGACACACAACTGAAATAATTACTTTCAAGGACAAAACACAAAATAATTAGTTTCTAGAGCCTAAAAACCTATGAAATTATGTCCTTGAAAGTAATTGGACTGCTGACTTTGTCCTTGAAAGTAATTATTCTGTTGACTTTGGCCTTGAAAGTAATTTCTTTGAATGGGTGTCCTAGAAACTAATTGGACTGCAAAGTTGGTCCTTCTGGTGAAATGCCCCATTAAAATATATATGAAATATGTACGTACGATTTTATGTGCAGGCTTATATATATACAAACAAGTTATATAACCTATGCAACTGTTTTCCTTACAACTCAAAAATAATTTTATGAACTTGTACGACCTTGTACACAATAACAACAGTTCTATAATATATTGAAGTTATTTCTAAACCAGGTCATATACGACTTTATATATACACATACAGATTATAAATAAATATTATAAACTTATATACATAATATAACAGAACTAATTTATCTCAAGTATAATATGGCCGAGGCTTCGAACAACAAATTTATAGAAATATAAACTTATATATAAGCTATTGTATATATATGCTAATATATATATATACGTATGCATATACTAACAAAAGGATTTATATATATATAAACCGAAAGTCATGCACTCCTACCATATATATAAACAACAATATATACAACCTAAAATTATGTATGCATACTTACCCTATATAATATATATATATATATATATATATTTTAATCGCATACTTATAGAAATCAAATGGTATATATATATACTGTACACTTACATATATAATGCAACAGCATAGTTAAATCATATATATATACACAACCTCTTATATACATCAATTATATAATATATATAAACTGATATAACTAACCTTCACAAAAAAAAACAAAGAAGGAGACTCGGCAAAAATGGAAGAGAGGAGAGGCTAGGCTCGGCAAGATGGTCAAGGCCGAGGCGGAGCGTGTGCGGCCGAAGGGAAGCGGTAGAGGGCTGGAGAAGGGAAGAGAATGCTCGGATCTTGGGTGCTGGAGGCAGAGGCTATTCGTTTGCCTTCCATTTTTTTTTAAAAACACGGCTAAAAAAATGAATGGAAGGGAAAGATTGCAAGGGGAAGAAAGGTTGGTACAGGCGAAATGAAAAGAGAGCAGGTGAAAGAATGGGTAGTCTCAAAATATAGGCTGACATATAATTTCTTCTTTTATTAATATAAATTTTATTTTTTTAGGGAAGAGCAAAGGGTTAAAGGTGAAAAGACGTGGAGGAATGGGTAGGTTATGGTTCGGGCATGAAGTAGGTGGAACGAAAATTGAGAGCAAGCACCATTTAAAATATTTTCTTATACCTTTTTTTTGTGAGAGTGAAAAGAAGAAGATGGACACCCAAAGGACTCACGCATATATATTAAGAATTCAAAGGATATAAAGAGTCAAGATGTGAATTCCGATGAAACAATTAAAGCTAAGTGTTGTTTGGATTACACGGCTAGCATTTGAAAAGACAAGGAAACAAAAGGTTCAAATTGGTACCGATACGGCTAAGCGTATCGCGGTTCCACCGCATACCGGATACCGAAATGCACAATCGAATATACTGCTGAGAGCAACATGACGAGACGATCAAAACGGTACGCAGATATCAGTGGTACGATCAGCCTATCAAAAGTCGATAATCGGTACCGAAAATGCTGCAAATCTGCCAGAAATAAGATAAACGGAGCAATAGCAGTCAAAATTTTGAGAAACAAAAATGACGTCTCACTCAGAAGATGATTTATAAATTCATTGTATAAAAATATTCAGCTTTGGAAAACATTTTATTATCATCAATATTAACTGATTTAAATTGAAACAAAATTACACAAGAAAATAAACTTCAATATTATCAGATGAAAATTTACCAGTTGCTATGTTAAAATAGACGTATTCCAAATATTAAATTTATATTTCAAAATTTTATTATTTAAAATTTCACAAAAATTCAATTAATTATATAAATAAAACAAATAAAAATTATTAAAAATTTACGGGTCGTTACACTCTCCTCCACTCAAAACTTTTCGTCCTCGAAAAAGAACGAGGTAGGAGAATAGAAACAACCAGAAAGAAAATAGATTGAAAACAAAATAAAACAATTAATTTAAACCATATACATTTCAATTTAAATAAATAACATTCAATAATTGATTTTAAATTCAATGTATTTCATTAAGTTGATTTATTTCCAATTTATTAATTTCCCCAAACAAACTCTATTTTATTTATCTCATTTACTCATTATCTTATTATTCAATTTTATCTCAATCAACATTTTCTATTATCATAAATTAAGTGTATAAGCATTTGTTAAAATCATATTTTATTCAAATTAATTCTCCTTTATTCCAAATTATTATTAAATTTATTCCACTTAATATATCTGATCACATATATTAAGTATATTTACACTTATTATAACTACTCAAATTTATTCAAAATTTCTTTTAACATCATTTTACATTGTATATTACTCAATTACATAGTTAACTTTTGAGTAATTTAGGTAAGTTATATTAGAATGAAATTGGATATTATACAAGTAAACTTTCCAATTCAATCATTTCAACTTTAAATATTTATTCAAGAATTTAAGAGTTAAATTTCCGATTTTAATTCAAACAGTTTAGAGATAAATATATATAAATATTATATATCAACTCAATCTATAATCATATATCTATATATATAATATAAATCAAATTATACTTAAGAAATTCAAATCAATTAAATTTCCAAAACAAAAGTGTAGGAAAGCTACTGAATGGTCTCTTCACTTTGAAACTCGAAAATGAATGTCGATGATGCGGCCGCCATCACTGAAATTATTTTCCAGCCACCAAAAGAGGAGAGCTCTGATCTAAACATTTAAAATTCTTTGAACCGATTTTTATTCGAAATTACTTTAAATAATATACACTTCAAAACTTTATAACCAAAGTTTGAAATCACCGGAAATTAAATTCTCAAATTCCTGATTTAAATTCATTTAAATTCCAAATCAATTTATAAACCATGTTTATAAATTCATTTATAGAACAATAAATGATAATCAAATATTATCATTTCAAACACCCAATTTAATTAACTTATTAAATTCCAGAAAATTTTACTTATATATTTATAATATAATCATAAAAATTTATTTCATTTACCAAATTTGAAAATAATATTGTGTCAGTTTGCTCTGTTCAAGTGTTTTGGAAATCCTATCAATAGCGTTGATCAGACGAATCGATCGAAAATCCAAATCAACATCAACAACTCAAACAACACACTATAAAACATTTTTAATATAAATTTACAAATACACTTCCTCGCTTGACGATACAAGAATGGATTTCAAAGTAAGGATAGAGATTCAAATCAAAGAGATCCTAACCAAACGAATTCAATTAGAAGATAGGCTCGATAGGTAGACAAATAGATTCCAAAGAGAGAAACGAATGGATAGACTTATATAAATCACGGGCAACCTTAACCGGGTCAACCGTGACTTCAATAATAAGATCGATACAGAATTTTGATGCAAATCGACATTCGATCGCCAGAGATGGAATTCGGGTATAACAAAGATAGCAGCATAGTAAACCGAGGATACAGAAATCTCCGGTGAATCAATGCTGTTATAAAGGAGTTTCACCCGTTTACAAATTATTCACAGATTGGCGAGACCACCGATTTATTATAGAGATCATTCGAAGTGGAGTTATGGGATACTCCAGAATCAAGAAGGATACGAATAGGGAGAGACAAAAATGGATTTTGGAACCGAGGGAACATTCCAAAATTCAAAGGAAACCGGATCAAAGAAAAAGGAATTCAAGCTCGAACGAAAGTGATTCTGTAATTAAATCTACTATATATGCTGAGTTTTGCCTAAAACCAGAGCTCTGATACCAACTGTAACAACCTAAAATTTTCAACCATTCGCATCCATACATGTCGGATTTGAATTGCTCAAAATATCAGATTGTTAATTTAAATTTGGCAAAACTCAGCATATACAGTAAATAAATAATTACAGAATCACAAACATAGAGTAATATAAAATAATGCAGCGGAAACAAAAGAATAGTAGTTCATGAAGCTACTATATATATAACAGAGTTAAACAAGATACAACAGAGGTCTCGAATACATAGATGTCTCAATACAATAGTCAAATACAAGATCAGAATACATCATAGGAATCAACTGAACAACTGCAAGCTGAATAGATATAGCTGGATCTCCAAGCGAAGCTCCAACTCCAAAGGTGAGTCTCAAATGCTGTATCACTCGATTTGACCCGAGCGTAAAGCGAAACACAAAACACAAAACACTCGAGTCAGGATTAACATTCTTATATTAATAAATTCAACTCAAGTGAAATATCAACTGAAATACAAGTAACTCAAAGGACGTTTGGGATAACCATTCTCTAAGGATCCGTTAAACTATCTACTATGTAGTAATATACGCTATTATAATAATGTCTATAGTAAAGTAAACTATTAAAATAGCGTTAAGGCATTACCCATATTCCCCTTAACACATTTTATATATTCCCATAGTCTATACAGTATCGTAATCTCCCCCGTAATGGGCGTTGTCAAAGGGCACTCCATAGGTATGGTACAAAACAAACTCGCCGTAAAGCACGCTAGGGTAGGTGGCACGGCATAACAAGGCAATGCCAGGGTAGATATACCAATTATGCATCCGGACTGGTGGTAATGCAGAGCCGCAGCAATCGCCCACCTCGAGCCACACTCCCGAATCAAGGGTGCGCACCAAATCAATCACAAAGTAATAGAATGGCATACGATGGAGTGTGTCCGATCAGAGGAGCTACCTCATTGGCCCGGAATCGCTCCTGTTTTAGCCACCTTATGCCAACTCACGGGAGTTGGGTTCACGTAAATATACCTTTAGGATCGTCGCCACCATCCTACTTCATTCTGGAATCTCCACCGCATACACAGTTGTTAAAGTGGTTTTCGGTATTGGCAGAGAGTATGACAATATCCGATCCCGGTCTCTTTAACAACCAATCGTTATTATAACACCGCGGTCATTTCAAAATAGTTTATACTTCAAAACCAAAATATCATTTCATTTCAAAAACCAAATCAATATGATATCATTTCACTTCAAATATATCCATTACCAAAATCATATCACTTTCCAAAGTTATAACGCTTTCAAAATCATAAGTCTTTTAAAATCAAAACACTTTGAAAATCAAAACCTTGAAATTCATAACACTTTGGAATCATAGCTTTGAAATCATAGCATTTTGGAATCCATAACACTTTCTTCAAACAGTTTAGATATTAATAATAGTATATAAAATAAAATAGTTTATAAAATAAAATAATTTATATAAAATAGTTATAAGTTAAAACAATTTATATTAAAATAATTAGTATATTTAAAATAGTTTATATAAAATAGTTATAAGTTAAAACAATTTATATTAAAATAATTAGTATATTTAAAATAGTTTATAAAATAAAAATAGTTTATATAAAATAGCTATAAGTTAAAATAGTTTATAATAAAATAATTTATATTGAAAATGATTTATATTAAAATAGTTCATATCAAAATAATTTATAAAGTAAAATATAAATAGTTTTAGATATAGTTTAAAAATACTTTATATAAAAATAGTTTCCTCAAATTTCACTAATTGATTCAAATCAACTCGAATTCCAAAGTTCAAATTTAATCAAATCTCAAATCATCAATTTCCACTAAATTCAATTTATCAATAAACCATTTCAAATTATATCGATTTTCAAATACATATTTGAACCACAAAATAAACCATTTCAATTTCAATATATTTCAAAGCTTTATATATTCAATATTTCAAAACTAAATTCGATAATTTCATATATATATCAAATTCACTTTACTATTATTTAGTTTTGAAATATTCACTTAATAAACCCAATATCATTTAAATAAAACCCCAATTTCAAACCACTAAATATTTCGTTCGATTTATTAAACTTAAAATATTCATTTAATCACTTTAAACCAAAATCAAGTTATAAAATCATATCTTTAAAATCTCAAATTTAAAAATTTCAAATCAAACTTATTTAAGTATAATTCTTAAGTAAATATAATTCCAAATCAATTTCAAATTTATCTTTTCAACCTGAATCATTTCAAACTCTATATTTGAAAATATAAATTTTTAAATAAATACTTAAACATATTATATATCAACTTTATTAAATCAACTTTAATAAATCTTTAAAAATCAATATTTAATAAACCATATACTTCTTTCCAAAACCATAGAAATCATTTCAAAATATTTATATATTGACCAACGGTGTCTGTATATAATTTTCTATCCTATGGTCAAGTGATACAGATATTTTATCATTTCAATCCGCAGTTTAAATATATATATATATACACGAGTATATATCATTTCAACCTGCAATCCCAAATTCAATTCAAATGAAAATCGCTTGGGTTTATCATTTCAACCCATAACGATTTTCTCCAATTCTCCAGATCGTTCGGGTATGTATCATTTCAACCTATAGTGAATTCTATTCTAACAGGGAACTTGTAGAGTGATAACATATATGATAATAATATAACAATCAGTAACATGCATATATCATCAATATAAATAACAGATAAGGGTGTCAGATGTCACAGGTGAACAGATACAAATAACAGTATATATAGCAATGTAAATAACTAACAGCAACATATTTCAATTATCGTTTCAATTGAAATCAACTTTAATAAATATTAGAACGTTAATCGTGAGTGATTGCTCACCTTTCGAGGCTAGAGAGATTTGACAAAGAACGAGCTACGAATTCCAAAGCAACGCTAGATGGACATGATTCGACGAACGAAGCTGATAAATAGGAATTGACGAAATCAAATCAGAACTGAATCGATGATGAAAATTGGGTATAAGTGAACATATATATATAACTATGTATATATAAAATCATGTTTTATATTCAAACACATTTTTAAATTTAAATATATATATATATATATTTCAAAATCCTTGTTTAAATTAAACTCATATATTAAAGTCAAATATATATATAATATATGTTGAAATAATTATTTATATATACCCAGCCATATCATTACTTATATAAAACTAATATATATATAAGCTAGTGTATATATGTATTCCTAAAATCAATATATATATATATATATCTTTCTACCATATCTTAAAACACATATGTATAGTATTAAAATATATATGAAATATGTACGTACGATTTTATGTGTAGGCTTATAGATATATACAAACAAGTTATATAACCTATGCAACTGTTTTCCTTACAACTCAAAAATAAATTTATAAACTTGTACGGCCTTGTACACATTAACAACAGATCTATAATATATTGAAGTTATTTCTAAACTAGGTCATATACGACTTTATATATACACATACAGATTATAAATAAATATTATAAACTTATATACATTATATAACAGAACTCATTTATCTCAAGTATAATATGGCCGAGGCTTCGAACAACAGATTTATAGAAATATAAACTTATATATAAGCTATTGTATATATATGCTAATATATATATATATACGTATGCATATACTAACAAAAGGATATATATATATATATATATATAAACCGAAAGTCATGCACTCCTACCATATATATAAACAACAATATATACAACCTAAAATTATGTATGCATACTTACCCTATATATATAACAGATATATATATATATATATAAATCGCATACTTACAGAAATCAAATGGTGTATATATATACTGTACACTTACATATATAACGCAACAACATAGTTAAATCATATATATATATATTTACACAACTTCTTATATACATCAATCATATAATATATATAAACTGATATAACTAACCATCACAAAAAAACAAAGAAGGAGACTCGGTAAAAATGGAAGAGAGGAGAGGCTAGGCTCGGTAAGATGGTCAAGGCCGAGGCGGATCATGTGCGGCCGAAGGGAAGCGGTAGAGGGTCGGAGAAGGGAAGAGAATGCTCGGATCTTGGGTGCTGGAGGCAGAGGCTATTCGTTTGCCTTTCATTTTTTTTATTTTAAAAACACGACTAAAAAAATGAATGGAAGGGAAAGATTGCAAGGGGAAGAAAGGTTGGTAGGGCGAAATGAAAAGAGAGCAGGTGAAAGAATGGGTGGTCTCCAAATATAGGCTGACATATAATTTCTTCATTTATTATTATAAATTTTATTTTTTTAGGGAAGAGCAAAGGGTTAAGGTGAAAAGACGTGGAGGAATGGGTAGGTTATGGTTCGGGCATGAAGTAGGTGGAACGAAAATTGAGAGCAGGTACCATTTTAAAATTTTTCTTATACCTTTTTTTGTGAGAGTGAAAAGAAGAAGATGGACAGCCAGAGGACTCGCGCATATATATTAAGAATTCAAAGGATATAAAGAGTCAAGATGTGAATTCCGATGAAACAATTAAAGCTAAGTGTTGCTTGGATTACACGGCTAGCATTTGAAAGGACAAGGAAACAAAAGGTTCAAATTGGTACCGATACGGCTAACCGTATCGCGGTTCCGCCGTGTACCGGATACCGAAACGCACAATCGAATATACTGCTGAGATCAACATGACGAGACGATCAAAACGGTACGCAAATATGAGTGGTACGATCAGCCTATCAAAAGTCGATAATCGGTACCGAAAATGCTGCAAATCTGCCAGAAATAAGATAAACGGAGCAATATCAGTCAAAATTTTGAGAAACAAAAGATGATGTCTCACTCAGAAGATGATTTACAAATTCATTGTATAAAAATATTCAGCTTTGGAAAACATTTTATTATCATCAATATTAACTGATTTAAATTGAAACAAAATTACACAAGAAAATAAACTTCAATATTATCAGATGAAAATTTACCAGTTGCTATGTTAAAATAGACGTATTCCAAATATTAAATTTATATTTCAAAATTTTATTATTTAAAATTTCACAAAAATTCAATTAATTATATAAATAAAACAAATAAAAATTATTAAAAATTTACGGGTCGTTACACCCATAATGCCAACTATCTATGGTTTGTGTGTGCACTTTCATCAACTATCCTTTTAGTAATGAACATACATGTTATGCTTAGTTTAACTCAACTATTTGGATAACTTATGATTGCCCTTTTTGACAGATCTTCACAATGCTACTTATAAATGCTATGATCTAACATATAAAGCGTTTTCAAATATCAGCTAGTAGTTTCGCTATCTTTTTTCCTCGTGTTGTGATTTTTAAAAGAATGCACCCTGAAGTTCCAAAGATATGAATTGTTAATGTAGAGACTTAATACTATTATGGAGGTTAAACTTTTGCATTATTTTATTGTTATTTAATTGCTTAGGGATATAGCCTTTAGAGGTATGTTTGCACTTTGTAGTGATGCACAACATGATCTGAACTGAGGTGGTAGTGAGATTAGGCAGCAATTCTTATTGGAGATACGTATGTATTGCCAGCAATATATCATTTGCATTGTGCAGGTTGCTGTAAACAAGAAAATATGCACTCATGCTAGGTAGCAAGGTAAAGGCAGAGGGATATTTGTGCGGTTATGTAACAACCCTATATTTTTCAAATATTCTTAAATTGATTTTTTCCAGATTCAAAAGCTTTATTTATGAAAACGAATAAATTTTGTTATTTTAAATATAAAAACTTTGACTTTGATGTGGATTAGAATTTCAAATATGACTAAATTTAATATTTCCTGAAAATGTGAATTTTGGTCAATAGTCAAACTTTGACTTTTAAGTTTAAATTTTAAATAGTTTGAAATTTTAAATTTTATCTTTTATGATGAAAATAGATTTAATAACTTGAATACTGCTTTTCGTTTCGTTGAAAACGGAGTTAAAATGTAAAAGTTATGTACATTTCAATTTTTAGTATAATTTGTTTTATTGTGCAATTTTGCCTATTTTAAATTTTATAAATCATATTTTCTTTCTTATTATTTATTTTAATATGTGTCAATATGTTAATTTATGTATATTTTCATCTCTAAATATTTTTAAAAATAATAATAGAATTTTCCAAAATTTACTATGATGATTTCCTATTTTTAAAGGCTATTTTCCTATTTTCTGCTATTTTCTCCATTTTAAAATTATATGTAAATTAAATTTTTAATATTTATTTTGTGAATATATTTTTATTTTATGTTATTAATTATGTTTAAAAATATATTACGAGCTCATATGAATTTTCTAAAATTTATTCTATTCAATTTCAAGTTTTCTAGACAAGTTTACTATTTTTAAGCAATTTCCTTAATTCTTTTTATATTTTCTTTAAATTTAATTATATATTTTTATTTTATTTCACTTTGTTTCGGTTTTTAGATGTACTTGCTGAATTTTATTTCATTTTATTTGATTTAAAAGAAAAGGAAGTATGGAAGGTTTTAAAAGCTAAGAAACGTAAAGTCGTTTCACCGTTTCTTTTACCGTTTCTTTTTCAATCAATACATCAGTTATTTTGGCCGTTCCTTATACTTTCTTCAGCTGTACCTCTCTCTTATTCACGTGAAAAACTTCTCAAAATTTCAGTTCTCATCTCCTAAAACTCACGGCTAAGAAAAATTTGCCAATGGCTTCCATTCTCTACTTCTTCTCTTCACTTTTCCTCTTTTCTTTCAATGATTTTGCTTGATCTCTTCACATGTTTGCTTGGCCTAGCCTATACCACCTTCATCCCCATCATCACCTCCTCCATCTACTACAGCAAACACTCCCTTCCCTCTGACCAAGACAGGCCATGACCTTCCACTTGAAGCCATCACCACAAAACTCCACAAAACATTGCCTAGACCACACATATCATCACCTACCCTCCATATCTTGCTTTGGCCACCCCCTTAGCCACCACCACCACTTGCTACATGACCTTTGGCTGCTGCTATACCATCACCCTCCACTGTCCAGACCTGTACCATGCAAGGGCCGAGCCCCACTTGCCTTTGGATGAGCCAAAAATGCACCAAAACTCCACTTATTTTGCCTTGACCCTTTGTCTTATTCATATGTAACTCCTACCATCATCATCTCCTTGTTGCCATGCTATTTTGATGCCATAAACTGAGATTATGTCCAGCTATGTCTGAGCAAAAGATCCCCTTGGTCAAGCTCTTGAATGGTTAAAGAAAGGTCGAATCACTTTTCCCTTTGTTGCTTTTTATTTCAAGTCATTTCGATATTGTTTTGTGTTACATATTTATGTATACATTGTCTTGTTTTGTTTATATGTATACAAGGCAATTATATTTGGCTCTCCACTCTCAAATCATATTCATGTTGTCGTGCCTTCAAAGATTCTGTGTTGTGTGTTTGGTCGTCATCTCCAGCTTAAACAAGTGAGTTATTCTCACCAGACAATATGTACCTATATAACTAGTAAATTGACACCCTGTGAATCTGTAGAAATATATTATCATGTTATACTTGACTATATTATGATCATATGATGTTTAAATTGATAATGATAATGAATTAAATTGTTTTAACCTTTAAAACAACTTGGCCTTAAAAGATACGCTTTGGATTTCGATGAGACCGGGATCGGGTTTCCGTATACCGGATTTCCAGGTCTGGAGACCCGAATACCACATCGATCCAAATTAACGATAGGTCGTGAATCAAGTGAAGATGAAGATTCAGAGTGCAAGGGTTATTGTCGTTAACTCTGAGGGTAATTCCAAAACGAGTGTAACGAGATAATGCCTTCGGTTTCGTTCGAACCCGGAACGAACTTGTAAGGATTGAATGCTTTCAGCACATCGTCAGGTGGACGATGAGCATTCTAAGATAGATGTGTTCTTTTTAAAGGTAATCGTGACCTCAAGCCTCATCAACCGGGAATGGCTAAAACAGGGGAGGTGCAGCAAGGTTAGTGGGTAGCACCCAAGTAGGACAAGGTTACCTCTGTCTAGATGTCCCTTTCTATTTTCGACTTAGTGGTGCGGTTGCTGATCCCAACCGTGAGGTATCTTGTGCGGGAATTATCCAGTAAGGGATGTTCCGACCTTGTGTTGCAGGGGATTGGGAGTGATCCTCGGTACGGTGATCTAGGCCACGTACTGTGACGGGCGGTACCCCAGTAGCCCTGCCATTGTATGGAATCCAAACTCCAATAAGTGCCGTACGTATTAGATGTGCCCAACTATGTTGGAATGTGAGATGTAAGCATTTCAGCTATTTCTATATTTTACTTGAAAACCCTAGACCCTATTATAATAAAATCAGATTTCCTATCAAATGTTTTGGGTTAGCGTAAGGTAAAAACTTACCCATGTTTATGTGTGGGAAGTCTTACGTGATACTTTTTCTTTCAAAAGGTTTTTAAAGTTAAGCAACTTTAACCCGTTTACTCACACCAGACCCATGTCTGACCCAAGTGTTTATTTTCTGTTTTATTAAACTCTTGGGTACTCAAATTTTTACGAGTAGCCAAGGGATTCAGGTTAGCCTTGACGAATTGTGGAGGAGCAATGGAGCAGGAGGCTTCAGCGTTGTAGATATAGATAGTAGTTTCCGCTGTGTTGATCTTTGTTTAGATCTTTGTTTTGTTTTGAGATGTAATAACTAGACAGATGTTTATAACTGTCTAGTATATGAGATGTAATCTGTGTAACTCTGATAAGTGTTGTATATGATACTATGTAATAGTTATGTGATATATTATATTTTGTTTCGTTCCGCTGTGAGATTCTGATATTGTTTAGTTCTTTCTTTCTCTTCTTTTCTCTTTTCTATCCCTTTCTTTCTTATTAGCGATACGACTTTCTATGGGGAGAACGTCGTGGTCGTTACATGTTATATCATATGTTACTGTTATTTAATGTTATTCTGTTATTTATATCAGTTATCACCATTGCAAGTTCTCTGTAGACTAGAATCACTATGGGTTGAAATGATACATACCCGAACGGACTTTAGAATAGGGAAAAATTGTTATGGGCTGAAATGATAGGCCTGAACGATTTTTATTTAATTTATTTTAACTTGGGATTGCGGGTTTGAAATGATAGAACCCGGATTTTTCTTTTTTTAACTGCGGATTGAAATGATACATATCCGTATCACATGACCTAGGTTAGAAAATTATATACAGGCCCGTGGTTATTTTATAAAGTGTTTTGGATACTTTTAAGTATTTTAAAAAAATTATAAATTTATGAAATTTGATTTAAATAGATTTTGAAATGTTTTAAATTAAATAAATTATGATTTTTTTCCATGTGTTAAAAATGTAATTAATGAATGGTTTAACTAGATTTTTGAAATATAACTTAAGTTGGAAATTTGGAATTTTGGTTAAAAATGATATTTAAGTTATATAAATAAAATGGATATTAAATTTTATTTGGAAATGGTAAATATGATAATTTGATTAAATTTGAATTTAAGTGATTTATCAAAGTATTATTGATTTTTCTATGAATTTAAGTGGTTAAATAAGTGAATGTTTAAAAGTGATCTTTTAAAATATTACTTGACTAGGAAATGAGAAATTTGGTTTTAATTAAAGGGTTAAGTTAATTAAATAAAATTGGAAATTTAGTTAAATTTGTGAAATGGTAATTTAAATTTGAAGTGTTAAGTTATTTGTTGAAATGTGAAGAATTGGAAACTTTTACACTTAAATTTATTAAGTAAATTGTTGAAAATTGGATTTTATTATAAGAAATTTATTATGAAAAGATATATGTTAAACGATATGTAAATGAACATTTTAAATGTTAAAATATGATTTTTAAAATGTTTATGTATTTTAAATTAAAGTTATTTAATTGCTGGAAATACACTAACACCTGAAATTAACTTTTAATAGCATTCAGAAATGCTATAGATTCTGTTTTGAACTAAAATTGTGTAAAAAGAGCTATTACAGCATTTCTGAAATGCTGTAGTTGCTGTAATTGAACTTATAGGCTAATATTGAACTCAGGTCTATTATAGCATTCTCTGGAAATGCTATAACGGTCTGCAGTCTTTGCTGAAACCAAATTTAACCCTTGTTTTGAAATCTGAACTACCGCAGCACTTCTGAAATGCTGTCTTTTCTGTTTTGAACTATAATTCAACTAAAACTGAGTTTTAACAGCAGTTTTAAGTGCTGTCTTTACTGAATTAAAAATGTTTTCAAATATAACCTATAGCAGTTGTTTTTAAATCCTGTGAAATGCTGAAATTTTAATAATTAGGGTTTTTGACTTAGTAAACGAACTCAGAATGGTTTGAAACTTTGGAAATTGAATACTTGATTTGAAAATATAACAATTACACTTTTAAAAGGTTTAAATGAATTATTTTGATTGGAATATAAACTATTTAAAGGTGATTTGAAATGATAGTAAATGAACGATATCTTTGAATTTAAAAGGTATTTAAAGTTGAATATTTGGATTTGAACTGATAGGATATTTTATTTTATTAAAATGATTTGAAATGAAGTTTTGTAAAGATATGATATTTTCTTATATTAAAATGATTTGAAATGAAGTTTTGTAAGGATATGATATTTTATTATATTAAAATGATTTGAAATGATATGAAAATTTAAATATATGGAAATGGTTTGGAATTGATTTAATCTTTATTTTGATAAAGATATGGTTTGAAATGATATTTTATTTTGAAGTAAATTATTGTTTTTAAAAGTTATAACCACGGGTTATAATAACGATTGGTTGGCAAAGAGACCGGGATCGGATATGGACATACTCTCTGTCGATACCGAAAACCACTTTGACAACCGTGTACGCGGTGGAGATTCCAGAATGAAGTAGGATGGTGGCGACGTTCTTAAGGTATGTTACGTGGACCCAACTTCCGTGAGTTGGCATAAGGTGGCTAAAATAGGAGCGATCTCGGACCAGTGAGGTAGCACCTTTTCTCGGACACATTTCTTCGATATTATACTCTTACTTGTGATTGATTAGATGGCCATCCTCCGATTTGGGAGTGTTGTTCGAGGTGGAACGATAGTGGCTGCTATGCGTATCCATCAGTCCGTGTGCGTAATTGGTATATCTACCCTGGCATTGCCTAGTTGTGCCGTGTTACCTACCATATCGAGCTTTACTACGATTATGATTTTAAGATCCGACCGCGTTAAGGTTCTCCATCCCCTTAACGCTATTTTCTATATGATTATACTTTACTTATTTAGACACTATTATAATATCGAATATTACTACATAGTAGATAGTTTAACGGATCCTTAGAGGATGGGCGGTCCCAAGCATCTTCTAAGTTACTTGTACCTTTATTACAGTTCACTTGAGTTGGTTTACATTATATAAGATATATTGTCCTGACTCGAGTGTTTTGTGTTTTGCTTTACGCTCGGGTCAGCCTGAGTTATTCACAGATTTGGATTTCCACTCTCTTGGAGATTTGAATCGCTGGAGATTATCTGCTTGTCATGTCCTATCTATTTCAATTCCGTTGTTCTACTCAGCTTGTACTTGTTTATTTTATTGAGACTTTTGTTCTACTCTATTTCTTATGTTGTATCTTATGTAACTCTGATATATTTATATAGTAGCTTCATGAACTACTATTTCTTTTACTTCCGCTGCATTATTTTACTCTGTGTCTGTGATCTGTGATCTGTGATTATATTTATTTACTGTATATTCTGAGATTTGCCAAATTTTATTTACAACGCGGTATTTTGAGCAATTCAACTCCGGCATGAGTGTCTGCCTATACACTTATAATGGATGCGAATGATTGAAAATATCGGGTCGTTACAGTTGGTATCAGAGCTTTGGCTTTGAGGCAAAACTTAGAATGTATGGTAAATTTATTTACAGAATCACTTTCGTTCGAGTTTGAATCTCTTCCTTTTGATTCGATTTCCTTTGAATTTTGGAACATCCCCCGCGGTTCCAAAATCCATTATTGTTCCTCACTATTCATCTTCTTTTGATTCTGGAGTATCTCATAACTCCACTTCGAATGATCTTTATAGTGAATTGGCGGTCTCGCCAATATTCTAATTTTCTTGTAAAAGGGTGAAAATCCTTTACAGTCAGCATCGATTCACCAGAGATTTTTATTTATCCTTGGTTTAGATGCTAATATCTTTTATTATTCCAAACTCTATCTGTTAATCCTCTGATTCGCGACTTAACTGAAGACGACCTAACAAGCTAAAGGCGTAACCGACTTAAGGAAAGCTCCGAGTTAACAAGATCTCCGACTTAACAGGCTACGACCTAAGGAAAGCTCTGACCCAACAGTTGCCGATCTAACTACTGAGAAGAGCTGCCGACTTAAGAGGTGTGCCGACTTAGGAGCCTGCCGACTTAAGGAAATCTGTGACTCAAGAGTTAAGACCGAGTTAAGAAGGATGCCGAGTTAGGAGCCTGCCGACTTAAGGAAATCTGTGACTCAAGAGTTAAGACCGAGTTAAGAAGGATGCCGAGTTAGGAGCCTGCCGACTTAAGGAAATCTGTGACTCAAGAGTTAAGACCGAGTTAAGAAGGATGCCGAGCTATGAAATGCTCCGACTTAAAAGATTCACAGCCTACGACTCAAGGTCCTAATGACTCAACGAGTTAAGCTGTCTACAACTTAAAGAAAGGGGGGTTCCGACTTAACAACTCAGCGAGTTAATGATTTACGAGTTAAGGTCTGATAAGTCGGCTACGACTTAATACTTGTCAAAGACAGCCACAGGATGGGTCGGCAACAACCATTCCCTAACTCGTCACCGACCTAACCCTATTCCTTAACTCGTCACCGACCTAACTCTATTCCTTAACTCGTCACCGGTCTACCATAAGTCGGCTGCGACTTAAAGACTTAGAGAAATTTCCTGAGTCCAGATCAGCTCCTATAAATACCCCACCACTTCCAACATGAGGGGGACTTTTGGCCATTCATTTCTCCAAGCGCCGTTACGCTGTCGAAGCCTCCTCTCATTCAGCAATCAAAGATCTTCAAGCATTCGAGACACTACAACGATCTTCGAGAAGAGCTCTTAACATCCAACACGGATTCGTCGAGTTTCATCATTAAAGATCGAGCTAGTAGTCAAGAATGATGTCATGATTAAATTGTATTGTATTCAGAGGGATATTGTATCAAATTGTAACCGAATCAGCAATAAAAGACTATAAAGTGGATGTAGGCTCAATTACGGGCCGAACCACTATAAATCTGTTGTTCATTTACCGTTTTTCTGCTATTTTCAGCTTATATTCTGTTCCCGTACCAACGGGTGGTGCTTTCACAATTCTATTACACACACCGGGTGTTAGCGTTCACTTTTTACCGTTAACATTTTGGTGCTTTCATTGAGAGCCCAACTCAGGCGATCATCCACCGTTGCTTCGCAAAGATTCATAAAAAGAACCTCTCTTAAAAAACCAGATCCGAGATAATGGCTCTTGGAAGAAGAGACAGACCCGTCAGATCCGGAAATGCTCACGAAGGGACTTTCGCTTCCCCAACAACAGATCAAGCAACTCCAACCGTTGGAGTCACCAGGGCTGAATTGGATGACGCAGTTTCTGGATTATACCAACAAATTGAAACTCAAAATGCTTTGATGATGGATAGATTAACTGCTCTGCTCGGGGCAAATCGTCAACCAGAAAACCATCGAACTACTCTTCCTGAAATGCCACCTTTCCAAGCTGATGGTTCTATGCCGCAACCAACTTGTCATGAGCATATGCCCGGGCAAAATTCCGAGGGAAGAACTAATGCTTGCCCGGAGGTGTCTTTGAACAATAAAGAGTATCTGTCTGAAATGGTTGGCCGCATCATGAAAGAGAGCATGCAAAGGGAAGAGGATGAGGCTGACTGGGGATTTGCGCCAAGCAGAACTCCGTTTACTGAAAGGATCCTAAGAGCAGAGTTTCCAAGGAAATTTGCACCTCCTACTATCCAAGCTTATAGGGGAACCAGTGACCCTAATCATTTCCTCTACAAGTACGATTGGCATATGACTGGTGCAAGAGCATCAGACGAGATCAAGTGTCGATACTTTCCGGTATACCTAGAAGGTGTGGCTTTACTTTGGTTCACAAAGCTTCCAGTTCGGTCTGTAGATAAATTCTCCGACTTAACGCAAAAGTTTAAAGAACAGTTCAGATTGTATGCTTCAAAAGCTAAGGATATAATGTCACTGTCTAACCTTGAACAAGCGCCCGGAGAATCAATCAAATCTTTCTTGAGCCGTTTCAATATAGCTTTAGCCGAAGTAGAAAATGCAGAACCACGCATGATCCTGACTTATTTGATGAGAGCCATTGATAAATCGAGTAAATTTGGGATATGGCTAAAGATGAAAGAACCAAACTCACTTGATAAATTTTATAAAAAGGCCGATGAGTTCATTCGCCTTGAAAGCCTTTCTGCAACATCGAAAGTGGTTATTGCCCAGACTGATAATGACAGTGTCCCACCTAAGAAAAGAGAATCTGAAAGTCAGAAAAGGGAGAATGAAGGAGGAAAAAGTCGGGGAAATGAAAAGAAACCTCGCCGCTTTAATCCTTCGGACTTTACTCCTTTAACTGATACACCAAGAAATATCTTTTTTGCAACAAAGGACGTTGTCAAGTATCCTAAGCAACCTGAGATGACGAGAGGGGCAAAGCGTAATGGAAAATTCTGCCATTTTCACAATCAACCTGGCCATGACACTGACCAATGTCGCCAATTAAAGAAGGTGATTGAAGAATTGCTAGAGCAGGGTAAACTCCAACAATACGTTAAAAGGAACGGGGTCGATCCAACCTCATCCACTCGGGATCAACAACACCCTATCCATCAATCCGATTCTCACAACAACACTGCAGTGCAAGATTCAGAAAAGCTTGTCATTAATGCTATCACAGGTGGACCATACCCCGCAAGCAGAAGTTGGGATGACTACTAATTACCCACAGAACTACGGCTGGGGCATCTCTCACTTTCTCTGGCATAAAAATCCAAAAGCTATGAATCAAGCACAAATGGAAATCCAGCTTGAAGATTCTGAAACAACAATAACTAGCATTCATTTTTACTTAACAGCATTGCTTGAATTTGTAAAGATAATGATAGATGTGTAACTTCTGCATTGTAAACCGCTGAGAAATCAGCGTGACTCAATAATGAAAAACTATGCATTGTGTTTTCTGTTATAAAATGCCTGTTATATTTCGATGTGTAAATACTCTAAATGTATTGCTAAAATATCGATCTAATACTGCAGGTCATTAAAGCAAAGCTCACCCATCGCAAAGCTAAGCGAGCCTTACAAATCATTTAGCAAATTTCAAGCAACAAAAATTTCAAACTCGAATCCCATACAAGAGGAACTTCACATAAAAAGTTGACGGCTCCACTAGGTCAAGCCCTCGTTAACTGGTTGCGATCGTTGATGTAAAAAAGGCATCCAACCAAATAACTTGCGTTTACTCTGTGGAGTCATTCAACAGTGAAGTCTACTTCTTCGGATAAAGCAATTTACTTGCAAAAGAAAGGAACACGCGCTTGGAAACGATGATAAAGGATCGCAGATTGGCGGATGATGATACAACATGAGCAGGCAAACATGGAAGCAGCCAAAGGAAGGTATGCCTCTTAACAGGAAAGCAGGTAGATCCACTAAAGGGATACCTTCCCAAGCAGAAGGAATAAGACCCTCGCTGGCTGATTGTGATGCATCCGATCAGGCAGCTTGTGTCCATCCCATGGATCTACTTGCCCCTAAGACGCAACCTTCCTGGCACACCAACCAACTGATGCTCCTTCCCAAGGGTCAACAAAGCCCTCTAACGAGGCACGCCAATAAATGGAGAGCTTTCCTCAATCAAAAAGATCGGTGGGACTACCAAAAAGGGGCACCTTGTTAATCGATTGCGATCGTTTGTACAAACAAACATCCAATCGAACGACTTACGCTTGTCCCGTGGACCCCTCCGACCATGAGAAAGTAACTTCCAGGCAATCACAAGCCCTCTTCGGAGGCACAAGCCCTCTTCGGAGGCACAAGCCCTCTTCGGAGGCACAAGCCCTTTTCGAAGGCACATTTCACCCGTGTAGAAGTGCAAAATGCTTCTCTTCGGAGACCCACTTCACCAGTGATGAAATGCTAAAAAGCCCTTTTCGGAGGCACATTTCACCCGTGTAGAAGTGCAAAATGCCTCTCTTCGGAGACCCACTTCACCAGAGATGAAATGCCAAAACTGCTTCTCTTCGGAGACCAAAACTGCTTCTCTTCGGAGACCAAAACTGCTTCTCTTCGGAGACCAAAACTGCTTCTCTTCGGAGACCAAAATCGCTTCTCTTCGGAGACCAAAAGACCTCTTCAGAGGCGTACTTCACCTTGCTTGAAGTACCAAAAATAAACCCTTTACTGGGACACAAAAAATCAAAACCTTCTTCAGAAGCTCATTTCACTGTGCAGGAAAATTCACTTTCAAACAAATAAAAGTGATCATTCCCAGAAGTCGAAGTGTTCTTCAGGAAGAAAAAGAAAATAAAGATTTCTCCAAAGACAAGATATACTCTATTAAAAGCAGAATAATTCTTCCCTGAAAAAGTGGAAAGTTATTCTCTAAAATAAGAGTATCGGTCTTGTGAAATCAAGAAATATTACAATATACTTGTGGTATGGGGGCAACATTATACAATTAAGTTACATTAATAAAAGTAATATACAAGCAACATACCACAAGTTCATTGCAATATCACGTAATAAAGATGTGGAGTAAATGCATTCTTGAAACACAGACAAAAAATTTGTACAAGTGAAAAGAATCGTTTACTCTACACTTCAAATGAAAAACAGATGTATTCCTACATACACAAGGATTTGTACAAGAAAAATATCTATTTATTTCAACACTATGAGAAATTTTTACATTGTACAGGTCACAAAAAGAAGCGGAGACCGGTATCCGCACAATCCCCGGTCAATACAAAAAGCAGAAAATGCAAAATCAAACTCATTTCCCCTTCTTCCCACCCTTGGAGCTTTTACCCGGCCTGGTAATTAGCTTCGTAGGCCGCATCGGAGAAGAAGGAGAAAGAGACTCAGCCGGATCAATCTCTGCCTCATCCCCAGCAGCAGAAGAACTCTTCTTTCCTTTCTTCGAAACCACACGTTTCCCCTTCTTCTTGGAAGAAGACTCACTCCCCGGAGCAAGAAATGTAGAAAGCTTTGTGTCATAATCAAAAGACTGCTCCGGGGTCTTCTCGCTATCTTCCAGACCTTCTACCTTCTGTTCTTCGGAAGCAAGTGGTTCGTCTAAACCTTGAAGGGCTGCTATTGGTTCTTCCTGTGAACATGGTTGAGAAGCTGGAAGAGATATAACTTGAGAAGGAGGAGGAACGACAGTTGAAGAAGGAAGAATTGGTGCAGTTTCCGGCACGACTGCTGCATAATAAAAGAAATCAAAATCAGTATTCTCCGAGAAAAGAGAAGACCGTGAATCGTCAAAGTTACCTGGAGAAGCCGGTTTGGCAAGATCAATCTCAAATTCCCGAGCCTGAAAGTCCTTCATTGCCTCCTCTTCTGTAGGAGTGGTCACAACTGGAGGTGAAGGATGAGAGCTGGAATCCATAATGTTTGCATCAGCCGAAGTGGAAGCATGAACAAGGGCAGTTAAAAGAGCTTCCTCTTTTGAGAGCTCTTCTCCCAGTGATTCAGCCCGCGCTTTAGCAAGCTGCTCCTTCCCTCTAACAAGAGCGGCGCGAGCCTCGTCATCAAGATAGCGAGCTTCAAATTTTGCTTCCTCAAATTTTGCTTCATCATAGCCGGCACCTTTAAACATATCAAGTGCGGCTTCCCACACTTCAGCCAGAGTGATTTCATAATCTGGACCCAGAAAAGCAAGGCTCCCACGACCTAGAACGCAGTGTAAATAAAAGTCGAATAAGGTAGAACTGATGTTTGCTTTCGTTGCCTCATGTGATTGCTCAGCCGCTTCTTTGTCGGCAACGGCAGCGACCCTACCAGTAATAGCCTCATCACGAGCCGTCTCAGCTTTAGCAAGTCGAGACTTTAGTAACTCAATCTCCATGTTCTGGGAGGTGACCTTTTCCCGCAGTTCGGCGTTTTCTGTGCGGTACTTCTCATTAACGTGCTGTTCGGCGGCAAGCTTCATTTCTACATCTCTTTGTGCAGCGTGTGCGTCCCGCACTTGCTTCTGAAAGACTTCTTCTTTTTGAGTATATGATGCAGAAGAAGAAGCGAGATTTTCCTTAAGCTGCTTAACTTCAGACGCAAGCTTTGCATTGTCATCTGCAATACTCGTCATTTCCGCGTCATGCTGCTTACGCCATTTGTCCCATTCTGCTTTATCATTCTCCATCGTCATCATCGCCTCAAGGTTAAGATGGTTGACCCTTTGAAGTTCATCAACCAACTTCTGCCATCCAGACATTCTTTCAATATCAAGCTTGACAGCGTCGACATTTCTCAGCATTGCCTGCTTATCAATGGGAACCAAATCTAAGTCAAAACGGACTCCTCTTAGACACCAATTCGGAAATCGACTCTGAAGCGTTGGAGGGCCGTCTTTAACTTGATATTGTGGCCTGTTAATGATGGTTTGAATGTCAGATTCCTTTAGAGGAGGAGAACCGGCCGGAATGTCAGAAGAAATGGGAGCGTTAGTCTTCTCAGAAATAGCAGACGCGTCACTTGGCTTAGACCGTTTGCTCGATTCATCAGTAATTTGAGTCTTCCCTTTGTCATCATAAGATTTTCGCTTATGAGAATCGTAGGTTCTGTAAGAAGAATCGTATCGATCAGCATCTCTTCTTCTCTGACGCTGCTCATAATCCCATTTTTCTTGAGCCTTCCTTTGGGCCCGTTCCTCATCTGTCTCTCTCTGGTCACCAAGATATTTCCTGAAGTCATAGGATCCACGGCCTCCATGGCGCTGAAATGAGTCATAATATGAGCCGGAGCGTCCCATCGGAGAATCTGAAAACAGGAAAGAAGTAAAGTTTAGAAATTTCCAGAAAGAAAAAGTAAATGCTTATAAGTGCAGAAAAATCCTAAGTGTGTGCGGCGTGCGAACTACGCGCGTCAAACTACAAACCACGCTTCAGTGCAGGAACGGAGACGACAGGTGTCGAAGGCGTCGAGGTCTGTTTCAAAGAGGAAGTCGCTTCGATGACAGGAGAGTTCGCCTTTGGAATATTATCCTTGAAAAGCTCTTGAGAAGTTATCATTATGTCACTCAAGTCATCAAAGGTGTCATCATTATGATGCTCAGCAGAGTTCTCCTTCTCAATTTCCACATCAGTTGATTTCTCAGAAACTCGGAGGTTTTCTTCCTCTTCGATAATTGGAGCAAGTGCCGATTTGCTGACTAACCCTACAACATTAGTGGATGCGGAACACTTTATCAAAGCAGCATCCATGACAGGTGTTTCTGATGCAGCCTCTTCCGCAGAAACTGGGGCATTCGACGCCTCTGCTTGAGAGCCCGAAGCAGCCGACGTTTCTGCATCGGAACTAGGAATTTCACGAATTCGAGTCGACCTGGAAGGGTGTAGAAGCCCAAATTGGTGCAAAAGCTCATCATCTAATAGAAACTGGATACTCCTCTCCTCTATAGGCACCGCCATAAGCCTCTCGAAAGTCACTTTGTGACTGAGATTTTTAGAAGGAGGAGGAAGTGCTGAAAAGGAAAAAAGAGCGAAGTTAGCATTTGATAACCCAAACTTCGGTAAGTTTGAAAGAACATAAGAAACAAATGCAAGTGATCTTACTCCCTATTCTCCAAATAGCATAAAACCCAGGAGGACAGCGGACATAAAAGAACGGGCTCAGGAAACTGTGAACACTTTCAGGGAGACCGGTGATCAACTTACGATTCCTCGCACTCCTTACGACTATGATGGAGGGATGATCTTTATTCTTGGCAAAGGTACAAAGATAGCGAATTTCTCCGAAGGTAGGAAAGCGGCCCAGCGTTCTCCTAAAAAGCACGCATAGTCCCAGCAAGATGGCGTAGCCATTGGGATGTAACTGAAAAGGGGAGATAGATAGTTGGAGAAGAAGTTCTCGAATGCAGTCATTGAATGGGGGGATAGCTCCGCTCAAGCACATTTGGCGGTTAACTGCAACGAAGCCACGGGGCGGCCTGTCAGCAGTATCATTTATTTCGGGAAGCAAAGCGTCAGCTTCAGCAATGCCAAACTGGATGCATAGTTGACGAAAGGCTTTATGGCTCAAAGTAGTAGGAGTCCTCTCTGGAGGATCGTTTAGCGGGATAGCAACTGGAAATACATCTTCAGCTTGCTCTGTTCCTTCTTGTGGAGAAGACATTCTACACAATCAGCTGAATGTTCAAATGTGAAGGTGCACGTTCCCTAAAAGTGTGAAGTGTTGTGCAAAAACTAATGAAAATAAAAGACAAGCATAACTGGAATTAAATTAGTTGACAATCAATCGATTACAGAATTTCAGAACTTGTCAATGATCAAGTGCAGTGTTAATACAGACAAGTCAGTTTCATTTGACTATTATGATTTTGTTTTAATACTTCACTTGAATTGGTTATTGTACAGCATCTCATTCATATTCATTTAATTTAACTTTCTCTTTACCAACTAATCTGTCATTCGATATGGGCAGTCAGTGACAGTATATTCGTCCCAGTATTCTGTGAATGTTGTATTAAGCAGGATTGTTAGTTTGCAAAATTGAAGCAATATGTAAAATGCATGCAACACGGTTTATAGTTCAACAGTTCAAAGTCCAGGCAAAGTTTAAAAGTCATCTGCTTAGTTGCTGAAAACCCAAGTATTAACTCAGTGACGACTTAAGAGATTCCCTATGGGTCAAGGTCAGCAGTCCCCGAGTCTTAGGTCGAATAAAGAAGCAAAAAACTAGTTCAAGGCAGCAGGAAATCCCAAGTCCTAACTCGGAGGCGACTCAAAACCTAGGATGCATAAAATCGCTGAGTCGGTTCCGACTTAAATCAGTGAAATTGCTAAGTCATGACCGAGTCAGTACATCAACCCACTTCCATCCATAACTTTTAACTCGTTAGCCCAATGACCTCGCAGTCAATGACGATCCTAATTCCATTACACCATTGGATCACCCCGAAAAGCCAATTCGAATCGCCTCGGATTTGCTGCGAATCTGACGTATTATTGCCACACCACAACTGCAACGTGATCAATGGCAATTGCGAAACAGTCGAAGGGTTATACATAATGAACCGCAGCATTTAAGAACAAATGGAAGTCGAAGACTGAGGAGTTATCGATTCGACAGTAGGCATGGATAAGCTCGGATCAGATCAACTTACGATATATGACAGGAGGATAATCGACGATTGAATGGATGGAATTTATCTCTGAGGGCTCTAAATCGCGTCAATGGCCGAATCGAGAAGAAGAATGAGTGAGGAAGAGGAAGGATGACTTAACTATTTATTCGCAGGAAGGTGAGTCGACTTGTACGCTGCCGACCTAAGACCTCTGTTAATTCGCTTCCGACCTAATCAAAGAGCAGGTTAAGAAAATCGAAGTATATGACCTATGACCTAGGCACACACTTCGAGGGGAAAATGTTAATCCTCTGATTCGCGACTTAACAGAAGACGACCTAACAAGCTAAAGGCGTAACCGACTTAAGGAAAGCTCCGAGTTAACAAGATCTCCGACTTAACAGGCTACGACCTAAGGAAAGCTCTGACCCAACAGTTGCCGATCTAACTACTGAGAAGAGCTGCCGACTTAAGAGGTGTGCCGACTTAGGAGCCTGCCGACTTAAGGAAATCTGTGACTCAAGAGTTAAGACCGAGTTAAGAAGGATGCCGAGTTAGGAGCCTGCCGACTTAAGGAAATCTGTGACTCAAGAGTTAAGACCGAGTTAAGAAGGATGCCGAGTTAGGAGCCTGCCGACTTAAGGAAATCTGTGACTCAAGAGTTAAGACCGAGTTAAGAAGGATGCCGAGCTATGAAATGCTCCGACTTAAAAGATTCACAGCCTATGACTCAAGGTCCTAATGACTCAACGAGTTAAGCTGTCTACAACTTAAAGAAAGGGGGGTTCCGACTTAACAACTCAGCGAGTTAAGGATTTACGAGTTAAGGTCTGATAAGTCGGCTACGACTTAATACTTGTCAAAGACAGCCACAGGATGGGTCGGCAACAACCATTCCCTAACTCGTCACCGACCTAACCCTATTCCTTAACTCGTCACCGACCTAACTCTATTCCTTAACTCGTCACCGGTCTACCATAAGTCGGTTGCGACTTAAAGACTTAGAGAAATTTCCTGAGTCCAGATCAGCTCCTATAAATACCCCACCACTTCCAACATGAGGGGGACTTTTGGCCATTCATTTCTCCAAGCGCCGTTACGCTGTCGAAGCCTCCTCTCATTCAGCAATCAAAGATCTTCAAGCATTCGAGACACTACAACGATCTTCGAGAAGAGCTCTTAACATCCAACACGGATTCGTCGAGTTTCATCATTAAAGATCGAGCTAGTAGTCAAGAATGATGTCATGATTAAATTGTATTGTATTCAGAGGGATATTGTATCAAATTGTAACCGAATCAGCAATAAAAGACTATAAAGTGGATGTAGGCTCAATTACGGGCCGAACCACTATAAATCTTTTGTTCATTTACCGTTTTTCTGCTATTTTCAGCTTATATTCTGTTCCCGTACCAACGGGTGGTGCTTTCACAATTCTATTACACACACCGGGTGTTAGCGTTCACTTTTTACCGTTAACACTATCTCTTGAGATCGAACGTAGATTTATCCCAGAAAAATACACATCGATCTTATTCTTTAAGTCACGGTTGACCCGGTTAAGGTTGTCCGCGATTTATCTAAGCTTACCCATCTCTCTACTCTGTTTAACCATCTTGTCTTTTGTTTCTAAACTATCTTCAAACATTTTGAATTGTACTTGTAAATCTATGTTTTGTTTTATATATGGTGTTGTTTGAGTTGTTGATGTTGATTTGGATTTCCGATCGATTCGTCTGATCAACGCTATCGATAGGATTTCTAAAACACTTTGATAGAACAAACTGACACAATATTATTTTAAATTTGGTTAATGAAATAAAATTTTGATATATAAGTAAATTTATGGAACTTAATAAATTGATAATTTGAAATGATAATACTTGATTTATCATTTATTGTTCTACAAATGAATTTATAAATAGTAGTTTATAAATTGATTTGGGAACTGAAATGAATTTGAATCAAGAATTTGAGAATTCAAGTTTCCGATGGTTTCAAACCTTGTGTTTTCAAGTTTTAAAAGGATATATTATTTAAAGTATTTCGAATAGAAATTTTGTTTTCAAAGGATTTTAAAGTTTAAAAATTTAGTGCTCTTCTCTTTGTCGCTGGAAAATAATTTCGGTGATGACTGCAGCATCATCGACGTTCATTTTCGAGTTTCGAAGTGAAGAGACCGTTCTGTTGTCTTGCTACAGCTTTGTTTTGGGAAATTTAATTGATTTGAATCTCTAAAATATGACTGAATTTATAATATATAGATATATGATTTAAAATTTGATTTGACATATTATGTATGTATAATTACTTATCGCTAAATGGTTTGAAAGGAATCGGAAGTTTAATTCTTAAATTTTATTTTAAAGTATAATTTCAGTTAAAAGAAAAAAATTCAAAAATTTGGATAAATGATTCAAACTTGAGATAATTGAATTGGAAAGTTCTATTTGTATAACATACAATTTCATTCCAATATAACTTATCAAAATTACACAGAAGTTGAATATGAAATTGGATAATATACAATATAGAAAGGATTTTATAAATAAAATTTGAGTGGTTATAATAAATGTTATACACTTGAATTTTAGTTATAAAAGATTAACAGAGGTAAATAGTGAAAAAGGAATTTAAAGAGATTTTATTTAAATAACTTAATAATCAAATTTGATTTAATATGGAACCTTAAGTCTAACCTAGGAATTTAATAAAGGTTATTTCCTGAAATGAATATGTTGTATAATAAATAATGTATCTTTGAATAGATAAAATAAAATACATTTGAATTGGACATTTTGTAATAAAGTTTATTTAACTTGAAATCATAGTTTAATTGATGTCTAAATGAATAAATGTGTAAAGAAATTTGATTGTTATATTTGCTATATAAATATTTTATTAATGAAATAGATATGTCTTGAAAAATGAATGATTATGATTTAAATAGTTAAAATGTATTTTAACATCACTAAAAATTGATAATTGAGAATTTGGTTTTCAAATGGAAATTTTAAGTGTAACTTATTGAAGGAATATCTATTTATGAAATGGACATTTTAAATAAAGTGTTAGGTTATTTGTTAAATGAAGAGCTAAGTAAAATAATGAACTTTTGACTTAATAAATGAAGTATAGTTTACTTGGATATTCCATTCATAAAAGTATGTTTTAATAAGTCTTAAGTTAAAAGATATCCAAATGAATATTTCTGGAATAAAACTGATTTGAAATATTAATATATCTACTGTAGCATTTTATAGGTGCTGCTGTTTTGAAAATACAATGTTTTGGAAATTTTTAAAATTGAATGAACTTAAAAATGCTACAACTTTAAAATGAATATTATTTGACCTTGAATTAAAATGGTTTAAATGAAGATTTCTTTTAGGGTGGTATGATTTTCTAAGTATTATGTTTTTTTTTAAAAAAGAATATGTCCAAAGTGTTATGATTTTAGTAGTATGATTTCCAAATGATAAACATCCCTAAATTTTTATGATTTTCAAAGCATTATGGTTTCAAATTTATTATCTTATTTTGGTTTTCAAACTACCTTTTGGTTGTCCTTATTTCTCTTATCTTGTTACAGAATGGGAAGGCTATTGCTTATACCAGTCCGTTTAGAAATCTTTCTGTAATCTTTGATAATCTTTGTTACTCATCTGGATCTGAACACTGTTTTTCCATTCATAGACCGTCGGTCAAGTGAAAGGGAGATTCAGACTCTAGAGGATCTTTTTCGTGCTTATATTCTTGATTTGATCACCTCCATCTTGTCAAACTTACCTATAACAATAGTTATCAGGTGTAATTCCAATCTTCTTATCATCTTGTCTTAATTCTATTTCATTCTATCTTTTTCTGTGCTTTCCCGTACCTCGTTCCTTTTCGGGGACGAAAAGTTTTGAGTGGGGGAGAGTGTAACAACCTTGTATTTTTCAAATATTCTTAAATTGATTTTTTCCAGATTCAAAAGCTTTATTTATGAAAAAGAATAAATTTTGTTATTTTAAATATAAAAACTTTGACTTTGATGTGGATTAGAATTTCAAATATGACTAAATTTAATATTTCCTGAAAATGTGAATTTTGGTCAATAGTCAAACTTTGACTTTTAAGTTTAAATTTTAAATAGTTTGAAATTTTAAATTTTATCTTTTATTATGAAAATAGATTTAATAACTTGAATACTGCTTTTCGTTTCGTTGAAAACGGAGTTAAAATGTAAAAGTTATGTACATTTCAATTTTTAGTATAATTTGTTTTATTGTGCAATTTTGCCTATTTTAAATTCTATAAATCATATTTTCTTTCTTATTATTTATTTTAATATGTGTCAATATGTTAATTTATGTATATTTTCATCTCTAAATATTTTTAAAAATAATAATAGAATTTTCCAAAATTTACTATGATGATTTCCTATTTTTAAAGGCTATTTTCCTATTTTCTGCTATTTTCTCCATTTTAAAATTATATGTAAATTAAATTTTTAATATTTATTTTGTGAATATATTTTTATTTTATGTTATTAATTATGTTTAAAAATATATTACGAGCTCATATGAATTTTCTAAAATTTATTCTATTCAATTTCAAGTTTTCTAGACAAGTTTACTATTTTTAAGCAATTTCCTTAATTCTTTTTATATTTTCTTTAAATTTAATTATATATTTTTATTTTATTTCACTTTGTTTCGGTTTTTAGATGTACTTTCTGAATTTTATTTCATTTTATTTGATTTAAAAGAAAAGGAAGTATGGAAGGTTTTAAAAGCTAAGAAACGTAAAGTCGTTTCACCGTTTCTTTTACCGTTTCTTTTTCAATCAATACATCAGTTATTTTGGCCGTTCCTTATACTTTCTTCAGCTGTACCTCTCTCTTATTCACGTGAAAAACTTCTCAAAATTTCAGTTCTCATCTCCTAAAACTCACGGCTAAGAAAAATTTGCCAATGGCTTCCATTCTCTACTTCTTCTCTTCACTTTTCCTCTTTTCTTTCAATGATTTTGCTTGATCTCTTCACATGTTTGCTTGGCCTAGCCTATACCACCTTCATCCCCATCATCACCTCCTCCATCTACTACAGCAAACACTCCCTTCCCTCTGACCAAGACAGGCCATGACCTTCCACTTGATGCCATCACCACAAAACTCCACAAAACATTGCCTAGACCACACATATCATCACCTACCCTCCATATCTTGCTTTGGCCACCCCCTTAGCCACCACCACCACTTGCTACATGACCTTTGGCTGCTGCTATACCATCACCCTCCACTGTCCAGACCTGTACCATGCAAGGGCCGAGCCCCACTTGCCTTTGGATGAGCCAAAAATGCACCAAAACTCCACTTATTTTGCCTTGACCCTTTGTCTTATTCATATGTAACTCCTACCATCATCATCTCCTTGTTGCCATGCTATTTTGATGCCATAAACTGAGATTATGTCCAGCTATGTCTGAGCAAAAGATCCCCTTGGTCAAGCTCTTGAATGGTTAAAGAAAGGTCGAATCACTTTTCCCTTTGTTGCTTTTTATTTCAAGTCATTTCGATATTGTTTTGTGTTACATATTTATGTATACATTGTCTTGTTTTGTTTATATGTATACAAGGCAATTATATTTGGCTCTCCACTCTCAAATCATATTCATGTTGTCGTGCCTTCAAAGATTCTGTGTTGTGTGTTTGGTCGTCATCTCCAGCTTAAACAAGTGAGTTATTCTCACCAGACAATATGTACCTATATAACTAGTAAATTGACACCCTGTGAACCTGTAGAAATATATTATCATGTTATACTTGACTATATTATGATCATATGATGTTTATACAGCTGTTATATCATATGTTACTGTTATTTAATGTTATTCTATTATTTATATCAGTTATCACCATTGCAAGTTCTCTGTAGACTAGAATCGCTATGGGTTGAAATGATACATACCCGAACGGACTTTAGAATAGGGAAAAATTGTTATGGGCTGAAATGATAGGCCTGAACGATTTTTATTTAATTTATTTTAACTTGGGATTGCGGGTTTGAAATGATAGAACCCGGATTTTTCTTTTTTTAACTGCGGATTGAAATGATACATATCCGTATCACATGACCTAGGTTAGAAAATTATATACAGGCCCGTGGTTATTTTATAAAGTGTTTTGGATACTTTTAAGTATTTTAAAAAAATTATAAATTTATGAAATTTGATTTAAATAGATTTTGAAATGTTTTAAATTAAATAAATTATGATTTTTTTTCCATGTGTTAAAAATGTAATTAATGAATGGTTTAACTAGATTTTTGAAATATAACCTAAGTTGGAAATTTGGAATTTTGGTTAAAAATGATATTTAAGTTATATAAATAAAATGGATATTAAATTTTATTTGGAAATGATAAATATGATAATTTGATTAAATTTGAATTTAAGTGATTTATCAAAGTATTATTGATTTTTCTATGAATTTAAGTGGTTAAATAAGTGAATGTTTAAAAGTGATCTTTTAAAATATAACTTGACTAGGAAATGTGAAATTTGGTTTTAATTAAAGGGTTAAGTTAATTAAATAAAATTGGAAATTTAGTTAAATTTGTGAAATGGTAATTTAAATTTGAAGTGTTAAGTTATTTGTTGAAATGTGAAGAATTGGAAACTTTTACACTTAAATTTATTAAGTAAATTGTTGAAAATTGGATTTTATTATAAGAAATTTATTATGAAAAGATATATGTTAAACGATATGTAAATGAACATTTTAAATGTTAAAATATGATTTTTAAAATGTTTATGTGTTTTAAATTAAAGTTATTTAATTGCTGGAAATACACTAACACCTGAAATTAACTTTTAATAGCATTCAGAAATGCTATAGATTCTGTTTTGATCTAAAATTGTGTAAAAAGAGCTATTACAGCATTTCTGAAATGCTGTAGTTGCTGTAATTGAACTTATAGGCTAATATTGAACTCAGGTCTATTATAGCATTCTCTGGAAATGCTATAATGGTCTGCAGTCTTTGTTGAAACCAAATTTAACCCTTGTTTTGAAATTTGAACTACCGCAGCACTTCTGAAATGCTGTCTTTTCTGTTTTGAACTATAATTCAACTAAAACTGAGTTTTAACAGCAGTTTTAAGTGCTGTCTTTACTGAACTAAAAATGTTTTCAAATATAACATATAGCAGTTGTTTTTAAATGCTGTGAAATGCTGAAATTTTAATAATTAGGGTTTTTGACTTAGTAAACGAACTCAGAATGGTTTGAAACTTTGGAAATTGAATACTTGATTTGAAAATATAACAATTACACTTTTAAAAGGTTTAAATGAATTATTTTGATTGGAATATAAACTATTTAAAGGTGATTTGAAATGATAGTAAATGAACGATATCTTTGAATTTAAAAGGTATTTAAAGTTGAATATTTGGATTTGAACTGATAGGATATTTTATTTTATTAAAATGATTTGAAATGAAGTTTTGTAAGGATATGATATTTTCTTATATTAAAATGATTTGAAATGAAGTTTTGTAAGGATATGATATTTTATTATATTAAAATGATTTGAAATGATATGAAAATTTAAATATATGGAAATGGTTTGGAATTGATTTAATCTTTATTTTGATAAAGATATGGTTTGAAATGATATTTTATTTTGAAGTAAAGTATTGTTTTTAAAAGTTATAACCACGGGTTATAATAACGATTGGTTGGCAAAGAGACCGGGATCGGTTATGGACATACTCTCTGTCGATACCGAAAACCACTTTGACAACCGTGTACGCGGTGGAGATTCCAGAATGAAGTAGGATGGTGGCGACGTTCTTAAGGTATGTTACGTGGACCCAACTTCCGTGAGTTGGCATAAGGTGGCTAAAACAGGAGCGATCTCGGACCAGTGAGGTAGCACCTCTTCTCGGACACATTTCTTCGATATTATACTCTTACTTGTGATTGATTAGATGGCCATCCTCCGATTTAGGAGTGTTGTTCGAGGTGGAACGGTAGTGGCTGCTATGCGTATCCATCAGTCCGTGTGCGTAATTGGTATATCTACCCTGGCATTGCCTAGTTGTGCCGTGTCACCTACCATATCGAGCTTTACTACAATTATGATTTTAAGATCCGACCTCGTTAAGGTTCTCCATCCCCTTAACGCTATTTTCTATATGATTATACTTTACTTATTTAGACACTATTATAATATCGAATATTACTACATAGTAGATAGTTTAACGGATCCTTAGAGGATGGGCGGTCCCAAGCATCTTCTAAGTTACTTGTACCTTTATTACAGTTCACTTGAGTTGGTTTACATTATATAAGTATATATTGTCCTGACTCGAGTGTTTTGTGTTTTGCTTTACGCTCGGGTCAGCCTGAGTTATTCACAGATTTGGATTTCCACTCTCTTGGAGATTTGAATCGCTGGAGATTATCTGCTTGTCATGTCCTATCTATTTCAATTCCGTTGTTCTACTCAGCTTGTACTTGGTTATTTTATTGAGACTTTTGTTCTACTCTATTTCTTATGTCGTATCTTATGTAACTCTGATATATTTATATAGTAGCTTCATGAACTACTATTTCTTTTACTTCCGCTGCATTATTTTACTCTGTGTCTGTGATCTGTGATTATATTTATTTACTGTATATTCTGAGATTTGCCAAATTTTATTTACAACGCGGTATTTTGAGCAATTCAACTCCGGCATGAGTGTCTGCCTATACACTTATAATGGATGCGAATGATTGAAAATATCGGGTCGTTACAGTTGGTATCAGAGCTTTGGCTTTGAGGCAAAACTTAGAATGTATGGTAAATTTATTTACAGAATCACTTTCGTTCGAGTTTGAATCTCTTCCTTTTGATTCGATTTCCTTTGAATTTTGGAACGTCCCCCGCGGTTCCAAAATCCATTATTGTTCCTCACTATTCATCTTCTTTTGATTCTGGAGTATCTCATAACTCCACTTCGAATGATCTTTATAGTGAATTGGCGGTCTCGCCAATATTCTAATTTTCTTGTAAAAGGGTGAAAATCCTTTACAGTCAGCATCGATTCACCAGAGATTTTTATTTATCCTTGGTTTAGATGCTAATATCTTTTATTATTCCAAACTCTATCTCTTGAGATCGAACGTAGATTTATCCTAGAAAAATACACATCGATCTTATTCTTTAAGTCACGGTTGACCCGGTTAAGGTTGTCCGCGATTTATCTAAGCTTACCCATCTCTCTACTCTGTTTAACCATCTTGTCTTTTGTTTCTAAACTATCTTCAAACATTTTGAATTGTACTTGTAAATCTATGTTTTGTTTTATATATGGTGTTGTTTGAGTTGTTGATGTTGATTTGGATTTCCGATCGATTCGTCTGATCAACGCTATCGATAGGATTTCTAAAACACTTTGACAGAACAAACTAACACAATATTATTTTAAATTTGGTTAATGAAATAAAATTTTGATATATAAGTAAATTTATGGAACTTAATAAATTGATAATTTGAAATGATAATACTTGATTTATCATTTATTGTTCTACAAATGAATTTATAAATAGTAGTTTATAAATTGATTTGGGAACTGAAATGAATTTGAATCAAGAATTTGAGAATTCAAGTTTCCGATGGTTTCAAACCTTGTGTTTTCAAGTTTTAAAAGGATATATTATTTAAAGTATTTCGAATAGAAATTTTGTTTTCAAAGGATTTTAAAGTTTAAAAATTTAGTGCTCTTCTCTTTGTCGCTGGAAAATAATTTCGGTGATGACTGCAGCATCATCGACGTTCATTTTCGAGTTTCGAAGTGAAGAGACCGTTCTGTTGTCTTGCTACAGCTTTGTTTTGGGAAATTTAATTGATTTGAATCTCTAAAATATGACTGAATTTATAATATATAGATATATGATTTAAAATTTGATTTGACATATTATGTATGTATAATTACTTATCGCTAAATGGTTTGAAAGGAATCGAAAGTTTAATTCTTAAATTTTATTTTAAAGTATAATTTCAGTTAAAAGAAAAAAATTCAAAAATTTGGATAAATGATTCAAACTTGAGATAATTGAATTGGAAAGTTCTATTTGTATAACATACAATTTCATTCCAATATAACTTACCAAAATTACACAGAAGTTGAATATGAAATTGGATAATATACAATATAGAAAGGATTTTATAAATAAAATTTGAGTGGTTATAATAAATGTTATACACTTAAATTTTAGTTATAAAAGATTAACAGAGGTAAATAGTGAAAAAGGAATTTAAAGAGATTTTATTTAAATAACTTAATAATCAAATTTGATTTAATATGGAACCTTAAGTCTAACCTAGGAATTTAATAAAGGTTATTTCCTGAAATGAATATGTTGTATAATAAATAATGTATCTTTGAATAGATAAAATAAAATACATTTGAATTGGACATTTTGTAATAAAGTTTATTTAACTTGAAATCATAGTTTAATTGATGTCTAAATGAATAAATGTGTAAAGAAATTTGATTGTTATATTTGCTATATAAATATTTTATTAATGAAATAGATATGTCTTGAAAAATGAATGATTATGATTTAAATAGTTAAAATGTATTTTAACATCACTAAAAATTGATAATTGAGAATTTGGTTTTCAAATGGAAATTTTAAGTGTAACTTATTGAAGGAATATCTATTTATGAAATGGACATTTTAAATAAAGTGTTAGGTTATTTGTTAAATGAAGAGCTAAGTAAAATAATGAACTTTTGACTTAATAAATGAAGTATAGTTTACTTGGATATTCCATTCATAAAAGTATGTTTTAATAAGTCTTAAGTTAAAAGATATCCAAATGAATATTTCTGGAATAAAACTGATTTGAAATATTAATATATCTACTGTAGCATTTTATAGGTGCTGCTGTTTTGAAAATACAATGTTTTGGAAATTTTTAAAATTGAATGAACTTAAAAATGCTACAACTTTAAAATGAATATTATTTGACCTTGAATTAAAATGGTTTAAATGAAGATTTCTTTTAGGGTGGTATGATTTTCTAAGTATTATGTTTTTTTTTAAAAAAGAATATGTCCAAAGTGTTATGATTTTAGTAGTATGATTTCCAAATGATAAACATCCCTAAATTTTTATGATTTTCAAAGCATTATGGTTTCAAATTTATTATCTTATTTTGGTTTTCAAACTACCTTTTGGTTGTCCTTATTTCTCTTATCTTGTTACAGAATGGGAAGGCTATTGCTTATACCAGTCCGTTTAGAAATCTTTCTGTAATCTTTGATAATCTTTGTTACTCATCTGGATCTGAACACTGTTTTTCCATTCATAGACCGTCGGTCAAGTGAAAGGGAGATTCAGACTCTAGAGGATCTTTTTCGTGCTTATATTCTTGATTTGATCACCTCCATCTTGTCAAACTTACCTATAACAATAGTTATCAGGTGTAATTCCAATCTTCTTATCATCTTGTCTTAATTCTATTTCATTCTATCTTTTTCTGTGCTTTCCCGTACCTCGTTCCTTTTCGGGGACGAAAAGTTTTGAGTGGGGGAGAGTGTAACAACCTTGTATTTTTCAAATATTCTTAAATTGATTTTTTCCAGATTCAAAAGCTTTATTTATGAAAAAGAATAAATTTTGTTATTTTAAATATAAAAACTTTGACTTTGATGTGGATTAGAATTTCAAATATGACTAAATTTAATATTTCCTGAAAATGTGAATTTTGGTCAATAGTCAAACTTTGACTTTTAAGTTTAAATTTTAAATAGTTTGAAATTTTAAATTTTATCTTTTATTATGAAAATAGATTTAATAACTTGAATACTGCTTTTCGTTTCGTTGAAAACGGAGTTAAAATGTAAAAGTTATGTACATTTCAATTTTTAGTATAATTTGTTTTATTGTGCAATTTTGCCTATTTTAAATTCTATAAATCATATTTTCTTTCTTATTATTTATTTTAATATGTGTCAATATGTTAATTTATGTATATTTTCATCTCTAAATATTTTTAAAAATAATAATAGAATTTTCCAAAATTTACTATGATGATTTCCTATTTTTAAAGGCTATTTTCCTATTTTCTGCTATTTTCTCCATTTTAAAATTATATGTAAATTAAATTTTTAATATTTATTTTGTGAATATATTTTTATTTTATGTTATTAATTATGTTTAAAAATATATTACGAGCTCATATGAATTTTCTAAAATTTATTCTATTCAATTTCAAGTTTTCTAGACAAGTTTACTATTTTTAAGCAATTTCCTTAATTCTTTTTATATTTTCTTTAAATTTAATTATATATTTTTATTTTATTTCACTTTGTTTCGGTTTTTAGATGTACTTTCTGAATTTTATTTCATTTTATTTGATTTAAAAGAAAAGGAAGTATGGAAGGTTTTAAAAGCTAAGAAACGTAAAGTCGTTTCACCGTTTCTTTTACCGTTTCTTTTTCAATCAATACATCAGTTATTTTGGCCGTTCCTTATACTTTCTTCAGCTGTACCTCTCTCTTATTCACGTGAAAAACTTCTCAAAATTTCAGTTCTCATCTCCTAAAACTCACGGCTAAGAAAAATTTGCCAATGGCTTCCATTCTCTACTTCTTCTCTTCACTTTTCCTCTTTTCTTTCAATGATTTTGCTTGATCTCTTCACATGTTTGCTTGGCCTAGCCTATACCACCTTCATCCCCATCATCACCTCCTCCATCTACTACAGCAAACACTCCCTTCCCTCTGACCAAGACAGGCCATGACCTTCCACTTGATGCCATCACCACAAAACTCCACAAAACATTGCCTAGACCACACATATCATCACCTACCCTCCATATCTTGCTTTGGCCACCCCCTTAGCCACCACCACCACTTGCTACATGACCTTTGGCTGCTGCTATACCATCACCCTCCACTGTCCAGACCTGTACCATGCAAGGGCCGAGCCCCACTTGCCTTTGGATGAGCCAAAAATGCACCAAAACTCCACTTATTTTGCCTTGACCCTTTGTCTTATTCATATGTAACTCCTACCATCATCATCTCCTTGTTGCCATGCTATTTTGATGCCATAAACTGAGATTATGTCCAGCTATGTCTGAGCAAAAGATCCCCTTGGTCAAGCTCTTGAATGGTTAAAGAAAGGTCGAATCACTTGTCCCTTTGTTGCTTTTTATTTCAAGTCATTTCGATATTGTTTTGTGTTACATATTTATGTATACATTGTCTTGTTTTGTTTATATGTATACAAGGCAATTATATTTGGCTCTCCACTCTCAAATCATATTCATGTTGTCGTGCCTTCAAAGATTCTGTGTTGTGTGTTTGGTCGTCATCTCCAGCTTAAACAAGTGAGTTATTCTCACCAGACAATATGTACCTATATAACTAGTAAATTGACACCCTGTGAATCTGTAGAAATATATTATCATGTTATACTTGACTATATTATGATCATATGATGTTTATACAGCTGTTATATCATATGTTACTGTTATTTAATGTTATTCTGTTATTTATATCAGTTATCACCATTGCAAGTTCTCTGTAGACTAGAATCGCTATGGGTTGAAATGATACATACCCGAACGGACTTTAGAATAGGGAAAAATTGTTATGGGCTGAAATGATAGGCCTGAATGATTTTTATTTAATTTATTTTAACTTGGGATTGCGGGTTTGAAATGATAGAACCCGGATTTTTCTTTTTTTAACTGCGGATTGAAATGATACATATCCGTATCACATGACCTAGGTTAGAAAATTATATACAGGCCCGTGGTTATTTTATAAAGTGTTTTGGATACTTTTAAGTATTTTAAAAAAATTATAAATTTATGAAATTTGATTTAAATAGATTTTGAAATGTTTTAAATTAAATAAATTATGATTTTTTTTCCATGTGTTAAAAATGTAATTAATGAATGGTTTAACTAGATTTTTGAAATATAACCTAAGTTGGAAATTTGGAATTTTGGTTAAAAATGATATTTAAGTTATATAAATAAAATGGATATTAAATTTTATTTGGAAATGGTAAATATGATAATTTGATTAAATTTGAATTTAAGTGATTTATCAAAGTATTATTGATTTTTCTATGAATTTAAGTGGTTAAATAAGTGAATGTTTAAAAGTGATCTTTTAAAATATAACTTGACTAGGAAATGTGAAATTTGGTTTTAATTAAAGGGTTAAGTTAATTAAATAAAATTGGAAATTTAGTTAAATTTGTGAAATGGTAATTTAAATTTGAAGTGTTAAGTTATTTGTTGAAATGTGAAGAATTGGAAACTTTTACACTTAAATTTATTAAGTAAATTGTTGAAAATTGGATTTTATTATAAGAAATTTATTATGAAAAGATATATGTTAAACGATATGTAAATGAACATTTTAAATGTTAAAATATGATTTTTAAAATGTTTATGTGTTTTAAATTAAAGTTATTTAATTGCTGGAAATACACTAACACCTGAAATTAACTTTTAATAGCATTCAGAAATGCTATAGATTCTGTTTTGATCTAAAATTGTGTAAAAAGAGCTATTACAGCATTTCTGAAATGCTGTAGTTGCTGTAATTGAACTTATAGGCTAATATTGAACTCAGGTCTATTATAGCATTCTCTGGAAATGCTATAATGGTCTGCAGTCTTTGCTGAAACCAAATTTAACCCTTGTTTTGAAATTTGAACTACCGCAGCACTTCTGAAATGCTGTCTTTTCTGTTTTGAACTATAATTCAACTAAAACTGAGTTTTAACAGCAGTTTTAAGTGCTGTCTTTACTGAACTAAAAATGTTTTCAAATATAACATATAGCAGTTGTTTTTAAATGCTGTGAAATACTAAAATTTTAATAATTAGGGTTTTTGACTTAGTAAACGAACTCAGAATGGTTTGAAACTTTGGAAATTGAATACTTGATTTGAAAATATAACAATTACAGTTTTAAAAGGTTTAAATGAATTATTTTGATTGGAATATAAACTATTTAAAGGTGATTTGAAATGATAGTAAATGAACGATATCTTTGAATTTAAAAGGTATTTAAAGTTGAATATTTGGATTCGAACTGATAGGATATTTTATTTTATTAAAATGATTTGAAATGAAGTTTTGTAAGGATATGATATTTTCTTATATTAAAATGATTTGAAATGAAGTTTTGTAAGGATATGATATTTTATTATATTAAAATGATTTGAAATGATATGAAAATTTAAATATATGGAAATGGTTTGGAATTGATTTAATCTTTATTTTGATAAAGATATGGTTTGAAATGATATTTTATTTTGAAGTAAAGTATTGTTTTTAAAAGTTATAACCACGAGTTATAATAACGATTGGTTGGCAAAGAGACCGGGATCGGATATGGACATACTCCCTGTCGATACCGAAAACCACTTTGACAACCGTGTACGCGGTGGAGATTCCAGAATGAAGTAGGATGGTGGCGATGTTCTTAAGGTATGCTACGTGGACCCAACTTCCGTGAGTTGGCATAAGGTGGCTAAAACAGGAGCGATCTCGGACCAGTGAGGTAGCACCTCTTCTCGGACACATTTCTTCGATATTATACTCTTACTTGTGATTGATTAGATGGCCATCCTCCGATTTGGGAGTGTTGTTCGAGGTGGAACGGTAGTGGCTGCTATGCGTATCCATCAGTCCGTGTGCGTAATTGGTATATCTACCCTGGCATTGCCTAGTTGTGCCGTGTCACCTACCATATCGAGCTTTACTACGATTATGATTTTAAGATCCGACCGCGTTAAGGTTCTCCATCCCCTTAACGCTATTTTCTATATGATTATACTTTACTTATTTAGACACTATTATAATATCGAATATTACTACATAGTAGATAGTTTAACGGATCCTTAGAGGATGGGCGGTCCCAAGCATCTTCTAAGTTACTTGTACCTTTATTACAGTTCACTTGAGTTGGTTTACATTATATAAGTATATATTGTCCTGACTCGAGTGTTTTGTGTTTTGCTTTACGCTCGGGTCAGCCTGAGTTATTCACAGATTTGGATTCCCACTCTCTTGGAGATTTGAATCGCTGGAGATTATCTGCTTGTCATGTCCTATCTATTTCAATTCTGTTGTTCTACTCAGCTTGTACTTGGTTATTTTATTGAGACTTTTGTTCTACTCTATTTCTTATGTTGTATCTTATGTAACTCTGATATATTTATATAGTAGCTTCATGAACTACTATTTCTTTTACTTCCGCTGCATTATTTTACTCTGTGTCTGTGATCTGTGATTATATTTATTTACTGTATATTCTGAGATTTGCCAAATTTTATTTACAACGCGGTATTTTGAGCAATTCAACTCCGGCATGAGTGTTTGCCTATACACTTATAATGGATGTGAATGGTTGAAAATATCGGGTCGTTACAGGTTCAAAGGGTAAATGCTCTATAATATCTTATAGCTTAAGTATTTTCTGCTACTGCTACCAATCCATGTTTCTTGAGTTCTGTTATGTTCAAACAACAACTGCAGTTGCTTCACACTAGCCATTGAAATCATCGGCACTTTCTTGTTGGTGTACATTGTTTTTGCTGCCATTGACCCTAAAAGAAACACTCTTAATTCTCATGTTCTAATAAATCAATCTGTCTATCTTTTTAGATACTCAGATAAATCAGATACTATTTGTAAACTTACGAGAGATAATAAATTGAAACTGAAAAATGAATATGCAGGTTTTGGCACCACTTCCAATTGGTTTCATTGTGTTTAGGGTACACTTAGCTACTATTTGGATCATCAGTACTGGGATCAACCTGGCTAGAAGCTTCAAAGCTGATGTTATTTAGAACAAGGATAAAGCCTGGGATGATCAGGTATACTACTACAACAACAAAATGTTAAAGTCTATACAGTGTATGTCGTATGTTTTTATATAGTGATATTTTATATTGGGAAAAATTCAGTGGATATGTTGGGTAGGACCATTCATAGGAGCAGCAATTGTAGTAGCTTATCACTAGTACATCCTGAGAAATTGATTCAGGTTATCGGTAGGGCGTAATAATAAAAGCATTCAACAATTTTAATTCATAAGAAATTTAGATCATACAGCTATTTAGTACATAAACTCAACATATACAAAATCATTATGCATGTTCATGTATGTGATGTCCATTTATCATGATATATTGTTAAGGCACTCTTCGTATTTCCACATACGTTGAATAATAATTATTCAACGATTGTTTCAATGGTTCCTAATATTGATACTTTACCACCATGATTAGGTGACTTAGCTCTAATTCGTAAGCTAAGTTAACTAGGATTTATAAAAATTAACTAAGTTTGATAAAAAAATAGTTAAGTATTATAAAAATTTAACCAAGTTAACTAAGTTTTTTAAAAATTCACAAATTTGCAATAATTATAATAATAATTAATTTTGATAAAAATTAACTAAGTTTATACTAATAATAAATTAATTAAGTTTATAAAAATTAAACAAGTTAACTAAGTTTTATAAAAACTAACTAAATTTTATAAAACATAAATAAGTTTAAAAAATTATTCTAGATAGAAAAGTCTATAAAAATTAACTAAATATTATAAAAATTTAATTAAGTTTTATATAAAATAAAGGTTTGTAATAATAACAAACTATAGCTTGATAAAAATTAACTAAGTTAGTAATAATAATAATAATAATTTAACAAAGTTTATAAATATTTAAAAATTATCTTAGTTTTATAAAAATTAACCAAGGTCTGTAAAAATTAAAGTTTGTAAAAGTTAACCAAGTAATATGAAATTTTAACATAGTTAACTAAGTTCATAATAATAATAATATAAGTTTATCATAATAATAATAGTAATAATGCTAAAAATAAATTTGAACAAGTTAACTAAGATTCATAAAAATTAACTAAGTTTTATAAAAATTAACTAAGTATTATAAAATTTTAACTAAGTTAACTAAGTTTTCTAAAAATTAACTAGTGTATAATAATAATAAACTATGTTTAATAATACTTAACTAAGTTTATAATAATAATAATAAATTAACTAAGTTTACTAAAATTAAATAAGTTAACTAAGTTTTACAAAAATTAACTAAGTTTTTTAAAAACTAAAAAATTTATAAAAATCAACTAAGTATTACAAAAATTTAACTAAGTTAACTATGTTTTTTAAAAATGAACAAATTTTCAATAATGATAATAATAAAGTTTGATAAAAGTTAACTAAGTTTATAATAATAATAAATTAACTAAGTTTATAAAAATTAACTTAACTAAGTTTTATAAAAACTAAATTTTATAAAAAATAAACAAGTTTATAAAATTATCATAGATAATAAAGTCTATAAAAATTGACTAAATATTATAAAAACTTAACTAAGTTAAACTAAAAGGTTTATAATAACAATAAACTATAGTTTGCTAAAAATTAACTAATTTAACAACAATAATAATATAACGAAGTTTATAAAAATTTAAAAATTATCTTAGTTTTATATAAATTAACTAAGTTTCATAAAAATTAACAATGTTTATAAAAATTAACTAAGTATTATAAAATTTTAACTTAGTTAACTCAGTTTATAATAGTAATAATATTACAAATAAATTAATTATGTTTATAAAAATTGAACATGTTAACTAAAATTCATAAATATTATCTAAGTTTTATAAAAATTAACAAGTATTATAAAAATTAAACAAGCAACTAAGTTTTATAAAAACTAAACAAGTTAACCGAGTTTTATAAAAATTAAATAAGTTTATAAAATGTAAATAAGTATGATAAAAATTTAGCTAAGTTAACTGATTTTTTTTGAAAACAACATTTTAATAATAATGATAATGATGATATTAATAATAATAATAAACTAAGTTTGATAAAAATAAACTAAGTTTGATAAAAATTAACTAAGTTTATAATAATAATAATCAACTAAATTTGATAGAAAATAACTAAGTTTATAATAATGATGATGATAAAACACTAATTAAGTTTGTAAAAATTAAATATGTTAACTAAGTCTTATAAAAATTAACTAAGTTTTATAAAAATTAAACAATTTCATAAAAATTTATCAAAACATAACAAGTAGTAGTATAAAGTCATAATGACAACTCTAGTAGTTGGTGGGCCTATTTATTATGGTTTGTCATTTACCTTGATCATCTAGAACTCTATTACATTGCCATCAAGATACATTTGTATTATGTCAAAGGTTTATCGAGTTGCGGTATTGAAATTTGGAGTTTATGCATGCATAGAATTAGTTGTAGCATTTGTCTATAGGTAATTAGTTATAAAGTTGTGAACTAGTTTATGCATTCACACAATTACAGAATTGCAGTACTGCTGTTGTACAATTTGAATTAGTTCTCATTATTGATTTTTGAACCTATCTACAAGAACTTAAGCTTTTTCGGAGAAAAGGCCAGCTACAACAAAGAATTGTGGGTAACAAGCAATTGAACTTGAATTTAATAGTCATATATATATTATAACATTTTACTAATACTAGATATGTAAACTTATTAATGAATGATTGTGGATTTTTTATGAATTTGGTTATTTTGTCTAAAAACTTTTGTATCGAAATGGTTACAGATATTGTATTTGATTATGTGATTAATGTGTTTTTCAATTGTTTGAATATGATGATTATCGTAGTGGAAAATAAACAAGGCACTAAAAGGGAATAGTAGCATGTAAAATTTGCTGCAACACAATGAATCTTTTTTATAGCGTTTATTAAACAATACAAAACATATATGATGCCTAAAAGAAATGCTACAAAAAATATATTGTAGCAAACACAAACGCTATCAAAAATATATAGTAGCAAAGCACAAAGGCTACAAAACACATATGGTTGCAATTTGAAAACGCTACAAAAAAACTAAGAAGGAATGATATAATAAAGTCCACTAAAAGTTGTTATCTTAGCAGTTGATAAACACACAGAATAAAAAGTTTCGTAGAGTTTGTGAAACACTACGATAAGCAAAGTTTTGGTAGCATTTATGAAAATGCTGTAGAAAGTTTTAGACTTTTAATAGTATGTCGTATAACAGCGTTTACCGAAATGCTACGAAAACTTTTGGTCATTTTTTGGATGCTACAGAAGGCTATTTTTGGTGTAGTGCAAACCTAGATTCCTAATAGCTTAGTAAGGAGAAACACTGTAAAGCGTAGAAATTGAACTTTCATATATAAATCTTTTTTATGTAACTTCGATTCTATATAATAAATTTATAGCAAGTTATGAAATTATGTAGACACTGAAAATCAATTCCCCTTTCATAACCAAACCCAACAATCAAACAATAAATCAAATAATCAAACGCAATAAAATCAAATAATTAAATGCAATTAAACCGTAAAACAATTAGAAGGGAATAAAAAGTAATTAATGAACAAAGAAAGTACAGAGTAAAAAAAGGATAATTCAAAGCGGAAAACAAGCAGAATAAAATTCATACAAACCGGAAGTCGGATCTGTGATTAGAGCAAATTAACCTAGCATGCATTATCAAGATTGACTAAAGAAGAGAAAATCGTAGTTCCTCCTAATGGTTTGATTAGAATATGAGTCGATTGGAAGACATTTATTTCGTTCTACTAATTTTCCTTTTTTCCAAAATTGTTATTTAAACTGTAGGGAGAAGAAGAGTTGTTCTTTGAGACAAGAGAGGTGAAAGATATGGATAACGTAGGCGGTTCATGGAGCAACTTTTGAACGCTGAGACAAACAATAATTCAGGGTTAAAAAAATAACGAAATTAACCTCTTTTCTAGTGCCGGTGTGTGTTATCCAGCCTTTTGACCAGACAGTATTTGGATAGACTTGATGAATCGAACTTAGAAACTATCAAGGCAGGAAGCACGGAGAGATGGCCCAAGAGCCCAGAAACGAAATGCAAATAGAACCGCAAGATGAAAGGCAAGCCATCATAAGAAGTCAAGAACCCCAATCTAGCATTGTGTTGGATCGGTACTGATCCACTAAACCTTACCCATTCTTGTCTCGGGTCCTCTTACTCACTCTACTTGATGCTAGAAGCCTATTACAATCATTGTTTTGCCGATCCCATGCAATTCCTTGTCGATCTCCACGAGCATTTGAATCATCAACTCTATTTCTCTACTGATCCATCATTTGGATCGAGAATCAAGCAAATAATGGTGCAAACAAGTTTCAAACCATGAAGCTAACCATGAATCGAGCCTAGACAAGGAATTCAAGACAACCTATTTGGCCATCTTACAGATCGGTACCGATCCACGCAAACTGCTGAGGTGTCCACCTATTTTCTTAGAATTTCTATGGCATGGAAAACGAGGTGGAGATCATGGGGGCGAGATTTTAGGCTTCCTACCTCTATAAATAGGATGGTAGGCTCATTTTTATGGATCTTTTTAGCTGCTTTCTCTACTCTAATTTCTTGTATACGGATTTATACAGATCCATAAGAACAACTGCCTATAATCTAGTGATAGAAGCAGTAAAATCACTAAGTTTACGTAGGCTAAGATTAGCTTAAGCACTATAAATGTTGTGTGTTCTTTTCTTGCTCATTTTCATTTATTTTCTTTAATTTTTATTCTCTACACAATCTTTGGGGTGTTTGTGCTATTTTTGGTTCAAACATTTTGGTGCTTTCATTAAAAACTCTAATTCAAACTACTTGGATCCATCATCTACTATTGGATTTCTTAGATTTGAGAGTTAGATCCAATCTTTCAACCTTACCATTCTAGTATTCTACTATTCGTATTTTCAACTGTGTAATGAAAGTTATTCGCCATGGCCCCATCAAGTTGAGAACATGCTATAACTTCCAGAGCTACTAATGATGGTGAAAACTAAGACACTCACCATATGGATGAGATTGCCCAACAAAAACAAACTGAGATCCAAAATCCAATTGAAGCCGTGACCAGAATGGAGATGGATCGTATGAGGAAGCAGATGGAGGATAGATTCCAAGAGACTTGCAATGAGATGAACCAGCAGATGCAATAGAGCATGTAGATGCTGAATGAGCTAACTCAGAACAGCAATAAGGAGTAGGAGGGACTTAGACCATTCAAGTTCAGAATATGAAAGTTCCTCATCATCCAAGTAAATACGGAGGGATAGGAAGCAGAAGAAGATGCAGAATACGGTTGGAACTTCATATCAAGGAATAATAAAAATTAGTGGCTCAAGTTTGTAGATCGGTACCGATCCAAGAGGACAGATTGGAAATGATCCAACTTATTTTGGAGCTGGACCTCACTCTACGGACGGTGGCGTGGATGTGACCTCTGGACATGCTATTGATGATCAGAATCAGGAGTATCGAGCTACTGCTTATGATACAATGCATGGGAATCAAACATGGGGGACTGCTAGACGAATGGATCTCCCAGAGTCTGGAGTGCCTAGATATCGAGAGCCTACCTGAGAGCATTTGTTGGGCCGAACACTTGGGGCGGGCCCCGATTACCGCTATTCAATCGAACCTATAGACCTGGAGTACTTGGAAGATATGGTCAGGAGACTTGTAATTGAAAACCGATTCAGAAGCAATGATGAGCGGGATACCTCTCCTAGTCAGAATTCGTTTACTGAAAACATTCAGCATGAGAAGTATCCATGGAGGTTTGTAATGCCAATGATGTCACTGTACGGTGGAAAGACAGATCCGAGGCAGCACTTAATGAAATACAAATGGCATATGGACTCTGCTAGAGCCTCTGGTGCCGTGAGATGTCGTTGCTTTCTAATTTTCCTAGAAGGGGTAGCGAAGATGTGGTTCACTCGACTCCCACCAAGATCCATATCATCTTTCGCTAAGTTGTCACGAATTTTTTTAGAGTAATTCCGTCTGCACACTTAATGGCCGAAAGATGTGATGTCATTATCAAACCTCTTCCAGGGCATAGGAGAGTCGTTAAAGGATTTCTTGAACCGGTTCTAAAAACTATGATGGAAGTAATGAATCCCAATGATGACATAGTATTGATGGCATTGATCATGGGGATTCATCCCGAGACCGACTTCGAAAGATGGTTAGAAATGAAACCCCCATTAATGATGGATATTTTCTACAAGAAGGCTAATCGTTCCTGCGTTTGGAGGAGGCACACAATTGTCCCCGAAGAAGTGAGGCTGGGAGTTTAGCTGAGGTGATATAGAGAAATATTGCTGTAAAACAGTCTGGAGGAAGTTACAGGAATGTGAATGTAAACGTTGGCAACAAGAGTCGTGGTTAGAAATAGAATAACAACGAGGCCAGAAAGTGAAAACCAGATAATAGGAATCGTCCCAGGAATCCTCGGTATAATAATTATACTAAGTTGAATAACTCAATTGAGAATATCTATCTGGCAACTCAAGGTACCGAGTAGTACAGAAAGTCGGCTCCAATGGAATCCACTGAGAAGGAGAAGAGATCTGGCAAGTTCTACAGGTTTTATGAGATGCATGGTCATAACACCAATGAGTGCAGACACTTGCATGATATGATCGAGGAGTTGATCTGCAAAAAGAAGTTACGGCAGGTTGTGAAAGCCCCGCAGGAGCTGAGCAAGGATATTCTAACCCCCTTAGGTCGTCTTTACAACAGGGGCAAACCAGGCTTAGTGGTAAAGAGCCTAAGCAACCTGATAACGTTTGGTGATAAATATAATCATCGGTGGACCACATCCGGCTGACAAGAGCGGGAACGAGATGGATCGATACATTGGTGCTTTAAAACATGTAGAGAATGAGAGCTGCTTTAAAACATGGGGTGGAAGCCCCAACGATTGACCCGCTTGTATTTATGACCATGATTGACCCTCTAATTGTATAGAAGGTGCAAGTTGACTATGGAAGTTCGATCAACATTATATTTAAGAAGGCCTACAACCAGATGCTTTTGGAGGGCAAGGACTTGAAACTATGTAAATCTCGGATCCAGGGATTTAACGGGACAACTGCGGAACCAGTCGGATATGTGGAATTACCGGTGGTGCTTGGTGAGGGCGACCACAAGCGAGTGCGAGTCGTGCCTTTTGTGGCGTTGGATATTTACTCTACTTACAATGTATTTTTGGGCCGACAGGCCCTGGCATAATTTAGAACAACTATAGCTCCTTGGTGCTTGACAATGAGATTTCCTACAGAAAACGGTGTGGGAATAGTCCAGTGAGATCAGGGGTTGAGCCGCGAATGTTATGTCACAGAGCTAAAGGAAGCAAGGCGATGAGAGGAAAGGAGAAGTGTAGAGGGGGCCCTCTACATTAAGGCACTGGACGCATAGCAACCACCACCGAAGCCTTGGCTTGGGCAGCATAGTCGGTTCCATAAGGATATGGATCTACGAAAAGAGCCACTAGATGGAAGAGCAACTCCCGTCGAATTAACGATCAATGTTCCGGTCAACTAGGATGATCTAAGATGGGTCCCGAAGGTCGTTTCACAGCTCAGCGTGACAATGATGAAAGAGTTGGTTGGTTTTTTCCTGGCAAACCTGGATGTGTTCGTCTGGGCGAACTCTAATATGTGTGGGATCTCGCCGGAGATAGCGATCCATGCATTGAACTTAAATCCTAAATGTGTTCCTGTAAAACAGAAACGCCGTAGCCTGGGTCCGGAGAGATCTTCTGCACTCAAAGAAGAAGTGGATAAGCTGAAAAACAATGACTTTATCCGCGATGCCTTATACCAATTGTGGGTATCCAATCCTGTCTTAGTAAAGAAAGCTAACGGGAAGTGGAGGACATGCGTCGATTATTCTAACTTAAATAAGGCATGATAGAACGACAACTTTCCCCTCCCAAGGATTGATCAGTTGGTGGACTCAACCGCTAGACACGAACTACTTTCGTTCATGGACGCGTACTCTGGATACAATTAGATTCCAATGCACGTCCCAAACCAGGAACACACCGGCTTTATTACCAACCTAGGACTGTTTTGCTATCTGGTCATGCCATTTGGACTAAAGAATGCTGGAGCAACTTACCAAAGTTGGTAAACAAGATGTTCAAGGATCAGATCGGATGCTTGATTGAAGTCTATATGGATTACATGCTCATGAAGTCACATCGATCGAGAAAACACGTTGATGATTTGGATGAGATGTTCAACATTCTCTGGAAATACAGGATGAAGCTAAATCCTTTGATATTCTCATTCAGCATTGCATCAAGGAAATTCTTAGGCTTCATTGTGAACTCCTATGGGATCAAAGCTAATATGAAAAAGATCTAGGCCTTGAGAAATATTGTGGCCCCAAAGACGATCAAAGAGGTCCAGAGTTTGAATATGTGGGTCGCCGTCTTGAGTCGATTCATCTCTAGAGCCTCGAATAATGCATCATTTTCTTTGACTTGATTAAGAAGGTAAAATGGAACTTTGCTTGGATACAGGAGTATAAAGATGCATTCCAAGCTCTGGTGGATCACTTGGAGAGACCCCTCATTCTCTTGAAGCCAGTGGATAACGAGGACTTGTTTATATATATCTGGCAATGTCGATGCATGCTTTAAGCACCTCACTCATTCGTGAGGAAGCCCGCATCCAACGGTCGGTCTACTACATCTGTAAATGGTTGATAGGAGCATAAAGAAATTACCCGAGGTTGGAAAAGCTTGCATATTGCCTGTTGATCTCTTCAAGGAAGCTCTGCCTCTACTTTCAGGCTCATCTGATCAAAGTTCTTACCGACCAGCGTTTCCAACAAGCTTGCAATGACCTGAGACTTTTGGAAGGCTGTTGAAATAGAACATTGAATTGAGCCAATACGATATAACCTATCACCATCGAAGAGCTATCTAAGGCCAAGCTTGGGCAGATTTCATAGCTGAGTTCACTACGCAAGACGATACTCCGGAGAGTAGTGGTAAGCAAAATGCTAGATGGAAGATGTACACTGATGGTGCATCGAATGAATGTTACTCCGGTGCTAGATTGTACTTGTCACTCCCAAGGAACATTCAATTTGTTATGCTTTAAAGCTCGATTTTCCTGCAACAAAAAACGAAGCAGAGTAGAAGCGTTGATTGTGGGATTGAAAATCGCTAAGGAACTGAGACTTAAAACTTTACACATCTTTTGTGATTCCTAACTGGTGGTGTGTCAAGTCAGGAAAGAGTTTCAGGAATAAGGAGTGAGGCTGGCTCCTTATCTAAACTAGACCCTTGAGCTGCCCAATCATATTGAATATTATACGATAACGCATATTCTCATAGAGGAAAATGCGAAGGCCGACCGACTGGCTATAAGCTGGCCAGCTCTAGAGATGTGCAGCTCGTAGGCCTATTTCCGATGGAAGTATTATCGACTCTGAGCATCAACCATATGGATGTCGATTGGATCTTGAAGGCCGAGCATGAGAAGGAGTCGTGGATGACTCCAATAAAGAATTATTTATAGAGGGGAATCCTTCTAGAACAGAGACGGAAGCTCCTTTGCCAAGCTTTGAGACATGTCTTTCAGTAGGAAGCACTTTACAGGAAAGGTTTCTCAGCTCTACTGCTACGATGTGTCTCCAATGATGAGGCTAAACAAGTCCTGAGAGAAGTTCATAAAGGGGCCTATGGCGAGCACACTGAGGGCAAACCCTGGCGAAGAAGATTCTCCGCTATGGGTACTTCTGGCCAACCGTCAACTGAGACGTAGCTGATTACACCAGAAAGTGTGACAAGTGTCAGAGGTTTACTAAAATTCCGAGATCCCTACTAATGGAGATTACTCAAATGGTCAGTCCCTAGCCATTTGTAGTTTAGGGAATTGCTATTATCGGCGTATTGCCGATATCTAAAGGTGGTGCGAAGTACGCCATCGTTGCAGTTGATTACTTCACCAAATAGCCATTAGCCACAATCACCATAAAGAAAGTAATCAACTTCGTAGTATGGAATATCATTTGTCGTTTTGGAGTTCCATAAGTAATCGTTACCGATAACAGGACCTAATTCTGCAGCACCGAGTTTAAGGATTTTTGCAGCTGACATCGCATAGATAAGAGATTTGCTGTGGTGGCACATCCCTAGGCAACTTGACAAGTTGAAGCCATGAACAAGACTATTAAGTCCATTCTCAAAAAGCGGTTAGCAAAGGCCAAGGGCAAGTGGGTCGATGAACTTCCATTATCACTATGGGCTTATCGAACAACCTACAAGTCAGCGACTTGCCATTCTCCATTCGCCTTAGCCTATGGATCAAAGGCTATGATTTCAGTTGAACTGGAAGTACCTTCTCATTCGATAACTCATTACAATCCATGGATGAATTAGCAACTCCCGTTGGAATCTCTTGATATGATCGATGAGAAATGCGATGAAGCTGACTTGAGAGCAGTTGCACATCAAAACTGAGTCACCTGATAATACAACGCCAAGTTGAGAATCAGACCTTTGAGATTAGCAACTTGGTTCTCGAACGAATCTTCCCAGGCTTTAGAAACTTAGGACCGACATGGGAATGTCCATACGCAATAGAGAAAAAGCTTGGAGATGGCACTTTCAGGCTAGCAACGGTTGACGGGATCTTACTCCCGAGGGCATGGAATATCGAGCACTTATGATGCTATTTCACTTAGAAATAAATTTATAAAGCTTTTCAATAAGACATAACCTGTCATTTCTCGTCTTTAATAAACAAAATGGCTTTCTAGATCCGTGTCTATGTCTTTACATAGGTTAATAGTTGTGAAATATGACCGGCTCAAATGAATCTGCATGTGTATAATGCAGGTACCTGGAGTTAGGTGCCAACCAAACTTCTACGGTCCATGATCAGACCCTCGAAGTTCAACCACTCTTAGAGCCTTGGATGCCAGTTGACTCTTGCCCTTAATGTGAGGGCAGGAGTATAAACTAAATAGACATGATTTGACCATCCGCTAACTAACTCTTGTCCTTAATGTAAGGGCGGAAGTATAAACCAAATAGGACGTGATTTGACAATCCGTCGGCTAACTCTTACCCTTGATGTGAGGGCAAGAGTATAATTCAGAATGGAAGTGACATGACCATCCAATCACTAACTTTTGCTCGAAATTGGAAGGATGGAAGATCCATGTCCGACATGAGGTAGGATCCTATATATAAACTTCGATCAATGCCTGGAGATTGGCATGATTGAAGGTAAACATCCTGGATGAGGATGTGCAAACTACGATCTTAAGTAGTTGGCTTAAACTAGCGCTCAAAGCTTGGCACAATCGGATGTCAATATCCTGGAAAAGGATACCTGAACCATTATACTAAATGGCTTACCCTAATCGATGCCCAGAGCTTGGAACTTCAATGATCGCTTCACATTCATTAGAATGACAAAAGGCTGACGGATCGCGAAGCGTGCTAATAGCTTAGTTCGACCATAATCATGAAAAGAAATGAATCGCGGGTATATATAATGGAAAGCGCATTTCTTAAGTACTTAAACACATTCACACAAAGATTTGACTAAACAAAAGTCTTTGTTATTAACGATCAAAATAAGACTTAAAAAAGGAAGGTGGTATAAGTGTTATTGACACTGGAACAGAAGAGCAAAAGCAGAAGCCGAATCCGCATAACACCAGCCAAAATAAAGAAGGCTAGAAAGTGCCTAATTGTACAACCAAAATAAAATAAAATAACAATCACCTTTTATGTTTCTGCTTCTTGGACATTTTCTTCTCTTCCCCAAAAGGAGGTGTAACTTAATCAAGTTTCCTCCTGCCTCTTCTTGAACCCTTAGACAGAGTGCTTTGCGATGATCCAATAGGCATGCTCTGGGTGCTCCCAGGTGGGGAAAGAGTGTTTGGAACGAAGATAGTCTAACCAGGCAAAGCTATGGACAAAGGAGGGATGACCTCTATCTTCTCTAGCTTGATCTCTTCTGGGAGAAATTCTTGCTCAAGTGTACTCATGGTAGGACCCAATAGAGGCCTGGAGAATCCAGTAACAACAACATCGTCTTCGGTCCAAGCTTCCTGAATCCCACCAATCCCTTCATCTTGTAAAGCATCTATCATTCGCTAGTCAGGCCTAGGAGTCTCGCCAATTGGAATACTCGAGACTGTTGTTGAAGTAGTCATGGTTACCGATTCCGTTGTAGACGTTTGTTGTCCCGACTGGAGACCTTTGTCAAGAAGTGAGACGACTTGGGATTGACCTAAAATTGAGAGATATAAAAGGATAGATTATCGATGTTCGCCGACATATGGACTTTCTCAAATATCGGTGAAATCGACGAGATACCTCCTTTAGGCTGGTATTTAGTATGGGCCGGCGTACCGTCAGAATTCCCTTCCAAGATGGGAGAAAGTACAGTGGACTTTGGCATTTGAGGTTGATTTGGATTATATCCCAGGACAGAAGATGAGTTAGGAGCAATTTTGGGTCCGGATATGTCCTTAGTAATGGCATCTTGAGGTGATAATCCAGAGCCTTCGCATAAGTCCTTTTGCATTGTAGCGGCCAGCTCCGAATGAAGAATAAGCCCACCCTCTCTTAGAACCCTGGGTTAATCTCCTACCAGGATCCCTTTCTCTAACCGAGTCAGGTCTACCTCACCACCCTTCAGAAATTCCTTCTCCTCTGTAATAACTTGTTCCCAGGAAAGAGCCAGAGTTCTGGGGTAATCATTATCGAACCACTATCAGTTACGGAACTTGAGAATGTTAGCAATATACTTGATGAGCATCGATTCAAATCTCTCCATCATTCTTTTCTCCGCGGCTTCATCCTCCTCCTTGACAATCGCGTCCACGTCTCTAGCACATTCAACCACCTTGTTCCTTTCCTTATGAGTAGTAACCAGCTCTTCACAATACCCTTAAGCCTCTTGGAGGGCCTTATATTTCTGTTTTGCTTCGCTCTCGAGCTTGGATGATAGCTCATTTACTTTCTTGTTCACAGCTTCTTTCTTGAGCACTAAGTTAAAGTTTCGATGATGTGCCGTCTCTATATCATCTTAATGCTTGGTCCTCTCGCTCTTGAGTGCCTTAATAGCATCCTCGGCCTTTTCTCAGCTTCAACTTATGATTTTCTCAAGTTAACAACCTCAACATAAAGATGAGTGATGATCCTTTTATCTTGCATCTCCAAGAGTTCTAGATTATTGATCTCAAGTTTTCTTTCCCTCGAAACCTTAGAGACCTTCTCATCTACCCGCCTCCACTCATTATACTGGTTATAAGAGTCTGCTACATAGGAGATTGTCGCGTCTTTGACCTCTAGAGGAATGTTCTTTAGGTTGGGCACAAACATGAACCTATCAAAGCATACATCTGGGAATTGTTCCTTCAACCCAGCTATTTGGGCATCAGCAACAAGTTGTTGCTCCGTGGTGACGACCAGAGCTTCGATTGTTTCTTACCAACCTTATGTTGAGAGGCCTCATAACTGCCCTTATGGTGCCTACGATCAGAAGATCGACTGGTATGAGTTGATGTCAAATGTTGGACTGGAATGGAAGTTGGAGGTGGTGCAGGAGAAACGTCGCCCGATTGGAAGTTGTCGCGGTGATCAGAATGTTTGTCTGAGCTTCTTGGTGGGGGCGACCTAGACTTGGAATGATATCTAGAGGCAGAATTATGAGATGAATAGTCTCTGCCATGAATGCCTCTATCGCAGTTAGATCGATGGCTAAACTTGGAATCTCAACCACTGCATTGATGGTACGTGCCTAGGCGATGCATATGTGGTCGGGATTCTTTCTCTTCCAAGGACTGAAACATATACTTTTTCCTCTCCATGGACCCTATAAGTGAAGCAGGAAAAAGTTGGCATTAACAGAGAAGGACATGAAACGGGTGTAGTGTAGTGCACATGTGTGTGAGTGTCCTAGTGTTCCACCCGACGAACCATGTACTGGAGCTTTGATCATATGAGTGATCTCTCCTATGCTAACATGAAGTATATCATCATTAAAGAAAGGAGAGGAGAGTAAAGACCCCCAAGGCTCATATTACCAATGCCGAAAGAGCTAAACTCAATAGGAATCGGCCCCAAACTAAGGAAGGAATCTTCAAAAGGGTGTGAAGGAGTTTTCTTCGTAGTTGTTACTGGTGGGGACTGTATAGAAGATTGTCCTTTAGGAAGTTTCACGACAAGCCTCTTTTTCATAATGAACCATTGGTCTTCCTTGGACTGCTCAACTGAAGGCTTGTGGTCTACATTAACATCATCGTGGCCACCTTTGCCACCTAATTTCCCCTCTTCGGCGTGTTCTTGTTCTCTTTCAACTTCAACTCCTGGACTTAGGATCGGGGGCACGTCAGGATTTACATCGCCACCTCCAAGCGAGTTATCATCATCATCAACAACATCGTCAGAAGCCACTTGGACTTGACCAGTGCTACGGACCGCTTCTACCAAATTATGAGCTAGGAGATTCTCATCGGAGAGAAGACTTCAATATCTCTATCCCCCTCTAGAAGTGCCATAAAAACTCTGATGGCATCTGCAAGAGCCGCATCGTTGGGTCTCACCGGAACATCTGAATGACATAAAGAATATGAGTTAAGCTCGCAAAGTCATAATGCGAGTTCACAACAAACAAAATGAAGTATAACTTATGTCCTAATATCCATCTTTATGCAAATCCAACTGGACAGTGAACACAGAACCATTCACTCTTAAAATAGCTCAGCTTATTCCATGTACTAGTAACGACTCTAGAGCTCTGGCCGGTTCTAGATAAATCAGAGGAGGGCTTCATTTTCAGCTCTTGAAACTATATATATACCGAATCTCCTCATTACTGGGCTCTCAATGCAAATGTTGATCAAAGACAATATATGTGCCATCAAGGAATGCATAGATGTTTAGATGTAGTTCCATCGAAGCTAATCTAATGAATTTCTGAACTTGATGAATAAATTGGTTGAACGGTGAAACACATCCCATTAGGAACATATATTTATTACAAGTGGTATAACCCTCTAGGGGATTATGAGCTCTTTGGTGATGGGAAGGGACTAGTACGTCCTCAAATAGGATCCTGTGTTTATCGTAGATTCTCTAGAGTGAACCCCTCTTCTATCTTTGAAGCAATGGAATCGATGGGATCGTCTAGAATAACAGCATCCTCGAGAGTGTTGGGAGCGGCTTCTATTTGTACTTCAAGGCCTTCTACAGGCCTTTAAGGAACCTCTGGATGAGGTTAATCAACCTATGGATTTTCAACTTGAGATATGGGCTGTGCCAGAATTTTTTATGTGAGCGGAACCATAGTCGAGCTCAACTCGGTATCAGGTTCAACATATTTGGAAGTAGATGGACCTGCAGCTTGAGTGGTAAGGCGCTTGGAAAATCCATGCTCTATTTTCCATAAATACTCAATAGACGATCAACATCAGATTAATTATAAGCCGTACCACCCGTGCTAAAGTAAAACCTAGAGCAGTGTTGTGTAGTATTGTGCAGTGCAGGTTTTCAATATTATACAACTGTTCATTTTAAGGGTTTGGATATCGTCCGGAATGACCGTCATCGTTGACCGTCCCATTAAAATTTACATCAACAACCCTGCATTGATAATGCTTTGGAATTGGGAGGAAATATTGAGCACAGTACGAATTTGATCAACAAAACAAAGTTCAATAAGGAATTCGAAAACCAGAAACCCACCAAGGATCGGATCGACACCGATCCAAACCCTTGGATGGGATTTGTCCACTTCCTCCATCCTCTCCCATTCCCAAACCACGGCCGCCATCCATGTGTAATCCATCCATATCTAAATCCAGTACCTCAACTTACCTTAATTCGACAAGGGAAGAGTTCAAGTACACAAGTTTTTGGATTTAGGTGGAATCAATCGCTTAGGAGTGATTCGGGCTTGGGTCGATGAACTTGGTTCTCAACAAGGCGAGGCGGGCGACGTAAGGCTTAGGCGCGTGTTAGGTGGCAACAGCTCTAGGATCGGATAGAGGCAAGAGTGCAATTTGAAGGTCGAGTGTTTTAATGTCAAGCTCAAGTTTTGGATCGGTAGAAGAAATAAAGCGAGGAGGAAGGCAAGTGAATCGGGTTATATTAGCCCAAATCCGATTTTTAAGGCTACACACTTGAAGACTTCTTCCAAGTCTTAGATCGGTACCGATCCAGGAATTTGGATCGGTACCGAGTCTTGACATTAAAAAAAAGAAACTACAATGTTGATGACCTATATATATATATGCCTACATGGGTACTTGCATGTGATAATGGGAATTCTTAAAAATGTGCACGTGAGTATGTGTTCATGTACTTGTCCAACACCCAACGACTTGAGTCAAAGGAAATCAAATTCAAACCTGGAAAGTCCATAAAGGGAAACGGTTCAAAATTATAGAGTTTGGAATGACAGATCATGAGAACACATTCCAGATTTATAGTGCTAAATACTTACAAAGCATCACGATGAATAGCTATGGATATAACTCTTTACAGAAACGATCTGCAGGAAGGATAACAACCATTCAGAGCATAGAGTGGAATCCTTTACAACAATCCAAACTTGTTTTGATCCAAAGTACATCATGTTTGAAACAAGATGTACTTTAGGGGGCTAGTGTTATCCAGCCTTTTGGCCAAACAATATTCAGATCGAATGGACGAATCGAACTTGGAAACTATCAAGGCAGAAAGCCCAGAGAGATGGCCTAAAAGCCCAGAAACCAAATTCAAATAGAACCGCAAGATGAAAGGAAAGCCATCACAAGAAGTCAAGAACCCCAATCCAATATTGTGTTGGATCGGTACTGATCCAACATCATGGATCAGTGTCGATCCACGAAACCTTGCCCATTCTTGTCCCTGCTCCTTCTACTCACTCTACTTGATGCTAGAAGCCTATTACAAGTGTTGTTTTGTCGATCCCATGCAATTCTCTGTCGATCTCCATGAGCACTTGAATTAGCCACTCTATTTCTCTACCGATCCATCATTTAGACTCAGAAATAAGCAAATAAGGTGTAAACAAGTTTGGAATCACGAAGCTAACCATAAATCGAGCCTAGACAAGGAGTGCAAGACATATAATTTGACCATCCCATGGATCAGTACTAATCCAAGCCCATGGATTGGTACCGATCCACGCAAACTGCTGAGGTGTCCACCTATTTTCTTGAAGAATTGGTCTATGGCGTGCAAAACGAGGTGAAGATAATAAAGGCAAGAATTTAGGCTTCCTACAATAAATAGGAGGGCATGGCTTATTTTTATGGATCTTATTGGCTCTTGCTTTCTCTACTCTAATTTCTTGTAACCACCCATGAATTTATACCGATCTGTAAGAACAACTGCATATAATCCAGTGATATAAGCAATAAAATCATTAAGTGGACATAGGCCAAGATTAGCCGAACCACTATAAACACTGTTTGTTCTTTTCTTACTCATTTTCATTTATTTATTCACTTTTTATTGTCTACACAATCTTTTGGGTGTTTGAGCCATTTTTGGTTCAAAAAGTGTGTGAGTTCATAGGGTGGGTATTTGTGGAAATGCCAAAAAGGCTTCACTTTGACCAGTTTGACAAGTATTTGCTTTATATATAAGATATACAGACATATATACATATACATATACATATACATATACATATACATATACATATACATATACATATACATATACATATACATATACATATACATATACATATACATATATGTATGTATATGTATGTATATGTATGTATGTGTGGATGCATACGCGTGTACGCATACACACACATACATACATATACATACCGTGCGTGCGAATCCATCCATTCTTATCTATACTATTTCCAAGACTTAATAGTTAGTTTCTTTCTAATAATGCAAACAAGTTTTTGTTCAATATATTATTATTAACATTTACTTAAGATTAGTGATTAATTGTAACACAAAATTACACATCCGAAATATCTGTTTTGCCACTGTTGTGTGATCATACCATGAAAAAGAAAATTAATCGTGCATAAATTAGTGTTTGAGATGTAATGGACACATGGACATTAGCATGAGAATAGTAAATTAGAAAAATCTTCTCTTCTCGTTAAAGAGAGAAGACAACAGCAAACTATATGTTAGAGAACGTTTATTTTCAGACGGATCCTTCTACCTGTGGATTAAAATATGGAAGTATAAAACATTGGTATATGTATATATATATGCACGTTTGAAAAGTCATAAGGCATGTGCTATTTTGGATCATTTCAAATAAAATAATTTATGTGCAGTGCAAGTCTTGGTTTGAATTTAGTTTTGACTACTTTCTAGTGTAGCTGTTCTGTTATTTACTACCTTGGAAACCAAGTAAAGATCTCAGAAAAAACTAGTATATAAACAACACACAGCGTAATTGCTTATATACTACTTTTCTATCGTTTGTTCCAAATGGCACACACTTTCTCTGTTTGTGCTGCTAATATGATTTCTTTTGTTACCTATGTTTGTGAAATTTTTTTATAAATTATTTTGTGTGAGTTATTTTATTTTTAAATAAGAAGAAGAGAAAGAGAAGAGGAAGATGGATTGGAAATAGTCCCACATCCTAGAATTATAGGAACTATATTGGTTTAAATATAGGTTTCTCAAGGGTAAGTTGGGCCCTTTGGCCACCCAAATGTTTGCTCTATTGTGAGGAGGGAAGCCATGCATAACCACTACATACACGCGCATCGCCGCCGCCCTTCGTCCGACCTACCGGGTGGAGTTTGGGTCCAAATTATATTTTGGACAGAATTGTTTTAGTTAAAAACGGGCCAGGTTTTAACCCTTTAGCAAGCCTAAAATTTAAATTTCAATGGACAGAATTGTCGGGAGACGCGGCCGTTTGAAATGGCAGGTAGTTTATAATCAAATGAAAAGAAGCATCGTTTGGCAGTGATGCGACTGTTTCAATACGAATAGACGTCTCTTCACAACTATAAATAGCAACACCTGAAAACTGTTTCAGTTCACTTTTCTTCTCCTTGAAATTTGCAACGTCTGCAAAGTGTTTCAAAACATTTTCTTCTTTCTAAAATCAGAAATGCCTAAAAAGCATTGCAAATTCAAGTAACTCATTCTCTTCTCTCTTTTTTCTTTCAATACTATTTCAGGTTTGTGATGCTGCAGATCACAAACTCGATACTTTGGTCACTACAGTCGATTCAGAAGATAAATTGAATCGATTTTGACAGTGCTATCACAATCGATTAAAGAGAATAATCATCTCAGCTCTATTGTATCTTGAAAGACGATTTTTCTTAACTCACAACACCCATTGGTTTGTTTAAACGAGTGGCGAGGGCAAATAACGTCTTAAAGAAAGCATCATCGACGTGCCTTGGAGCGATCTCTACGGATTTAATTCTACCGCTGCTGTACCACTTCACCAGAAATCCAGAAATATCCACCAACATTCTTAAGACGTTATTTGACAATGGCACTGCATAGTTTGTGAGAGTTCGCTTCTAATCACCAAATTGGAAAGGTTCGATGGTGTTAATTTCATGCGTTGGAAGAAGAAGATGCATTTTCTATTGGCCGGACTAAAAATGGTTTATGTTCCTACGATGCCAAAGCCGGAGAAAACAAAAAACGAGACTATTACACAAGCATGATCAAGACTAAAATGAAAGCAAGATGATTATGCAATGCAATAATGGATACTCTATTCGATATGTACTATAGTCAACTGCAAAGAAGTTTTGGATGCACTAGAGGCCAAGTATCTAATGGAGGATGCAATAAGTAATAAATTTTTGGCTACTAAATTTTTTAATTATAAAATGACTGATGTTAGGCCAGTAGTAGAGAAATTCAATGATATTATGCATATTCTAAACCAGTTAGCCCAGCATAATATAAATATAGATAAGGAGATAAAAGTATCATCCATAATAGAAAAACTACCCCTTCTTGAAAAGATCAAAGGAAAATCCTTAAATACAAGAAGGAGGATAGAGTCTAGATAATCTTTCACAGTATTTGCAAGTGAAAAAAGCAAAGCCAGAAAGAAATCACTAAACCAACAGTGTTTTCATCTAAGATCCACGTTATGGAGGAAAAAGAGGAAAATAAAACCTCTGAGCACTCTTATAATCAAAAGAGGAAAATAAGAAAAACTTCAATAACAAGAAGGCCAAGAAAGTGACTAGGTGCTACAATTGTGGAAAACCTGATCACTTTAAAAGAGTGTCATTTCCCTAAAAAGAAAACTCAATTGACAAAAAAAAACTTAGCGCGGTAATCTCTAAAATCAACATGATTAAAAGAGTGGACTCTTGGTGGATCGACTCTAGTGCTACTAAGCATAGTTGCAACGATAAAAGTCTATTCAAGAAACTTGAACCGTCCGAGGATGATAATTATCTCTATATGGGAAACTCAACGAAAACAGCGGTCAAGGGGAAGAGGACAATAGACTTGGAGATTACGTCTGGGAAAACTCTGACATTAAATGATGTATATTATGTACCCGAGGTTAGCAAGAACCTTGTTTCTGGTAGTCTATTAAATAAGTTTGGTTTCAAACGAATCTTTGAGTCAGAGAAATATGTATTGACTAAAGGCGGAATGTTTGTTGGAAAATGGTACATGTATGATGGAATGTTCAAATAGAACATTAATAAAATGGTTACTTTTGCTTATTTTATTGACTCTTTTTCTTTATGGAACAGTAGATTAGAACATGTTAATATTAGAAGTATGGATAATATGATTTCATCAAACATGATCCCTAAATATGATAATAAATCTGATGATAAATGTAGGATATGCTCTCTAACCAAAATAACTAGAAAACCATTTTCCATTGAAATATGTTAGTACCATTAATTTGTTACAATTAATTCATAGTGATGTTTGTTACAATTAATTCCTACTAGAGGAGGAAAGAAATATTTTGTTACACTTATAGATGACTATTCAAAATACTATTATATTTATTAATGCATACTAAGGATGAAGTATTAAATTCATTTATAACATATAAGACTGAAGTAGAAAACCAATGCGATGTTAAAATTAAGACCCTTAGATCTAATAGGGGAGGTGAATATCACTTCCTTTCATTTTGTGAATCTTAGGAATTATACATGAGACATATGTAGCTTATACTCCACAATAAAATGGAGTAGCAGAACGTAAAAATAGGACCCTTATCGAAATGGTTAATGCTATGTTGTGTAATTCTGGTCTTAATACTAGTTTCTTGGGTGAGGCATTACTTACCACCTGTTACATCTTAAATAATACCTTATAAGAAAACCAGAGTCACACCTCATGAAATTTGGAAGAAATGTATATCAAATCTTAATTATTATCGAGTTTGGAGCTATAGAGCCATTATTTGATTACCTGAACCAAAAGTTAAAAAATTAGGACAAAAGGACATTGAGTGTATTTTCTTAGGATACGCATAACACAGCAAGGGTTATAGGTGTCTAGTAATAGAATCTAACAATTTGACTGCGGTAAACACAATAATAGAGTCTAGAGATGCAGTGTTCTATGAAAATAGATTCACATCTATTTCAAATCATCCATTTATTAGTGAAACAGTGGAGGTTAATAAACCTATTCATGAAATGGTGGAAGGCACTGAAAATATTCTTGAATTTGAGAACACTTAAGAAAATAATGATGAAATTAGTGAAACTCTTAGCAGATGTAAAAGAATGAGAACTAAAAAGTCATTTGGATCAAATTTTATCACTTATTTAATTGCAAGATCAAGAGATGGTATTAGACATCAAATCATGGTTTCTACAACCACAAATTCAGATCCTTTAACATATACCGAGGCCATAAAGTCTTAGGATTCAACATTTTAGCAATAAGCCATAATTGATGAAATAGATTTTATTATGGGAAATCAAATATGGAAATTAGTAGACTTACCTTCTGGTTCTAAACCAATAGGATGTAAGTGGATATTTAAGAAGAAATTAAGAGCAGATGGTACGATAGAATTTAAGGCTAGATTAGTTGCTAAGGGATTTACTCAAAAGGAAGGAATAGATTTTTTTTATACCTATGCACCTATAGCTAAAATTTCAACAATTAGGACATTAATTTCATTAACATCTATTTACAAATTTAAAATTCATAAAATGGATGTCAAGACCGCATTCTTAAATGGAGAACATGATGAGGAGATATATATGTCTCAATCAGAAGGTTTTGTGATGCCTGGACAAGAACGTAAAGTATGTAAACTTATTAAATCACTTTACAGTCTTAAACAAGCACCAAAATAGTGGCATGAGAAATCTGACAAAACCATAGTATCAAATGGTTTTAGGATTTGCGAATCAGACAAATGTGTCTATAGCAAATTTTGTGCTAGTAAATATATAGTTATATGCCTTTATGTTGATGATATGTTGATATTTGGGACTGATACCTCGAGTATTGAAGAAACAAAAAGATTTCTATCTTTATGTTTTGACATAAAAGATATGGAGGAAGCTAAAGTGATTCTAGAATTATAAAAATAGCAGAAAGGTTGGTCATTACCCAGTCTTATTCCACAGAGAAGATTCTAAAAAGGTTTAATCAATTAGATTACAAACCGATAAGTACCACATTTTACCCAAATATGCTACTATATTATAATACAGGTAGATCAAAAGATCAACTTGAATACGCTAAAGTATTGGTAGTCTAATGTATGCCATGACATGCACAAGAACTGATATTGCATATACTGTTAGCAGAATGAGCAGATATACCAGTAACCCTCGTCATATTCACTGGCTAGCTGTACAAAGAATTTTAAAATATTTAAAAGAAACCATGGACTATGGTATATTGTACAGTGGGTATCCAAGTGTAATAGAAGGATACACGGATGCCAGTTGGAACACTAAAAAGAGAGGATAATAATAAATCAACCAGTGGATAGATATTCACTCTTGGTAGGGGAGCAATATCCTGGGCCTCAAAGAAACAAACGTGTATTGCAGATTCTACTATGGCTACTGAATTTATAGCACTGGTTTCTTATAGTAAAGAAGAAGAATGGTTAAGAAATTTGCTGTTAGAAATTCCTGTATGTCCAAAACCAATGTCTTCGATATCTGTGCATTGTGATTATAAAGCTGTAACAAACCACTTTGGAGCAGGCCTAAATTTTGACCCAGAAAAGGCCCATTGAAACTTAGATCCATTCTAAGGCAAGCTGTTGGTAGTAAAATGAAATAACATTACAGAGACATAACTTTCAGAACTCACAGCGGATGGAATAAAATATAATAGTAAAGTGTACCTATTTATTTCAAAACCATAAAAATGTCATAACACAAAATTCCATAAATACCGTAATATAATTTCTGTTACAACAATTGTCTAAATCCATGGCTACAAATAAAAGTAAATAAGAATAATAAATACTACCAAAATGCAAGCTTCTCCACCTTTAAGCATCGCCATCACTCCATTCTTAACCTACGTTGTAACGAGGAGGGAGTCAGAACAACAAGTGTCTGGCGAATAAAAACCTTGAGTCTTACCTTTTTAGTACTTGGGAAGTATATTTCAAAATAAGAATATGTCTGCGAACATAAACCCATTAAAATTATTTAATACTTCTTTATAAGGAAAGGAGGCGGGTCCAACAACTTAATACCTTCCATTCCAGAAGCATGTTTCTAAAATTCTATATCCCAATCCTAGGTCATAAATAGCTAATAATGTGAGAGACAGTACCCAAGCCACTTAATACCTTTTATTGGAAAAATAGGAAGACTAGTCATTTAAGACCTTAATTAAGGCAGACCCCTTCATTTAAGACCTATTTCCAAGGCGTGCTCCTCAATGGTACTGTCTAGCTGACATCATATGGAATCTCATAGGCCACTTAATACTTTCAAGTGGAAAATAGGCAGACTTTGGTCTTTTAAGAACTTAATTAAGGCAGACCCATCATTTAAGACCTATTTCCAAAAGCGGATCTCTGTAAAGACACCACCTAACTATCCCCTTGGCCATTTAATCTTCATCTGGGGAAAAGAGGCGGGTCCAATCACTTAATACCTCAAAACCCCAAAGCTAGCCCTTCGTCTTATGGCCCATACTCATAATGATGTCTCGCATTAGTCCACTATTCGTAGGTACTGGTAGCCAGATTAGCTGAGCAGATTTCCCCTACAGAATTTGGGACCAACCTCGCATCATTACTGCAATGACCCTACCGCAATACCCAATTTAGCAAAGAGCATTATGAGTAATGTCGACTGCTAATCTGGAGGATACGGCTTGTTAAGGGCGATCGAATATGAATATATCTTTATACTAATTTTGACACATCATTTATACTTTTTTACTTAATGTCTGAACTAAAATTGAACGCGTACAGTACTAATACAAAGTAATAGACACACCGATTTCTCGAAATCAGAACAATATATCATATGAAATAATAATCACAGATCACAGTGGAATAATATACATCATATATACACAGTGTGAGTCTACAAAATTTACAACTAGGTTCATATAATACGCAACCCAAAATAAGTCACTATCTCAATAATACACCACAAGATACAACAACCGAATATCCTACAGAAGATAAACTGTCAAAATATCTATCATCGTCTAGCACGCCTACCTAAAAATCCAAGCATCCTGAAAACCTAAAAAGCCTCGGGCTGACCCGAGCAAAATAACACCCGGGTCAGACTATCTCTAAATATCTAATAGGATAAGAACCAGGTATAACACAAGAACATATAACATATAGGTGAACACATATGTCATGAAATAACGAGTCAGGGGAATTAATTTAACTTAGATTTCATCATAAGACAAATAGTTATACATTTAAGTCACGAACACATATTAGTCACTAAACATTGAATAACAGAATTAACTTAACTTAACATCCATCAGAAGACACAAGAGATTATACATTTATTTATTTCACTAACACAGAATAATTATAGAATCAATTTTTTTAGAATCCGAGAGACCTTACTCAGAATGATCGTAATAATCGTACGAACCATGGTAAATAAACAAACCATTTGGCATCACGCGAATCGATCTGATACCGAGGATCGTACTCAGGACGAAAACAAAGAATCATAAAATGATCTTAAGGGTAGCAGCCATGATCGAATCTTTTAGGTATTTTTTATTACAGTAAAAAAAGATATCCAGGAGTAACTTCTTAAGGATCTATCAGCCACTTGCCGCACACCAAAAGCGAGCAAACTCTAAAGTGCCAAATACCATCACTTTCAGTAATCACTAGAACTTAACCAATACGTCCCATACTGTATGGTGAAATTCAAGTATTTACTAAAATCTAGCAAATATCACTTATTACGGATACCACTGGAAAACCTGAACTACATTCTCTTAAGGATCTAGCAACCACTTGTCGCACACCAGAAGAGAATACAACTCTAAAGTGTTAATTACTTCTATAGTGATCACAAGAATTTAACCAAAGCATCCCATACTACCCGATGAAATTCACGTATTCACTAATAGTTGGTAAATTCCACTCCAACGTTCTATCCAATGAGTTGTACCATATTCGACTAAGCGTTTTTCGGAAGCATTTAAACCAATCGATAATACAAAGTCGATTATCAGTACTCCATAATTTATAGAACCAAGGCTCTCAAAATAATTTCTTCTTTAAGTTTATAGAAATATATATTAAATTTCCAGGAAACTATTTGTTTATAAACCATAAATAAGTTGATATCTGTATTTTTTTTAAAAACCTATTTTATAAAATCTCTTACTAGTCTATATGTATTTGTATCTCATCAAGAAATAATTGTATACGTATAAGTTTATTATAGTCTAACTTCATAAAAATAAAAGATACTTGTAAGTTTCGAAATTTTCATATGCTAATGGTTCATAATACATGTATAGTTAGCCTATAATGTAAAGAAAAGTGACAGGTTGCTAGTGAAAGTAGGTACATATAATGTACAACATACATAAAAGTTACTTTTTCCAAAAGCAAAAAGTTGTCAGGCCATTATTATATAGCTAAGCATGGTAAAGAATAACATACTATATATTATATAAATTATATAGACATCACGTCCTTTAAGAATTGAAGAAAGGTGGGACATGTGCTAAGTCACAATAATTTATACATATATTATTATGTATTAAATTTCAAAACTTGACCCAAAACTAAGCATGAACAAAAATTTCGAAACTATATATTTATGCATTCTATTTTCATAATTAATAAAACAAAAAAGGCGGATGCATTAATAACTAGGCATAGTGCTAAGCTAGTTTAAAGCAAAGTTCATTTTTTAAATTCTAAACAATAGAGTAAAGATATATACTTGTTATCCCACCTTTTGGCAAGGCTGTGACACCAATAACTTGATTAGAAACCAAGGACAGTTCGTCTTGGAGATCGGTTATACACAGGTTCCCTATGGATACTGGTAAATTTTGCCCCAAGTTCGGATCGAGCTAAAATTGATATGACACGAAAATCAAAGCTATGAAAGCCAACGTTCCAAATTTCAAGTCAATCGGAGTTCGTATGCTCAAGATATTGATCGATCACGATTGAGAAAACCAGCTCTATTCATATCCATCCGATTTCATATCCATTCCCTAAGAGAGGTTCAGTTCGTATCCATCGCCCACTAACTTCCTTCGTATCCATCAAAATGAAGCTACTTCGTATCCATCATGTTAAAAACACTTCGTATCCATCAACCAATGTCCATTTCGTATCGGTCTCCCTCCATCCATCTCGTATCGATCTCCCACCATCGATACGAACAGCGACAACCACCGATCGATACGAAGAAAGTAGCATGCAAGCATCGATACAAATAGAGTCATGCATGATCGATGCGAAATAGTATCGATACAAAGATGACAATGTCATACAATTCCTAGCTTACATCGATCATAACTCGAGATCTACAAGTCCAAATGCTACCAAATTTTCACAGGAGCTTACGTACAATCTAAAGAACGTCCATGCCAAATTTCGACTCGATTGGACCAAATCTTGATCGATATGAAATTTGTTCGTATCGATCACGGACCGAGTGCAAATAACGTGGGATCGATCACGTGGGCCCACCCACGTGCCAGAAGAGGTGTCCCGAGATCTGAGCGAGATATTTGCAGCCTACGCCTATAAATAGCAGCCCATAACCTACAGAAAAAGGACTTTTGGGGCTTCTCTACGCGGATACTCTGCCGAAATCATTATCAAACATTAGTTATACTGTTGTAATCTCTTGTAAACTGCGGGTGAAATTCAATAAACATAAGTCATTTCATAGTGGACGTAGGCAATTCGCTGAACCACTCTAAATCCGTGCGTTTCTGCGCATTTTCTTATCTGTTTATTTATGTGTTTGTTAGATCTGCTTCGTTTTACATTTATTCTCTTCATTTTATCCCAACTTTTCTCCTGCTCTATGGATCTACTACCATCGTTGGATTGCAAAAATCTATGGAGGAGATCCAGATATGCTGTCCAGTGGTTTCTTCTATTCTATTCAGATTGCTCCAGATCTAAGAAGAATTACATTCATGATGAATTTCGTACCCATATTTTCGTATCCATGAAAATATGATGAATTTCGTATCCATATTTTCGTATCCAAAAAATATGATAATTTTCGTACCCATATTTTCGTATCCATGAAAATATGATGAATTTCGTATCCATATTTTCGTATCCAGAAAATATGATCATTTTCGTATCCATGTTTTCGTATCCAGAAAATATGATCATTTTCGTATCAATGTTTTCGTATCCAGAAAATAGGACAAAATTCGTATCGATCTAACTTCGTATCGATCAACTTTCGTATCGATCACTATTCGTATCGATCAGTTTTCGTATCGATCGAACTTCGTATCGATCAGCTTTCGTATCGATCACTATTCGTATCGATCGACTTTCGTATCAATCAGTTTTCGTATCGATAAACATTCGTATCGATCAGTTTTCGTATCGATCAACATTCATATCGATCGGTTTTCGTATCGATCAACTTCGTATCGATCCCCATGTGCATCTCATATCGATACTCACACACTATTCGTATCGATACATCTGCGTCCAATTCATATCGATACTCACACACTGTTCGTGTCGATCCATCTGCGTCCAATTCATATCGATTCTCACACGCTGTTCGTATCGATCCATCTGCGTCCAATTCGTATTGATACTCACATCTACTTCGTATCGGTCCAGCTGTGCGCCTTTCGTATCGATCCAATTGTCCAGTTTTCGTATCGTTCGATTTCACCTACATTTGTATCGTTCAAACGTTGCTGAGAATGATACGAAATTTCAAAAAAAAAAATTCGGGTGGAAACACCCCCGAACCCTAGCCGCAGCGTAGAGCACCCGCATAGTGAATTCAAAGCTCAAATTAATGAAGGAACATTCCATCCACGCTCCTGATCGTTCCATGACTAAACGGGACATAAGTTCACAGCAACAAATGCTGAATTGCAATCAAGGAATGGGTAAAGAAATACTACTCAACGGTGCTCCCAGAGGCTGGAGAAGCTAGCTAATACGCCAAGAACTAGAGTTGGTTAATATATCATGCTTCTAAGGTGGACTGCAACTTCCTCCAATTGACCAACTTTTGAGCTCCTTAATTGACAACTATGGTATGATGGCTAATATGACGACTGCCCTACACAGTCTGCTCTGCCAACTCAAAGCATAGCTAGTCACCGCTGAACCATCTTCAAATGCCTGCATCTTAATCATACCGTGTCCATATGACTAGAAACATGACATACAACCTTAAGGGGACTTCCTTACAACCTTATATGGGCCTCCTACCTGGGCGAAAATTAGAAATAATCACCAATCTATGAGCCCATCTTAACCAACTCACCATCCAATCAGCATTACCAACCACTCGAACGTTGGGCAATCGTGCATACATCATTCACCAAGTATTACAAGACCCCGTAGCCATAAAATGGACCTGATAATGTTGATAGAAGTATCTTTCCCAGTCCAGACCTATTTATTGAAACCATCCTACATGCAGATTTTCCAGCAAAAATTCAACATGCTGACAACGTCGGTGTACTTTGGAAATATAACCCCCGGCACTACCTCATGAAGTGAGAATTGCGCATGGCTTACACCAAGAGTGATGACTGCCATCAAATGTAGATGTCTTCCCCCATTCCTCAAAGAACATTATCAATCGTGGTTAGACATACCAATTCTACTTCTCATATTGTTGAAGGGAATGAAGAAGCTGGCAGCCAACGAATTTATCCAAACCCCACGACCAGTTGCTGCCAATACCCATAAATGAATTCATCACCAGAGCTTATTTCCAAACTTTTATAAGAGAACTGGTGGGTAGCCGCCGACGACTATACCAACATGTCCAGGCCAATATTGAGTTGATGGATTAGATAAAGGATCAACATGGAAAGATAAGGAGGGAACCTACTCCATACTCTAGATCGGAAAACTCCTCTTCTTTAGGTGGCTACCGTGGACGCCAACACCATAAGGCTGCTCCGGAAAGGATAGCTCCGATAATATGTGCAAGCCCTATAAAAAGAAGGACCGGGAACATCCGACCCCTATCGATCAAGGACTTTGATCAAATTGAACCATTTGCGTTAGACTTCCAACTGAGAAGGGCTGGACCGAAGTGCAATAGCAAGCATATGACGCCGCTTCACTTATCAATGAGATTTAATCTGATCTCTTTTGAATCATTTCTATTTCAATTTCGTTTATGTTGCGAAATATGACCGACCTGAATTAAACTACTTGCAAATGATGCAGGTAACCGAGTACTTAAGGTCGGTGCAAAGCAACCTCCGCGGACAATGATCAAATCATTGAGGTATCATCATGACGAGCATGATTCAACCACTCATCGACTACTATATGCCCCTGACTGGGGGAAAGGCATCAAAGTGGAAAAGATCGACAAGGTCAGGACTCTAGTACAAAGTGGATGCAACCGACCATCCACTCATCCGCCTATGAAATTTAATTGGAGATCTGGGAAAGACTTGGAGTTACATGTCCCAGCAATGCACTCTCCATCTCGTACTTGAAGCTCACCAAAATACTTATGCTTCTTCTGATGCCCAGCAAAATTGGAATCACACCAAGGGTGGATGTGACATGACCGTCTATGCATCCAATCCTACATTAGAACTTGGGGTAATTTGAGAACATATGGTTAAAGTGGATATGATTTGACCATTCACTCTCCAGCTTGCGTCTGTGATTCGACAAAAAAAAACATGCCTTAAACTAACTTCATCAGGGCCAACCCTCAACTTAAAGTCATCAACGACTAACTGCGTACTCGCTAACCATCATGAGCCATCATTTCGACTCTCTTCCTCAACTCGACCGGAAGAGTGCAAAGCCTAAAGTGGACATGACTCGACCATCTACTCTCCAACTCTTTCCCCTGACTTAAGGAAAAATACACAGCTCAAAGTGGATGTAGTTCGACCGTCCATCAACTAAATCTTATCCTTCATTGAGGGTGGATAAGTGGAAAGTGATCGAGATCCGACCAATCACTTATTAAGTGAAACCCGAGCTCCAGTTCCCAGAGTGCGAGATGGAGTACAACATTCCAAATCCAAACTCAAGGGGGATGGACCCGTCCATCTAGGACTTCACTTGCCAAATCAAGGTGGATGTGATCCGACCATCCACAACCTTAATGGACCTCCTGTTCCCAGAGTGCGAACGGGATCCAAATGCCTAAACAGATGTGACTAGCCATCTGTCGGCTAACTCCAGATTCCCAGAGTGCGAACTGGAGTATAAACATTAACTAACTCTGGTCCCAAGAGCGCAGACTGGAGTATAAACACCAAATGGGTGTGGCTGACAACCCATCAACTAACTCCAGATTCCCAGAGTGTGAACTGGAGTATAAACATTAACTAACTCTGGCCCTGAGAGCGCGGACTGGAGTATAAACACCAAATAGGTGTGACTGACCACCCATCAACTAACTCCAGATTCCCAGAGTGCGAACTGGAGTATAAACATTAACTAACTCTGGCCCCGAGAGCGCGGACTGTAGTATAAACACCAAATGGGTGTGACTGACCATCCATCAACTAACTCTAGATTCCCAGAGTGCGAACTGAAGTATAAACATTAACTAACTCTGGTCCCAAGAGCGCGGACTGGAGTATAAACACCAACTAACTCTATATTCCCAAAGTGCGAACTGGAGTATAAACATTAACTAACTCTTGTCCCGAGAGCGCGGACTGGAGTATAAACACTTAAATCGGTGTGACTGACCATCCATCAGCTAACTCCAGATTCCCAGAGTACGAACTGGAGTATAAACATTAACTAACTCTGGTCCCGAGAGCGCGGACTGGAGTATAAACACTTAAATGGGTGTGACTGACCACCCATCAGCTAACTCCAGATTCCTAGAGTGCGAACTGAAGTATAAACATTAACTAACTCTGGTCCCGAGAGCGCGGATTGGAGTATAAACACTTAAATGGGTGTGACTGACCACCCATCAACTAACTCTGGTCCCGAGAGCGCAGACTGGAGTATAAAGACCTAATGGGTGTGACATACCACCCATCAACCAACTCCAGTTCTCAAAGCATGGTTTGAAATATGAATAACAGAAGGGATGCGGTTCGACTTTCCATCTATCGGCTCTGGTTCCTTAACAAGTTTTGTAGTACAAAAGGTGGATGTGGTTCGACCATCTGCTTCCAATCTTCCCCTGACATGAGGGCACACTTAACACACAAAATTGGATGCGATCCGACCATCCAGCACGAAGCGGGTGTGACACAACCGTTCATGCATCAACTCTTGTCCCCGGCATGGGACCCATAACATAATTTTATAAGGATGCACTCCAACCCTACAAGACTAAATTTCTTCCTTGATTCGACAGGGAGACGTAGATTGGCAAAATGGACCTAGCTGAATGTACTATTCTAAACGGATGTGACTACCCGTTCTACTGCAAACGAAAGTGACATGACCGTTCATCCGCTAACTCTCCCTTATGATCCAACGGGCTGTTCGTGCAAAATGGACGGATGTGCCCCAACCATCCGCCAATCGATTCCTTCCTACAGTTCAGTGGGAGAAGCATCAAATTAAAGTTGTTGTAATTTGACCGACCACACTTCGACTTTCACCATTGACTAGTGCCAGAGGAATTAATCAAGGAAAATGCGATCCGACTGTTATCTACTAAAACTCTTAGTCCCTAGAGTGCGGACGGGGGTATAAACATCAAATAGGTGTGGTTAATGACCCTTCAACTTACTCTGATCCCCAAAGTGCGGCTACAAGAATAGACAAACGAATGAATGTGATTCGACCATTCATTCACCAACTCTGACCTAAACTCGACATGAGGAGTATAAACTCACTACAGATGCAGTTATATCATCCGCGAACTAACTCTGCTAACCTAAGACTGGGGGCAGAAGTACAAATCACCGAAAGAAGAGAAAGGTGACTCGCTACATCTCCAGCTTATCGTCCTTTACAACTTAAGGCAATGACTACAAGGAGACCTTAATGCTAACCAATAAGAATGATGCTCGAAGTTCTGGGCAACCACTTATATCGTACCGCCGGATCGACGGGCAATATCGATCTCCACCTTTCATATCATACCATTGAATCGACAGGAAATGAGGTCCGAGCATACTACATCGTGCCGTTGAATCGACGGTCAATATCGATCCTCTTCGACTACAAATCAATGTGACCCGAACGCCCATCGAATACCTTTGACCAACAAAACATGGATAGAAGAATAAACCACAAATGAGTGTGGCTTGACCATTCGTCCTCCATCTCCTTCCTTCGATCATCAGGAAGAGCATAAGACTAGTTGAGCATGACATGACTGCATTTGAGCTGACTTTATCCCTAGGTCTAACGGGAGAACGTAAATTGAAATGGACGTGGTTGATCGCCCAACTCCAAACGAATGTAACATGACCATTCATTCATTCATTGACTCTTACCATGATCCGATTAAAAGAGAAATTCAAAACAAGTGCAACCTAACCATCTGCACACTGATTCTTACCCTGGATTCGACAAGGGAAGCATCAATCCTGCATTGGATCTGACTGGACGATTCACTCTTCAGTTTTTGCCCAAAGTATAGCGACATAAGCAGCGAAGTGTATGTCATTGACCGTCCAGAATATAGCTTATGTCCGAATGTCGGCAAAGTAACAATGTATTCCATCTAGAGGAAAGAACTAGAACATAATGCAGGATAGGCATGGCTCAGCCTTCCATCGGTCAACTCGATCCCATGGTTCAATGGGATAGAATACAAAATTGAAGTGGACATTATCTACCCTACCACTTATCGAGATATTCACCAGACTTGGGGGCACGAGCAAGAAGATACGATTAATATGATTCAACCATTCATCAATCAACTCTGGTTCTTAAAGCTTGAACTACAGTATAAACACAGCTAGGACGAGACTAGACCGTCCGCGTAATGCATCCGCCAACCCGAGACTGGGGGCAAAAGAGTGATTATCCGAGAGTTGACTATGGAAACTTGTACCTATGACCCATGCCTGATATTCATAACAACTCTAGGTTGCGACCGAAAGGATGCCTAGAGATAGAGTCATCGGATCAATACCCGGACTTATGGCAGCTAATCATTATTCCGACCCTTATAATGAGCAATGGATCGCGAGTACATTGAATAAAAAGCGCATCATTCAGAAACACAAGTAAATTCAATCTCAAAGCCGGAGCCAGCTATGTAGCAGCATGCAGTACAAGGCTAAGTTCTACTAATCCTTTGATTCAACGTCCTTATAAGCCTGATCATTTACCATTGCAAATAAACACATGAAGCGCCTACAACCCATCACGAGTATTGTAGATCAGATCACAACTCTGCACAATGATGATGAAAGAGTCAACTGTTTTACTTCAGGTGAATCTTGATGTGTTCGCTTGGACTCGATCTCATATATATATATATATGGACTCTCACCAGCCATGAAGAACCCTGCATTAAATGTCGACCCGAGGCATGTCTTGGTGAAAAAAACGATGCGACATGGATCTGGAGAGATCTGTTGCACTTAAAGAGGAGGCGAATCTTCTCAAAACTAGTGGGATTATCCATGATGCCCTCCAACCAAAATGGGTATCCAATCCTTTACTTATAAGAAAAACGAACAAAGAGTGGAGGACATACGTCAACTACTCAGATTTGCATGGGGTAGACAAAGCATAGCTTTCCGCTTCCAATGATCAACCAACTGATGGACTCGACCATCAGACATGAATTACTCACATCCATAGATGCGAACTCCAGATACAATCAGATACTAAAGCATGTCCCAGACCAGGAATACAACCGTTTCATTATTGACATGGGCTATAGTGCTATGCTGAAATCCCTGGATTCAAACTTGAGAACACTTATGCTACTTACTAAAGGACGATTAACAGATCATTCAAAAATCACATCGGCCGATCGATGACAGTCGGTTAATATGCCCGTGAGATCATGACAATTAAATGACCACATCGATGACTTGTCAAAGATATTCAGCGCTCTCCAACAACTACAGGATGAAACTCGATCCTTTGAAATGCTCTTTTACCATTACATCAGAAAGATTCTTTTTTTTCATCATCAATTCTCGTGGAACAAGGCTATCCAGAAAACTCCGACAATTAGAGACACCCATGTATCAAAGACAACCAAGCAGATACAAAGCCCAAGTCGGAAGATTACCGTCCTAAGTTGATTCAACTCTAGGACCATCTACAAGTGAATTCTCTTCTTCAACCTGATCAAGAGAGGGAAGAGAACTTTTGAATGAACTAACAACTGCGTTGATGCAATTTCAGCTCTGATAGATCGCTTAAAGAGACCTCCCATTTTACCCAAACCTTTGGATCATGAAGATTTATACATCAATTGGACCGTGTCAACACACGCCATAAGCATCGCAATGCTATGAGAAGAGAAACGAATCCAAAGAACAGTATACGATGAAAGCGAGCTATTGACAAGCTCACCCCGTTAACGTCTATATCGACCAGCCGTTATGATAGGTCCTATTGAAACCTTAAATGTTTGGAAGGTTACTCAATTAGAATATCGAGCTAAGCCAATTCGATATCACATATCCCCCTCAGAGAGCTCTCCATGGTCAAACATTAGCATACTTCATATCTGAATTCACTACATCAGACGTTTATCTGAAGAACAGTTGAGAACCGTCCAACCGATGGAGAACGTACACAGATGGAACTTCCAATAATTGGCTTTCAAATGTCGAAGTTGCATTAATGACTCCTGAGGAACGATCGATCTGCTACGCCCTGAAACTCAACTTCCCTGCAACAAATAACGAAGCTAAGTATGAAGCCTTGGTTGCCACGCTCAAACTTGCAAGAAGACTAGGAGTGGAAACTTTACATATCTTATGCGATTTCTGGTTAGTGGTATGCCAAGTCAGGGAAGACTATCTGACTGGGGGGCAAAGTCTCGCTCCTTATCTTAGCTGGACCCTAGAGCTACTAGGTGACTTCGAGTATTACACCTCCACACAAATCCTTAGAGAATAAAACGAAAAGGACGAATCACTGGCCAAGCTAGCCAGTTCTAGGGATGCGCGACAAATAGACTTTGTCCCAGTTGAAATACTTATTATTCCAAGCATTGATATATGAAAATCAACTAGATCTTAGAGATGGATCTAGAAAAGGAGTCATGGATGACCCCTATCAAAGATTATCCACAATCGGGAATTCTTCTTAAATAGAGGAATGAGAAATGGCATATCCTCTGCGAAGCATCACTGCATGATTATGTCTGGATCGTTCAACTCCATCGATACAAAGCATTACATTTGTATCCATCGATCCGATATTACGTATCCATCAATACGAAGCACACCTTATGTAAGCCCATCTTGTATTGATAATCATCGATAAGAAGTCTACATTCCAACATCTCAGATCGATCCATGAGAGGATCGATACGAAGGAAGGACTTAAAACAACCATCGAACATTGTTACAACTCGAATTTCACATCAATGCAGGAGAGGATCGATACGAAACTCGATGCAAAAAAAATGACAACGACCCGCGAACGTGCAAACATTGACGGGAGTCAGGCTAACATGCATGCATGTATGACGGACTAACATTCAATTTTCAAAATTCACGGGAGTTGAATGCTCACCTGATGACAATTACAACAGTGAACAACAAATCGCTACCACTCGACACTCAGTTACAACAATGCACTGCATAATCATTGGCAGTCAACAAATCAGCATTTATATTACTGGAAATCAATCGAAGGTTACATCTTTTGACGAAAAGATAGCAACTAATCAGCGAATCAGATAGAACTTCTTCAGAATGAAGGATGTAGCTTTTCAGAGCACGTTATGTTCACACAAGACGTACTTTGGGAGGCAAATGTTATCCCGCCTTTTGGCAAGGCCGTGACACCATGAACTTGATTAGAAACCAAGGACAGTTCGTCTTGGAGATCGGTTATACACAAGTTCACTATGGATACTGGTAAATTTTGCCCAAGTCCAGATCGAGCTAAAATTGATATGACACGGCAAGCAAAGCTATGAAAGCCAACGTTCCAAATTTCAAGTCAATCGGAGTTCGTATGCTCAAGATATTGATCGATCATGATTGAGAAAACCAGCTCTATTCGTATCCATCCGATTTCGTATCCATTCCCTAAGAGAGGTTCAGTTCGTATCCATCGCCCACTAACTTCCTTCGTATCCATCAAAATGAAGCTACTTCGTATCCATCATGTTAAAAACACTTCATATCCATCAACCAATGTCCATTTTGTATCGATCTCCCTCCATGCATCTCGTATCAATCTCCCACCATCGATACAAACAGTGACAACCATCGATCGATACGAAGAAAGTAGCATGCAAGCATCAATACGAATAGAGTCATGCATGATCGATGCGAAATAGTATCGATACAAAGATGACAATGTCATACAAATCCTTGCTTGCATCGATCATAACTCGAGATCTACAAGTCCAAATGCTACCAAATTTTCACAGGAGCTTACGTACAACCTAAAGAACGTCCATGCCAAATTTCGACTCGATTGGACCAAATCTTGATCGATATGAAATTCGTTTGTATCGATCACGGACCGAGTGCAAATCACGTGGGATCGATCACGTGGGCCCACCCACGTGCCAGAAGAGGTCTCCCGAGATCTGAGCGAGATATTTGCAGCCTACGCATATAAATAGCAGCCCAAAACCTACAGAAAAGGGACTTTTGGGGCTTCTCTACACGGATACTCTGCCGAAATCATTATCAAACTTCAGTTATACTGTTGTAATCTCTTATAAACTGCGAGTGAAATTCAATAAACATAACTCATTTCATAGTGGACGTAGGCAATTCGCCAAACCACTCTAAATTCAATAAACATAACTCATTTCATAGTGGATGTCAGGTACTTATATGAACTTAGGCATATAGCATATAAAGTAACAACGCTAACTTCACACATCTAAGAATTATAGGCTGCCAAGTACTTTTTAGTAAGTCAAAGCAATATATATATTACAAAGCCATTTTAGAGATGTCAGGTTGTTAATTTAAAACATGTACTATGACAACAATACACACACACACGGCCTATGAATTTCGAACTCCTATATGTTTTTTTATAACAAATGCATAACTTAAAAAATGTAAGTGTTTTTTGTTATCAACTAATTAGCATTTCAATTCTATACAAAACTAAAATTTCAGATTTTAAACAAAATGGAAGTGAACTTGAACAAGGAAGCAGTGGACATCCAACCAAGAAACACACATCAGGATCGTACCAAAATCAAAGTAATCACTAGAGTGCATGACTACTTTTCAAAGCATAGGACAAAAGGCATAGTTCATGACCATATTCTCAAGTGACATGGCAACCCAAGTACATCACAATGTCAAAGGATGAGGTAAATTGAAGAACGAGCTAAACAAATCAAAGCACAAAAAGTACTATTCACAAGAAACAATTTGTACATAGATCTTACTTAATGTGTTCTATTGCATAAGGCATACTACATTGCCATCCATCAAAACAAGGTGAGGATGCATGAAGCAAGGCATAGGCTGACGCACGAAAGCAGAAAGAAAAAAAAACATGGGTGCGTTACTTGTTTTTCATAGCAACGGAGCAGCAATAAGACACACAAAGCAAAGAAACAATAAAATGCGCAAAATCAAAGCAACACTTAAAATCAACCAACTCTTAAAATTTCAAAGATAGGTTTTGTGAGAAATTAACTCACCTCAAATTCAATTTCTCCCTACTAAATACTTTGATTCAGCCTTGAGTTTGATTTCCAGCAACTTTTAAGATTCCCTATTTTATAAGATATTCTTTTGTATTTAAAATTGGAGTTTTCAATCAAACTTGGAAGGAGCAAGCAACCCTAGTTTTTATTTCTACAATTTTTTTCTAGAACGCACTGAATAAAAAAAATTAGGAAATGGGTAGATGGTCTTCTAATCTTTGCTTAAGTGTGACTTTGGGTTTTTATCTTTTAGGCCCATTCATCTAAATAAACACTTATTATAATATGCTTCTTCGTTGATATAAAAAGTCTTATTTAAACTAAGTGTTTACTTTCCAATGTTATTCTATGAAATTAATTTCCTACTAATACTAATAAGATATCAAATTCTTTTTTTAAAAAATATATCCAAAAACAATTAGATATTCTAACCCCAACTGTTGGTTAAATAAAACTCTAAAATTCTAAAATTTTAGAATTTAACAAAATTAAATAAAATTTCAATAATAATTTTAAATGATTAGATTAACACTAGAATTACTAACCTTTCCAAATTTCACAACGATTAAGAATAGATCAATTTAATCACTATTCATTTTATTTAATTAACTCCAAAAGATTTGGGTTGTTACAATTACAAATATTTATCGCAAGGATATCACACATCAATAAAAACTGCTGGTAGCCTCAAAGTGAAGGGAAGACTTCTGTCATGTAACTCTATTGACTTCGCATCCCCAGGACTTAGCCACAAGTCAATTACTACACACACACACACACACACACTCATCTCACCGTTTCATAGATAAGGCATTATAAGGAAACTTCCTTATTACGCCTTAAAATAATAATTAGGCTATATAAGAGTTTCCTCTTATTTTCGCCTCACAATCAATTACCTTCCTAATGGGGGAAATGAATGTAAGTAAATACCTAATTAACTACGCCATATACGCAATAATTATACGTTAATTATGTAAATAGAGATAAATAAATATTCGCGCCTAAAAAGTTATAGAGCACAGATTTTACGCTCTAAACCAGCATTAAATGTCAATTCCCTAATTAATTATTATTACAAGTCTTTTTTCTTCAAATTATCAAGATTTCATAAGACTATAATATCTAAAACAGGGAATAAATATTCATAACCAAAACTGCAATAACAGACTTGTAGATAAAATAGAAACTCAATTTATTACACCAATTCAATGGAATATCTTTGTAACGACCCACCTTTTTGGACGGTTTATGAGACGCCCCGCCCTTCTCGACCCTCGAAAAATCGACTCAAAATACACCACAGTATAATATGCCGACGATCGAGTGCCGGAAAAGACAGATTGTTGAGAAAAAAGAAAGAAGATAGAAGAAAGATGGAACTAAAACAACATCAGAATCTCACAATCGCAGCGGAACAAAATATAATAAATAATAACAGATCTTTACACAAAATGAAACCATATCTGTTTTATATAATACATCATCAGAGTACACCACCAGTAAAGAACAATTACCAGCCTGGCAGTTATATCAACCCGCCTCACAACTTGCTGGCAATTTCAAACAACCATAACAGCGGAATAAACAAGTACGAATAATACGTCTCGGACTCCATCTCCACACCTGAGCTCCACAGCATCCTATCCTGTAATCTATAATACTCGGTCTGACCCGAGCATTATAATAAAATAACACCCGAGTTAGTCTGGAATACCAGCGTGAGAGAAATACATCCAAACTGATTATTAAAGTTTCGAAATCCTTTGAAAATCAAAAGCGTCTCGTAAGACCACGCCACAAATAAACATGTCGGGTTTTTACCTTATGATAGCCAAAACACTTTTTATCAAGTCCGTCTGATATTATAATAGTGTCTATAGAAAGTAAAATAGAATCTAGCTGAAATGCTTTCATCTCACGTTTCAGCAATAGTTGGGCACAATCAAAACCGTACAGGCGCGTAGGGAGAATGGATTTCCAATTAATGACTAGGCACTAGGGTACCACCTATCACAGTACCTGGTCTAGATCAGCGTACCAAGGACCATGCCCGATCCCCTACAACACAAGACCGGAACTACCCCTTACTGGATAATTCCGAGTAAGATCACCCTACGGTTGGGATCAGCAACCGCACCACTAAGCCGAATAAAAAGGAACATCTAGACAGGGATGACCTCACCCTAATGGGTGCTACCCACTTAGCCTTGCTGCATAACCCCTGATTTTTAGTCATTCCCGGTTGATGAGGCTTGAGGCTAAGCGTTACCTTTTTAGAACATATCACTTAGAATGCTCACCGTCCTCCTGGCGATGTTCCGAAAGCATTCATCCATACAAGTTCATTCCGGGTTCGAACGGAACCGAAGGCACTACTCCTACTACATCCATTTTGGAATCACCCTCAGGATTAGTAGCGACTAGCCCTTGCATTTCACTGCTCCATCTTCGACTCCGAACTCGTTTTTCCACGAAAACGTACAAACCAGATCGAGGTAGTTTTCGGAAAATAAATCCCGATCCCGGTCTCTTCGAAACGATCAGCGCATTGGCCAATATTGATAGTCGGTTATTTAACTATCAAAACATTCACAAACATCCACCAAACATAGATAATTTCCCAAATTCATGTTTTCCTCAAAATATCTTCGCAAGATATATTTCTATTTTCAACCCTTTGAAAACAGTTTAAACCCACTTCCTTTTACGGAAATAAATTTCCCAAACATTTTCTATTTCCACTGAAATCACCAAGTACAAACACTTAAGATTTAAAATAATTTAAATCACTTTATCCAAAATATATTTTAAGAATATTTAAGGTAAAACTATTTTTATAAAATAGAAAAACTAATTTTAAAATAAAAGTTAAGTCGAACTAAATTTTAAAATAAGAGTTACAAAATTCTATACAAGTTTCTATAAAACTTTAACCGAACTATCTCTAAATAAATCCATTTTATAGATATAAATAAAAATAATATTCCTTTAAAATAAATTTAAAACTTTTAACTTTTACTTAACGTACTTGGCTTTTCAGGGAAATACACTTCCATTTCAGAATAAACCAAAGTATTCTTCTTATAAATCCTGCTTGATTTATCTCAATTCAAATTTACGTTTAAATCCCGTAAATTTCTTCCAACAGTTTTAAAAATAAAACTCCCTTTTATTTTTAAGCACACTTCCCATTTCCTGGAAATCTCTTCCAAAATATATGCTTCAATTATTTAAAATAAGTTTCCAAATTCTTTATTCAAAATGTACTTTTCGAAAAAACTATAAAAGTTTATATTGGGTAACTTAAATAAAAAATTTCCTTTTAATATAAAGTTATTATATCGAATACTTATAATAAAATTTCCTTTAGAAATCAAAATGCTAATTTATCTTTAAATTAATTAAATACCATAATTACTTAATAAATACCTTTTTTTTCCTTAAAATAATTAAAGATAATAATTTTCTAAAATATTCCAGAAACGCATTTAAACATTCTGGTTTATACAATGAAAGTTCTGTTTGAAACATACTTCATTTCCCAGAAAGAATACACTTTCTATCCTTTAAAAATAATCTCTCTATGGTTTTAAACAATTTGCACTTCTTATAGAATTTCCCACCGGAAATCTATCTTTCAAAATTTATCCACCGATAAATATCCCATTTCATTTATAAGCCCAGTTTATACATTTCCATTCCTCATTCCCTTTTTAAAACACCATTTCAAAAACACTTCAAATTCCAAACCAATTTCCTGAATTTAATTTCCTTAAATTCATATCTCAAAAAATCCTTTTTCATTTCCCTTTTACATCCCCATTTCATTTTATTGATATTTTTAAATACCAAATTATATTATTCAACCATAACATAGCATAACAAAATTCCAAATCAATCTATCACAGGGTATCAATGAAATATATCACAGATTATGAATATAATTTCTATTTGTGAGGAATCCAGTTGGATCCCTCCAACCTGTTTCCCTGCAACCACAGATGTTAGCACAATAGCAAATATTAATCCAGACTGATATTAATATTCATATTCAACAAATCACACAATTATTTAAATATTAACTATTTAAATTAAAGGGCATCCAGATGTGAGTGAGATTTACTCACATTGAGTTTTGTCAAGCGTTTAAATTTTAAATTAAATCGAACCATTCGATTTTAATCTAAAATTTTTGCTTGCTCCGAATGTCTTCGGATCTGCTGCAGCGCGTAGATCATGTTGCTGCAATTCCGGCGCCGCCAGTTTCGTCGAATTCTGATAATGCATGCAGGAGATATGAATTTTTAAACACTTGAATAATAATTATATTAATTAATTTACTTTTCCTTTTTTATTATTATTACCAAGCAAAAATCTCAGCCGCACCCAAGCATCAGAAAATCAAAACCGTTCGCAAGCTTTCTCCCTCATCTTCGTTCGCATCCCAGACCGAGTAACCCAAACGCACGCCTCCAACCCTAGATGCCGCACCTACCTGGATCATCCAACACTCGATCAATGACGGCCAAATCGAAGCCCTTAGCACCACCTACCCACAGGCCAAAAATGGCGAAGCTCGGCGCCACCTATACATCGTAGTTCGTGTATGAATGTATGCCCTTCAATCTCGATTTACTGACAATTCACTCAAAGATTTTCGATCATAGCCGGTCGATATATAGAGCTCAAGGAGCTCTTGATTTTTGCAGTTGAAGGTTTTTGAAATTAGTTTGAGGATTTGGAGAAAAACGAGGAAGAAGGACGCACGTTATCGGCTATTGAAACGAATGAAGATGGCGGCTACAACTCTCGGCTAGGGTTTCTCAGTAAACATGTATATATAAACGTATATCCATCATTATTTTAATATTTTATCCAATTAAACGAGCCTTTTCAAACAATCTCCAAACGACGCATGCCGATAGGCGATTATAATGTTTTACCCGCATTCCGAACACAATGGAACGTGTTTCGAAAGCTAATTCAATCATATGTGGAAGATAGCTTTTTGAATCGAGTTTAAATATTAAATTTTCGATTTTAATTTCAACGCGTTTCTCTCCCGCACGAACAAACGGTAACCCCAAACGTTATAAATTTGAAATCCGATAATAATTCACTATTATGGATCCAATGTAATTAGTTTCGTCGAATTCCGAGATTGTGCCCCGGAAGGCTATTTTAACTCGTCGATTAATTTGAGCGATTTCCAGAATTGTCGAAATCATTTAAAATTCCACTTTTAACATTTTACTAACGTAATTATAAATCATATAGAATTTATAATCACATTAGAAATCATTCTTATTTATTTTAAATCAAAATCTGATTATTTGCAATATTATTATATTAAATCCCATTATTAAATTAATATAAAATTCCAAGTTTAACTTATCGACTTTTGATTCCATCCAAAAGTTCAATATTAAAATTTTAAATCAAATTAGACTTAAATAAACCTTATAAACCATTTTCATAACCATTTACATCCAGATTCACAAATTTCCCAATTTCAAATGTTTAATTATTATTATTCAAATCCAATTGAACGACCATATTTGAAATTTTTAACTAATTATATTGATTTAACCAAAATCTTCTTGTTTCAAAATCAAATTATAATTCACATTCAACATTTAAATTGAATTAAATGTTCAAAATCTAACGACCAAAATTCCGGGTCGTTACATTCCTCCTCCTTTATAAAAATTTCGTCCCCGAAATTTGCCAAGGTGGAAAAATGCTACTAAACTCATTTACTTACCCAACTTACGTAGTTAAAAACTTACAGTCATTTTACCAAAATCTTTAGCTCAATTCCAAAACATTTGCTTATTTATAGCTTAAAAGCTTGTTTTCAACACCATTTTCAAAAACAACTTTCCAAGTCAACCAAAAATTCCAAAATTCCCAAAAAAAATTCTAACTACCAAAATTTCCGGAATATTTTGACAGCGTCTCCTTTGTACGAAGAGCGTTTTACAATATCACAATAAACATAAATATATATACATCGATCCACACGGTCGGAATACAAAATATTTCACAATATATATACCATTTTCCAATTTTATTGCGTAGGCGCACCTTATGATTAGCATTTTAAAAGCAAGCAGCTAATTTATATTGCATTTACGCGCTCCAACTCTACCAATTGCCTCTCATACCTGTACTTACTTAAACAAGCATATCAGTTGTCAAGAATATGAGAATTTAACAACATTCCATTCATTAATCTTAGCCAAACACAACAATTACGTAACCACCAAACAAATTCCATAATTCTACAAGTGAACCTTATTTTATAAGCAATCACAAGGTTCAACACTATTTTAATTTCCTCCATAACCCCACATCATTTTAATTTCTTTTACAAATTCAAACTTTATTCTATTCCACTCGAATGATTTACATTCAAGTTTACTATATACAATTCATATTCACCACAACCAATTCATTTTTACTTCAAGATGATTACATATGTCTTTACTTTTATCAATTTACTTCAATTCAATTCCACATTGATTCACAATCAAATTTTATTTGCAATTTGATATATTTGCATTTCTTTTATGATCCACTTTCATTTATATGCACAACCACTTAATTGAATTTCCACTTATTCCAATTGATTCAATAACCAACTTTATTTGCTTCTTTTAATTTATTTGCTTTGTTTACGACAACAACCATTTTCTTAAGCAAATTCTAATGTTATTTATACAAATAACAATTGCATAAACTTATACCAATTTCCAATTAATTCCATCTCAATCTATATCAATTTTATTTCATTCGGAATTATTCACAACCCAAACATCCTCATTTTTAATTCCATTATTAAATTAAATTCCTACTCTCACTTCAAGTTCATCATCCAACTTAAGTTTATATTAATTTCATTCCATTCTGGATTATTTACAACCCATACATTCTTATTTCATCACAATCATTAATTAAAATCCTTTCGCTTGCATTTCAATTTTATTATCTAAACAAATTTCATTCAAGACCACTCATAAAGCTCGACCACAATCATTTTCCAATTTGCTTAAGTTATTTCAATTTCACCATATTTCCATTTCTTCTTATATCAATTTTATTTTATTTTAATTTGATTCTCATCCAATCAAATTCCAATCCATTGCAAATTTTAATTCAACTAGTTTATATACTCAATCCCATATTAATTTTTTTTATTCACCTTCCCATTACCCTTTTATTTAATTTAGCTTACACTAAATTTACCTTTCAACAATTCTTTTGGATTTAGTTGAGTGAGCATTTACTTCATTCAATATCATTCCAACTTGATTAAAATTTCTTTCATTTAATCTTTTACCGATTTAATTCAAGTTCAACTAACTTCATTTAGCCAACTTAAATTCATATCACTTCCTTTACTAACTTAAATAGGAATTTTATTCCATTCAATATTATTTATAACACAACTGAATTTTTGATTTCAGTTCAATTCAACCCAAACTTAACTAAATTTACTTCTCAATATATAAGCTTCAACACTTATTTATTAACCTAAGTCCACCCACATTTCATATTTCACTATGCCTTATCTCACTTTACATTTCATTTAGTATTTAAATTTGGATTTTCCATAAAATACCAACCATTTTACTTTGGTTTCACAATTCCATTTCCTATTCATAAGTTCACCAACTTATTTATTTAAAAGCTTATATGGCTCATTTGAGTCATTTTCATCTTATAATCACAATTCCAGATTATATATATATATATCACTTAATAGCTTAAGGGTATAAATTTCATTACACAATTATAATCCATAATTATAATCATTTTACATTACAACTTTATCTAGATTAATTCATTCCAATTCCAATTTATCTATCTTATCCTGAGTTAAATTTAATTATATTTTATTCACCCCATTTACTCAAATTAAATTTTAACTTCAGGATTAAAATTTCATTCTTCTTTATTATTAATATCAACTTCTCTTATAAGTTCAATAGTTGATTCATTTTAACCTTTCACATTATTTAAATATAATTTCAAGAATTCCATTGCCCGGATTTATTTCAAAACCAATTTGAAACCATAAATAATACATACCCACTTGGTATATCAAATCAAATCTCCGGATTCCAAAACACTTGGTTTTACCAAAACAAATTTCCCCCTTGAAATTTCTAAAACAACTTGTATACCCGACAAGTCCAAACAAATATCATAACCAATCACCACGGTAGCAATCCATCACTTAGAAACTCAAAAATGAATTCTGATGATGTGGCCATCATCACCAGGATTATTTTCCAGCGACTGAAGTGAGTTCAGTGCTTCTTTACTTCCACAATTCCATTTCAAAACAGTTTCCATTCCAAAAATATTTCCCCAAAATAATACTCCATTATTGCCTTCAAACACTTCGGAAAACATTCCAAACATTCCCAAGATTTTAAATTCCCAAACTTTTGTTTTGATACATTTAAAACACCTTTCAAAATTTCCGGGATTTAAATTCTGGTTTAAATCAAATTTTAGTTATACTCCTTTTGGATAAGTCATACTTATAGAATTTTCTTTGGTTATAAATTTAGAACATTTTCAATTTTAGATTCTTATTTGATTATAATATTAACAACCAAACATCCAAATATATATAATAATTTCAAAAAATCATTTCTTTTATATCAAAATATAATTTTGGGTAAAATTATTTCATTTATCCACTTTAAAAACAATACTATGTCGGTTTACCTTGTTTAAGAGTTTAGAAACCCCTATCGATACGGTTGTACTTACCGTACCGACCGGAATTCATAAACACTCAACCGATAAGTCAACACAGTGTAAAAACAATTTTTATATTCACTAACAAATACGCACTCATAGCTATTAATACACTCAAACTCATTCTAGAGTACTTCTGACTCTATTTCTAATGAGGAATTTCCCCTACCAAAACCTAGGTTATCGCTAACCTAAGTTCTGATACCAAATGAGACAACCCGCCCTTCTCGACCCTCGAAAAATCGATACAAAATACACCACAGTATAATATGCCGACGATCGAGTGCCGAAAAAGACAGATTGTTGAGAAAAAAGAAAGAAGATAGAAGAAATAAGGAACTAAAACAACATCAGAATCTCACAATCGCAGCGGAGCAAAATTTAATAAATAATAACAGATATTTACACAAAATGAAACCATATCTATTTTATATAATACATCATCAGAGTATATCAGCAGTAAAGAACAATTACCAGCCTGCCTCACAACTTGCTGGCAATTTTCAAACAACCATAGCAGCGGAATAAACAATTACGAATAATACGTCTCGGACTCCAGCTCCACACCTGAGCTCCACAGCATCCTATCCTGTAATCTATAATACTCGGTCTGACCCGAGCATTATAATAAAATAACACCCGAGTTAGTCTGGAATACCAGCGTGAGAGAAATACATCCAAACTAATTATTAAAGTTTCGAAATCCTTTGAAAATCAAAAGCGTCTCGTAAGACCACGCCACAAATAAACATGTCGGGTTTTTACCTTATGATAGCCAAAACACTTTTTATCAAGTCCGTCTGATATTATAATAGTGTCTATAGAAAGTAAAATAGAATCTAGCTGAAATGCTTGCATCTCACGTTTCAGCAATAGTTGGGCACAATCAAAACCGTACATGCGCGTAGGGAGAATGGATTTCCAATTAATGACTAGGCACTAGGGTACCACCTGTCACAGTACCTGGTCTAGATCAGCGTACCGAGGACCATGCCCGATCCCCTACAACACAAGACCGGAACTACCCCTTACTGGATAATTCCGAGTAAGATCACCCTACGGTTGGGATCAGCAACCGCACCACTAAGCCGAATAAAAAGGAACATCTAGACAGGGATGACCTCACCCTAATGGGTGCTACCCACTTAGCCTTGCTGCATAACCCCTGATTTTTAGTCATTCCCGGTTGATGAGGCTTGAGGCTAAGCGTTACCTTTTTAGAACATATCACTTAGAATGCTCACCGTCCTCCTGGCGATGTTCCGAAAGCATTCATCCATACAAGTTCATTCCGGGTTCGAACGGAACCGAAGGCACTACTCCTACTACATCCATTTTGGAATCACCCTCAGGATTAGTAGCGACTAGCCCTTGCATTTCACTGCTCCATCTTCGACTCCGAACTCGTTTTTCCACGAAAACGTACAAACCAGATCGAGGTAGTTTTCGGAAAATAAATCCCGATCCCGGTCTCTTCGAAACGATCAGCGCATTGGCCAATATTGATAGTCGGTTATTTAACTATCAAAACATTCACAAACATCCACCAAACATAGATAATTTCCCAAATTCATGTTTTCCTCAAAATATCTTCGCAAGATATATTTCTATTTTCAACCCTTTGAAAACAGTTTAAACCCACTTCCTTTTACGGAAATAAATTTCCCAAACATTTTCTATTTCCACTGAAATCACCAAGTACAAACACTTAAGATTTAAAATAATTTAAATCACTTTATCCAAAATATATTTTAAGAATATTTAAGGTAAAACTATTTTTATAAAATATAAAAACTAATTTTAAAATAAAAGTTAAGTCGAACTAAATTTTAAAATAAGAGTTACAAAATTCTATACAAGTTTCTATAAAACTTTAAGCGAACTATCTCTAAATAAATCCATTTTATAGATATAAATAAAAATAATATTCCTTTAAAATAAATTTAAATTCCCCAGCCCAGGCGGGCTGGGGCTAGATTGAACCCCAGCCCGCTTGGGCTGGGGACTGCTACTACTTCCCCAGCCCAGGCGGGCTGGGGCTTGACCGAACCAGCTGCACCGCATGGTGCAGCCTGGTTCACAGAAACGGGCTGCACCATGCGGTGCAGCCGGCCTTTATAAAATGGGCTGCACCCATTTGGTGCAGCCTGGTTCCGACCCACCGGTTGCACCATTTTGGTGCAACCGAGTCCGGGTTGCACCATTTTGGTGCAACCGCTTCAAATTGATTATTTTTGCAATGAACCTTTGGGTTTCAATTGCGAATCAGAAATTGTCGAACTTTGGTTCACAACCATTCGGAATATTTTCCAACACGAATATTGGTTTTCAGTGATTCTCTGATTTATCGATTTCTTTGAGATTTTTCTCTAGATTTCATACACGTGTTTTATGAATTATTTTCAAAGGATTTTTCACTCCTAAATGGTTTTCGAAATTATTATTATATAATGTTATTTTTAATTATTAAACTATTTACTCCATAATAGGAGAGTATTCAAAAGCCGTTTTAAAGTGATTTCAAAATCAATTATAAAACCGTTTCGCACCATTATTTTCTATAATAAAAATCTCACACTCACTTTTTAGCACGTCGAGCTAAGTGGAAAGGTGCTTAAATGGTTGGGAAATCTCCGGCCTATGGAACCGTGTGTATTTTCTTTCCGGTTAATCCCCGACCTATTCGATTGATCGTTTTGATCTTTGGGTCTAGTTTACCGATGATACGAGGTGGACTTTTTATTGTTTGGAGTGTGAGCTTGCTATTGGTTAGTAAACTGTTTAGTGCGAACGTGGGGTATGTGACTCATTGTTAACACTTTACGGGTTCCTCTCCAAGAAGTTTGTGACACATTAGCCTCTGGGCAGCCAGTACTGGACCTCTGGGTCACCACGCCTCTGGGCAACCGTCTCTGGACACCTGTTCTATGGAGCAGTTTCTTTTTTCGGCATGTGCCTCTGGGCCTTTATCCTTCTGGGAAGGATCTCGCCGTCTCGCGCGTATTGCATCTGTGCGAGTGATCGATCACAACTCTACAGTACTTGGCAATAACGACTCCGGTCGGTGCACGTGCTATACTTGTATTATCTGATGATTTTTATATCCATTCGAGTACCGCCATTCGGTGTTGGTTCTATGGAACCATACAATGTAAGTGCGATTACCTTGTGGATTCACAGTGTCTCTGGGCACTGCTTTTCAGTGTTAGATTTCATTGACTTTTCAGTATATCCCCATTGCTCTTTGGAGCATCGATCTTTGCTTGGGCATTGATTACAGACTCTGGTCACTCTTTGGATTATTGCCTATGGGCAACTTTATATAGCTTTGGCTACGCCGATGATATGAGGCGATTTTATTTATTCAACACTTTGGTGCTGATATTCTCTTTTTAAAATCCCATATTTTCCATTTAATTAAAATAGCCTTTTTCAAATAAAATTTGTTATTCCAAATCCTTTTATGCTTCATTAAAATAAATAAAAATCCTAACTTTTATTTATTAATTGGTAATGCAAATCCCGGGTTGTTACAGACTCCCACCCTTAAGAAAATTGCGTCCCCGCAATTCCTTAAGATAGATGTCGTCTATAACGTCAAATCCTCAAAAGAAGTGATAGAGATAAAGTAGAGAATTCTCACCCGTAGAAGAAGATGGGAGAAAGCCAGGATAAGAGCGTTCGATAGATTCTCTGGTCTCCCAAGTCCAGTCTTTAGGATTCGGTGACCATTGAATCTTCACGAGTGGAACCTCTTTATTGCGAAGGCGTCTAACCTTCGAATCAAGCACACGAAGAGGTTGCTGCTCCAAAGATAAATCATGTAAGATCTCTAAATCAGGCACAGCATGCGGCTCAATGATAGAATCAGGATCATGGACACACATGCGAAGCTGGGAAACATGGAACACGTCGTGCATTCCAGAGAAGTGAGCAAGTAGAGCCACACGATAAGCCACGGGGCCGATGCGTTCCGTAATAGGAAATGGTCCAACATAGCGAGGAGCCAACTTCCCTGTAGAGCTGAAACGCACAACCCCTTTCATAGGAGATATCCGAATAAAGACATGATCACCAATGGAGAACTCAAGAGGCTTCCTACGGTTGTCCGCGTAGGATTTCTGATGGTTCTGCGCCTCTTTCATTCTCTGACGAATAAGAATAATCTTCTCAGAAGATTCCCGAACTGAATCTGGACCAAGAAGGAGCTTCTCGCCAGATTCTAACCAACACGAAGGAAAACGACATGGCCTTCCGTAAAGAGCCTCGAAAGGAGCCATGCCAATACTAGACTGAAAGCTGTTGTTGTAGGAGAACTCTACAAGCGGTAAGTGATCCTCCCAACTACCTCCGAAATCCAGAATACAACAGCGCAAAAGATCCTCTAAAACACGATTCACCCTCTCCGTCTGACCGCCAGTCTGAGGATGATAAGCAGTCGAGAGATCCAGCTTTGAGCCCAAAGCTGACTGTAGGCACTTCCAGAAGTGACTAGTAAAGATAGTGTCTCTATCACAGACGATAGAGCTAGGAATGCCATGAAGTCGAATGACTTCCTTCACATATAGCTTGGCAAGCTGAGGAGCAGTCCGAGTGGACTTAATAGGAATGAAATGAGCTGATTTGGTCAAGAGATCGACGATGACCCAAATAGAAGTATGGCCTGACCTCGATCGAGGCAGACCATCAATAAAATCCATGGATATCTGATCCCATTTCCACAATGGAATCTCTAGCGGCTGAAGAAGACCAGATGGACGCTGATGCTCAGCTTTGATCTGTTGACAAGTCATGCAACAGCTTACATAACTTGCAACATCACTCTTCATGCCCTCCCAATAAAATAGGCGACACATGTCGGCATACATCTTACTCGACCCGGGATGTATGGTGTACTTAGTGCGATGACACTCGTCCAGAATGTCATGCCTATGTAATAAATCAGATGGTACCAAAATACAGTTCTTCCTGCGAAGACACCGATGATAATCAATAGAATAATCCAACAATGTCTCATCACTAGATCCCGACTCAAGGAGATGAATGTATCGCAACAAGTCTGGATCCTGCCGCTGAGCATGTGCAATGCGATCCAATAGAATAGGTCGAGCTTCCAAGCTGAATAGCAAGATATGAGGATCAAAAGACGGAGCTCGATTTCGAATATCACACATAGAAAGAGTCTCAAGAATATCCCACTCGGCTATCATCATAGAAACTACTGCCGAGTGTTTGCGACTGAGTGCATCAGCCACACGATTACCCTTGCCAGGGGTATACTGAATGTCTAAGTCATATGAGGCGAGAAACTCAAGCCATCGCTGCTGCCTCATATTGAGATCCTTCTGACTGAATAAATACTTCAGCGACTTGTGATCGGTGTAAAGAGTGAAGCGTTCGCCTAATAGAAAGTGACGCCACGTCTTCAAAGCAAAGACGATAGCTGCCAACTCAAGATCATGAGTCGGATAGCGAACCTCATTCAGACGTAGCTGCCTAGAAGCATAAGCAACTACCCGATCCTTCTGCATAAGCACAACACCGAGGCCGCTACCACAAGCGTCGGTGTAAACAACAAGATCCTGGTTACTCTCAGGAACCACAAGGATAGGAGCATGAGTGAGAAGTTCCTTCAATCGTTGGAAAGAAACTTCACACTTATCAGACCAAATAAAGCGAACCCCCTTACGAGTCAGAGTCGTGAGGGGAAGTGCAACACGAGAGAAATCCTTGATAAATCGACGGTAATAACCCGCCAACCCAAGGAAGCTGCGAATATCATGAACGTTCTCAGGCTGCTTCCAATTCTGAATAGCTTCGATCTTGGCAGGATCGACAGAAATACCCTCAGATGATACAATATGGCCCAAGAACTTGACCTTGCTCTCCCAAAAATGGCACTTGGAGAGCTTGGCCTTAAGCTAAAGCTGACGCAGAGTATCCAAGACGATCCGCAAATGATGAGCATGCTCTGCCTCGGATCTAGAATAAATAAGAATATCGTCGATGAAAACCAGAACGAATCTATCGATGTATTCCCGGAATACTCGATTCATAAGATCGACGAAGAAAGCCGGTGCGTTCGTCAAGCCAAACGGCATGACCAACCACTCAAAAGAACCATAACGAGTGCGAAATGCTATAAGAGGAATGTTGTCTTCCGCGACTCGTAGCTGACGGAATCCAGTGGCAAGGTCAAGCTGAGAGAAGACCTTCGCACCGCTCAATTGGTCAAACATGTCGTCTATCCGAGGAAGTGGGTAGCGATTTCTGATGGTCAGCTCATTGAACTTGCGATAGTCAATGCAAAGCCTATGAGAGCCATCAGCCTTCTTAACGAAGACCACAGCAGCACCCCATGGCGAAGAACTGGATCGGATGAACTGCTTCGCTTCAAGCTCAACTAACTGCTTCCTGAGTTCCTCATTCTCCTTAGTAGACATTCTCATAGGAGGACGCCCAACTGGATGAGAGCCTGGAATGAGGTCGATGCGGAACTCAATAGCTCGCTTTGGCGGCAGTCTGGATACTGGCTCGAATACGTCGAGGAAATCCCGAACAACAGGAATACGAGATAAGTTCAAATCCTCATCTCGTGAATCGAGAGAGAATAAAGTAACATCAGAAAGCCCAACTTCTTGAAGAACAATAGCTAACGGAGAGGACGAGTCAGGGTGATGAATGAATAATATCCGCTCTGAACAAATAATTTTGGCGTCGTGCTGAACGAGCCAATCCATGCCAAGAATCATATCAAAGCCCAAATACTCCATAACGTGCAGATTCACACGGAAAGAAAATCCACAAAGATCAATATCTATATCCTCACAAAGCAAGCTAAGGGTCGTGGATCCGCCGATGGGATTCACAATCCTTAGTGAAGAAACCAAACAAGTAACATCCAAAGATAAAGTATCAACTAGTTCCTTTGATATGAATGAGTGAGAGGCACCCGTATCAAAAATAACTCTAATAGATCTACCATGAAATAAAATAGAGCCTTCAAGAATGAAAGGATGTGTACCTTTAGGCTGAGCAGAAGTGGTAGGAGCCTTGGCAGCATTAAGCCTGCCAGGCTTGGCACTAGCTGGAGCAATAGGACAAGCGGAGATCCTGTGTCCCTCCTTCTTGCAGAAGGTGCAATAGAGAGGTTTGGGACACTCTCGAATAAAGTGATCTAGAGAACCGCAGTTGAAGCATTTCTTCGGAGGACGTGTCCCACTAGGCTGAGCAGGAGTCTGGGACTGAGGACGAGTCTGAGGCTGAGTCTGAACAGTGGAACTGCCAGCCTTCTTCTTCTTATGCTGAAAAGAAGAGCCAGACTTGCCAGGAGGAAATCTCTTCTTGGTGGGGTTTGTGGAACCCACACCACCATCATCACTATGCTCCATCTCGACTGACTCAAGATGTAGAGCTGCATCGACTAGCTTCTCGAATGAGAGCTCAAGCTGTAGCATAAGCTGCCTCTTCAGATATTTCTTCAAGCCCTCAACAAATTTGAGGTTCCTCTTATAAGGAGTAGCAATAAACTCAAGGCCGTACTTGGACAGGGCCTCGAAGGAAGAGACATAGTCGGATACAGAGGACTTCCCCTGCTTGAGATCAAGAAAGCGGCGAGCAAGGGAGTTCTTCTCTGACTCTGGGATGAATTTGAGCTCAAATCTCTCATGAAACTGAGCCCAAGAAAGTGTGGTCTCATCGATCTCGGCAATAAGGAGTTCGTACCAATCCAGGGCACGACTCTGAAGCTGACTGGAAGCAATAAGAACACGGTCATGATCCGGGATATCCATACGAGTGAAAATGCGCTCGCATATCCGAATCCAAGCCTGGACCTCTAAGACATTCTCGGAGCCACTGAACGGCTTCCCTCCGAGATGGGTAAAATCACTGCAGAGACGTGCAAAAGCAGACTTGCGCGGAGCATCAGCAACTGGGCTGGAGACTGAGAATGAGACTGGGAATTCCGAACCAGCTCCATGATCTGGTCGGTGGTCATGAACACGCCCTCTGGATGAGTGTTGCTGGATTGCCCAGCAGCACTGGTCTGACGTGTGGTTCTCCCTCTTCCCCTTCCAGACATACTAAAAGTCAAACGGGAATTAGAGTTAGACATGATTCAATGATAGATAATTAATTAAGGAATACTACGGAATATAACGGATTCCTATACATATTCCTAACTTATCTATCAATAAACATAAGGAAGGGATTTGATTTAATTCAGATCTAATTAAAATGTATTGTACTAAGTGTATCTGTTCTGTGTTTATTATGCTTATTCCTGAAACCAGGCTCTGATACCAAACTGTAACGCCCCGCTCTGATACCAACCTGTAACGCCCCATTCTGAGACCCACTGTAACAAAGAGTATTACGGGAGTAATACTGTCTGTTAATGCGGAGAATAGAGTATAGTGGAAGCGACCATTTGTAATCAAGCTATAACTATCTACTGAATACGTCGAAAGGATGGTATCTATTTTTTTTTCAAGTGGTTCGACATATTCGGTAAATACTTATAACGAAATTACAAATGGCTAAAGATCTATCAGGACAAAGCATAATAACATAATAATAAAACATCACAGAACAGAATCACATAACAGATATAAAATCCCAGAACAATACATCGTCAATACAGATCCAAATACTATAAGTGGGTACAAAGCCACTGCCCACACATGTGAGTCAAAAATATGTACATATCAAAGTCTGAATAATAACAGAGTAGTGGAATAGCGGACAAATAAAAGCGCTATCTATCATCATAGCAGATAATGTCCAAGCGGAAGCACAGAAGCTAAGTCCAGAGACCTAACCTGAAACAACTCGGTCTGACCCGAGCGAAAAACACTCGGGTCAGGCTAGCTAAACAATCAGTAATAACTGAGATATATAATAATGCGGTACATAAATAAAACAGTACTTTTCCTAAGAAAAGAGTATTTTGGACCACATGAATATAATGACGGTCCCTAATCATCAATCAAAAGTAAAAATCTCCAAAGAGAATATCAGCACCAAAGTGTTGAATAAATAAAATCGCCTCATATCATCGGCGTAGCCAAAGCTATATAAAGTTGCCCATAGGCAATAATCCAAAGAGTGACCAGAGTCTGTAATCAATGCCCAAGCAAAGATCGATGCTCCAAAGAGCAATGGGGATATACTGAAAAGTCAATGAAATCTAACACTGAAAAGCAGTGCCCAGAGACACTGTGAATCCACAAGGTAATCGCACTTACATCGTATGGTTCCATAGAACCAACACCGAATGGCGGTACTCGAATGGATATAAAAATCATCAGATAATACAAGTATAGCACGTGCACCGACCGGAGTCGTTATTGCCAAGTACTGTAGAGTTGTGATCGATCACTCGCACAGATGCAATACGCGCGAGACGGCGAGATCCTTCCCAGAAGGATAAAGGCCCAGAGGCACATGCCGAAAAAAGAAACTGCTCCATAGAACAGGTGTCCAGAGACGGTTGCCCAGAGGCGTGGTGACCCAGAGGTCCAGTAATTGCTGCCCAGAGGCTAATGTGTCACAAACTTCTTGGAGAGGAACCCATAAAGTGTTAACAATGAGTCCCATACCCCACGTTCGCACTAAACGGTTTACTAACCAATAGCAAGCTCACACTCCAAACAATAAAAAGTCCACCTCGTATCATCGATAAACTAGACCCAAAGGTCAAAACGATCAATCGAATAGGTCGGGGATTAACCGGAAAGAAAATACACACGGTTCCATAGGTCGGAGATTTCCCAACCGTTTAAGCACCTTTCCACTTCGCTCGACGTGCTAAAAAGTGAGTGTGAGATTTTATTATAGAAAATAATGGTGCAAAACGGTTTTATAATTGATTTTGAAATCACTTTAAAATGGCTTTTGAATACTCTCCTATTATGGAGTAAATAGTTTAATAATTAAAAATAACATTATATAATAATAATTTCGAAAACCATTTAGGAGTGAAAAATCCTTTGAAAATAATTCATAAAACACGTGTACGAAATCTAGAGACAAATCTCAAAGAAATCGATAAATCATGTCGAACCACTTGAAAAAAAAAATTATATAGATACCATCCTTTCGACGTATTCAGTAGATAGTTATAGCTTGATTACACATGGTCGCTTCCACTATACTCTATTCTCCGCTTTAACAGACAGTATTACTCCCATAATACTCTTTGTTACAGTGGGTCTCAGAGTGGGGCGTTACAAAAACCAAAAGAGGCATGTATTAATAAAAGAAGTAATAGAAATAAATAAATGAAAGGGGTGGTTGAATCTGAGAAGATAAATAGATGAAAAGATTAATGAACATGAATAGTGAAATATGAAATTCTAACATATTTAAGTCTATTCATTACACAAAGAAAATATAAAGCATTTAATTCAGTTTAGACAGACATGCCAGGTGAAAAGTCTTTTTTCTCTGAAGGGAAATGAATGCATGCATGAGTGAATAGTGTATGTAAATGAATTCACGAATTAATGCACATACACATTTCATTTCAAATGCAAAGTAACGCCTCATTAATAATTCAATTTATGGCAAGAAGTGAAAGAACAAATGGAATGAAATACGCAAAAGAGAGAGGTCAACGAAAATGTGAGATGGAGGAAGAATAAAGTAAGGTAATAAATTAATGAGAATGGAAGAATTAGTATACTGCAAACAACTTTTGAAATTTAATTTTAAAACGTATATTCCCTTCAATACATTTCATTAACTCCAAATATACACATAAATATATGTTAATTTAACCATTTTTTTACACACAGTTAATAATATTGAACACACCAATTAACTTAATATTTCTCATTAAAATACTTATTATATTTTTAACACAAAACGTAAGTCACTAATTAATTACAATTCACTTCTATTTCTTATTAATGGAAAGATTTTAATTGCTATTAATTCCAATAATTAAATTTCAAAACATACGTTGATTACTGGAAAGATAGCTAATCCAATTGTTTTCCTTTAAATTGTAATTCAAAGATATCTATTAACATTATTGGTTACAAACACGAGTTAGAAATTTACTTACAAATAATTAATTTGGATGTTCATATTAAAAATGGAAAAATGAAAAGGAAAAAGCTTCAGGTAAAGCACTTGAAAGGAGCAAACGAACACATGAGAAACAAATGAAAAGAATGCAGAAATTATTAATTATAAATAAATCAAATGAAGCAACTATTAATTAATAAGAAACGAATAAGTAATCTAACAATTAAATGGATGCTCAAATGAAACCTACACGAAGAACTTGAAAATGAAAAGAAAGAGAACGTGGATGTGATAATAAATGTAAAGTAAATGAAGGGACCACTTATATACTGTAAACAAACCTTTAGGATCCAAATTCCAAAACTTCCACCTACTAATTCATTTCAACAAACCCAAATATACACATATTTATCATTTACTTCTCTATTAAAACATTCGTTTTTACGTTAACATATGTCCACACTCCATTAACGCAATCAATCAATTAACAATCAATCAATCAATCAACCAATCAACCAATCAATCTATTCATTTATTTATGTTACTCAAACCAATTTTATTAATTAATGAATATATCTATCTATGCATTATAAAATGATTTACTTTACTTTTTTTTAATTACTATAACGGTCACATTAATGCAACAAATTTAAAAGTTTAACCATATATGAAATGAAAAAAATAAATATATGTGAACATGTGTAATTAATGTACAATTGTAAAAAAAGGTAATTTCTAATTCATTTAACAACACTTATACAACCATGAACCCTCTGATATATTTTAAAATTTGAATACTAATAAGTGTGTTTATTTATATATTATTCTAAAATCCAATTTTTTTTCCAGAACCATACTTATTCAAAATGAAAATATTATTTTTATACGTCTCAAAACATGAAATTATATTAATTAAAATGTTCATTCCATATTGACACAAAATGCAAGTTCCTATATTAACTCATTCATTACAGTTTCATTTATGTTTCTTTTTAATCGAAACATTTCAATTAATCTAATTCCAATTCATTTCATTACTAATTTCAAACAAATTCTAATTATAAAACATTGTTTTCTTTTCATTTACCACTACAAACATGTTTTATAAAATTTCATATACAACAAAATTTACACACTATTTACATAGTAAATGTTTTATCCCATTGAAAATCAACTCCTCCAAGATGCATTTCAAATAACAACTTATGTTATTCTTTCATTAAAACATTCACTCCAACCTTTATTCAAATTCAACATTTGTTATTCCAGTTAGAGACGAACATACAATTTCACCGTTTATTACAACATTTTGTTTATTTATTTATTTGCAATTTATAACCAAATTTAACTTTATAGTCGTTTTAATCAATTGAAATTGCATTAAAATAGTTGTAAATTTCCTTAAATTAAGATTACTAACATTACATTCTAGTTATTTCTCTCATTATTAAATCTTAAATTTTTAATTTTTCAGAACATTAAAATCCAAAACTTACTAATTAATAAATTTAATTTTCGGAAATTTACGGGTCTTTACACTCTCCCTCACTCAAAACTTTTTGTCCTCGAAAAGGAAAAGAAGGAGTTAAGCAATTAATTTATCTTATTCAAAGCATTAAATTTATAAACAGTTAATTTACATAATTAAATATTGAAATAAAATATATCAATTAATAACCAATTAAATCCTTCATATTCAAGTTAATAAAAGTTTGAAAATATCTTTACTTTTGCAAAAACTTTCTAAGTCCAAAAATTCATGGAAAATTTCGGCGGAGTCTCCTTTGTACGGGAGGTCCAGGAGAAATAATAATATCAATAATAAACGTATATATATATCATATCTCGAAAATAAATATCCCAAACCGTGGGAAAACAATAAAATATCGCTATAAAACCGTAATCCGAAAACGTACCTATTTGTTGGGAAAACAACTTTATTTACGAAACCAAAAGCAGTAACTATTGCTTCCATAAACCTGTATTTCACTTATATAATCCAAAATAGTGAGAATTATGTATTAGAGAGATATTTAAGTTGTTTCAATTTGCAACAAAAGCAAATCAATATAAAACATAATCAAACAAACAATACAACCATTATAGGCAACACATAATCCATCACACATCCATAGTAACCAAAACCAATGGTTTGTTTAGTTTAGAAACTTTTAATCATGCAAGGTGATAAATAAACTATCAAGTGTACCCTATGCTCAACAGCCTTAGATAATTACTTAATAGATTAGTCATACAACCTCAAACAACTAGAAGTATTCTTTCCCAAACCTCCCATCAACCAAACAACAAGAATTTTAAATTTATTTAAGTTTATTCGATTGGTTTTTTTTCATCATTTACCTTTCATTCATTTATTTATATAAAGATCAATCACTTACATAATTTGGTTTCCATGAAAGATTTAAGTCATTAATGAATAATTACAAAAAATATATTACTTAAGCTTCTACTGCCTTACTTAAATTATAACTTAATTCGGTTATTGAATAAAAATTTAAGTTTTTGGTATTCGCCCTTGAAGAGAAAAGAAATATTTCAATATATCTAAAAATTCAATTAAAACATTTAACCTCTTTCACTTTGTAAAAATATAAGATATATTTAAAACATCCTCATAGCATTATGCAAAGATTTTTCAAAAGTCTAAAACAATGTTAGAAATTTATATCAAAACATTATAATAAGTTTTAAAACAGAGTTCCTTATATCCGATAATTTATTAGACTCATTATTTTTAAAATATGTATAAACTCAAGATTATTAAACTAAAAATAATAGTAATTTTATATCTTCATAATTAATTTTACACACTTGTTTCAAAATGAATATTCAAATCATGGAAAACATTTATTACAGTTTAATACAAAATTCAAATAGTAAATAAACCAATAAATTTACTATTAGTACTTCGAAATCAAGTAAATATTTCAAACTATACTTCCAAAATAAAGATTCAAATTTATTTGTCAAGTATATTACTAAAAATAAACTTCGCAAATCAATTTTTTTTTCCATTTATATCATATCTTTAAATTATACATTCGAAGAAACTTATATAAATTTTACTTGAAATACTCATTTGAAAACTTAATTTGCAAATCAATAATCTTTAATACTTAATACTTTACGGAAAAATTCATCTGTAAAATTTCTTGCTTCATTTATAAATACCATTTAAAATTTTTAAATAACATCTTTATAAATATGTAAACTATTTGAAAACAATTATTTACATCATTACTTATATTTAAAAAGGAGTTATTGAAAACCTTAAATCCATTATTTATAAATTTTATTAGTTTTAAATTTCAAAATACTTTTAAACATCATTATTAATAAATCATTAATCATTAACTTTAAATATGTTTTATTGAATTAATAATTTCACACGATATTTACAACACTAATATCGTGACACAGAGTAATATAACAACAATGCAGCGGAAAAAAAAGAATAGTAGTTCATGAAGCTACTATATATATATATATAACAGAGTTAAACAAGATACAATAGAAGTCTCGAATACAATAGTCAAATACAATATCAGAATACATCACTAGAATAAACTGAATATCTGAAAGCTGGATAGATAGCTGGATCTCCGAGCGAAGCTCCAACTCCAAAGGCGAGTCTCGAATACTGGTACACTCAGTCTGACCCGAGCGTAAAGAAAACACAAAACACTCGAGTCAGGATTAACATTCTTATATCAATAAATCCAACTCAAGTGGAATAACGACTGAAATACAAGTAACCCAAAGGATGTTTGGGATAACCATCCTCTAAGGATCCGTTAAACTATCTACTATGTAGTAGTGTACGCTAAGTAGATAATGCCTATCAGTAATATAAAGTATCAAAATAGCGTTAAGGCGTTACCATTATCCCCCTTAACACATTTTATATAAGCATCATAGTCTATACAGCACTGTAAACTCCACCGTAAACTAGTGGGCTATCAGGGAGTACTCCATAGGTATAACACAAAACAAATCGTAGTGGTCGCGCATAGGGATACGAGTATGACAAGGCACATGAGGCAATACCCAAGGTAGTGAAACTACCGTTTGCCTGATCCGGACTGGTGAAAATGCATCGCCACAACGATCGCAACACCACGAAAAAACACTCCCAAATCAAGGGTACGCACCAATCAAAACAAGTAATGAGTAGTTTACAAAGAAGTGTGTCCGCTAGAGGTAGCTAACCTCACTGGCCTGGCACGGCTCCTGTTTAAGTCATTTCCAATTTGACACAAGTGTCAAGGCTATCCATTATCGTTCTCTTTCTTCAAATCCAGCAACGTCGTCATTCCAACCACTTCATTCTGGATCACACTCCACGTATAATAGTTATTAAAGTGGTTTCGGTTTGGACAGAGAGTATGTACCTAACCGATCCCGGACTCTTTAATAACTACGTAATTATTATACCGATTGGTCATTTAATAAACTTTCAAAATAGTTTATATTTCAAAACCAAAATATCATTGCCATTTCAAAACCATATCAATACGATATCACTTCCATTTCAAATAAATCCATTTCCAAAATCTTAGTACTTCAAAGTTGTAACACTTTCTAAATCAAACACTTTGGAAATCATAATTCTTTGGAAATCGAAGTTTAGAAATCATAGTGCTTTGGAATCATAACACTTTCCTCTTAACCAGTTTAGATATTAAAATTAGTATATATAATAAAATAGTTTATAAATAAAATAGTTTATATAAATAGCTATAAGTTTAAAATAGTTTATAATAAAATAATTTATATCAAAAATGATTTATATTAAAATAGCTTATATTAACATAATTTATAAAGTAAAATATCAATAGTTTTAAATATAATTTAAAATTACTTTATAAAATAAAATAGTTTCCTCGACTTTCACAAATCGATTAAAATCAACTCGAGTTCCAAATTCAAATTTAATCAAATCTAAATCATCAAATTTCAATTCCAATTCAATTAAACATTTTCAAGTTATATCGATTTCAAATACCGATTTGAACCACAAATAAACCATTTCAATTTCAATATATTTCAAAGCTTCAAATATTCCACATTTCAAAACTAAATTCGATAATTTTATATATATATATATATATCAATTCACTTTTCTATTATTTAGTTTTGAAATATTTACTTAATTATTTCAATATCATTTGAATACAACTTCAATTTACAAATTTAAATAAACAAAATATCCCATTTAAATTTATATAAATTTGAAATATTCCTTTAAGTCACTTTTAATCAAATTCAAGTTATAAAACATATCTTAAAATTTCAAATAGATTTCAAATCAAACTTATTTAAGTATAATTCTTAAATAATTAAGAATTCCAAATCAATTTCAAATTTATCTTTCAACCTGAAATAATATAAACTCTATATTTGAAAATATAAATTTTACATAAATACTTAAACATATTTTATATTGATTCAAATCAACTTTAATAAATCTTTAAAATCAATATTTATTAAAACCATATATATCTTTCCAAAACATAGAAATCATTTTTCAAAATATTTATATATATAGACCAATGGTGTCTGTATAAAATTTTCTACCCTATGGTCAAGTGATACGGATATTTATCATTTCAATCCGTAATTTAAATTATATACGGGTATATATCTTTTCAACCCGTAATCCAAAATTCAATTCAATGAAAATCGCTTGGGTTTATCATTTCAACCATAACGATTTTCTCCTATTCTACTGATCGTTCGGGTATGTATCATTTCAACCCATAGTGAATTCTATACTAATAGGGAACTTGTAGAGTGATAACAGATATGATAATAATATAACATGCATATATCATCAATATAAATAACAGATAATGGTGTCAGATGTCACAGGTGAACAGATACAGATAATGGCATATATATAGCAATATACATAACAGATAATGGTGTCAGATGTCACAGGTGAACAGATACAGATAATGGCATATATATAGCAATATAAATAACTAGCAGCAGCATATTTCAATTATCGTTTCAATTGAAATCAAATTTAATAAATAAAAGAACGTTAATCGTGAGTGATTGTTCACCTTCCGAGGCTAGAGATATTTGAAAATGAACAGAGCTACAGATCTAAGCACAAATTCTGAAACAAGGCTGAATTGGCACGAATTCGACGGACAAGCTGACAAATGGGAAAACGATGAGAACAAATCAAAGCAGTTTTGATATCGACTGAAAATATACACATTATTATTATTATATTATACAATATAATTTCAATATTTTTAAATTAAGATAATATATATATATATATATATAAATTTCAAAATCATTATTAAATCAACCTATATACTTATTTTCAAAATCTATATAATCACAAAATAATATATAAAGTAAGACTAAATACTCAAGCTCAGACTATAAGTAAGAAAGGAAAAAAAATCAAAGAAGTCGAACATCAATTATAATATATATATATATATATTTAAATATAAATTAAATGCGACAAAAATTATAAACTCATGAATATACTTATACATATACTAACAGATCATATATGTCTTATATACCCTTATATATACAAATAGTACTCCAATGACATATACCTTATAACACAGTATTATTTTTATAAGATATGTGTTAATATTATATATAATACTTCTTGAAAAATATATAAACACATGTAGATTTTCCAGATCCAATATATCTATATAAAACAATATGCAGCAATATATATACACTACCATACAACACCAAACAAAGAATATAAGATATATGCGCATATACATTTACTGTTATAACGATTATAACTAAGATAATTTTTTTATATTATTAAACCCATCCTTTCAAAAATCACATGAAAACTTTTATAACTTTATACGCTATATAAACCAAAGAACCATCCTGTTATAAAATAAACTGTATAACTTTATTACTAATAGATATATATATATATACACACACTAATATATATATATATATATTACACTGATATACTTTATAACTAATATATATACAACACTGTTACCTACCTAAATAATATATAAACAAGTCTACGAATCAGATAATTTCTTATATAAAACTTATAGTTATCATACAGACTTATTATACTTTAAATATAACAACAAAACAATTTATACAACTTTACAAATTCCATACGTAGATAAACTTAAGTATAAATTATATATAAATGTATAGTATACCATTGTTTGTTGAAATCATATATAGTAATACTTCCCTATATTAATATATTCAAATGACCGAACCTATACTAGATGCAAACATAAACATAATGTGTAAATAATAGCAGAGTCTTATATATATACCAACTGGCATATATGACAAAGCAGGCATATATGAACTATTGAAAATCAGACTCAAGCACACATATATATCTGAAATCCATATTTAAAATAAAGTTTATACAAACCTACCTTATTTCAACACATGCAAATTAATATGTATAATACCTTTAAAAAAAAGGCTTGCGTGGAGAAAACATTCGGCTAGCTGCTGTTGATCAGAGCATTGGGGAAGGTGAGTGGAGAGGAGGGCGGAGAAAGAAGATAATGGGCAGGTCGATGGTGGGTTTCCTGGCTTGGGTGGTGGTGTTGATCGGCTTTGATTAGATGTAGTGCTCGGGTTTTGGTCTGGGGAAGGGCTGCTGCACACGGTCTTGGAGGAGGGAGGGGCGTTGTCTGGTGTTCGGGCGGAGGTGTGGGTGAGGCCGAATCACGGTTGTGGGTGGTAGGTCGAAGTCAGGGAGGATGCGGCAAAGGTGAGGGCCAGATCTGAGGCGGAGGGTGGTAGGCATGTCTCGGCGTTGGAGGATGAGAGGCCGGCAAGGTAAAATGAGAAGGGAGAGGCAGGGGAAGAGGTTCATGAGAAAAATGAAAGGGGAGATGAACAGTATCAAGATATGGGCAGCCTGCGAAATAAAGTAAATATATAATTTTTTTTGTATTTGTGAGCTGTTGATGTAAGCAGTGAACGAATAAGAAATGAAGTGACAAACCCACGTGGGAAGGGAAGAGTCATGTATTGGTTACAGAAAATAAATGCTAGCGGTTGCTCGAATCTCTCACGTTGAAAAATCAAAAGTCATAGAGAAGACAAAAGGTCCAGAATTGATATTGATATAGTGAACCGTTTTTGCGGCTTCGCCGCGTACCGAACACCCAAAATGTACAAACAAATATACCGCTGAGATCAACATAGCGAGACGATCAAAACGGTATACCGATTTCAGTGGTATGATTGAATTATAAAATTTTGAATTTTCTACTAGCGGAAAATGTACCAAAAACGTAGAGAAATAAGATCGACGGAGCTAAAGAAGTCCGAATTTGGAAAAACGAAAAATGACGTCTTAGTTAGAAGATGAATTAGAATTTTTCTATGTAAAAATATTCAGGTTTGGAAAACATTTTATTATCATCAATTTTAACTGATATAAATTGGAATAAAATTACACTAGAAAATAAACTTTCAAATTATCTGATGAAAATTTACCAGTTGTTATGATTAATTAGACGCATTCCAAATATCCAATTTTTATTTCAAAATTTTATCGTTTAAAATTTCACAAAATTTTAACTAATTACGTTATTAAAACAGTTAAAATTTACGGGTCGTTACACTCTCCCCCACTCAAAACTTTTCGTCCCCGAAAAGGAAGGAGGTAGGAGAATATAACAAACAGAAAGAAAATAGATTGGAATACAAGTAAAGCAATTAAATTAAAACCATATAAATTTCAAATTAAACTAATTAATATTCAACATTTTGGTTTAATCCATTTGAGTTCACTTAAGTTAAATCAATCTATCTATTTTTACATTCATTATCTTATTATCTAGTCATCATCAATTTGTATAATCATTTATTATACCTATAATCTATTCAACAAATTTAATTCTTTTATTCCAAATTATTATCAAGTTTATTCCACTTAATATATCTTATTACATATATTGAAACCATATAAATTAATTTAAACGACATAAATTTAAATTTAAATTAATTTATATTCAATAATTGAATTTAAATTCAAGGTATTTCCATAAGTTGATCTAATTTCAATTTATTAATTCCTTCAAAACAAATTTATTTGTCTCATCTATTATTCAATTAACTTATTATCCTATTTATCTCTATTAACATCTTTATAATAAAATTTAAGTGTATAACATTTACCATAACACTCAAATCTTTCCTTATAAAGTCATTTTATATTGTATATTATCCAATTACATTTTTAACTTCTAAAAATTTAGGTAAGTCATGTTGAGATGTAATTGAGTATTATACAAATAAGATTTTACAATTCAGTTATTCCCAGTTAAATATTTATCCAAGAATTTTGACTTTAGTTTATAATTGAAATCATCTTTAACCTAAAATTTAAGAATTTAAATCTCCGATTTACTTCAAACAATTTAGAGATATATATAATATATTTATATCAAATCAAATTAAATTTTAAAATAAGATACCTATATATATAAATCAAATTATACTGAAGAAATTCAAATCAAAATATTTTTTTTCAAAACAAAACCGTAGCAAAGCTTCAGAATAGTATCTCCACTTCAAAACTCGAAAATGAATGTCGATGATGCGGCCATCATCACCGAAATTATTTTCCAGCGACAAAGAGAAGAGCACTGATTTCAACATTTTAAAATTCTTTGAAAACGATTTCTATTCGAAATACTTTCAATAATATATACTTTAAAAAATTTAAAACCAAAGTTCGAAATCACCGGAAACCAAATTCTCAAATTTCTGAATTAAATTCATTTCAAATTCCAAATCAATTTATAAACCATATTTATAAATTCATTTAGAACAATAAATAATAATCAAATATTATCATTTCAAACAACCAATTTAATTAACTATTAAATTCCAGAAATTTTACTTATATATATAATATAATCATACAAATTTATTTCATTTACAAATTTGAAATACAATATTGTGTCAGTTTGTTCTGTTCAAGTGTTTTGGAAATCCTATCGATAGCGTTGATCAGGCGAATCGATCGAAAATCCAAATCAACATAAACAACTCAAACAACACAATATATAAAATATCTTAATATTAATACAAATACAAATACACTCCCTCTCTCGATGATTCAAAGATGGATTTCAAAACAAAGATAGGGATAGAGATTCAAATTTTCGAGGAATCCTAACCAAAAGAATTCAACTTGAAGATAGGCTCGATAGGGAGATAAATAGATTTCAAAGAGAGAAACGAATGGATAGACTTATATAAATCATGGGCAACCTTAACTGGGTCCACCGTGACTTCAAGAATAAGATCGATGCAGAATCCAGAGGCAGCTCGACATCTGATCGATAGAATTTGGGCATAGCAAGAGATAACAACATCGAAAACTGAGGATACAGGAATCTCCGATGAATCAATACCAATTGTAAAGGAGTTTCACCCCTTTACAAATCATTCAGAGATTGGCGAGACCGCCGATTTATTGCAGAGATCATTCGAAGTGGAGTTATGGGATACTCCAGAATCGAGAAGACACGAATAGGGGAGACAAGAATGGACTTTGGAACCGAAGGGAACGTTCCAAAATTCAAAGAAAACCGAGTCATAGAAGAAGGAATTCAAGCATGAACGAAAGTGATTCTGTAAATAAATTTACCATATATGCTAAGTTTTGCCTAAAACCAGAGCTCTGATACCAACTGTAACAGACCGCGTCAGTGGGGTAACGCCCACCGTAGCATACAGCTGTACCTGTGTTCTGCCTTTACAGCCAGCCTCTCGACTGCACCAACCCCGTAGGGACATGTAGGAGTAAGAGTCATCCGCTCGCTACCAAACCAAATGCGAGAACCCCCTATCATGCTGCACCCGCCAAGTGCATAAGCAGACACACATGTCGGACTTGAATAATTCAAATAATAGATTGTTAATTTAAATTTGGCAAAACTCAGCATATACAGTAAATAAAATAATCACAGATCACAGACACAGAGTAATATAACAACAATGCAGCGGAAACAAAAGAATAGTAGTTCATGAAGCTACTATATATATATATAACAGAGTTAAACAAGATACAATAGAAGTCTCGAATACAATAGTCAAATACAATATCAGAATACATCACTATAATCAAATGAATATCTGAAAGCTGGATAGATAGTTGGATCTCCGAGCGAAGCTCCAACTCCAAAGGCGAGTCTCGAATACTGCTACACTCAGTCTGACCCGAGCGTAAAGAAAACACAAAACACTCGAGTCAGGATTAACATTCTTATATCAATAAATCCAACTCAAGTGGAATAACGACTGAAATACAAGTAACCCAAAGGATGTTTGGGATAACCATCCTCTAAGGATCCGTTAAACTATCTACTATGTAATAGTGTACGCTAAGTAGATAATGCCTATCAGTAATATAAAGTATCAAAATAGCGTTAAGGCATTACCATTATCCCCCTTAACACATTTTATATAAGCATCATAGTCTATACAACACTGTAAACTCCACCGTAAACTAGTGGGCTATCAGGGTGTACTCCATAGGTATAACACAAAACAAATCGTAGTGGTTGCGCATAGGGATACGAGTATGACAAGGCACATGAGGCAATACCCAAGGTAGTGAAACTACCGTTTGCCTGATCCGGACTGGTGAAAACGCATCGCCGCAACGATCGCAACACCGTGAAACAACACTCCCAAATCAAGGGTGCGCACCAATCAAAACAAGTATGTAACAACCCAAAAAAAAATTTTAAGAAGTATTTTTTTTCTTTTATTTATAAACTTTGGGGTTTTAATTTACAAAAAAATAAAAATTGAATTCTTTTTATAAATAGTCACCAAAATTTTATTAATATAAGCCAATTCTATAAATTCTTATTTTTGGTTAAAGTTTAAAATTTATTGGAATTTAAATCTTTTAAATTCTAACTTCCAAATCTTTTAATTTAACTGAATATACTGGTAACAACATTTTATTTCCACTTTTGTTCTTTTTTGGTTATACACCTTTAAATCAAGTAATTAATATTCTGTAAAAGAAATAAACTTTATACGTATACACATTTGTTTCTTAGTTAATCGATTAATAAAAAAAAATTTAAATTGAATAATATATAGGAAATAAATTTTACGTTTTCTTTTTTCGTATATACATCAGTTATTTGTTAAATGTTAAGTAAATCAAACCAATGTAAACAAATCAAAAGTGAATTAAGTAATAAATTTTAAAGTTAATAGAGTATAAATAGGCTATTTAAAATACACGTTTTAATTTGTACGTTATATACGTTTTGATTTATTTAGTTAGCATATAAATGGTTCGTAGCTAATGAAGATTCTTTAAAACGTATATTTTACTAAAAATAGGTAGAGAATAAATAAGTAATGTATAAATTTAGATAGTTACTTTTGTTATAAATTTAGCGTATATTGTACAAACTATATTTGAAATAAATAAATAAGAAACGAATAGTTTCTAATCACATTACTTTACATTTATATCAGTACCTTTAATTGTGAAAGTTAATTCTCCTTCCGTTTCAAATTTTGAAACGTGCTGCACACATATTAATTGCTTTAATTATCTGCGTCAATCAAGTGTTTTCTGTTACTTTTCATTTATTTTATTGCCAATAATACAAAATCAAACGTTTAGTTGCATTACTCTAAAAAATTTCATGCAACTTTCACCCTTGTTCAATTCATATACGGTCGTTCTCTCTCCTCTGCGCTGTTTAATCAGTTCATTCTTTATATATATTAATTGATAAAAGCATTGTTTGTTGCTTTAATTAACCTTCAGCAAATCAAGGGATTTGACGGTTGCTATTTGTTTATCTTCATCTGACTATTCATAGTTTGAAACTATTCGATTTGATTTCATATTCACATTTATTTATGAGATCTTCCATTTTGTTTCTTTCCTCAGCGCAAAGTTCTCCCTTTATCTATTGTTCTGCACGATCACTGGAAGAAACGTATAACGTACGTACGTTTTTCCTCTTTTCATTATTTGATTTGGCTATAGCTCATATTTTATTTGCGTGTATAAATCAACGTGAATATTTATTTCCTAAAATCCTCACCTGCTACTTTATATTTATTATTTATGGGATACGTTTCCCAATTTGTGCCTATTCGTTTTTCCTACGTTACTTGTTTTAACCGTTGAATTTTTTTTTACTTTTGGCAGTTCAGTTTTTCCACTTTACCCATTTTTATTTCTTTGCTTCTCCCTGCCTGTCCTCTGCTTTCAATATATTTGACAAATCCATCTTCATATTTCACTCGGCAAGAAGAGAAGGGAAAAAAAATTTAGAATAAAAATAAAATAAAATCTTTGATTGACACTGAAAAGTTCCAAATCAATTTTTGCTTGCCATATTTTTTTCTTTCGCCTAAATCATGCAATTACTTCTGTTTAGATTTCGAAACCACGCAATATCTCCCTTACCACGTCAGTGCCTGCATCCCTTGTTTGAGCGAACTTCCCTATATATATTTCAACTCGCGTTCACAAATTTCACTGCATTTCTTCATCTCCATCTCTCGCGTGAGCTTCAGCCATCAGGTAAATGGCCGCATGCTTTTCCTTTATTTAATTATTTTTTTCTTCTTCTTCTTATTTTTTCTTTTGTTTTCATTTTTTGATTTTGGGTTTTCGTTTATATTTATATGAAACCGTATGTTTTATATATATATATATATATATATAATAAAAATAAATAAATTAGATATGTATAATATGTATAAGGAAGCATATATTTTATGTGTGGGTTAAAAGCATTCCATTGATGTATATTTTAAAAGTTATTTTATAATAATAAAGTTTTTTTAAAAAAAGTTTTAAAAGTTATTTTAACTGTTCAGTGTATAATATATATATATATATATATATATATATATGAAAAATTTTATTGTGTTTGAATTAAATATCGATTTGAAAATATACGTTTTAAATTGATTTTTCTGAAAATTATATATGCAATGTATCTTCTTCATCGATCCCGTTTTGATTTGAATTTGTCTACTCCTATTTATCAGCTTATCCGTGATTCATGTCAATTTTGTTCGTTTTGGAAATTCGTTCTTGGATTCGTAACCCATTTCAAATCTCTCTAGCCTCGAAAGGTGAGTAATCACTCACGATTTAGCGTTCTTATATTTATTAAATTTGATTTCAATTGAAACGACAATTGAAATATGCTGCTGTAGTTATTTAAATTGTTATATATGCTAATTATCTGTAACTGTTCACCTGTGGGATATGACACCATATCCTGTTGTTTATATTATATTGTTATTGATGATATATGGCTGTTGTTGTATTTTATATTAGTATCTGTTATCACTTTGCAAGTTCCCTGTTAGTATAGAATTCACTATGGGTTGAAATGATACATACCCGAACGGACTTTAGAATAGGAGAAAATCGTTATGGGTTGAAATGATAAACCCAACGATTTTCATTTGAATTGAAATTGGGATTACGGGTTGAAATGATATCTACCCGTATATATTTAAATTTCGGATTGAAATGATAAATATCCATATCACTTAACCGTATGATAGATATATATACAGACACCGTTGGTCCATATATATAAATATTTTGAAAATAAATTCTATGGTTTGGAAAGAAATATATGGTTTTAATAAATGTTGAGCCTTAAATTATTATATATAAATGGGAATGATTTATATAGATTTAATAATGATATTTAATTTAATTAAGATTGATTAAATACATATAATATGGTTGAGTATTTAAATTTATGTTTCAAAATAGATTTCAGTAATAATTTGAATAAGTTAAGGTTGGGAAGATAATTTGAATTTAGTAAAGAATTTTATTTAATTAAACCGATTTAAAAATTATTGAAATTGAGATTTAAGATATGATTTATAACTTGGGTTTAATTTAAATAATTTAATGAATATTTCTTATTTAAATAAATTTAAGGAAATATTTAGTAAAAATGAAATTTAAGGCTAGTTAAATGATATTGAATTTATTAAGTGAATATTCCCTGATTAAATAATAATAAAGTTAAATCAAGAGCTATATGAAACTGTTAAATTTAACTTTGAAAATTTTGAATATTAAAGCTTTGAAATATATTGAAAATTTAAATGGTATATTTAGAACTGAATTGAATTGATGAATTGAGCTTTGAATAAATTTGAATTTGGAATTTGAGTTAATTTGAATCAATTTGTGAGACTTGAGGAAATTATAAATACTTTACTTTATAAATTATTTAATGTATATACACTATTTTGGAAAATAGATATTTTTGAAATGAAAATGATATTTTGGTTTTGAAGTATAAATTTATTGGAAATGACCACGGTGTTATAGTGTATATTTCCACCTTGTAGATAGTTCCGTAGATCCTTAGAGGATGGTTATCCCAAACATCCTTTAAGTTACTTGTATTTCAGTTGATATTTCACTTGAGTTGGATTTATTAGTATAAGAATGTTAATCCTGACTCGAGTGTTTTGTGTTTTGCTTTACGCTCGGGTCAGACTGAGTGATACAACATTTGAGACTCACCCTTGGAGTTTGGAGCTTCATTTGGAGATCCAACTATTGATTCAGCTTTCAGCTTTTCCAGTTGATTTGTTCAGAGAGGTCATCTATTCGTACTGAAGACTTCACTATATTTGAGATATTCTGTTGTATTTTATTTTAACTCTGATGTTTATATAGTAGCTTCATGAAATACTATTTTATCTATTCCGCTGCGTATTATTGTATTACTCTATGTCTGTGATTCTGTGATTGATTTATTTACCGTATATGCTGAGTTTGCCAAATTTAAATTAACAATCTATTATTTTGAATTATTCAAGTCCGACATGTGTGGATTTATTGTCGATTTGAATGGTCCAAAATAGTGGGTCGTTACAGTTGGTATCAGAGCTTTGGCTCTAGGCAAAACTTAGCATATATAGTAAATTTATTTACAGAATCACTTTCGTTCGAGTTTGAATATCTTCCGTTTGGCTCGATTTCCTATGAACTTTGGAACGTTTCTTGCGGTTCCAAAATTCATTCTTGTCTCTCTCTATCTGTATTCTTTTGATTCTGGAGTGTCCCATAACTCCACTTCGAATGATCTCTATAAGAATAGGATCCCACCAATCTTTGAATGATTTGTGAAGGGGTGAAACTCCTTCCCAATTGGCATTGATTCACCGGAGATTTCTATATCTTTGGTTTAGATGCCGCTATCTCTTGCGATCGAATGTTGGTTTTTCTTGGAATTCTGCATCGATCTTGTTCCTGAAGTCACGGTTGACCCGGTTAAGGTCGCCCACGATTTATATAAGTATATTCATCTTCTATTTTGAAATTTAATTATCTCATCTTCGTTCGAGCTTATCTTCGAATCATAATTCTATTTGATTAAGAGTTCCTCTAATTTGGATCTCTATCTTTGTTTGAAATCCATTCTTAAATCATCTTTTGAAAAATCGGGTTTGTTTGTATTTTGAATTTGTTTTATATATCGAAATTATTATTTTGATAAGTATGATTATATTATATATATAAAAGTGAAATGTTTTTGATAATGATTATATACCCTTTTTAAAATGAGAATTTGAGGTTTCGAAAGGATTTGTAATTTTGAAAAATTATATAAGAAATTTGATTTATCTAAAAATGATTTATGACTGAAGGATTTTAAATTTGAAATTCGAGAATTGAACTCCGGTGTTTTGAAATTGGTTTTAAGATTTTGAAATATATAATAATAATATGATTTAAAAGTATTTTCCGAATAAGAAATGTTTCAAATGACTTCTAATGAGTTTCGAATGATTTCGAAGAAATTTCAAAAGAAGTTTGAGAAAATAGAAGTCCAGAACTCACTTATGTCGCTGGAAAATAATTTCGGTGATGAGTGCACACATCATCGACATTGATTTTCGAGTTTCAGAGTAGGGGATAGGCCACTTCAGTAGCTTTGCTATGCGAGTGATTTTGTGAAACCATTTTTATTTCAAATTTTGAAGTATGATTTGATATTCGAAAGATATATGTATATATATATATATATATTTGAAATGATTTGAAGTAAGCCGGTGTTCAGTCCTTGAGTTTTGGATCTGATTTGATATAACCCTATCTTTTGGAATTGATTTACTGATTTGTTGGTGATTTCCAACACTTGTATTTGAAAATATGATTTCTCAACTATTTTGAAGGTTCGAGTACTTCCAAATCGAGGTTAACTTTTCCAAGTTATGTAATTTTGAAAAGTATAAAGTATATAAGTTTGATATGTATGTTTAAAAATATGTAGTAATATGATTTAAATAAGTTGAAACTATTTTGTTAGTAAACAAATAAGGCTATTTTGAATTTCCTAATATGAAATTTAGATTTGAAATGTTTTGAAAGGAATTTGGTCTTCAAAATATTTTGAATAAAATTTAGTTTAAATATTTTAACTTCGTAACATCTTTATGAAACTATATATTTAACAAGTTGGAATAAATTTATAAGTTGTACGTATGCTGTTTTATTCGCATAATTAATTTGATCCAGGTTTGAGTACACAAGTTCGAGGTGAATTACACCATTTCGTGTTAGGATTTTTCATTCGATTCTTGATGGCGAATATTTGATATGGATTTTGGGCTTGATTCTAGAATTTTCTATCATAGTATATGGCTATGCAAGGAGACTGATGGCTTCTAGTCGAGAAACCATATCGAAATCCGCATTAGGGAAGTCGAATGGACAATACTAGTTCGAAAGTGAACTTGTGTGATCGAGCGAGCGATCAAATGTGATTTTGCGAAATGATGACGTATGTACATCTTATATTCTAATATCAGTGATATATTTTGACGCTGAAGTTGAAAGCTGTCGGGTTGGAATATCTTTGCTTACTAAAAGAAAATTTCCAATTTAAATTAAAAAGATATATAACCCATAAAAGTAAAGATATTCAATCCCATATGGCTCTTTATACAGCGAAATTTATTTTGTAAAATTTGATCCTTATATAAGATGGACCTTATGTAGGTATAAGATTGATTTTGAAAACCATTGATTTTGGAAATGAATTGGTTGACTTAAATGATATTGATTTAGAAACTTGCATTATTTTCTAAATTTATTATGTTGGAAACTTTGAAACTAAAGATATTTAAATTGAGAAGAAATAATTTAGTGGGATTGTATATGATTTTGAAACTAAACTAATATTGAAACAAATTGAAATTTGAGAACCTTATTTTTACTAAATACCTAATTTGGGAGTTATCGAACTTATATAAAAAATTTGATTTGTATAAGTATGAGGTTGATTCGAAAACTATAGATTTGAAAAGGTACTCAATTTGAAAAGTGAAATCTTATATAATTGAAGTCTATATAAGTGTGATTTGATATACTATCGATTTTGGAAAGGTATTTGATTTGAAAATTTAATCTTATATATAATGGACTTTATATAAGTATGATATTTGAAATTAATTTGAAAGGTACTATATGATACATATTTTCGAAGTAAAGATATGGAAAGTGCCTTCTGCTTGATATCCGATTTGTGGCCATATCTTGGATTCATTCTATCGATATTATTCTCTCTGATTTTTGGTTTTCCGGATATGATACTCGAGTGTCCTTCGAATTCCATGGCATTACCCATGGTCTTACGAACTCGACTGCATAGCGTAATTCGCAAGGCAGTGATTGCTTAAAAGGTACGGATGTTTCCTGGGGGATCCAGGCGTAACCATTGTGTATCTGCGATCTATGGTCGTGTTAGTGGCGTAATCCGCAAGGCAGAGATTGCTTAAAGGGTATGGATGTTTCCTGGGGGATCCAGGCGTAACCATTGTTATGTATCTTGCGGTCTACAGATTTGTTATCATGGCGAAATTCGCAAGGCAGTGAATGCTTAAAAGGTACGGATGTTTCCTGGGGGACCCAGGCGTAACCATTGTGTATCTGCGATCCATGTTTTGTTTGTTTTTTGTTTGGATTGTACTTTCCATATCTGTTTTTAAAAGTTTTCCAGTATTTTCACTGGGTGTTGAAACAGGTCTACTAAGTACCTGGAGAATTCTAGTTTTGCGCCTAATCAACGCACTACCAGAGTCTACAGGAACAAGGATAAACTTGTTGAAACATCGAGTTATAAAAGTATTTTATTATAAAGGTATTTTCAACAAAGGAATTTTGTATTAATATTTGAAATTGAAATACTTATGGTTTGAATTAATTATTCATGCCCGATACTATTCTTTTGAATCTACCTTATCTGCCCAGCTTTATTTATTCACCTATATTCTGTTTTTCGAATCTATCTTCTTTCCTTCTTTCCTTTGTTTGAATATATCCTTTAAAATATTGTTAATTTATATACTACCTAGTTTAATAGAATTTTTGTTAGTGTTTTATATAAATAATTGATCTCATAAATAATTGAATGGATTTAATAAAATGAGTTTAACCAAACTATTAAATATTAATTAATTTAATTTTTTTTATGGTTTTAAATAAATCGTTTAATTTGTTTTCCAAAGTCTAATTTTTCATCTGGTTGTTTCTATTCTCCTACTTTGTTCCTTTTCGAGGACGAAAAGTTCTGAGTGGGGGAGAGTGTAACAACCCAAATTTTTTTAAGAAGTATTTTTTTCTTTTATTTATAAACTTTGGGGTTTTAATTTACAAAAAAAAATTGAATTCTTTTTATAAATAGTCACCAAATTTTATTAATATAAGCCAATTCTATAAATTCTTATTTTTGGTTAAAGTTTAAAATTTATTGGAATTTAAATCTTTTAAATTCTAACTTCCAAATCTTTTAATTTAACTGAATATACTGGTAACAACATTTTATTTCCACTTTTGTTCTTATTTGATTATACACCTTTAAATCAAGTAATTAATATTCTGTAAAAGAAATAAACTTTATACGTATACACATTTGTTTCTTAGTTAATCGACTAATAAATAAATTTTTAAATTGAATAATATATAGGAAATAAATTTTACGTTTTCTTTTTTCATATATACATCAGTTATTTGTTAAATGTTAAGTAAATCAAACCAATGTAAACAAATCAAAAGTGAATTAAGTAATAAATTTTAAAGTTAATAGAGTATAAATAGGCTATTTAAAATACACATTTTAATTTGTACGTTATATACGTTTTGATTTATTTAGTTAGCATATAAATGGTTCGTAGCTAATGAAGATTCTTTAAAACGTATATTTTACTAAAAATAGGTAGAGAATAAATAAGTAATGTATAAATTTAGATACGTTACTTTTGTTATAAATTTAGCGTATATTGTACAAACTATATTTGAAATAAATAAATAAGAAACGAATAGTTTCTAATCACATTACTTTACATTTATATCAGTACCTTTAATTGTGACAGTTAATTCTCCTTCCGTTTCAAATTTTGAAACGTGCTGCACACATATTAATTGCTTTAATTATCTGCGTCAATCAAGTGTTTTCTGTTACTTTTCATTTATTTTATTGCCAATAGTACAAAATCAAACGTTTAGTTGCATTACTCTAAAAATTTTCATGCAACTTTCACCCTTGTTCAATTCGTATACGGTCGTTCTCTCTCCTCTGCGTTGTTTAATCAGTTCATTCCTTATATATATTAATTGATAAAAGCATTGTTTGTTGCTTTAATTAACCTTCAGCAAATCAAGGGATTTGACGGTTGCTATTTGTTTATCTTCATCTGACTATTTATTGTTTGAAACTATTTGATTTGATTTAATATTCGCATTTATTTATGAGATCTTCTATTTTGTTTCTTTCCTCAGCGCAAAGTTCTCCCTTTATCTATTGTTCTGCACGATCACTGGAAGAAACGTATAACGTACGTACGTTTTTCCTCTTTTCATTATTTGATTTGGCTATAGCTCATATTTTATTTGCGTGTATAAATCAACGTGAATATTTATTTCCTAAATTCCTCACCTGCTACTTTATATTTATTATTTATGGGATACATTTCCCAATTTGTGCCTATTCGTTTTTCCTACGTTACTTGTTTTAACCGCTGAAACTTTTTTTTTTTTTTTTAACTTTTGGCAGTTCAGTTTTTCCACTTTACCCATTTATATTTCTTTGCTTCTCCCTGCCTGTCCTCTGCTTTCAATATATTTGACAAATCCATCTTCATATTTCACTCGGCACGAAGAGAAGGGAAAAAAAATTTAGAATAAAAATAAAATAAAATCTTTGATTGACACTGAAACGTTCCAAATCAATTTTTGCTTGCCATATTTTTTTCTTTCGCCTAAATCACGCAATTACTTCTGTTTAAATTTCGAAACAACGCAATATGTGACAACCGCCCATGACCCCTGCACCGAAAATAGAAATAGTGCGCTGTAAAGTGTGCCAGGCAGCCATGGACGATTGCCAAGGTTAAGTTAAAACAGCAGAATCTATCGTATAACTCACAGCGCATGGATAAATGTAACAACCCGTGATTACGGTTACCAAATAATAAATTAAAATTGGGATTTTAATTTAATTGGAGCTATTAATGTATTTTTAATGTGGCTAATTTGTTCAAAATTTAGTCATTTTGAATAAATTAATATTTTGGGCTTAAGTGTAAAATGGAGCATTTCAAGGAAATTAATTAGGGAAATTTGTAATTTATATTATTGCAAAATTTTATATGTGTAAAATAGTGCAATATTTGATTTGGGAAATTAATTTGCAATTTATTTGCAAAATGTGGATTTTGGCTAAAATTAACTATAAACGGTGTTTTGGAAAAATTAGGGGTTAAAATGTAAAATATTGTTGATATAGGATTTTATGAAATGGCTAAAAGTAATTGTTAACATATTTTCATAATTTTCTATGGTTTGAAATGTATTTAGTAATTTGTATGTAGAGTGTACTTAGAGAAAATTGCCTATATATGTATGCACATGAATAATACAAAGTCCTAATGGGTATTAGATCCAATAACCCTAACCATTAGCCTATAAAGTATCTTTTACTCTCCCATTTCAGCCAACACTTCATTTCATAACCACTAAAACCTAATTAGAAAGCTCCAAAACCTAGTCATGGCCTCCTAAGCAATACTCCAATCTACACCAAATCAAAGAGAGTTAATCCAAACTACTAAAAGAGGTAATAGCAATCACAAAACCCACCTCTAATTCATTCTTTAATTTCTGAAATTATTTTGTAATCCTCTTTTTTTTGTGCATTTAGATTGTGAAACTCTTTGATCTTCTTTTCATTGCTTGGAAAGAGGTAATATATGCTAGCTGAAATTATAATTAGTTTATTGCTGTTAGTAAATTAGGCATATCTCATTCATCTTAAATCGGAATTAAGATTTTCTTGAAGTTCTGGAAAGCTTATTCTGTAGTCTATAACTTTCATGTTTTGAGCTTTGCCTAATTTGGTGGTTTCAATGGTCGAAATCACGTTTGTTTGTCGCTGACCTGACAACAAACTACAAGGTTGATAAAATAAAACCCTGAAATTGATTTGGCCATAAGTTACTCGTTTTTGATCCGAATTAGATAATTTTGGATGTTCCGGAAAGCTTAAAACATATGCTACAATTTTTGTTCAGTGAGTTTTCTGTAATATTGCCATTTAGATGACCTGAAATGCGTTCAAAGACAGAAGACCAATTCTGTCTTTAACAAGTTATCTTGAGTTTCAATCTGATATTGTTTTGCATGTATCTCTCTCGTTTCTTATCCAAATCTAATAATTTTGGATGTTCTGGAAAGCTTAGATTTAGAGCTAAAACTTTCATGTTTTGAGTTTCATGAAATTTCGAAGTTATTTTGGTCAAAATTGTACATTCTTACCACTGTCCCGAGAAAAAAAAGAAAAAAAAATAATAAATAATTTTTTTTTAAACCCTGTTCCAGATTTTTTTCTCCACTTCGCGATGCCGCCACGATCGCATCCAAAGTCGGAATTCGACGTTTTTGGTCTCGTTGGAAAGGTGGAGTTTCGAACTCCATCTCTGTAAAATTTAGGCATCATCGGCATTCTTTTGGTACTTCGAATTTCGTGTCGAAGTTGAACTCTTGTCGCTGTTTGTAAACAGTGTGAATCTTGTTCTGGGTCCAACTTTGAGACGTCGCTGCTACTTCGTCTCAACTCGGATTCCAGAAATTCTTTTTGCATCTTATAGTAGGGATGTTGGACTATATTCATACCAGTTTTCATGTCATTTGGATTCAGTTTGCTGGTCCAAATAAATTGCCGAACTTGGGTTCGCAGCAGTTTTTGAATGGTCAAACACTTAGAATGAAAATCAAATATCCCTTCTGTTTCCAGCTTTTGAGCACCACTCCGCGATGCCTCCACGTTCGCATCGGAAGTCGGAATTCGACGTTTTTGGTCTCGTTGGAAAGGTGGAGTTTCGAACTTCATCTCTGGAAAATTTGGGCAACATTGGAGTTCGTTTGATACTTCGATTTTCGTGCCAAAGTTAGACTCCGGTCGCTGTTGGAAAATAGTATGAATCTTTCTCTGGGTTCAACTTTGAGACGTCGCTGCTACTTCGTCTCAACTCGGAATCCAGAAATTCTTTTTGCATCTTAAAGTAGGGATGTTGAACTACATGCCTACCTGTTTTCATGCCATTTGGACACAGTTTGCTGGTCCAAATAAATTTCCAAACTTGGGTTCGCAGTAGTTTTTGAATGGTTTCAAACACTTAGAATATTTTTGATGATTTTCCGGTTTTCGCCGACTTCTTTGAGATTTGTCTCTGAATTTCTTACACGGGCTTTATAATAGGATTTAAAAGGATTTTTCACTTCAAAATGGCTTTTGAAAATTATTATATAATATTATTTTTAATTATTAAATTAATTACTCCATAATAGGAGACCTTTCAAAAGACCGTTTTAAAAGCGATTTCGAAAATCAATTATAAATCCGCTTTACATCTTTATTTTCTATAATAAAAATCCCACACTCACTTTTAGCACGTCGAGCGAAGTGGAAAGGTGCTTAAACGGTTAGGAAATCTTCGGCCTATGGAAACCGTGTGTATTTTCTTTCCGGTTAATCCCCGACCTATTCGATTGATCGTTTTGACCTTTGGGTCTAGTTCACCGATGATACGAGGTGGACTTTTTATTGTTTGGAGTGTGAGCTTGCTATTGGTTGGGAAACCGTTTAGTGCGAACGTGGGGTATGGGACTCATTGTTAACACTTTACGGGTTCCTCTCCAAGAAGTTAGTGACACATTTGCCTCTGGGCGGCCAGTACTGGACCTCTGGGTCACCATGCCTCTGGGCAACCGTCTCTGGACACCTGCTCTATGGAGCAGTTTACTTTTCGGCGTGTGCCTCTGGGCCTTTATCCTTCTGGGAAGGATTTCGCCGTCTCGCGCGTTTCGCATCGGTGCGAGTGATCGATCACAACTCTACAGTACTTGGCAACAACGACTCTGGTCGGTGCACGTGCAAAACTTGTATTATCTGATTATTTTTATATCCATTCGAGTACCGCCATTCGGTGTTGGTTCTATGGAACCATACGATGTAAGTGCGATTACCTTATGGATCCACAGTGTCTCTGGACACTGCTTTTCAGTGTTTGATTTCATTGACTTTTCAGTATATCCCCATGGCTCTTTGGAGCATCGATCTTTGCTTGGGCATTGATCACAGACTCTGGTCACTATTGGGATTATTGCCTATGGGCATCTTTTTATGGCTTTGGCTACGCCGATGATATGAGGCGACTTTATTTATTCTACACTTTGGTGTTGATTTCTCTTTGGAGATTTTTATTGTTTATTGATGATTAGGGATCGTCATTACATTCATGTGGTTCATAATATACTTCTCTTTGGATAAGTACGGTTTTATTTATGTACCGCATTATTATATATCTCAGTTATTACTGATTGTTTAGCTAGCCTGACCCGAGTGTTTTCGCTCGGGTCAGACCGAGTTGTTTCAGGTTAGGTCTCTGGACTTAGCTTCTGTGCTTCCGCTTGGACATTATCTGCTATGCTGATAGATAGCGTTTTTATTTGTCCACTATTCCGCTACTCTGTTATTATTCAGACTTTGATATGTACATATTTTTGACTCACATGTGTGAGCAGTGGCTTTGTACCCACTTATGGTATTTGGATCTGTATTGATGATGTATTGTTCTGGGATTTTATATCTGTGATGTGATTCTGTTCTGTGATGTTTTATCATTTATTACTATGCTTATTCTGATAGATCTTTAGCCATTTGTAATTTCGTTATAAGTATTTACCGAATATGTCGAACCACCTGATTGAGAAAAATTTAAATAGATTCCACCTTTCGACGTATTCGGTAGATAGTTATAGCTTGATTACAAATGGTCGCTCCCACTATACTCTATTCTCCGCTTTAACAGACGGTATTACTCCCGTAATACTCTTTGTTACAGTGGGTCTCAGAGTGGGGCGTTACAATAAAATACAATAGAAAGTATATATAGTGAAGCTTTACAGAACAGAATCTCAATTAAACTTCATAATAGTTTGGTACAAACATCTGAATAGTCAATACATCAAGCCTCATTACATATCACTCAGAGAATATACAAAGCAGCGGAACATCCAGTACATATAGTAAGAAAATAATATGCAAGCCTCCAGCTCGTCTTCGTCATCAGCATCGTCGGTCACTAAGAACAGCACCTGTCACCTGCTACCTAGTCTGCCCATCCCAAAATGGATGAACAGCCCAAGGTAATAAGAATTGAACATAAAACCTTGAGTCAGACAACAGGCTTAGTGAGCAGTAAATTAACTAACAACATACCAAAAGACCATAAAGGTAAAAGGAATAGGAATCCAACCCTCCCACTCCACCTCTTTCTACAGTGATAGGCCCCAGACACACTAAGCAGAAGTAAACATAGCAAAGCAAACATTTAAAGAAAAGTAATTATCACTCGAGTCAAGGGCGATGTTTTCTAAGCACAAACCCCCAAGGCCTAAACCAAGATCAGATAAGCACCCAGAAAACACTGCTCTTGAGACCGAATGACGATACAACCAAACATCCATGACTCTGGCTATCACTGTAATTATTGCTTCGATACCACCATTAATTGAATGACCGACACATTCTTTCAGCCGTCCGTCAAGGGTTAATGGCAACCCTGGTTCTAGACATAACTCCGCACGTCGTCGCAGCCCGTGCCTAGGACTATCGAATCTGCCCAGAGTACTCGACTACAATCATAGTCTTTAGGGACTATCGAATCTGCCCAACGTACTCTTGCTTTGAGCCTGCTAGAACCTTCAACAACGATGAAATCTCAGCCTCCTAGTCATCCTCCTCGACGACTATTTCCATACTAGCTCAAGCGCCTCTCGAGCAAACCATTATCCTCAACTCGAACCATTTCACCGAGTTATCAACATGCTTGGAATGATCCCGTCTGGATTAAACCAAGGCTATCTCATACCATGCCTCGCGTCATATCATCATAGAAAAGCCTCATCTCAACATCAACATCATCAAATCTATCCATATGAGCTTCATCATCCGCCACATATGCCACGAGCAGCTTTTCCAATTCAAGAGCCTTTCCCTTAGCTTTTGAATCATCTTCGACTAACTTGTCCAAATCAATTCATCAATCAACTAATTTACAACAATCAATCAAGGCAAACATTAATCCAAGTAATCAAGCATTCAAACATGATCAAATAAACAATTATAACAATAATGGCAATCTTGTAAATAAAGAGTCTAAATCTAACAGCATGAATCATGAGCAATATCTCTACAACTTGATGAATGAACTTGCATAGGTTAACATGTAGTAAAATGGATGTCAAATCATCATGAACAATAGATCTACACTTAAGTTTATGAAAATGCATGGAAATCGCTATTTTAACACCAAATCAAGCCATCAATCCGATATACTCCTTTGGATCCGTGTGAGAGATAATCACCACTCACCAAATCACCTAATCACCTTAAAAGCAACACACTTCAGATCTGGACAGCGAAGGATCTAACTCGATTCTCCAAAATCCCGCTTCAAATGAAGAAATCTCTCTCTTCGATGGATGAAGATCTTCAATCTAAGCTCTTGGATCTTCGATTTGGATGGAAGGAATCACAAGATTAGAGTGGAGAAAAGAAGTGAAGAAGTGTAGTTCTCAAGCTCTCAAAATAGCAGCACTTCGTTGCTTCAAAATTCGGATCCCAAAAAGTGAAGAAAAACCGGGTATTTATAGGCTGGAAAAATCTTAGGTCGTCCGCCCCCTTAGGTCGTCCACGACCTAACTATCTCCGACCTACGACTTAACGACCTACCAGTTCTGCGCGACCTACAGACCCAACGACCTAACACACAAATGCGGCTTAGCGACCTAACAAAGGTCGCGACCTAACACACACATGCGATCTAACATTTAGGCGCGACTTAGTGACCCAACGACCTAAGCCCAACACTAATGCGCGACTTACGACCTAACAGGGATGCAGCTTAGCGACCTAACAAAGGTCGCTACCTAACTATACTCATGTGTGCGACCTAATAACCCAACGACTTAACACCTTAGGTCGTCTAACGACCTAACTACACGCAGGGTCTTCCGACCTAACTCCTAAGTCGTCTGGACGACCTAACTACTCATAAATGCTGAACTTAGGTCGCTCACGACCTAACTAAGCATAACACCCCATAGGTCGCTCACGACCTAATTACAACAACTCCTTAAGTCATTAACCCGCTTATTCTTAAGTCGCCGCTAACTACTAGGTCGTTAACTTCTAATACTAACTTCCATAGGTCGCTGTCTTTCCTTAAGTCGCCTATTCCTTAGGTCGTCTACTCCTTAGGTCGGTCAAATCCTATAGGTCGTCCCAAACTAGCATACGACCTAAACCAATACGCGACCTAACTGTCATACGACCTAAGCCTTACCTCGTCCAGTCCTTAGGTCGTTAACTACTACCACTATCATCCTTAGGTCGCCAACTCCTATAAGTCGTCTACGACCTAACTATTATACGACCTAAGCTCCGAACGACCTAGGCTCTGAACAACTTTAACCATACTTCGATCAAATAACAACTGTTTTACAATGTTTTGATCCGTAAAAATACGGGTCGTTACATTCTCTCCCCCTTAGGAATTTCGCCCCCGAAATTCCAAACAAACAAAGCAATCGAAACTATTCTGCATGCCTATCATCCATAGCAATCAACAAACCATGCATCCAATTCTAGCCTAGCATGCAGAATTCTAAAACTAGGACAAGTTACAATGTCGTGAGATGACACGACACCTTATGGCCATACCTTGAAGAGTTCAGGATGAGCTGCCTTCATCCTCTCTTCCACCTCCCATGTACAGTCGTTATCATCATCACTCCATTGTATCTTGAGCAACCTAACTACCTTCCTCCTAAGCTGTTTCGTGTCAGTTTCCACAACACGAAGCGGCTTACGAGGTCTCTTATCGACTGGATCAATCTCAAAATCTTCACAGCTATCAGCAAAAACCACTGTATTCGAGTCGTGCACATACTTCCGTAGATACGATACATGAAAAACATTGTGCACACTCGACATCTTTTCTGATAACTCCAATTTGTAGGCGAGCTTTCCAATTCGCTCGATGATCTGGAATGGTCCAACAAATCTCGGAGTCAATTTTCCTCTCTTCCCGAATCGAATGACATTCTTCAGTGGAGAAATCTTCACAAAAACCATATCACCTACGTCGAATTCCAAATCCTTACGACGCTTATCAGCATAACTTTTCTGACGGTCTTGGGCTGCCTTCATTCGTCGTCGAATGATCTTTATATAATCCGAAGTCTGTCGAATTATTTCTGGCCCAAGTATCAACTTTTCTCCTGTTTCTAACCAACATGTCGGAGAGTTACACGGTCTTCCATACAATGCCTCATACGGTGCCATACCAATGCTTGACTGGTAACTGTTATTATACGAAAATTCCACCAAATGAAGGTGATCTTCCCATGATCCTCTGAAATCTAAAACACAAGCTCTAAGGAGATCTTCCAATACTCGGTTGACTCTCTCAGTCTGACCATCTGTTTGGGGATGATAAGCTGTACTCAAACACAACTCGGTTCCCAAAACTTCCTGAAAGCTCTTCCAAAATCCACTAGTGAACAATGGGTCTCGATCGCTCACTATACTTTTCGGAATACCATGGAATCGAATTATCCACTTAACATACAGCTCAGCCAACTTTGATGCAGTCCTAGTCGATCGAACATGAATGAATCTTGCACTCTTAGTCAGACGATCTACAATGACACAAATCCCTTCATTTCCCGCTCTAGTTCTAGGTAACCCATCGATAAAATCCATCGATATTTGCTCCCACTTCCATGTAGGAACTTCTAATGGCTGAAGCAATCCACTTGGCTTCTTCTGTTCGGCTTTTACCAACTGGCAGTTCATGCACTTGGAAATAAAATTTCCAACATCCTTCTTCATACCTTCCCAGTAATAGATTCTCTTCATATCCCGATACATCTTATTTCCACCTGGATGAATTGTCAACTTCGAGTGATGACTTTCCTTCAGAACTTCATTTCTCAATTCATCTCTATCGGGAACAACTAGTCGTCCTTGCTTCCGAAGCCAACCCTCTCGATCGACCTCGAATCCTTTATCCTTTTCTGGGTCCAACCCAGATTCCAAATCACGGATAATCTTGACAAGCTTATCGTCTCGCTTTTGGCTCTCGCCAATCCTTTCCACAAGAGTAGGTCTTATCGATAAGTTTGCCAACATCTCAGGTTCCAATTCACATCTGGGCCTGAAGTCAAATCCAGCTAAATACTCGAGATTCTTTCATTCTGAAAACATGGCTCCCAATCCTGCATGTCTTCGACTTAACGCATCTGCCACTACGTTACCTTTTCCCGGAGTATAGGCTATACCAAAATCATATGATGCCAAAAACTCTAACCATCGTTGCTGCCTAAGATTCAAATCCTTTTGGGAGAAAAGATACTTCAACGACTTATGATCTGTAAACAACTCGAATCGAACTCCCAATAGATAATGTCTCCACATCTTCAGAGCAAAAACAATCGCCGCCAACTCTAAATCATGAGTCGGATAATTCCTTTCGTGCGGCTTCAGTTGTCGACTTGCATACGCAACAACTTTACCCTTTTGCATTAGCACTGCTCCAAGTCTAGTACCACATGCGTCGGTGTAAACCACCATCTCATCATTTCCACTTGGAATAGTCAAAACAGGAGCACTTGTCAGTCGCTCTTTCAGGATTCCGAAAGCTTGCTCACACTTAGCATCCCATCTGAATACTTGGTTCTTTTTCATCAATCATGTTAATGGTGCAGCTACCTTGGAAAAGTCCTTGATAAATCGACGATAATATCCTGCTAATCCAAGAAAACTTCTCACATCAGATGCATTCTTAGGTCTAACCCAATCCTGGATTGCTGCCACCTTAGCGGAATCAACCGCTATTTCATTTCCAGAGATAATATGGCCTAAGAACCTCACTTCACTCTTCCAGAAGTGACACTTCGAAAACTTAGCCTTCAGCTGATGTTTCCGTAAGATTTCCAAAACAATACGCAAGTGCGTCTTGTGCTCTTCTTCAGTTCTGGAGTAAATCAAAATATCATCCACGAACACCAGTATGAACTTGTTCAACTGATCTCTGAACACTCTATTCATAAGATCCACAAAATATGCTGGTGCATTGGTCAATCCAAACGGCATTACCAGCCACTCAAAGAAACCAGATGGTGTCCTGAAAGCAGTCTTCGGCACACTATTCTTAGCCACTCTTAACTGGTGAAATCCCGTAGCTAAATCCATCTGAGAAAACACCCTAGCTTCGTGAAGCTGATCAAACAAGTCATCTATTCTCAGCAATGGATACTTGTTCTTCTTAGTCACTTTATTCAGCTCACGATAATCCACACACAATCTCAACGATCCATCCGCCTTGGTTACAAACACAACTGGTGCACCCTATTCGGACACACTACGCCGAATGAATCCTTTCTGTAAAAGAACATCAACTTGCACCCTCAACTCTTGCTGTTCCCTAGGCGCCATTCACCTAAGAGGCATCACAACAGGTCTGGCTCCTTCAACTAAATCGATACAAAACTCGATCTCTCTATGCGGCGGTAACCCTTTGACCTCATCAAAGACATCCTCAAATCCATTAGCGATTAGCATAGATGACAGTCCATCCCGTGGAACAACCAGCGAATACATGAAGCTCATGAAGACACCTTCCTCATGCTTACATCGTATCACAACCTTTCGCCCCTCCACATTCTCGACTGTCACCTCCAACCTTTCACAATCAACCTTTGCCGCATACTTCCTAAGCCAGTCCATACCCAAAATAATTCCGAACCCCGCAAAGTTCAGAACAAAACAATCATAAAAAAAAGAGCAATCATGACTCGATACAACCAGACCACGACAAATCATACACAAACATGACGAACCCCCTACTGGATTAGTCACAACCAATGGCCTATCAACAATATCCGGTTCTAAACCCAACCGGGCTACAAGTTCACTACAAACAAAATAATGCGACGCCCCAGTATCAAATAACACTCTAACTAGAACACCACAAATGGAAAGAGTACCCTGAACCACCACACTCTTTCCTTTCTCTTCAACGGTAGAGGCTTTCGAAGATGATGGAACAGCCCCCAAAGCATAAGCTTGCATAATCTGCTTGTCCTTCCGCGGTTCTGGACAATTCTTCCTGATATGCCCCGGCTTGTCACAGTTGTGGCACTTCACCGGTACCTTCGGATTCTTGCAATCTCTGGAGAAATGGCCCTTCTGCTGATAATTGTAGCAGGTCACTTCGCCCTTCGGCTTCTTCTGACCATCCTTACCCTTTTGCTGTTGCTGCTTCCTCTTCTTGTTTCCACCCTGCTGTGGTCTAGACTCTTCCTTGGCCATAGCAACAACAGATCCTTCTTTAGGAAACAGATTCTCGTGCCTGACCTTCTCCACAAGCTTCTCAAATGGATCGTCCAAATGATCCACCAACTGCCTCCCAAGATAACTGTCCAAGCATGTCACAAACTTCTCATTCTTTTGATATGCAGATTCAATATACGACCGGGCATACTTGGACAAAGCTTCAAACTCAGAAACATACTCCAGAACTGGTCTTCCACCTTGCTTGAGCTCCACAAACTTCTTGAACAGAACAGATTTCTGGGCTGTAGAAATGAACTTAGCTTCAAATCTGGCTTGGAATTGCTCCCAAGTAATTTCTTCCTCCGGAGTATCAATGGTGATAGAGTTCCACCAATCAGAAGCTCTTCCTTGAAGCTGTCTTGATGCTAGCTTCCTTTTGGTTCCATCCTCGATTCCCAAATCACCAAAGATTCTTCTACAAGCATCTATCCACCTCTGGACTTCAATGGTTGACTCTGTTCCTAAGAAAACCTTTCCTCCAAGAGCAGTATAGTCTTTACACGGCTTAGCAAAATCCACCGGTTTTGGAGTTTGAACTTGAACTCCAACATCTACTGATGGCCCCGGAGCTGGCATCCTTCTCATGATCGAAGTCATCATAGCCTCGAACATAGCAGCATAATTAGCAGCCCCCTCAGTAGCACGGCCTTCCCTAGTAGCTGGTCTCCCTCTTCGACTCATCCTTAATATCTATAAAAAGGAATGATTAATACACCTTGAGAAACAACTGCATAAGGGGTTCAAATCATTCTAAGCTACTATATTATATATAGTAATCATCCATCAAACTACAATTACGTCTTTCATACGTAGTTACATCAGCGAGCGTTGGGTAAAATCGATTAACCAAAGCTCTGATACCAAATGTGACGACCGCCCATGACCCCTGCACCGAACATAGAAATAGTGCACTGTAAAGTGTGCCAGGCAGCCATGGATGATTGCCAAGGTTAAGTTAAAACAACAGAATCTATCGTATAACTCACAGCGCAAGGATAAAATACAATAGAAAGTATATATAGTGAAGCTTTACAGAACAGAATCTCAATTAAACTTCATAATAGTTTGGTACAAACATCTGAATAGTCAATACATCAAGCCTCACTACATATCACTCAGAGAATATACAAAGCAGCGGAACATCCAGTACATATAGTAAGAAAATAATATGCAAGCCTCCAGCTCGTCTTCGTCATCAGCATCGTCGGTCACTAAGAACAACACCTGTCACCTGCTACCTAGTCTGCCCATCCCAAAATGGATGAACAGCCCAAGGTAATAAGAATAGAACATAAAACCTTGAGTCAGACAACAGTCTTAGTGAGCGGTAAATTAACTAACAACATACCAAAAGACCATAAAGGTAAAAGGAATAGGAATCCAACCCTCCCACTCCACCTCTTTCTACAGTGATATCCCCCAGACACACTAAGCAGAAGTAAACATAGCAAAGCAAAATTTTAAAGAAAAGTAATTATCACTCGAGTCAAGGGCGATGTTTTCTAAGCACAAACCCCCAAGGCCTAAACCAAGATCAGATAAGCACCCAGAAAACACTGCTCTTGAGACCGAATGACGATACAACCAAACATCCATGACTCTGGCTATCACTGTTATCATTGCTTTGATACCATCGTTAATTGAATGAGCGGCACATTCTTTCAGCCGTCCGTCAAGGGTTAATGGCAACCCTGGTTCTAGACATAACTCCGCACGTCGTCGCAGCCCGTGCCTAGGACTATCGAATCTGCCCAGAGTACTCGACTACAATCATAGTCTTTAGGGACTATCGAATCTGCCCAATGTACTCTTGCTTTGAGCCTGCTAGAACCTTCAACAACGATGAAATCTCAGCCTCCTAGTCATCCTCCTCGACGACTATTTCCATACTAGCTCAAGCGCCTCTCGAGCAAACCATTATCCTCAACTCGAACAATTTCACCGAGTTATCAACATGCTTGGAATGATCCCGTCTGGATTAAACCAAGGCTATCTCATTCCATGCCTCGCTTCATCTCATCATAGCAAAGCCTCATCTCAACATCAACATCATCAAATCTATCCATATGAGCTTCATCATCCGCCACATATGCCACGAGCAGCTTTTCCAATTCAAGAGCCTTTCCCTTAGCTTTTGAATCATCTTCGACTAACTTGTCCAAATCAATTCATCAATCAACTAATTTACAACAATCAATCAAGGCAAACATTAATCCAAGTAATCAAGCATTCAAACATGATCAAATAAACAATTATAACAATAATGGAAATCTTGTAAATAAAGAGTCTAAATCTAACAAGCATGAATCATGAGCAATATCTCTACAACTTGATGAATGAACTTGCATAGGTTAACATGTAGTAAAATGGATGTCAAATCATCATGAAAAATAGATCTACACTTAAGTTTATGAAAATGCATGGAAATCACTATTTTAACACCAAATCAAGCCATCAATCCGATATACTCCTTTGGATCCGTGTAAGAGATAATCACCACTCACCAAATCACCTAAACACCTTAAAAGCAACACACTTCAGATCTGGACAGCGAAGGATCTAACTCGATTCTCCAAAATCCCACTTCAAATGAAGAAATCTCTATCTTCGATGGATGAAGATCTTCAATCTAAGCTCTTGGATCTTCGATTTGGATGGAAGGAATCACAAGATTAGAGTGGAGAAAAGAAGTGAAGAAGTGTAGTTCTCGAGCTCTCAAAATAGCAGCACTTTGTTGCTTCAAAATCGGGATCCCAAAAAGTGAAGAAAAACCGGGTATTTATAGGCTGGAAAAATCTTAGGTCGTCCGCCCCCTTAGGTCGTCCCCGACCTAACTATCTCCGACCTACGACTTAACGACCTACCAGTTGTGCGCGACCTACAGACCCAACGACCTAACACACAAATGCGGCTTAGCGACCTAACAAAGGTCGCGACCTAACACACACATGCGATCTAACATTTAGGCGCGACTTAGTGACCCAACGACCTAAGCCCAACACTAATGCGCGACTTACGACCTAACAGGGATGCGGCTTAGCGACCTAACAAAGTTCGCTACCTAACTATACTCATGTGTGCGACCTAATAACCCAACGACTTAACACCTTAGGTCGTCTAACGACCTAACTACACACAGGGTCTTCCGACCTAACTCCTAAGTCGTCTGGACGACCTAACTACTCATAACTGCTGAACTTAGGTCGCTCACGACCTAACTAAGCATAACACCCCATAGGTCGCTTATGACCTAACTACAACAACTCCTTAAGTCGTTAACTCGCTTATTCTTAAGTCGCCGCTAACTACTAGGTCGTTAAATTCTAATACTAACTTCCATAGGTCGCTGTCTTTCCTTAAGTCGCCTATTCCTTAGGTCGTCTACTCCTTAGGTCGGTCAAATCCTATAGGTCGTCCCAAACTAGCATACGACCTAAACCAATACGTGACCTAACTATCATACGACCTAAGCCTTACCTCGTCCAGTCCTTAGGTCGTTAACTACTACCACTATCATCCTTAGGTCGCCAACTCCTATAAGTCGTCTACGACCTAACTATTATACGACCTAACCTCCGAACGACCTAGGCTCTGAACAACTTTAACCATACTTCGATCAAATAACAACTGTTTTACAATGTTTTGATCCGTAAAAATACGGGTCGTTACAAAATATCTCCCTTACCACGTCAGTGCCTGCATCCCTTGTTTGAGCGAACTTCCCTATATATATTTCAACTCGCGTTCACAAATTTTCACTGCATTTCTTCATCTCCATATCTCGCGTGAGCTTCAGCCGTCAGGTAAATGGCCGCATGCTTTTCCTTTATTTATTTATTTTTTTTCTTCTTCTTATTTTTCTTTTGTTTTCATTTTCTGATTTTGGGTTTTCGTTTATATTTATATGTTTTATTTTATATGAAACCGTATGTTTTATAAAAAAAAAATATAATAATAAAAATAAATAAATTAGATATGTATAATATGTATAAGGAAGCATATATTTTATGTGTGGGTTAAAAGCATTCCATTGATGTATATTTTAAAAGTTATTTTATAATAATAAAGTTTAAAAAAAAAGTTTTAAAAGTTATTTTAACTGTTCAGTGTATAATATATATATATATATATATATATGAAAAATTTTATTGTGTTTGAATTAAATATCGATTTGAAAATATACGTTTTAAATAGATTTTTCTAAAAATTATATATGCAATGTATCTTCTTCATCGATCCCGTTTTGATTTGAATTCGTCTACTCCTATTTATCAGCTTATCCGTGATTCATGTCAATCTTGTTCGTTTTGGAAATTCGTTCTTGGATTCGTAACCCATTTCAAATCTCTCTAGCCTCGAAAGGTGAGTAATCACTCACGATTTAGCGTTCTTATATTTATTAAATTTGATTTCAATTGAAACGACAATTGAAATATGCTGCTGTAGTTATTTAAATTGTTATATATGCTAATTATCTGTAACTGTTCACCTGTGGGATATGACACCATATCCTGTTGTTTATATTATATTGTTATTGATGATATATGGCTGTTGTTGTATTTTATATTAGTATCTGTTATCACTTTGCAAGTTCCCTGTTAGTATAGAATTCACTATGGGTTGAAATGATACATACCCGAACGGACTTTAGAATAGGAGAAAATCGTTATGGGTTGAAACGATAAACCCAACGATTTTCATTTGAATTGAAATTGGGATTACGGGTTGAAATGATATCTACCCGTATATATTTAAATTTCGGATTGAAATGATAAATATCCATATCACTTAACCGTATGATAGATATATATACAGACACCGTTGGTCCATATACATAAATATTTTGAAAATAAATTCTATGGTTTGGAAAGAAATATATGGTTTTAATAAATGTTGAGCCTTAAATTATTATATATAAATGGGAATGATTTATATAGATTTAATAATGATATTTAATTTAATTAAGATTGATTAAATACATATAATATGGTTGAGTATTTAAATTTATGTTTCAAAATAGATTTTAGTAATAATTTGAATAAGTTAAGGTTGGGAAGATAATTTGAATTTAGTAAAGAATTTTATTTAATTAAACCGATTTAAAACTTATTGAAATTGAGATTTAAGATATGATTTATAACTTGGGTTTAATTTAAATAATTTAATGAATATTTCTTATTTAAATAAATTTAAGGAAATATTTAGTAAAAATGAAATTTAAGGCTAGTTAAATGATATTGAATTTATTAAGTGAATATTCCCTGATTAAATAATAATAAAGTTAAATCAAGAGCTATATGAAACTGTTAAATTTAACTTTGAAAATGTTGAATATTAAAGCTTTGAAATATATTGAAAATTTAAATGGTATATTTAGAACTGAATTGAATTGATGAATTGAGCTTTGAATAAATTTGAATTTGAGTTAATTTGAATCAATTTGTGAGACTTGAGGAAATTATAAATACTTTACTTTATAAATTATTTAATGTATATACACTATTTTGGAAAATAGATATTTTTGAAATGAAAATGATATTTTGGTTTTGAAGTATAAATTTATTTGAAATGACCACGGTGTTACAGTGTATATTTCCACCTTATAGACAGTTCCAAAGATCCTTAGAGGATGGTTATCCCAAACATCCTTTAAGTTACTTGTATTTCAGTTGATATTTCACTTGAGTTGGATTTATTAGTATAAGAATGTTAATCCTGACTCGAGTGTTTTGTGTTTTGCTTTACGCTCGGGTCAGACTGAGTGATACAGCATTTGAGACTCACCCTTGGAGTTTGGAGCTTCATTTGGATATCCAACTATCGATTCAGCTTTTAGCTTTTCCAGTTGATTTGTTCAGAGAGGTCATCTATTCGTACTGAAGACTTCACTGTATTTGAGATATTATGTTGTATTTTATTTTAACTCTGATGTTTATATAGTAGCTTCATGAACTACTATTTTATCTATTCCGCTGCGTATTATTGTATTACTCTATGTCTGTGATTCTGTGATTGATTTATTTACCGTATATGCTGAGTTTGCCAAATTTAAATTAACAATCTAATATTTTGAATTATTCAAGTTCGACATGTGTGGATTTATTGTCGATTTGAATGGTCCAAAATAGTGGGTCGTTACAGTTGGTATCAGAGCTTTGGCTCTAGGCAAAACTTAGCATATATAGTAAATTTATTTACAGAATCACTTTCGTTCGAGTTTGAATCTCTTCCGTTTGGCTCGATTTCCTATGAACTTTGGAACATTTCTTGCGGTTCCAAAATTCATTCTTGTCTCTCCCTATTTGTATTCTTTTGATTCTGGAGTATCCCATAACTCCACTTCGAATGATCTCTATAAGAATAGGATCCCACCAATCTTTGAATGATTTGTGAAGGGGTGAAACTCCTTCACAATTGGCATTGATTCACCGGAGATTTCTATATCTTTGGTTTAGATGCCGCTATCTCTTGCGATCGAATGTTGGTTTTTCTTGGAATTCTGCATCGATCTTGTTCCTGAAGTCACGGTTGACCCGGTTAAGGTCGCCCGCGATTTATATAAGTGTATTCATCTTCTATTTTGAAATTTAATTATCTCATCTTCGTTCGAGCTTATCTTCGAATCATAATTCTATTTGATTAAGAGTTCCTCTAATTTGAATCTCTATCTTTGTTTGAAATCCATTCTTAAATCATCTTTTGAAAAATCGGGTTTGTTTGTATTTTGAATTTATTTTATATATCGAAATTATTATTTTGATAAGTATGATTATTTTATATATATAATAGTGAAATGTTTTTGATAATGATTATATACCCTTTTTAAAATGAGAATTTGAGGTTTCGAAAGGATTTTTAATTTTGAAAAATTATATAAGAAATTTGATTTATCTAAAAATGAATTATGACTGAAGGATTTTAAATTTGAAATTCGAGAATTGAACTCCGGTGTTTTGAAATTGGTTTTAAGATTTTGAAATATATAATAATAATATGATTTAAAAGTATTTTCCGAATAAGAAATGTTTCAAATGACTTCTAATGAGTTTCGAATGATTTCGAAGAAATTTCAAAAGAAGTTTGAGAAAATAGAAGTCCAGAACTCACTTATGTCGCTGGAAAATAATTTCGGTGATGAATGCACGCATCATCGACATTGATTTTCGAGTTTCAGAGTGGGGGATAGGCCACTTCAGTAGCTTTGCTATGCGAGTGATTTTGTGAAACCATTTTGATTTCAAATTTTGAAGTATGATTTGATATTCGAAAGATATATGTATATATATATATATATATATTTGAAATGATTTGAAGTAAGCCGGTGTTCAGTCCTTGAGTTTTGGATCTGATTTGATATAACCCTATCTTTTGGAATTGATTTACTGATTTGTTGGTGATTTCCAACTCTTGGATTTGAAAATATGATTTCTTCAACTATTTTGAAGGTTCGAGTACTTCCAAATCGAGGTTAACTTTTCCAAGCTATGTAATTTTGAAAAGTATAAAGTATATAAGTTTGATATGTATGTTTAAAAATATGTAGTAATATGATTTAAATAAGTTGAAACTGTTTTGTTAGTAAACAAATAAGGCTATTTTGAATTTCCTAATATGAAATTTAGATTTGAAATGTTTTGAAAGGAATTTGGTCTTCAAAATATTTTGAATAAAATTTAGTTTAAATATTTTAACTTTGTAACATCTTTATGAAACTATATATTTAACAAGTTGGAATAAATTTATAAGTTGTACGTATGCTGTTTTATTCGCATAATTAATTTGATCCAGGTTTGAGTACACAAGTTCGAGGTGAATTACACCATTTCGTGTTAGGATTTTTCATTCGATTCTTGATGGCGAATATTTGATATGGATTTTGGGCTTGATTTTAGAATTTTCTATCATAGTATATGGCTATGCAAGGAGACTGATGGCTTCTAGTCGAGAAACCATATCGAAATCCGCATTAGGGAAGTCGAATGGACAATACTAGTTCGAAAGCGAACTTGTGTGATCGAGCGAGCGATCAAATGTGATTTTGCGAAATGATGACGTATGTACATCTTATATTCTAATATCAGTGATATATTTTGACGCTGAAGTTGAAAGCTGTCGGGTTGGAATATCTTTGCTTATTAAAAGAAAATTTCCAATTTAAATTAAAAAGATATATAACCCATAAAAGCAAAGATATTCAATCCCATATGGCTCTTTATACAGCGAAATTTATTTTGTAAAATTTGATCCTTATATAAGATGGACCTTATGTAGGTATAAGATTGATTTTGAAAACCATTGATTTTGGAAATGAATTGGTTGACTTAAATGATATTGATTTAGAAACTTGGATTATTTTCTAAATTTATTATGTTGGAAACTTTGAAACTAAAGATATTTAAATTGAGAAGAAATAATTTAGTGGGATTGTATATGATTTTGAAACTAAACTAATATTGAAACTAATTGAAATTTGAGAACCTTATTTTTACTAAATACCTGATTTGGGAGTTATCGAACTTATATAAAAAATTTGGTTTGTATAAGTATGAGGTTGATTCGAAAACTATAGATTTGAAAAGGTACTCAATTTGAAAAGTGAAATCTTATATAATTGAAGTCTATATAAGTGTGATTTGATATACTATCGATTTTGGAAAGGTATTTGATTTGAAAATTTAATCTTATATATAATGGACTTTATATAAGTATGATATTTGAAATTAATTTGAAAGGTACTATATGATACATATTTTCGAAGTAAAGATATGGAAAGTGCCTTCTGCTTGATATCCGATTTGTGGCCATATCTTGGATTCATTCTATCGATATTATTCTCTCTGATTTTTGGTTTTCCGGATATGATACTCGAGTGTCCTTCGAATTCCATGGCGTTACCCATGGTCTTACGAACTCGACTGCATAGCGTAATTCGCAAGGCAGTGATTGCTTAAAAGGTACGGATGTTTCCTGGGGGATCCAGGCGTAACCATTGTGTATCTGCGATCTATGGTCGTGTTAGTGGCGTAATCCGCAAGGCAGAGATTGCTTAAAGGGTATGGATGTTTCCTAGGGGATCCAGGCGTAACCATTGTTATGTATCCTGCGGTCCACAGATTTGTTATCATGGCGAAATTCGCAAGGCAGTGAATGCTTAAAAGGTACAGATGTTTCCTGGGGGACCCAGGCGTAACCATTGTGTATCTGCGATCCATGTTTTGTTTGTTTTTTTGTTTGGATTGTACTTTCCATATCTGTTTTTAAAAGTTTTCCAATATTTTCACTGGGTGTTGAAACAGGTCTACTAAGTACTTGGAGAATTCTAGTTTTGCGCCTCATCAACGCACTACCAGAGTCTACAGGAACAAGGATAAACTTGTTGAAACATCGAGTTATAAAAGTATTTTATTATAAAGGTATTTTCAACAAAGGAATTTTGTATTAATATTTGAAATTGAAATACTTATGGTTTGAATTAATTATTCATGCCCGATACTATTCTTTTGAATCTACCTTATCTACCCAGCTTTATTTATTCACCTATATTCTGTTTTTCGAATCTATCTTCTTTCCTTCTTTCCTTCATTTGAATATATCCTTTAAAATATTTTTTATTTATATACTACCTAATTTAATAGAATTTTTGTTAGTGTTTTATATAAATAATTGATCTCATAAATAATTGAATGGATTTAATAAAATGAGTTTAACCAAACTATTAAATATTAATTAATTTAATTTTTTTTTATGGTTTTAAATAAATCGTTTAATTTGTTTTCCAAAGTCTATTTTTTCATCTGGTTGTTTCTATTCTCCTACTTTGTTCCTTTTCGAGGACGAAAAGTTCTGAGTGGGGGAGAGTGTAACAACCCAAAAACAATATTGTGTCAGTTTGTTCTGTTCAAGTGTTTTGGAAATCCTATCGATAGCGTTGATCAGACGAATCGATCGAAAATCCAAATCAACAACAACAACTCAAACAACACAATATATAAAATATCTTAATATTAATACAAATACAAATACACTCCTTCTCTCGATGATTCAAAGATGGATTTCAAAACAAAGATAGGGATAGAGATTCAAATTTTTGAGGAATCCTAACCAAAAGAATTCAACTTGAAGATAGGCTCGATAGGGAGATAAATAGATTTCAAAGAGAGAAACGAATGGATAGACTTGTATAAATCGTGGGCAACCTTAACTGGGTCCACCGTGACTTCAAGAATAAGATCGATGCAGAATCCAGAGGCAGCTAGACATCTGATCGATAGAATTTGGGCATAGCAAGAGATAACAGCATCGAAAACCGAGGATACAGGAATCTCTGATGAATCAATACCAATTGTAAAGGAGTTTCACCCCTTTACAAATCATTCAGAGATTGGCGAGACCACCGATTTATTACAGAGATCATTCGAAGTGGAGTTATGGGATACTCCAGAATCAAGAAGACACGAATAGGGGAGACAAGAATGGACTTTGGAACCGAAGGGAACGTTCCAAAATTCAAAGAAAACCGAGTCATAGAAGACGGAATTCAAGCACGAACTAAAGTGATTCTGTAAATAAATTTACCATATATGCTAAGTTTTGCCTAAAACCAGAGCTCTGATACCAACTGTAACGGACCGCGTCAGTGGGGTAACGCCCACGGCCCACCGTAGCATACAGCTGTACCTGTGTTCTGCCTTCACAGCCAGCCTCTCGACTGCACCAACCTCGCAGGGACATGTAGGAGTAAGAGTCATCCGCTCGCTACCAAACCAAATGCGAGAACCCCCTATCATGCTGCACCCGCCAAGTGCATAGGCAGACACACATGTCGGACTTGAATAATTCAAAATAATAGTTTGTTAATTTAAATTTGGCAAAACTCAGCATATATAGTAAATAAAATAATCACAAATCACAGACACAGAGTAATATTGCAACAATGCAGCGGAAACAAAAGAATAGTAGTTCATGAAGCTACTATATATATATAACAGAGTTAAACAAGATGCAATAGAAGTCTCGAATACAATAGTCAAATACAATATCAGAATACATCACTAGAATCAACTGAATATCTGAAAGCTAGATAGATAGCTGGATCTCCGAGCGAAGCTCCAACTCCAAAGGTGAGTCTCGAATACTGGTACACTCAGTCTGACCCGAGCGTAAAGAAAACAGAAAACACTCGAGTCAGGATTAACATTCTTATATCAATAAATCCAACTCAAGTGGAATAACGACTGAAATACAAGTAACCCAAAGGATGTTTGGGATAACCATCCTCTAAGGATCCGTTAAACTATCTACTATGTAGTAGTGTACGCTAAGTAGATAATGCCTATCAGTAATATAAAGTATCAAAATAGCATTAAGGCGTTACCATTACCCCCCTTAACACATTTTATATAAGCATCATAGTCTATACAGCACTGTAAACTCCACCGTAAACTAGTGGGCTATCAGGGAGTACTCCATAGGTATAACACAAAACAAATCATAGTGGTCGCGCATAGGGATACAAGTATGACAAGGCACATGAGGCAATACCGAAGCTAGTGAAACTACCATTTGCCTGATCCGGACTGGTGAAAACGCATCGCCGCAACGATCGCAACACCGCGAAACAACACTCCCAAATCAAAGGTGCGCACCAATCAAAACAAGTAATGAGTAGTTTACGAAGAAGTGTGTCCGCTAGAGGTAGCTAACCTCACTGGCCCGGCACGGCTCCTGTTTAAGTCATTTCCAATTTGACACAAGTGTCAAGGCTATCCATTATCGTTCTCTTTCTTCAAATCCAGCAACGTCATCATTCCAACCACTTCATTCTGGATCACACTCCGCGTATAATAGTTATTAAAGTGGTTTCGGTTTGGACAGAGAGTATGTCCCTAACCGATCCCTGACTCTTTAATAACTACGTAATTATTATACCGATTGGTCATTTAATAAACTTTCAAAATAGTTTATATTTCAAAACCAAAATATCATTGCCATTTCAAAACCATATCAATACGATATCACTTCCATTTCAAATAAATCCATTTCCAAAATCTTAGTACTTCAAAGTTGTAACACTTTCTAAATCAAACACTTTGGAAATCATAATTCTTTGGAAATCGAAGTTTAGAAATCATAGTGCTTTTGAATCATAACACTTTCCTCTTAACCAGTTTAGATATTAAAATTAGTATATATAATAAAATAGTTTATAAATAAAATAGTTTATATAAATAGCTATAAGTTTAAAATAGTTTATAATAGAATAATTTATATCAAAAATGATTTATATTAAAATAGCTTATATTAACATAATTTATAAAGTAAAATATCAATAGTTTTAAATATAATTTAAAATTACTTTATAAAATAAAATAGTTTCCTCGACTTTCACAAATCGATTCAAATCAACTCGAGTTCCAAATTCAAATTTAATCAAATCTAAATCATCAAATTTCAATTCTAATTCAATTAAACATTTTCAAGTTATATCGATTTCAAATACCGATTTGAACCACAAATAAACCATTTCAATTTCAATATATTTCAAAGCTTCAAATATTCCACATTTCAAAACTAAATTCGATAATTTTATATATATATCAATTCACTTTTCTATTATGTAGTTTTGAAATATTTACTTAATTATTTCAATATCATTTGAATACAACTTCAATTTACAAATTTAAAAAAACAAAATATCCTATTTAAATTTATATAAATTTGAAATATTCCTTTAAGTCACTTTTAATCAAATTCAAGTTATAAAACATATCTTAAAATTTCAAATAGATTTCAAATCAAACTTATTTAAGTATAATTCTTAAATAATTAAGAATTCCAAATTAATTTCAAATTTATCTTTCAACCTGAAATAATATAAACTCTATATTTGAAAATATAAATTTTACATAAATACTTAAACATATTTTATATTGATTCAAATCAACTTTAATAAATCTTTAAAATCAATATTTATTAAAACCATATATATCTTTCCAAAACATAGAAATCATTTTTCAAAATATTTATATATATAGACCAATGGTGTCTGTATAAAATTTTCTACCCTATGGTCAAGTGATACGGATATTTATCATTTCAATCCGTAATTTAAATTATATACAGGTATATATCTTTTCAACCCGTAATCCCAAATTCAATTCAATGAAAATCGCTTGGGTTTATCATTTCAACCCATAACGATTTTCTCCTATTCTACTGATCGATCGGGTATGTATCATTTCAACCCATAGTGAATTCTATACTAACATGGAACTTGCAGAGTGATAACAGATATGATAATAATATAACAGGCATATATCATCAATATAAATAACAGATAATGGTGTCAGATGTCACAGGTGAACAGATACAGATAATGACATATATATAGCAATATACATAACAGATAATGGTGTCAGATGTCACAGGTGAACAGATATAGATAATGGCATATATATAGCAATATAAATAACTAGCAGCAGCATACTTCAATTGTCGTTTCAATTGAAATCAAATTTAATAAATAAAAGAACGTTAATTGTGAGTGATTGCTCACCTTCCGAGGCTAGAGATATTTGAAAATGAACAGAGCTACAGATCTAAGCACAAATTCCGAAACAAGGCTGAATTGGCACGAATTCGACGGACAAGCTGACAAATGGGAAAACGATGAGAACAAATCAAAGCAGTTTTGATATCGACTAAAAATATACACATTATTATTATTATATTATACAATATAATTTCAATATTTTTAAATTAAGACTATATATATTTATATATATAAATTTCAAAATCATTATTAAATCAACCTATATACTTATTTTCAAAATCTATATAATCACAAAATAATATATACAGTAAGACTAAATACTCAAGCTCAGACTATAAGTAAGAAAGGAAAAAAATCAAAGAAGTCGAACATCAATTATAATATATATATATAAATATAAATATAAATTAAATGCGACAAAAATTATAAACTCATGAATATACTTATACATATACTAACAGATCATATATGTCTTATATACCCTTATATATACAAATAGTACTCCAATGACATATACCTTATAACACAGTATTATTTTTATAAGATATGTGTTCATATTATATATAATACTTTTTGAAAAATATATAAACACATGTAGATTTTCCAGATCCAATATATCTGTATAAAACAATATGCAGCAATATATATACACTACCATACAACACCAAACAAAGAATATAAGATATATGCGCATATACATTTACTGTTATAACGATTATAACTAAGATAATTTTTTATATATTATTAAACCCATCCTTTCAAAAATCACATGAAAACTTTTATAACTTTATACGCTGTATAAACCAAAGAACCATCCTGTTATAAAATAAACTGTATAACTTTATTACTAATAGATATATATATACACACTAATATATATATATATATCACACTGGTATACTTAATAACTAATATATATACAACACTGTTACCTACCTAAATAATATATAAACAAGTCTACGAATCAGATAATTTCTTATATAAAACTTATAATTATCATACAGACTTATTATACTTTAAATATAACAACAAAACAATTTATACAACTTTACAAATTCCATACGTAGATAAACTTAAGTATAAATTATATATAAATGTACAGTATACCATTGTCTGTTGAAATCATATAAAGTAATACTTCCCTATAATAATATATTCAAATGACCGAACCTATACTAGATGCAAACATAAACTTAATGTGTAAATAAAAGCAGTCTTATATATATATACCAACTGGCATATATGACAAAGCAGGCATATATGAACTATTGAAAATCAGACTCAAGCACACATATATATCTGAAATCCATATTTAAAATAAAGTTTATACAAACCTACCTTATTTCAACACATGCAAATTAATATATATAATACCTTTAAAAAAAGGCTTGCGTGGAGAAAACATTCGGCTAGCTGCTGTTGATCAGAGCATTGGGGAAGGTGAGTGGAGAGGAGGGCGGAGAAAGAAGAAAATGGGCAGGTCGATGGTGGGTTTCCCGGCTTGGGTGGTGGTGTTGATCGGCTTTGATTGGATGTAGTGCTCGGGTTTTGGTCTGGGGAAGGTCTGCTGCACACGGTCTTGGAGGAGGGAGGGGCGTTGTCTGGTGTTCGGGCGGAGGTGTGGGTGAGGCCGAATCACGGTTGTGGGTGGTAGGTCGAAGTCAGGGAGGATGCAGCAAAGGTAAGGGCCAGATCTGAGGCGGAGGGTGGTAGGCATGTCTCGGCGTTGGAGGATGAGAGGCCGGCAAGGTAAAATGAGAAGGGAGAGGCAGGGGAAGAGGTTCAGGAGAAAAATGAATGGGGAGATGAACAGTATCAAGATATGGGCAGCCTGCGGAATAAAGTAATTTTTTTTTGTATTTGTGAGGTGTTGATGTAAGCAGTGAACGAATAAGAAATGAAGTGACAAACCTGCGTGGGAAGGGAAGAGTCATGTATTGGTTACAGAAAATAAATGCTAGCGGCTGCTCGAATCTCTCACGTTGGAAAATCAAAAGTCATAGAGAAGACAAAAGGTCCAGAATTGATATTGATATAGTGAACCGTTTTTGCGGCTTCGCCGCGTACCGAATACCCAAAATGTACAAACAAATATACCGCTGAGATCAACATAGCGAGACGATCAAAACGGTATACAGATTTCAGTGGTATGATTGAATTATAAAAATTCGAATTTTCTACTAACGGAAAATGCAACAAAAACGCAGAGAAATAAGATCGACGAAGCTAAAGAAGTCCGAATTTGGAAAAACGAAAAATGACGTCTTAGTCAGAAGATGAATTAGAATTTTTCTATGTAAAAATATTCAGGTTTGGAAAACATTTTATTATCATCAATTTTAACTGATATAAATTGGAATAAAATTACACTAGAAAATAAACTTTCAAATTATCTGATGAAAATTTACCAGTTGCTATGATTAATTAGACGCATTCCAAATATCCAATTTTTATTTCAAAATTTTATCGTTTAAAATTTCACAAAATTTCAACTAATTACGTTATTAAAACAGTTAAAATTTACGGGTCGTTACACTCTCCCCCACTCAAAACTTTTTGTCCCCGAAAAGGAAGGAGGTAGGAGAATAGAACAAACCGAAAGAAAATAGATTGGAATACAAGTAAAGCAATTAAATTAAAACCATATAAATTTCAAATTAAACTAATTAATATTCAACATTTTGGTTTAATCCATTTGAGTTCACTTAAGTTAAATCAATCTATCTATTTTTACATTCATTATCTTATTATCTAGTCATCATCAATTTGTATAATCATTTATTATACCTATAATCTATTCAACAAATTTAATTCTTTTATTCCAAATTATTATCAAGTTTATTCCACTTAATATATCTTATTACATATATTGAAACCATATAAATTAATTTAAACGACATAAATTTCAATTTAAATTAATTTATATTCAATAATTGAATTTAAATTCAAGGTATTTCCATAAGTTGATCTAATTTCAATTTATTAATTCCTTCAAAACAAATTTATTTGTCTCATCTATTATTCAATTAACTTATTATCCTATTTATCTATGTTAATGTGACGACCGCCCATGACCCCTGCACTGAACATAGAAATAGTGCGCTGTAAAGTGTGCCAGGCAGCCATGGACGATCACTAAGGTAATAGTTAAAACAGCAGAATCTATCGTATTACTAACAGCGCATGGAAAAAATACAATAGAGAATATATATAGTGAAGCTTCACAAAATCAATTAAGCTTCATAATAGTTGAATACAAACATCTGAATAGTCAATACATCAAGCCTCACTACATAACACTCAGAGAATTATACAAGCAACGGAACATCCAGTACATATAGTAAGAAAATAATATGCAAGCCTCCAGCTCGTCTTCGTCATCAGCATCGTCGGTAACTAAGAACAGCACCTGTCACCTGCTACCTAGTCTGCCCATCCCAAAATGGATGAACAGCCCAAGGTAATAAGAGTTGAACATAAAACCTTGAGTCAGACAACAGTCTTAGTGAGCGGTAAATTAACTAACAACATACCAAAAGAGCATAAAGGTAAAGGAATAGGAATCCAACCCTCCCACTCCACCTCTTTCTACAGTGATAGCCCCGGACACACTAAGCAGAAATAAACATAGCAAAGCAGACATTTAAAGTAAGGCAATTATCACTCGAGTCAAGGTCGATGTTTTCCATGCACAAACCCCCAAGGCCTAAACCAAGATCAGATAAGCACCCAGAAAATATCGCTCTTGAGACCGAATGACGATACAACCAAACATCCATGACTCTGGCTATCACTGTTATCATTGCTTTGATACCACCGTTAATTGAATGACCGGCACATTCTTTCAGCCGTCCGTCAAGGGCCAATGGTAACCTCGGTTCTAGATAGAACTCCGCACGTCGTCGCAGCCCGTGCCTAGGACTATCGAATCTGCCCAGAGTACTCGACTACCAACTGTAGTCTTTTGGGACTATTGAATCTGCCCAGCGTACTCTTGCTTTGAGCCTGCTAGAACCTTCAACAACGATGAAATCTCAGCCTTCTAGTCATCCTCCTCGACGACTATTCTCATACTAGCTCAAGCGCCTCTCGAGCCAACCATTATCCTCACACTCGAACCATTTCACCGAGTTCAACATGCTTGGAATGATCCCATCTGGATTAAACCAAGGCTATCTCACATCATGCCTCGCTTCATCTCAACATAGCAAAGCCTCATCTCAACATCATCATCAAATCTATCCATATGAGCTTCATCAACCGCCACATATGCCACGAGCAGCTTTTCCAATTCAAGAGCCTTTCCCTTAGCTTCTGAATCATCTTCGATCATCTTGTCTAAATCAAATCATCAATCAACTAATTTATAACAATCAATCAAGTCAA